>OZ022266.1:28937500-29587500 GCA_963978885.1 Nemotelus pantherinus | reverse complement strand
AAACCTGTCATAAACATTATTCAGGCCAAATTTGGTTGAAAAGCCACGATAGGGTTGCCAGCTATTGTTGGTTTTGTGTTTAATTGCAATATCTTTATTAAGCGGTTTTATCGTAGAATTTTCAAATGGTAATGATATTGTAGTGACAATAAACAGCAAATATTAAGCTTTCGATTATTTGAAAAAACTCGCTGCAGGTAACTCTAAATTTCTTTATACTCCTTTAACTTCGAATGTAATATAACAACGTGAAGCAGATGTGATATATTCTTGGCTTTGATACTGGCAGAAGGTTGCCAGCACGAGTCGGTTGTGCTACTTTTGTATCAATAAACGCTTACAGTTAGTATTCATACCGGAAACATTTACAATTAAAATAAATAATCAATGTTGCAATTCGCAAAGTTCTGCAAATTTTTCGGATCGCAGCCCCAAACACCAACTTCAGTTACAGTGCTGCAGGCACTGAGCATTTTCTTCATTGATGTTATATGAGATGCTGCTTTCAAAATTATGTGAAATAAGCAACTGATAACGAATATAATTAACCCGTGTTTTGCTCTTATAAACGTTGAAATTCATGCCAGTGGTAATATCTGAAACCTTCCACCATATGAGTTATAATGCATTCTTGAGACCAAAATAAAACGTGGCATTTGAAACAGTTTGGTCGTAATAAGCAGCATATGTGGTGGAATATGCACTCAAAACCTGCACGATTCTTCTACTGTTCTTCGAACATTAGTGTTTCTAGCGGTTCAGGTGCGCTAGAGTTTTTTTTTTTCTTCATTTTATAATTTGTCTTATTTAGTTTTTTCCTTACATGATAAAAGTTATACCCAGCTTGTACAGCAGCTGAGATCAACTTTGCAATATCTAGTGAGAACAGGAAGAGTTTAACTTTGACAATGCAAATACCAATGGATAAATCTAATTTCAGTTTACGTGTTTTGAAAGTCAGCTCTATAGAATCTATGACGTGGTATAGAAATAATTTTATTTCTTACCTGGACGCCAAGGGAATCAAAAAAAAATATGCTCCAAAGAACAAAATCAAGAACTTTGTTGTTGGGATAGCGAAGGAAATTTATTTACGAACAACAACAAAGTGAAAGAAAGGAACAAGTGGCAACAGAGTGGTGATTATAGGATATTAAAAAGAGATTGTAAGAGTTCCGTTCCACAGCTGGCATTTTGGAATTAGCAAAAATGAGGAGAGGAGCTGAAGAAAATTAAGAGAGAATGAAACTAGAAAGTTCAACGAAAAAACGTTCGTACGTGGCGACAAACAAATTACAAGGGATGTAAATACAATAGACTAAAATCACAAGGGATGTCAATGACGACAAATTGCAGGAGATGTAAATAAAACAGACTAATAAATCGGACATTGGGGAAAGGGTAACACGTGAAAAAATACAATGAAAAAAAAAGTAGCTTCGGCATAGAACGTACTACGGAGAGAGTTCTGGGTAGCTATGAACTTTGCAAGAAGCCGGTGGCCCATTACGTTCTAGATAAACACTTAAAATAATGAAATGTTTACTTTGACATAGTGAACTTAGGTATGGATTATTTGTTGTGTCAATAATTTCAATTTTTGGGCATGATGCACACACAATAAAGAAAGAGTAACAAAAATATGCGGAGTACTCTTCGCAAACAACACTTGAACCTTCAATATACCATTTCCTGTGATTTTCTGTATATAGTAGCTCTGTTGAGTTATTTAGAGACGGAGAAGTAGAGAGTTTTAATGCAACTAACTGTAAAAACAAATTTCAGTTTGAATTCATCATCGGAACGGATTAAATAAAATAGGAAACTATAAATGAAACTTCATGCATCGATTGGTTTAATGTAAACGAGAAAAAAACTCTATACTTCAAAAGCTTTTTAAGTTTTAATTTTAAATTTTTGTCGCTTGTAATTATTTTTTAATTCAAAATTAGTTATGCTTTAATATTGCATTCTTGAGTGTTGAAAAACAGCTATAGTAATATCTATCCTAAAGCGAGGGAAGTACCCATACATTTACTTCCAATTATGGGGAAAATATTCGACAGAATAATACCTGCCAGATTAAACGAAGAAGTTGAGAGCAGAAAGTTGATTTCGAAATTTCAATTCGGATTTCGGGAAAAACTTTCTACGGTCCACCAAGTTCTAAAAATGAAAGCCCATGTGTGGCAAAATTAAATCACCGAATTTTTACGGGCATGATTTTATTAGATGTCGAAAAGACATTTGACACGGTCTGGCACAATGGTTTGATTTCGAAACTGATTCAAAATAACATAGTTTGGTATATGATGTAGCAAAAAGAACTTTTGTTGATAGAGTTAAAAACCAACTCTCTCGAAAAATAGCAGTCACCGCAGGAATTCCGCAAGGGTCTTGACTTTGGCCTTACCTTTTTAATTTGTACGTTTCGGATATTCCTAGTATACCAAGCTGCTAGATTGCTCCCTTTGCAGACGACACACAGTGGTCTATTTCGCGAAAAAGGTGAACTTTATTCATGAGAACCACTAGAAGTATGAAATTGAGTGTTTCTTGGGTTTTCAAACATGGGAAATCCATTTCTGGGGCTGTATTGGCTCCAACTTTTAACAAAAAGTTTCCAAAAAGGGTCAAAATTTGGAAAATTTAACTTTGAGGAAAAACATTTTTCTTGTTAATAAACGAGTGTAACTTATCATTTTCATAGTATTTTTACTGGCTAAACACGAAACCGCTGTCCAAATCCGCCTATGGTGCCTCAATGTTGAGGAAAATATCATTTTTAGAATTGTTTCCTGCTGACGCAATTTTTATCAATATTGTGACGTGATAGCCAAATTTTGGATGACATTCGTGGCAGCAGGCAAAAATGCTGTGGAAATGATTATTCAAATTCGTTTGACACAAATGATGTCGGACAGTATTATTAATTTGATTTGCACCCCCACCCACAAAGTTCAATCGAAACAATTGTAATTATTTTGAATAAATTTTTTTATAATAATAAATCAACTAAACAAAAATGACATGCGGAATCCTATATATATATATTTGAATTAGTGAAAAAGGCCTATCTACAGCATATAGCAAAACACATATCAAATTTACAAATATTATCATTCACCCATGCATGGATATTTACAATTTTAGCAATTAATACCTGGCACGAAATTGTTTTGTACAGGTAAAAATATATTTTCGATAATGTTACTTTGCATATAATTTCAATACTAAGCATATACATGAATTATCATATGAACATATTTCATTGAACTGAATTCAGAAGCAAGTTGGGAAATTTGATGATACTAAAGTACAGGTGAATGGGTAAATAAATGTATGAACAGCCAAATACTTGAAACTTTGCCAATAACATAAGAAGTAAGTGTAGGGTTTAGAAACTATTGTTTTATCTATGAAATTCAACGTTGTGTTTATCTCAATCTCACAAGCTTCAACCTGGTACAAATGCTTGCTATTGTGTGCGAGTGAAAATGATAAGAAAATACTGCAGAGCACGTGAACTGGCGCAATAAGCGCGCAAAATGTTGTATTTTATGCAAGGTCGCTGAACTTTGAAAGGAGTTTACGAGCGTAGCCGCAGCTAGCCGCAGGCAAACTAAGTTTGGATAGTTACTTTGGACTTTAATGAATACAACTAGACCTATTTCGTAACAACTTGTTGTGACCCTCTAAACTTAAAAGGGACTAGAAGTTTTAAACACCGAATTCGTATACTATCTGCAGTATGAACACGATGAAAGGGGGGAGGCTAAATCATCAATGTCTTTCATAGCTTAATAACGCTGTATTACTCAAAGGTATTTTTATCTTCATATTCTTAATTTAAAAAATAGGTTAAAAGACAGATGCAATTTTTGGCTGTTTTCAGCACCTGTGCTCTTACCCTTAAACTTTTGAAACCCAATTACTACCTCAAATGATGGAGGCCATATAGGACAATATTACCCCCAAGTTTCAACTTCATACTTAAAAGTCCATAATTTGAATAAAGTTCACCTTTTTCGCGAAATAGACCACTGTGCGACATAGCTATCTACTGGTCAAGACTAGATATCGCTGTAATACTCAACAACCTCACTTCAGAACTCCAATTAATCCATAGTCAACCAAATGTAAGGCAATAACTGCTATTAGTAATTCAAACAATATTGTTGAAAAGTGTTTGAAAGAATGAAAAGAGGTAGAGGATTAATAAATGTGGATAACTTTATTGACTGTAAGTACAGCTACTCTATTTTATAACGCCATGTACACCATGTGTATAGTACGACGGCTTGGAACCAAGTGAGTGATTTGAGAGCTCCGTATAGTCTCGACACCTCTAGTGGTTATCTGATCCACACTCACTCTCGCGCGTTACACAGCTAACACAGCGAGCTCGAGCTTGAGCTCGCGTACCATATAGTATATGCTATAGTGTACAGACAAATGTACTATATATTCCAACAAAAAGACGCAAGTCTGAACGCAAATGAATTGTTAAAAGAATACCTAATGCAATGCCTTGCACGTTGATAAAGAATTTGGTTTGATAATATTGTATTACAAAGGGGAGGAGGTCGAAGTGTTGTTCGTTTACTTCAAACTTATTTATTTTTGAATGAATTTATGCGTCTTTATTTTATTATTTTAACTAATTTTAATTGATTTACTATTTAAGTGATGTGAAAAATCTATTTCCATCTAGCTTCTATTAACAAAACACGATTTTCAAATTGAAACATTTCCCCCTTTTCCTAGCTATAGAAAATCATGATTTTACTTATAAAATACAAACAACAATTGCTTCTGAAAAACTACTCCTCCCGTGACTTTCTCGACACTGAAAGAATTCAATAACAATAAGCCCGATTCGTTTTTACAGGATGATTGATCGTTACTATCGCCACGATTTGCCATTTTATCGTGTTTTCCATATTCCATTTTGAAATTTATAAAATACGAAATCCAGACAGGTATTTCTCGAATCACCTATATCACAAGTAAGCGCTCATATTTCCATCCATCGCTAATCTAATCTCGCCATCATAATGCACTTGAATATGCAACAAGCGATATCCAACACCCTCGCACTATCATATTTATTTTAGTTTCGCGAAATAATGCAGCAACAACAATAACAACAGGCTAGCAAGCACCACCAGTCAGGTCCACATCCAGAGGCTACTCTCAGTAAGTTCGCGGGTTCGTGTTCGATGTAATTTATGCGATCGAGTGGCGCTCTTTGATTTGCATAAGGCACTTCGTGTAGGCACCATTGGGGCAAGCGAACCAGAAAGAGCCCACTTTTGTAGGAACCTTTCGAAAGGCACTTGCTGTGCGACTAGATGGTTCTAGATATTCTGCTTGCCATTGCGTTGCGTCGAGTCGCGGCGTTGTGACCGAGTAAGAGCCAGCCAGGCAGTCAGGGTCCACAGGAGTGAGACTCAATCGCAGTGCAGCTCAGTTAGAGTTGTCTACAATTGTTTCGATGATTTATTCAACGGATGAATTATTTGACGGATTCCGAACAAGAGGGTTTTCAATAAGAAGATTATATCCTGCTGCGTCCGTATTCGGAGTGGGCACACCACTTGTTGCATATTCAATTGTTCTGTCCCGACAATACGACGATGTCTATAGCGTAGGGTTAATTGCTGGTAGCAAAGTGAAGAGTTATCACTTGAATTATACGATTTCGATGGAAGTGTGATCGACATAATAGAAAGTGTGATAAGAGTCGAATATAGATTTATTCTGAAATGTGTGTGGGCAGTAATAACTCTCCATTCATTCGACACTTCCTCATGAAAAAATATCAGAAAGGTTGAAATGGCAATTTTCTCAAAACCCATAAATGAAGTTAAACAACTTGAAAGCCAGTCACAAGATCAGACACCAGTTATTCCAAATATTTCTTTCGAAATGTTTTTGAAGGATATCGGCCTGATACCAATGAAACAAGCAAACGAAAATCTTCCACTCGTTCTTCTCATCATTCATATCATATCGCTCGCACATAAAGTTCACTTCCCATTCGTCAACTAAATCCACTTTGAAAAATGACTCCCGTCAAAGATCACTGCCAAATTTCATTTTCAAACAATTCAATTCAATCGACCGAGATTGAGAATCGAATTTAATTTTCCAGCTTCACACACATTATCGCTGAGTTCAACAAGGCTAATTTCATAGCTCTAAGGTGGATTGATTTTTCAAAACTTTGGCTAAGTACCACACTAGGCGCTCTGTGACCTTTTCACCTATTTCAATCTAGTTTTCGATCAGTTGATAAATAGGCAAAATTTCAATGTTAAAATATCGCCACTATACTACCAGCAGCTAAAAACGAGTCTAAATATCCACGTAAGTCCACGTTACGCCGACGATGCTGTCAGTATGTGAGTGGGTCACTGGGAAATCAACGACGCATTCATTCAGTTTTGGCATTCCATTCATTTAGACGAAAATTCGATTTTGATTTGCATAAATCCCCCGAAACGAAAACAAAGAACTTTTTGTTGCTCAAGTTCATATTGGATTTCGAGTGTTTTTGTAAAGTTATTATTAAGTGTAATTCAATTAGTTTGTTAGAAGATTTATGCTGTGGCGTTAAAGCGTTCGAGTCAAGAGCACTGTTTGTTTAGAGTAGTTGGATTTTGGTTGAGTTTTGATGGCGGCAGCGTCGTTAAGATAAGTGAGTTGATTTGATTTGGTTGAGCAAGGTTACTTGATCTCTGGGGCTCGTAGTGAGCATTCAAACAACCTACGAACTAATTAATGATAGTTTTGTTTCATAATTCAAGGTGAAATTTCAGTTGATTGCAGTTGGATGGATAAACAAATAGATAATTGTTTATTTTTTTTGTCGTAAAATATTTGGTTTGACTATAATTTGAGAAGATCTTCGATATCAGATAGTAAAAGTCCTGAATAAAGATAGGTTTTTTTGGAAGAATCTATCACCATTCAAAATTCATTCAATTTATAAAAAAAATATGAACAATACGTTTACAGAGCCATGAGAAAAATTATACGGCCACTAGATTAGTTTGTTTAAAGTTAGAGATATGTAAGGTGAAGAAAATGAAAAGCTTATGAGTGATTTTAGGCATAATATTTGATTTTTTTTTAATCTAAAAGAGTAAGATTTTTTTTAATATCTGAAAGAGTAAGTAAATAAAATCGCCAAACATATTGTTAAAAAAATATTTTATTTCAAATAGGGCCTTGAAATGTGAGAAATGTAGATAGAGGAAAATTTTTAGAAGAAAACAGAAGGAATTGACGGGAGAAAACGATACAATGAAAAATAATGTCATAGAGCCTACCTCCAATAATCTGGTAAACATGCCCGCTGTCCAATTCACGGAAGAGCAAATGGAGCTGTTTAGCCAAAGTCTGAATTTTGTTATTTTCAAAGAAACAACATTTCCAACAGAAGACTTGGTAGTAAACATCGAAGCAGCGTTAAAAACAACCTTCGCGGACATGAGAAAGCACAGATTAAAGCAAATGTGGCCAAACTCGTCAGAAAAGAAAGCAGTAAGAGGAGAAACGCTGGTAAGGCACAAAGAGAGCTTAAAGGGTTGACTGCAAACTGGTCTTTCATGTCAAAACAGATAACGGAAACGTCGTGGCCATAATGGTAATTAGTTATGGAAAAGCTCAACAACATTAATTACCATGCGCTAAAGAAAGATCCGTTACCAGACGCTATCAAACGAGTGGAAAGAATCTTGAGAGAGTGCAAAGGTACTATTCGAGAGGTACTATTGGACGCGGCATTGCCAAGTATTAAGTTCCTTCCAAAGATGTACAAAGAAGAAAGTAAGCTAACGAAAATTGTCTCAAACGCTCCCACAAGGAAAATCCCAAAATTGATTTTAGACGAATGTAAGGCCTTAAGGCTGGTACTGATTTAATCGTGAAGCTAAACTTTGACATGTCTCCATTATCTGGTCGTTCTTTCGAGCGAAAATTTTGGCAATGGAGAAAAGCATCTCTGCTTTTCTCCATTGCCAAAATTTTCTCACTGCTCATTTCTGACGGATCAAATGTCAAGAATATCACTTTTCGATCGATTTTCTTATTGGAAGGACATTTGCACTGCTCCATTTTCAAATTGAAACACCAAATGTCACTTTTTAGCTCGAAAGAATGAACTGCACAAACTAAATTGGCGTCAAATGATTGGAGACATGTGTCAATGCCATCTATATTTTCCAAGCGAAAGCAACTTCGAAGCAACTTTTCATGCTAAGAACAGAGTACCACTCTTGCTTATTTTCAAGCTAAATTTTCGCCGAAACAGTTTTCACGTGAAATTTTGTATGGAAATTTCACGTGAAATTGAACTTAGTACTATGCTTTAGGGAAGATTATTGATAGAACAATGAAAAATAGAAACAAGGGGTACAGCAGCTTGGAAGAGTGGCAATAATACAAAAAGATGAGCTAGTTATATAATTTAATGTCAAGGCTCTATTCTCAATCGTGCCAAAACATGGAAAGCTCAACAACATGGATTACCCTGAGCTAAAGAAAGATCCGCTACCAAACAAGTAAAAAGAATCTTGAAAGAGTACAACACACACCCAGAGAACAACACCATCTTTATCTGATCATTGACATGTCCACAAAATGGCGCCTTAGAACTGGATGATTCACAGGCTATTAACAGTGTCCACTGATCAGGAAAGTTTTGACTCAGAAGTAAAATATATTAAAGATACCGAGAGATAAAGATACCGACGCTCGTAGCATAGGAAAATAAAAAAAATAGCCAGAAGATTTTCAGTAATTTTTTCGTAAATTTTCAAAAGAAATTTTTGAGAGGTTTAATATAAAGGCAGTTCTGATCAGTGAGGCTAAATAATTTGGTGCGAAAATATGCCACGTAAAGGACAAAAATGATAAAAAGAAAAAACTGTGGAATATACAGAATTACTTGCCCAGTCTGCGAAGAAGTATACATTGGTCAAACAAAATAGTTAGTTGGCATTAGACTAACGGAACATAAGCGGGAAGTAGCCTCAGCGAGGGAAAGGAGCACAACGCTAGAACGATCAAGAGTAGCGAAACATACCCTGGAGGAGGAGCACAACATTACATGGGTCAACGTGGCGGTAATCAAAGAGGTGTTTTCGGAGGCTTATTCCGCAAAACCATCGAGTTTCCCGTATAAAATATTCTCTGCTTTGATAAGCATTAGAAAAGATATAAGTTGCCTATGCTATACAGACAAGAAGGGAACCATGATCACAAACTAATAACTTTTATGTATATTTAAGACCTATGCCAATTTTCAGTTTTATGTGAATTTTTGCAAAGTTACGACATTTTTTTTGTCTATTTTGACTGGATTATTAACATATTTTCATGAATAGTAGATTACAACATCGCGCAAACTGTTAACTAAAATACAAAAACTAATTTTTACTCAATAAATTCCAGCAGTACCATAATATTTATGAATGTAATATCAAAGATAAATTAATTTACATAATTGAAATTGAATACAATGATTCTCACTAACTTAAAACTATCTATTCAAGTCTAATATACAAATCACCTAAGCTTCGTCATTTAAAAACAATAAAAATAAATACGTAAAAGTAAGGTAATGATCAGACAGTGACATTAACTCAGGTTATTGTAAAAATAAATAGTTTTCTTATTTTAATCGAATAAGCTGCAATTAAGCTCATTTTGATATTTAGAATTTAGAGAAATTAAAGTCTGAAGAAAACGATATATACAATTTTGATTCATAAGATTTCGAGTCTAATTTATAGTTTTTTTTTAGTCAAATTCATAATTTTTTCGAATCAAATTCACAATTTTGGCAGTTTAAGTTCATCATTTTTTCGAGTTAAATTCATACATTCTTAAGGGGGCTCCCGGCTTAAAAATTTATGGGCTTAAAAAGGGGAAGTCAAATAAGGAAATAGTAAGTGCATATCTTGTGATTAAAATTCATAAATTATGATCCTGACGTGCAAAAACTATGAATTCTTCTCGAAAAAACTGCGAATTTGATTTATGAAAATAATGAATTTGACTTGGAAAAGTTATGATTTAGATTCGAAAAAAAACTATGAATCTGACTCCAAAATTTATAAATCAGTATCGAAAATGTACGAATTGGATTAGAAAAATATGAATTAGACTCATCAATGTCATGGCTTTGCACCAAAAATCTATGAATTTGACTGGAAAATGGTATATACAAACGATGTATAATAAGTCTTGAGAGGTTTTAAGGGTTCGATTTTTTTCATCCTCAATATCTGTGACGTACTCGTACAAGGCGTAGAAATAATAATTTCAATTTGGATAAAATTTCTTTTGCTGATATTTTTCAGCTGATATTTTTCAGCACTTGGCAGTTTCTTTGGTAATACGACATGCTTTTATTGGCATGATAGTGTTGGTCGTCGAGGCGAGCGGACGTGTTACGCGCACTGGGTTTTTATTAAATTTATAGGTTAAGTCAAACGAGATCTTCTGACTTACCGCTCCTATGTCAATTCCAAACATATTTCTCTATTACAAAAATCACGCGACGACCAGAAGAAATATTACTCCTAACAACAAAGTTGCTTCTATTCGCCCAAGATTTCTCTACCACAATTGCGGTGGTATGAGAAGTAAATCAAACAAGCTTTTTCTTGACGCTAAATCTGGCCATTTTAATATACTAACGATCACTGAAACGTGGTTGAACGACTCACATATAAACGAAGAAATTCTTGACACTGATTGGACCATCTATAGAACCGATCGCGACTACCTTTATACTGGAGTTTCAAGAGGAGGCGGTGTACTTATTGCGATTCGCAATATCCTCTCAAGTGAACTTGTTGTGACCAGTTCTTACAAACTTTTTGAACACAAATTCGTCAGAGTCTTATTCGACAAGCATTACCTCTATATTGGTATCGTTTATATCCCACCTCATTCTGATGAAACTACTTACATGGACGTTTGTGACTTGATATCTTCAGTAACAGCTTGCCTACATGATGATGACAAAATAATTGTTCTGGGGGACTTCAATCGTCCAAAAATCAGTTTCGTTCTGAACGAAAATGATGACCGCCTCCTTCTTATCAACCTTTCTGACTCCATTGACTTCAACCTTATAAGTACGTTCTATGGCAACGATTTACAGCAAATAATTCCTATCCCTAACCAAAATGGCAATTGGTTAGATCTTATTTTTACTAACTTTTATGACGAAGTGGTGGTTAGCCCAACTATTGACGCCGAGAATCTTTTCTCAAACACTCTCCATCACTCCGCTTTTACAGTTGAGCTTTCCGCTACAAATATTTCTTTCACCCAATCGTACAATAATGAAATTGTATATGATTTTCAAAATGCTGACTACTTGAGCATTAGAAACTATTTGGATACAGTAGACTGGACAATTTCTCTTTTGTTATTAGATTTAGATGAATCAGTGTCTTCCTTTTATAAAATAATTTTCAATGCCATTCACTTATTCGTACCGAAGCTGAAGAAAAAAAACAAACTCTCAGAGCCTTGGCTCGACAATAATTTAAGGCGTCTCAGAAACCGTAGAAATAAATTATATAAAGCAATTAAAAATGAAAGCTTGCTCAATGAGGGTCTAATCAAATTATACGATCAGCTATCCAAAGAATTTTCCATCAAATCCCGCGAAGCGTATGAGTTCTATGTTAACTCAATGGGGGAAAAAATCATTAGTGATCCCAGGAGGTTTTACGATTTCGTTAACTTGAAACGTAAAACAACCGGCTATCCCTGTTCGATGTTCCGTGGTAACATGGTTTCTTGCTGCCCACAGGCCATTTGTAACTTTTTTGCTGATCACTTTCAAAATTCTTTTTGCTCGCCAAAAACCTCCACTTCTACTATGTCTGCAAGAATCACCACGAGACCTCTTATCGCCGGGTTTGTTCTTACAAAAAAGGCTATTATTGAAGCTATTCATGAACTAAAGATCGGCAAAGGACCAGGCCCTGATTTGGTTTCTCCTTTCTTCGTCTTGCAATTCGCGGACCAATTGATCACACCTTTCCACATGATTTTCAATAAATCCCTCTCCATAGGTGCTTTTCCATCTCTCTGGAAATCTTCATACTTTACGCCTATTTTCAAAAGTGGTGATAAACGATCAGTCGATAGCTATCGGGGGATTGCTATTCTATCTGTTATCCCCAAACTTTTTGAGAAGTTAGTTTGTGAAAAACTTACTCGCATAATCGACCCTCTTCTAAATGAGCAACAACATGGATTTCGTAAGGGTAGATCGACTGCTACCAATCTCATGATCCTGGTCTCTGATGTGCTCTGTGAAATGGAAAAAGGAAGTCAAATTGACGCAGTCTATACGGACTTTAGTAAGGCTTTCGACCGGGTTGACCATCAAACTCTAATATACAAGCTTCGCAACTTTGGTATATCAGGGTCTCTTCTTAATTGGCTCCAGTCTTATCTTCGCGATCGAACTCAGCTTGTTAAATTCCAGGGCCACTTATCTAAAAGAGTTTTCGCATCTTCTGGAGTACCGCAAGGCAGTCATCTAGGTCCCCTGCTTTTTAACATCTTCATTTCTGATCTTTCTGAGACATTGCTTGGTATACTCCATCTCTTTTATGCAGACGACTTAAAAATCTACCATAGCGTAAACACGCAATCTGACGCAATTCTTCTACAATCCAAGCTTCAATCTCTCGAACAGTGGTGCAATGTGAATAATCTCAATCTTAACATCAATAAGTGTCATGTGATAAGCTTTTCCCGTAAGAATACGATCAAAAAGTATTCTTACTGCCTTAAAAACACCATATTGAATAGGGTTGATCATATTATAGATCTCGGGGTAGTATTGGACAACAAGATGCAGTTCAATCTCCACTATGACAAAATCCTCGCCAGGGCTAATAAACAGCTCGGATTCATTAAGAGACGTGCTAAAGAGTTCAAGAATATATGGGTTACCAAGTCATTATATATCACTCTGGTGCGTCTTCTATTGGAGTATGCCTGCATAATATGGAACCCAGTTTTTGAACTACATAGTGAGAGAGTAAAATCTGTTCAGAAACAGTTTTTACTTTTCGCTTTGAGGGACCCCTATGATCCAAAAGACCTCCAACATCTTCCTTCTTACAAAACCAGACTGAGCCTTCTTAATTTAATGCCTCTCTCTTCTAGAAGAATACTGCAAAGCGCATGCCTAGCCTCTGATATTATAAGTGCTGCAGTCAATGTTGAATTTCTCTCCAACAAAATTATTTTCAATGACCAACCAAGACGCACTAGGTATGCAACTCTGCTCAAGGAGTTCAATCACCACACTAACTATGCATATAACGAGCCCATAAATAGGTGCTGTAGAATATTCAACTCTTTAAGCAGCAACTACGCTTCGGGGATCTCTAAACACACTTTTAGAACAAACTTATTAAAGGCCCTATCAACATCCTCATCCCACTTAATTTGCCCATCAATTTAGCTAAAATCAAAATAAAATATACTAAAGTAAAGTAAAGTAACTAAAATAAAAGTTGTGATGTATTTTGTTTTCTAAAAAAAAAAATATGTATGTTGTTGTTATGTTGTTATATTAAATTGTTAATGTATGTTGCCTTGTTTGGTAAATAAATTAAATTAAAAAAATTAAAAATTAAGAAAAAATAATTAAAATTGAAAATTTCGAAAAAAAACTATCTGCGCTCATTTCCAATCTATCATATGTCTGTGCAATTTTTTTTTTCTGTCTTACATAATGTTTTTCGTCTTTCTCCTTATTTTTCTTATTATGCCACACAAAGTAAGCTACCTAAGATCAACAGCAACGTCAACATATTCCATACAAATCGACGAAAAATCGTTAATCTGCATACCGTTCGTCAATGTGCAACGACGAAAGTAATTTCTTGGGTCACGAAAAACGTGCTGAAAGCTTTATGGGTCTCTGCTCGCTTCTCTTCTCAGGTGATTACGTCGCGGTGCCTTAAGTAGATTTTCCGTATATATATATATATATATATATATATATATATATATATATATATATATATATATATATATATATATATATATATATATATATATATATATATATATATATATATATATATATATATTTTTAAATCATAAAAAAATCATTAATTGAATACGATGTCTCTGGCGGCAGTTTCGTTGTCGCCGCGCTATTTGCTTACCGGAACGTTACGCTTGCGCATATATGACTGCTTTGCTTGTACTCGATTGCATATTCATAGATAACTACGATTTTTGAAGATATAGAACCATTTATACGAGTCTCTTAGTGCTACTACTGTGCACAACTATGCTACCATTGATGCGGATGGTAGTGATTCGGCAACAGACAAGATTTATTGTTTTTTGCACTACATAATGGCAGAATTTTCGTTTCGGTTGGCGCATATGTGAAAATAGTTTTTCACAATTTCACAGTTGATGGAAAGCTGTAGGTACGGATCGTTTGTGAAATTGTTTCCGGCATTTTGAAATTGAGCGAGGAGGATTATCTTAACACGTCAAACATGGATGTTAGCAATTAGCAAGATAGATTTTCTCGCATAGCGTGTTGAGAGTCGTTTGTTTCAATTTTTCTAGATCTCGATGGTACGAAGCAGACCTTTGTTAGAGATATTATTCGTTTTTGTTTATTATGAGCTCGAAAAGATTTGTACCGTTAGCTGAAAAATTATTTGTGGAGTAGTTAGAAAAAAGTTCTTAAGCTGATATCAAATCATGGACGATATATAGCAAACATCATTATTTTAATGAGTGTCCTCAAATATCCGTGAAACTAACATAGTCTCAACTTTGCAAGCGATAATCAGGTTGCGGTGGTGGATTTGATAACTTCATGACTTCCGTTCCTGGATTTGAGTTTTTTTTCAAATAAAATTAGTTCAAGTATTCTTAGACATGCAACAAACATTTATTTGGTTTGATTTTGGAAATAGAGCCTGCCAATAAGTTGTTGACTATCCATCAAAAAAGCAAACAAATTATTATTTGCCTCTGGAGCAGAGTGCCCTAGAAATTGTCGTAGAGGCTCATAGTCCGAATTAACGGAGCAACTTTTTATGCAATAAAAGCATCCGAAGACCCTTTATCTCTGACTGGGATGCAAAGGGTGGCAATTTTCGGTCGAACTCCATGTGTTTTGTTGTAGGATCGTCATGGCACCGGTTGAGAATAGCTTCCCTCTCTGCCTTCGGCCCGACCCTTTTTCAGATGGTATTGATTCCCGTATCTAATCTGGCTCCCGCTGACTGCTTCCATACGGTGTTGTTCACAACCCTCCAGTTTGAGTACTTCTCTGAATCTCCTCACACGTTCGTCATTATCTTCACGTACCACTGCTCCGTTCTCGGCGAGGTATATACATAGACTGTCCACCTTGTTAATTGCCCGGGGGAGAGTATCCGGCCCTAGGTGCTCCTTCTCTTTTTAGTGAACCACTTCGAAATCGAATTGCTGTAGCCTTGCCGTCAATCTCGCCAACCTACCCGTGGGATCCTTCTGTTTGTTTAGTCAAACAAGTGAATGGTGGTCAATGCTGACGATGAAATGGATATCCTTAATGTATGAGCGCAGCTTTTCGATGGTCCATACCACCCTCAAACACTCCTTTTCTGTCACTGAATACCTCCTTTCCAGCTTGGACAATTCACGCCTGAGCCAACAAACGACCTTCTCTATATTTTAATACGCCTGTCTTAGAACGGTCCTTATTCCCACGTCAAAGGCATCCGTCTGATCTTTAAACGGGAGATTGTAATCAGGTCAGGCTAGAACTGGTGCTGTCGTTAACTTCTGCTTGCATGAGACGAATGTCTGCTTTTGTTCAGAAGATTGAAGCATCTATATCACGACACCATCCATAGTAGCCTTTGGACCTGTTTGACTGAAGCTGGTCGTGGAAATTCCCTAATCGCATGTTCTTTCTCCGGAACCACGTGTAGGCCTTTCTCGTTAACCAGGTAGCCCGAATATTGGAACTGAGCCCTACATAATTGACTTCTCCTTGGACACCCGTAAGGCTGCCTTCCTCAGCTGGTGTCCGTCACCACAATTATATCATCAAGATAGGTGAATACGAAAGGTTTTAAAGCGGCCCGAGCACCGTATCGATTACCCGTTGCAACGTGGCTCCCGCATTGTGCAGTCCGAAAGGCATCCTAAGAAAATGAAATGAACCCGTTCCTCATATGGTGAACGCGGTGTACTGCCTTGAGTCCTCTGCCACCGGTGCTTACCAGTACGCAGACTTGGCACCAAGCGTCAACAAGTACTTCACACTCCTTAACTTGCCTAGAGTTACAGAAATGTATGGCAAAAGGTATACGTCTTTTTCAGACACCGCATTTATCTTTCAAAAGTCCACACAGAAACGGTATGTCCCATCCTTCCGCCGAACCAGTAATATCGATGACGACCATGGACTTGACGCCTCTCGTCTAACTCTGGATTAATTTGCTTTTGTACGGCGGGTGAAGCAGGCTAGTACCTCTGTTTGATTGGAGCAGACTTGGTTTTTATCACATGCCACACCAATTTGGCGCATCCCAGACCGTCGCCCACCAATTATTCCTCTAACAGCTCCGTCAAGGACTTTGACTCTTCCTCAGTCAAATGGGAGCGACTTCACAGGAGTTTTCCACTTTTGCCGTAGCCACGGAGACCCACTGCCGCTCCTTCATGTCCAATACTACCCCAAAGCGTTCCCAGAAGTCAATTCCAAAAATTATTTCCTGGGGAACGGACGGAATCGCTAACACTCCTAGCTCACGCCGACGCCCGTTTAAAGCGAAACGCAATGTCATTGCTCCCGCTACTGACCACATTTCCCCGTTAGCGAGTCGTACTTCGTTAATACGGTCCAGGAATAGCGTAAGACCTCACTCTGCTAAGCTTAACCAAGCTGTCTCCAATTGTGCGACTCGCTTCCGAATATAACAGCCCTTCCATGCTTACGCTCTCTATTTCCACCTGTAGGTGTAAGCGGCTATCATGGCCACACTTTGCCAGCGCGTAGTCTACATTTGGGGAATGTACCACTCGTTAACGCTTTTTGTGGTGCTCCCTTGGCCACCTAGTAAGCACGTCGATCGTTTCCTAATCGCTGAGCACTAACACGAACTCAACTCCCCTGACCGCTGCTTCTTGCCTGTCAGTTTGGACGTGCTGATCGCATCACCCCCTGGCGACCACACCGGAAACACCGCCGAGGGTTCCTACACTTCTTTGACAAGTGCCACTTCTTTGACATGTGAACTCCACTACCTGCAGTCCTGTAAACGCTGCTACTTAGTCCGCGCTTCCTGACCGCACATACGCCAGATCAGGCTCTAAACAGCGTCTAGATCGCGCGTTTGGTGGCACAAATTTCGCTACCGATGCTCTTGTTGCATCCAGGGTTTGGCTCATTCTAACTAACTCCATATACCGGAGTCAAGCAAAGCTGCTGCTGGTTGAATCTTGCAATATTTCTTCGCAAGATGCGCAAGTTTTCTTGCTCCGTGCAGTTAGTCTTTAAATGGCTGAAAAGACGTTCCATCGTCACCACATACAATTCCATGGACTTACTCTCTCCTTGCGCTTGCTTCCTAATCTCGTCCCACGGCAGAAACTCCACTTTCAGCTCCTCCACCAATTCGTCGCAGCTCTTAACCAAGTAACGATTAGCCGGGAACCATATCAGAGTCCTAGCATCGAAAAGGTCTACTGCCGATGTAAACTATTGTTTCTTTGAAAAACCTCTGACGCAGCTCCTTAACGTGCTCCAAAAAGGCATTTGCGGAATCCCTCGAATCACCGCTAAACTTTAAGCTCCATTTGGCCACTTCCGCCGGATTAACTACTTCCGTCTGCTGCATCGTTGGTTTGGGGTCTTCCACTTTCTCCAACAATGCACGTATCGCCAGGATGAGTCTGTTCCGGAGCTTTCTTTTGCTCCAGGGCTACTGCCCGCATGTTCTCTAGCCTGCCGAACCCGAACTCGATTCTAACTTTCCCTTTCAAGAAGTCCAAGAAAGATTTGCCGCCCGTCAGATTCGCTGCCGTGTTTTGCCTACTATAAACTCTAAAAACTTTGAAAAATAGTTTTCATCAAATAACTTTCGAACAGTTGTGTATGAGCAAGAATCCTGTTACCAATATAAATCATAGTTTTTTTTTCTTTCAAAAAAAAGAAGCCCATCCGCCACAATTTAGGGCTCAGTACTACGAAATATTTACTCTGACAAAAGCACTGCGGTATCATCGTTGTGTATGCGTCATAATTCGTGGAAATTCCATGAAGTGTTAATTATTTTTTGCTCGCAAACGGTGCAATGACATACCGTTCTCTTTTAAATCATATAATCTGGAAATCCCAGCAACAATTTAGAAAATTTCCTGTTCAATATAATCAAAATCATAACAACCATAAACTAATAGAATTTCAAGCTATAGTCGAATGCATGCGAAATTGATGAGCTCCACTTTCCAAAAGCTTTCAAAAGCCTTTTTTAGCAAATTTTAATCACGGCAATAAAGCACTAGAAGTCTAAAAGAAGACTGCATTTCACGATGGTAAGCTCCCACAAAACACCTGTTTCTCTCTGCCCGCCAAGCAACGAATAATGAATGAATTAAGATCAGGTGCATCGATCATGTTAATCAGCGGTAAGCAATCTACACATGGTAGATTCTCACGGTAGTCTTGCTACTATCTCCATTTCGAGAGCCTCATCGATCTGCACTTTGCCTGACTACTGTCAACATATTTCAACTAGGCAACGCCATATTTTATTCATAATACGCGTCGAGCATTTTTAGCGAGAAAAAGTCGCGGGAAAGCGCCATAACTAACTGATAATTGGCACCTTAAGTCAAATCTGTGCGATAGCGACGCGGTATGTGGTTGTAAATGAACGATTTGATTGATTTGTTTTTTTCACTGCATCTCGTTCATTCCGGCACACTGTCGCAATGAGTTAGTTAGACGCAATGTGAAACGATTGTGTTCGATTGGTTTTTTTTTTGTCGGAGTCGCGGTGAAATTATAAATGGGAGTTATATGGTGTTGGGAGCGGACAATAAGGAAATTTATTAGGCGGAAAAATAGCGGAGGACTAATGATATGAAATTTAGTTGCGCACAGGTTGATATGAAATGAGAAAAGCGGTTGAATGAATGCAGTTTTTTTTGAGTGGCATCAGATGAAGATAGTTATCGAGAAAAATTGCGCGATATGGATAATTTATACGATTCCTAGAAAGGATTTTTTTGCAACATTGTACGAATGGAATGTTGACTTCACGAAGCGTGGGACTGTGGGCATTACGTCAGCTTGCAGAAACTAGTTACTTGAGGCTAGAACTCTTGGACAATCGCGTGGCTGTTGGGCGGCTCATAGATTGCAAAACAAAAGACTTAAGACAGTAACCCGATCAATGCATCTGAATATAATTGCATGATTCGAAAGGCGATTGATAAAAAACGGAAAAGTCATAGAAAGAACATCTTATGAAAGGTTTCAAATGGAACTAATTTATAAATTTGACAATGCATTTCATAATTTTATAGCCCTTACAGAAAGATGTCCAAACCAAATGGTATTCAAGAGAAATAGCTTTGATCCTTCGAATTCTTCTCGTCTTTCAGCGCTTTTTGTGTCTGAATGACAGCCTCGCTGTATTAACATTTGCTACTGAAAATAGATCACAAGTGTTTTCCCTCTATTTTGGTCAGATCGAATGAAACTCCACGGAGACGTTGATAGTTCTAAGTAGTTGGCTATAAATTCGATAAAATATCGTAATAACAGTGAAATGTACTATCTTTAAAACGCTAAAAAGATAATTCCGATTCTTTTGACTGTGTAGTGTGACTGTCTTATAATCAGACAGCTCGGTGGCTGCTTTTCTACTATCCTGGTGGGCCTGGTCTTCACTGCCGCCTGGCTACAATTCGCCCTTTAAGATGGGAACAGAATTCTGTTTTATTTACTTTGGCGAACCTGTCGCCGCTACGCAAAGTCAAATAGTCTTTTTATGCTGAACTTCTAAAAGAAAACAATTCTTTAAAAGTTTGGTCAACGTTTCTTGTTTGGCTTACCAGCAAAGACTGTGTTTTATACATATTCAATCGGAGCTTTTCTAACAACAATTGTACAGTTAATGTTTTTGAAAAATATGCGCGAATCCAAATAATTTCTGTCAGTGCGCTCTAGGCGTTACGTGGGTGTGTGTGACATTTCGACAAGTGTCGACAAGTACACAACAATTGTTTTATTATCAATTGTCATGCTGGAATTGTTGCTTCAAGGGATGAGCTGATTGAGAAGATAACCGAAGCTAATGCAAAAGCAACAATAATGAAACAAGTTCGTGTACGAGTACAATCTTGGATCACTAGGAATGTAATTGATGCTTCAAATTGAAAACGAATTGCTGACAAAAAATACAAAGCAGATCCAAACTCCACGTCCAAGAAGAAGATCTGTTTACCTATGAAGAAGGAATCGAATCGAGCTATCATAGAAGCCAAAAAACGTTTCTACAGGAATAAGTTTGAAGCATCAGCCGGAAATACCTCCAGATATTGGCAACTGGTAAATGAGGTCTTGTCTAAACAAAAAAACAAATCATCAACTTGCATAGAAGAACTGTTGATAAATGGAAGGTTCATTACAGACCCCGAAGAAGTAGCACATCAGTTCAACTGCTTCTTCACTACCATTGGAACACTAGTCACCGAGCAACTGCAACTTTCATCACGCTCGAGTATTCATATTGAGCCTAATATGTTCACTTCAATTCACTTAAGTCCCACTGGTCCTGTTGAAATATCTGAAATATTCGACAACCTTAAATCAAAAGTTTCTCCTGGTCTGGATAGTATAACATCGGAGGATATTAAATGGCTGAAAAATCATATTTTGGAGCTGCGAACTACAATAATAAATAAACACCTAGCAGCTGGTACATTCCCCGATTGTCTTAAACTACCGAAAATCACGCCCATCTTCATAGGTGGTGATCCAGCAGATCCATCAAATTATCGCTCAATAGCTGTCACAAGTGTCCTAAGTAAAATATTTGAAAGAACCATTCAAAAACAATTGCTGCAATTTATTAAGACTAACTCAATTTTGACGCCAGTTCAATATGGCTTTCAAGAAAACAATAGTACACTAGCAGCAACATTAGATGCAGTACATTTTATCAATAATGGGTTGGATAAGAGCGACTATGTCGCGGCAATTTTCGTGCATCTGAAAAAGGCCTTTGACACCATTAACCACGACATCCTGCTCCAGAGGCTCGAAATATACGGAATCCAGCACAACTTCAAGCTGTTGATAAAGAATTATTTGATAAAGAATTATCTCAGCTAAAAATATGCATAAAAGTCAGGAATGCACTATAAACATCGGCGTTCCTCAAGGATCAATCCTTGGGCCATTACTGTTTTTTACTGTACATTAACAGCGTATAGGACATTTATCTGTTGGCAAAAATAGTTTTATTTGCCGATGACATACTACTGCTGTATTCCAGTAGAAATGAATTAATTCTCCAGCAAAATATAAATGATGACCTAGGAAAATATTGGAATTGGCTCGAACAAAGTAAATTAATTATAAACATCCAAAAGACTAAATATTAATTATTCCAACAAAAAAAAAAGCAGCAAATTAATCCGTCATTACAAATCAATGGAATACAATTGGAAAAGGTAAACTCAATTAGACACTAAGGATTAACTTTAGATGAGAAAATGTCTTGGCTACAACATATCAATAACATCAGACATAAAGTAGCGCCTATGATAGGAATCCTAAAAAAATATGATTTTTTATCTCTCAACATCAAACTAGACATATTCAATGCTTTTATTTTGTCAGACATCGCGTATGGAGCAGTTTTGTGGAAGCAAACATCGAAATAAAACATTAATTTGATCGGAAGACTATTCACTAACGCTGTCAAGACTATATTCAAAATGCCAACTCTGATTCCAAGTTCACATGTGTATCGTGAAACTGGACTACTAAGCATACAACAAATAATGTGTCTTGAACAAGCCAAGCTAATATTTTAGATACTTAACAAAATACCCAAATGGTCATATATGATAAGAAATGTTAGAGAAATAACTCAGACAGCCACAAGATCGGCGAATAACCTTGCGATTAAAAAAGCTAAAACAGATAGTTTGAAAATGGATGCAGTGCAACAGTCTTTGGCTTATTATAATACCTTACCTGAGGATATAAAAAAATCAGCGAATTTGGTTCAATTTAAGGAAAATCTACGATCATTGCTTACACAAAGGTAACGAAGATGCCAACCAGAGTTTTTTTCTAAACTTTTCTCTGGGCATAAGTCTTGACGACAAAGAAATAGGCGATATCATCTGAAGACGATAGTTTAGAATGAAGTGCTTTCTTTTACACCAATATTTTATTGTCTGGGAATTACGAAATTAACATATATTGAGGAGATTTGTTGCGCACGGACCGTGCATTTTGATTGAGTGATAGAGAGAGTAAAAGGAAGGAGGTAAAAAAAATAATAAATAAATAAAACAAAATCCATAAGTTTAGTTAAAAACAAATTTATCTTAAGCAATACGTCACAATGTTATGAAATTAATCGGCTGCACACATCTATTAAAAAAACAACAAATGTCTACCCGTTATCACTATGTGTCAGATAAATACACCCATATCATCTCAAAATCTTCGATTCAATTTCACCGTATATGTCTCATTGATTTTACTTGACTGCATTTCGATTGCGAGGCAGGTCAAAGTGAGGTAATGAAAAATTCCATAGTAGCCCGAAACCACTCGGCCATAGTGTCGTCCTCCAGTTCAATGGCCTTTTTGTGCTTGCCAAACCCAATTGACTAACAAACATATAAAACAGAAAAAAAACGACATGAGCAAAAGAAAAAAACCGAAATCCTAAGAATGATACTGTGAAGGAACAAAAGGCAAAAAGCACCCTTTAGGAAACATCGTGTCTAAAAGCTGAACAAATAAATCGAGACTTGGAGGTTTTTCGTTCACGTCCTCAGGAGAACAATTTTTTTTCACGAAGATTTTTGTTAGTTTCGTTACTTCTTACTGTGCCCCATAGCTGCTGAGTGTCCGGACGCGAAGCAAACAACATGACTGCGTGGGCCCAACACAAGGTATTGCACCTGTATCACAGAAGTAATCTAATTTCAGGTACAAGCTGTTTCCACTTCGTCGTCGTCGTCGTCGTTCGCTTGCATTGAATTGATTTAATTCAATTACGGAAAACCAAAAGACATTGTATGCGAACAGACATATATCAGAGAGAAGTGGAGTGCAAGGAAACGAAATATATCTCGTATAGGATAAGTTGGGTCGAACATGTCTACATTTTCGTTTGGATCTGCTGGCCATTGAAAACAATTTTTCAAGCAATTTGATTAACTTCAGAATGAAATCTTTGTGAATTGATTATTTAGGTAAAAATTGAAGGTGCAGAAAAAATTATAAGGACCTACTCTGTTGGCTGTTTTCGAAAAATGAAGCATGAAAATAAGATTAAAAAAACTTTAATTCAATGGCATTTTCCCAATATTTTTGACATGTATGTTTCCGTTTATTTTAACCACTTTACTCTTCATAATCATATACAATAGTGTCTCTGTTGCTATGTACGTCCAAACACACATACACACATCGATCCATGTTGTCGAAAAAGAAACATTTCGAAAACTGAAAATGTTGCATTGAAAAGAAATAAAGTACAACATTGGACGAACAAGACAGAACTGATGAATTCAGTTAACAAGGAACAACAAGATCGTACAAACACATACACAAACAAAAAAACGGAACAGAACGGCATCATCAATTGTGTACGAGGAAATAAATCACGAATTGTAGTGTAGTGTTTGCCTTTTTTGTGAATGGTTTTGTTGTGCCTCCCGTTACGTGGTGTGCACGATATCGCACTTTTTTCCCCAGTTTTGAGTTTGTATCGGTAAGAAATGACAGAAGAAACGATAGTTTTATCGATCAATTGATCAAAAAGAAAAAAAGGTTGAATGTTTTTGCAGGAATGGCAATGATATAGAATCGAAACTAATTGATTGAATGTGTAGACTGGCTTATGTGAGGAGTTTGGGATGTTTGGCTGATTTGGTGGGGAGATTGTTATCTGAGCAGTATTCAGATGGAATTGAAAATTTCTGGTTTGATTCCTGAAACATGTTGGATATTAAAGAAATATGGAGTTAAAATGTTAAAATAAATGAAAAAAATTAATTTAAACATTTTCAGCCCTTTGCTTAGTCTGGCACTTCTACTCCATTTGAAGAATTCACAGCTTGTATAGCAGATACATTTTCCTTTGTACTCATTTGTAGCAGATTGATACTATAAACTGTATGTTTAGTTTGGGATATACAATGAAGGAGCTTTTAGTTTCAGTATGTGTCATTTTACCCAAATATCAAAAACATATTGAATTGAGTTTTCAAAATGCTTACTTTTGAATGTCTGTCATGAATGTCTTTACTACAGCGCAATGAACATGACTAAGTTGTAGTATGTAATGGAATTGACTATTATTTGCAGGAAAATAGTAAATTTTCATCAAATTCGTAATAATATTCATGTTTTCACATGGAATTTTCGGAATAGTAAATTATATTATCCACTCTAGTAAAAGTCACTGCCGAAATTTCTCTCTGTGTATTGAAAATTATGGAATCAATGGGCTGCACCATTGGATCAGCTTCTTATGAATACGCGCGGTCTAAATACGTGGAAAGAATTGCAATGACCGAGAAAGCCAGTACTTCTAACAATAAAGCCAGGGCGTTTAGGGGAAAAAAAAGCTCAACAACAGGAAGAGCAGGCATAGCAGATTAACCGATTGTAAATGCTTAAAATCGGTTTTTTTTAAATATTTATAAACACAATGGGAAAAAACTTGAAACACGTTTTTCTCAAAGCAAAATTTTTTAAAACGGCGGATGATAATTTCCGGATGTACTGAACCGATTTTGAAAAACTTTAGTTTGTTTCATTCGTTAAAGTATTTTACATCGTTAACTACCAGAATATGACCAAAAATTGAAAAACTAATTTTTGGCGTTAAAAAAACTAGAAAAAGATGGTCGATTTTCGACATTTTATTCACAGGTCTGCCATTTTTGTTGCTGAGTTTTAAAAAAAAACGGTGGTATATCACGATGTTAGAGATCTTACTTATTAAAACCCTGTTGAAATTTTTTATTTCAAACTTACCAATTGATAGATTATTTGTCCGCCGTGGAGTAACGATTTTTTCAGAACATAATTTCAGTGCCCTTATTTAAGGCAAAAATAAAAGTTAAAATAAAAAAAAATAATTTTATGTATT
The DNA here is from genome assembly GCA_963978885.1 of Nemotelus pantherinus. NCBI lineage: Eukaryota > Metazoa > Arthropoda > Insecta > Diptera > Stratiomyidae > Nemotelus > Nemotelus pantherinus. Next base: position 29,562,058 of record OZ022266.1, on the reverse strand, counting down.
TTTCAAACATCATTTAATATTATAATAAAAAATTCATGTTAATATTTAATAAAATGTCTGAGAAAAAATTCTTGAAAAATGGTCATATTTTTGCTTTCTAAAGTGTACTAGTACCTTAAGGGCAATATTTGTGTCAGAAGTGGAATTTTTCGGACTGAAGTGAAAAGCGGCCGTGCGAAAACATGAAAGACAATGAGATATTAGTAAAAAACATTGCGAATAAAAGTGAACAACATTAAAATCAAATAGTACCTTATATCCACTGCAAAGCATTATTATTGAAATTTAACTGGCCATCAAAGATACATATGAAGCTCTGTGGTAGACAAGAGATAAAACAATCAGTCCCTAAATGACCAAAAACTTGGTGCACAAAGACATTTCAGATTATCTATATCCTTTGCTTGCACTCCTTGAAAATACATTTCTAGGTAAACTGAACGTCTTTCACGATTAATGGAAGTAAGTATAAAATTCATCGAGATGATTATAAATATTCTCAAAATGACTAAAACGGAAGCTCATGCAAACAATTTTTTTGGGTAGAAACTCAGAGTGTATGAGCCATGTATGAAAGTGTAGCCGCTAATCAATAAGATTACTCGAAAAAAGGGTTAATTATTCCTACATGGCTGAAACTAGACTTTTTTGAAAGGATACTATAACAGTAACCGCAACAGCAAATTATTTCTTTGAGTATTATAATTGTACTCGCAAATGGGTTATCAGGTCACGATGATTTTCAATAACTGCTCAAACGTTAGTTTTTGCGTATTTCATTAGAATCGAGCAAACATTATCACCATCTTCAAAATATGGATAATATTAATCTTTCAAACGATTATCCTATCTCACCATTCCTTTATTCAAGTAAGTTTCTTGAAGAAGCTGTAGCGATTTCAAAAACAGGAGGGTTGCCTGGAGGCACCCCATTTGATCCGAAGTCCAGACGAGTGCCTGTCAGGCAGGTAAGAGTGATGGCTGATCATCAAACAGGGGCAAGTCAACAAAAAAAAAAGCTAAGTGCCGCGGGAGAAGGGTGCCCTAGAAAGGACCGTAAAGGCCCCTTGTTCGCTTAAGCGGAGCGCCCTTTAATCCGACCCCAACGGATGCTGGTTTGCCGCTTTGCTTGCTCTATGCGTCTGGGCTGGGTCGTTTGAAAATGGGGTGGATTTGCTCCCAGAAAACAAAGAGGGACGCTACGTATTATTCATCCGTCATGAAATAATACTAGCCGCAATATCAAAACAAGGAAAAGGGGCTTTTATCCGTAAAGGACCAGAAGCCGCTCTCAGGCATGGGCTGTAAAACAAAAAAAAACCCGCGACGAAGCACGTTGCTAGCATTCTGCTGTTAAAAGGGGAACCGAGAAAATCTAATATGGGGGTAAAACTGGCTCCTTTTAGTAGCCTCTGGCCCCTGATATTATTGGAGCTCGGTCCCCAGATGGTAGAAATGATTCTGATCTATATGTATTTCTCAATGTACAGTCTCAGACATTGTGTTACAATTTAAAAGTAAATTATTATTATAATGTAGCTGCACAATGATTTAATACATATCTAAATTCTTAGATAATCTGAAAAACTCAAACCAAACATCGCAATCGGGATTTCACATAGCTTATAACAAAAAAATAAAACCGATCTGCCAAAGTTTTACTGAATACATTTCAAAAAATCTTGTTCATGATTATATTAGGGGCATTTCACGTGAAGCGGACAACGAAAAAAAGTCGAGGCTCTGAATTTCGTCCATATAAAGGATGAAATTGATGAAAGGTTTTTTTTGAAGCGGATTCTAGGGTTCAAAAACAAATCTAAAAAACCTCAAAAATACTGATTGGTGTAGAAAATTACCTGCTCTTTTGAATTTTGAAATTGGATGTGAAAACTGGAAGTAAAAATTTGTGTGAAACCGGAAGTAACAATTTCAACTCATTTTTTGAATAATTTGGACCAGGTCAATATTCAGGATCTGAATTTAGGATGCTTGAATTGATAATCCAGAACAGCTACTATGCTAGTAAATTCAGGCCAAATTCTTTAAAGATTCAGCGGCCGCTGAAACATACATTCGTGAATGTTTGCAATTTAGCCCCTTCAGTATCTTAGTTCTCTTTGGGATGAGAATGTCCCTGACACCTTCTGTCGCCTGCCACGTTTCGCCTCTCGGCTGTTGCCGGTCACGTTCTCAATTCGCCTAGAAGATGAAAATCCAGAAATATTGGCGTCTATTTGACTAACTAAAAATAAGATTCTCACCGGAAAGGGGAACTGGGCAAATACCGTCTTTCCGGGCAGCACAAAAAACGCATGTTGACCCATCGCCTCCAGCACGACCGATCCTGCTCGTGGTTCACAACAAAAACAAGGAGCACATGCTCAACTTCTTGCTCGCCGGCCGTTAGACTGCCTCTTGCTAAATTACGCTGGCAGCGCGTGCGTCCAATGCTCAATCATGGCGAGCATGGCGCGGCGGCAAATTAAATTTTTTAACTTTTCCAAATTTAATAAATTTGCCGAATGATACAAACTCGTACAAACTGCGGATGTATAGCATAACTGATTGGCAAAAGAAAAAAAGTTTGAAAGAAGTGTTATTACCACCAGCGACTCAAAATTTGCCATAAGAGGATATCAATTTGAGAGTAGATTAGCCTAAGCTTGCTTCACTGATTTTAAAAAGGCTTTTAATCAGTAGCCTATTTTAAAATTTTATATCCTTCAATATAAAAATATAGCTAATGAAAATACTAGCTAGATACTTTTGCGCAACAGATAGAAATTCATCACGCACAATGGTGCGAATTCCAAGTTTTTCTCATATGGTCCTGAGGTATCAAAGGGCTCTGCTTTTGGGTCCATTCTGCTCAAAATTTTCAAAGGTGTCACTGCAGCTGTCTCCAGCTCTTTTGATGCTGCAATCAACCATTATGCAGTTTATTTCCTAGCGTGGTATGATATGAATGATATTTTAAGTATAATGTTTCGAAAGAACTTAATAAATAAATAGTTTATGAAAAAATTATTGGACCTCCTTATACAGCGGTAGAATAGAGATTGATTGAAAGATTTCGATTATGTTAAATTTTGAATGGAACTAAGGGTAGATGATAACGGTCTTAAAACTACTGAAAGTCATTATCAAAAGCTGCAAGATTGCATATTTATTTTTGCTTATCTATAAAAAGCAAAGTTGTCCAACAGCGATCTATTTGGCGTCATGGAGAGAGGAGATATGTAGATGAGACTGTATTCTCATAACCAAAATGTTTATGATTGTTAAATGTATAGTTTTATACACTGGTTACCTATGCTGCATGCAAAACTTGGATTTATTGCTGCACTCGCTATAATTTCTTTTACTTTGTAGTAGCTTTGATGAAATTTCACAACTATTGAGCGAAAGAAAAAACCATACATTGAAATTTTACTTTCTCTTACGGCTTAATTGTGAATAAAAATTCGCTTACAATATTAGGCCTGAATTTGTGCCTTCAACAATTTTCAGAAAGTTAATTTGACCGACGTAAGACTAAACCAAATCCCGCACAATTTTCACTCACCAATCATAAATAACAAAGCGATCTAGAATATCGAAATTACGTGCTAAAAAACTCAAAATTCTAATTAACAAAGATGGTTTTCATAAACGATTTCATCAGAACGATGACAAAAGAGAATAAATGAAATTTTTCAAAACTGTTTCATTTTATGTATTTGAGTTAAAGTTCAACGCGTAACCAATTGAATGAAATTTAATTTGGTGGGTATTCAATAAACACAAAGTCATATCGCTCTTGGTGTACTACTCGTATAAGGGTGGCTCTAGACTATCAAATGAAAAAAAATTTCAGCTGAAAAAAAGTAACAATGTCTTGAGGTAGTTTCTTTATTATTATTTTTTCAGTTCGGTTTTATTTTTATTAAAAGCAATAAACAGATATATTTTTCTGGTGAGCTCAAATTTCAAATAGTTGACTCAAAAATACCTAAATTTTGTTAATTTCAGACAAATCCCTACCATTACCTTCACTCATTCAAAAATACCAAATTTTCACTTATCCCCCTCGTTTCCACAAAAACCCTTTGCTAACCAAAAACATCAACCTCTGTTCACAAAAATCTCAGCTCACTTTACATACCACTTACCAATAACACTGCCGATTTTTGTCGGGTCAGTGTTAAAATATTATCGATATTCAATCTTGTTGATTTATTACGATTGTAAAAATCATCATGCACTCACATGTCCATATTGTACGCAATATCCGTGCATATATCAATCGGCAAAAGTATGCAAAAGCGTTCAGTGAAAAAAGTATCTTAGCATTTAGTTGTTGTTTTTCATATATATTTAGTTTTGTTTAAAAAAAAAAAGAATCGGTCATCTTAAAACATGATGCCGATGATGGTGTATGATGATGGTCTTCGGTAAGCTTCTTAAGTTTCATTTCCTTTTCGAAACTTCAAAATGCCAAAAACGGCCCGAGTACTTATTCTCCGAGTGCGAAGTCGTAAAAGACATTTTTATGGAAGAGCAATCCTGAACAAAAGTCTTAAGTCGATTTTTATTGGAATGTGCGAGAGCGTTTGTGTGTGTGCCAGTTTGTGTTTCATAAAAGAAATGCATCTTTTTTAGTACCGCGACTTAAATGTCATCCTTTCCAATGAATTTTCGAGAAGTGCTTGTGAAGTGTTTAAAAAAGTGCATATTTTCGGACTTGGTATATTTAAGCGTATTGTGATTTAAATGCAACGATGTGGTTTTGTTGATGAAGTGTAACGAATTGTCGACATGGTGAGTAGTGTGCGGCATCAGTTACCTGTAGGCTTTGTCGAAATGATTTTTCGAGGCAGTTTGAAATGATGATTTGTTTCTTCGGAATGGAGGTTGATTTGATTTTCGTGATGTAATCGAATCGGGTGAAATCTATTCCATATGAGCAGAAATATTTGTTAAATCTTTATCGCTAAAAAGTCTACGCATGTCCGATTTAAGATTGAAAAAATAAATGTTGAATATTGCAGAATCACAAATAAATTCTACTTTTACATCCCTAAAAACGAGCGGGGATCTGTTCTAGCGAGGAGGATTACGTTTTATTTATGATATGGACGTTGTTTCGCATGACTCACAATTGATATTTTAAAGTGTAAGGAATTTATTAGAAAAAAATTTTCTGGCATATCATTTGAAATTTCTAAAACTCAAATAACAACTAAAAATGTTTAACAGTTTTGTTTGTGTTTTATAATTTTTTACTGTGTCATAGGTAGAATATATGTAAACTGAGAGTTCCAAAAAGAGTTTTTTCAATTTTTCCTCAACTCCCAAGATTTTCTATCAAGCTCTTGGGATTTTCTTATAGACTTCTTTGATTTTTTAAGCTGTCATGGCTATATTTTGGACTCCTAGATTTTTTTCTAGTTCCCTTATTTTTTCTTAGCTTACGTGATTATTTCCTTGACTCGTGAGATTTTCCTTAGAGTTCCTGCATTTTTTTAGAACTCCTGAAATTTTTCTAGACCCTCTGATCTTTTTCGAATATACCCCTAATTTTTTTTCGAAACTTTTATGATTTTTCCAAGACTCTTTTGAGTTTTCCTAAAGCGGTGGCTCCACCAGATAGAAAATTTAGCATAATAAATTGTGATATGATATTTCATTTTATGTTATGATATTTCATTTTGAAATCGAACTTCACCTTGGTAAGAAGCAATCACAAAAAATCATATTTCTCAGATTTATGATAGATTTTAATTACAAATGGAATTGTGAGAGATGAAAAGCGTACATTTCATTATTTATGACGTTTCATTCATTTAAACGCTGAATATTTGTCAATTCGATCAGTTTCTCACGCCTTAGCTTAGTTGACGCGATTTTGAAAAGATACTTGCCAAAAAAAGTCTAAGAAAAAAGTAACGTAGCTGTTAAGACATATGTCTTAATATTCCTGTCATGACAGAAAAAATGTCATAGCATATGGCATCTCCACAAGACATTTCGTAGACATAATATATATTATGACAGAAATTATGTCTCGTTGAGGCTGCCAGTAAGCTTCCAATGATTTTTTCTATAGTTCCCGCATTTTTTTTCAGAGTCCGCTGATTTTATTGAAATTTCCCACAGTTTCGCGAACTATCGAGATTTTTTCTTGAAACAACACTGCAATCCCTTTATTTTCTAAGCTAACATAACTTTTCCACGGACTCCTAGGATTTTTTCTACAGCTTTTCGATTTTTGGCAAGCCTTCATACTAATAGCTAAGACTACCAACATTTATTAAAATTGGAATTTTCTTGAATCCCCTGATTTTTACTAAAGCCCCAAAGCTCCCCAGACTCCTAAAAATTTTTGTAGTGTCTTTGGATTTTTTATTAAGCTCCTTTGATTTCTCCAGGCCCGTGGGATTTTTCAAGAGTGTTTTGATTATTTCTAGACTCCCATGATATTATCCTCCAAAACTTTTCCTAGAGTCCCCAGATTTTTTTCGCAGCTCCCGTGATTTTTCAACCAGACATTTAAGTGTAAAATTTCCAAAACATTTGAAATGATTGTTCTGAATGAGGTTTTTTAGGACAGAAAACAATGAGCCCAGCTAAAATTGCTTGTTTGCTTCATCCCAAAAATTCATAGTTAATCATCCCTGAGCTAGAATATGGAAGATTAAGTCAATCCGAATCTCAGCAATGACTTCAGTCATTTAATACACACACATAAGAAATCTGTTAAGAAAATTATATTGATTGATTTTTTTTTTTTTTGATTGAAGATTTTTATTTCATTTTAGTTGTACATTCTTAACCTAGCTTAAAGTATAATTAGCAATAATAATTTTAAGTCTAGCGGCTATACTATTTTGGCCTGCTGGCTCTTATGGTTTTTTTATATAAATATTTCTTTCTTAAACACTTTTGATCTTACACACTAATAATACTACCCAGCTTGTACAGTACTGGGGTTACCTGGGCAATAATTGACTTAAAATCTACCTTACACTACAATTAAGTTCTAACCTATACCTAATTATAACTAACCTAACCTAATTAGACCTAAAACTTAACCTAGGTCTTACACTTAGCCTCTTCTGTTCGACGGGAGGCCTACATAGCTAAATAGCGCATCCATGAGCTGGCGTTCATAAACTGATTTCGCGGGGCGCATAAATGGCTCATTAGAGCCACCTGTACACCCTATTGACCGAATTAGTCCGTTTTCATGTCCGTCAGTTTGCCGTTAATTCTACAACTCGGTCCCTAAGTGGCTTCAGGCCCGACTCCTGATAGAGGAGAAGGTTCTTCGGCCACTTTTTAGTTACCGGATTGTAGAACCTACCAGTGCAGAAGCGGAGGATTCTTCTTTCGAATATCTCCGCCTCTGCCATGACAGTCTTTGAACAGGTAATCCAGGATGGGGAAGCATAAGTCAGGATAGGCCGGATCAGGGTCTGATAGCAAATGGATTTAGCTTTGGTGGTCATACCCATCTTTTTGGCGAAAAGATGTCTGATGCGTTGAAATGCGAATTTGGCAGTTTTGATTTTACGCCGCACGTAAGGATTAAATTTTAGAAATTCGTGAAAATCAACACCGAGGTACTTTAGAGATGAGCCAGGAGTAATCTTAGAAGTTCCGAACGAGACAGCGAGTTTTTTGGTCTTGTTGCGAATAGTTTGCGATCCCCGATATTTAGAAGGATTGCGAAATATACTAAGCTGTGTCTTACTGCTATTTGGTTTGATGCCCCATTCGTCAAAATAAAGACTTAATTCTGCCAAGTAGTATTCCAGGCTCCTCGCTGCTTTGGGCGGATCTTGGCTCGACGCGAATAAGAGCGTGTCATCGGCATATTGAAGAATTTGGACTTGAGGTTGACCCACTGGAATGGGAAGGTCAGCGGTGAATATAGTATAAAGAATTGGGGCAGTAACAGAACCTTGTGGCACTCCTGATGTCACTGGTCCTTTGGGAGAATTTGCTCCATTAACGCTGACATAGTATTGCCTGTTGGTAAGAAAGCTCGCTGCGAGTCTTATCACCTCTTCCGGGAATCCAAACTTGATCAACTTAAACAGAAGACCTTCGTGCCATACGGAATCGAAAGCCTTCTCGATATCTAAAGCACACACTACTGTTGGAATGTTTTGCTCATTCAAGTGAGACACGATTTGATCGTGCAGGTATGAGATGGCGTGCTGCGTCCCGTGCCTGCGCCTAAAGCCAAATTGGTAATCAGGAATCACCTGCATGCGCTCACAATGTTCTTTAATCTTTTCCAGCCAAATTCTCTCAAAAATTTTCCCCAGATTAGGGAGGAGAGAAATTGGGCGGAAATTGCTGGCCGCTTTACTTTTGCCCTTCTTATTAATTCACACTTGAGCCTTCTGATTGGCAAAATTATTTAAGAATGGATGATTCGCCATATAAAACGGTGCTACAGTTGGTCACCACATTAATCCAACGAAAGCCATCACTCCTCGCGAAAGATTGACCGCTAATTTGCGGTACCTAGCAAGTGGTTGCAGCTATGAAGAGCTCAAATTTTCTATAGTAATTTCACCCCAAACATGGCCACCGCTACTCATTATGTTGAATTTTTCGATTAAATAAAATAATCACAAAAACAGTCAATAAGCTTGTCGCAGGTCAGCGTGTGAAGCAAGACTGCCACTTTGTTTGGACTCAGGCTTCATCATCCATTTTAGTGATTGTCAAAACTCGGCCTACTATTTCCCCACACACGGTCGAGCCAAAAAATGGTCCGATGGCCTGAGTCCATGGACTTTGGATTGATTGAAAATCCAATTTGTTTCCTGCAGTCTATGAGTCCTTCCGAGTTCTTCGACACACGGCAAGATTTTGACATGGCCTCAGGCTATTTGAACTAATGAGCTTATTTATAGGAGCTCATAAAATATCTAGTCACTAGATTCTAGTGTATTCGAGGCAACCAATTGACGCCTTGCTCTTATAAAGATATTTTGCTCAATTCGTGCGATTATTTTTCCAAATCAATTTTTCTGGAACTTCAAAGATGTTTCGAATTCATTTTTGGTGCAGAGAAACAGTATACTAACTAAATAATTTGTCAGATGATTGGAATTGACTATTGCAGCTTAAAAAAAAATTCGTAATTTTTCCCAGGCTGTGTTATAGATTTGCCGAGACCATTTAACGTTTGAGGGAAAATATTAATTTCCTTTTAAAGTTTGGGGGTCATTTGGAGCTCCGGTAGAATTATTAAAGAACTAGTTCTTAGAGCACGCATCCTATCACGCATCAGAGCTCTCAAATAGGCAGGACAGGAACTGTCGCGTATTTGGCGGAAAGCACAAATATGTGAGTGAGTTTGAATCGGCAAAAGTATCCAAAAATATAAGTAAATTAAACCAGAGTAACGGATTATCAAGAATCAAACGAATGCAACAATATCTACTTGAAAAGGATCGTCTGTGTACTTTCTTTTTCTGCTTATTTTTAATGTGGAAGATATAAAAAATGTAGTGTTTAAAGAATTTTTGGTCAATACGTCTTAATTCGTGAATTATGAATTTTAAGACTGTCCGCACATGGGTCGTTAGCCATGCGATGCATGAGAGATGCATTTGACAATCGATGCATTGGACAAAATAACAGTTGTTGTCAGCCTTGTTTCGTGTCCGGACTCGGGTCGTTAAGCTATCGTCAAGGAAGCGTCAATATTTTCTCAACTTTCAGTAGATTGGTTCAAAATGTAAAGTCCTTCATCAAGTGATGATGATGAGGATATTTTATTACAATGATATTATTATATAACATACAGTCAGGCAGATCACAAAAATAGCAGAGATCATGGGTTCATCCTTACTTCGAATGTACAATTCCAAATCCTTAACAGCACTATACGTTGCCATAATCCCAAAAACGTTGATGATATAGTAAAAACCGGTTGTATTAGACACAACTATCCGTACAAGACAGAAGGCATTACGTAAACATCGCGACAGCCGGATAAATACGGTTAGAGCCATCAAAATGATGCTGCTATTACCACCCATCATATCGTCGCTGTGAAATCAAACCGGCATATCTGCAAAATACACATTTTTCACTAGAGCGCTTTAAAGTTTTCGCATGTGGGCTATTTCCACGTGAATGCAAAGCGGCAAAACACCATTAGACGGGTTTTTATTCAACTTTACGATATGCCGGTGCGACATAAAAATAGAGGGGAAAATAAGGAATTTTCTGATACCAGAAACTCAAAAACTCAATTTTTGCAGATATGCCGGTTTGATTTCACAGCGACGATATGATCAAGCATTAAATAGCCAACCTACGGCTCCTGGTTAAAGAAACTACCAAGCAAACTACTTTATTTCTCCTACAACATCACTCCCTTGGCAGTGAAAGCACTAGTTGTCAATTTATTTTACTGATTTTTTTTTATACTTTTCCCATTGGTTATTTTTCCCCTATTATTATAAAATAAAAACACGATTGTTTATATGTACATCCAAAAATATATGTAACAAGACATAAAACAGAATTTTGTAATAATCAAATGTATTCAGAAAACAGGTATATTGACATAAAATAAAGTAGAATCTTTTTTTTATATATTTCCTGTAAAATTGAATTTGCTTCCAACTTCCATTTGCTTCCAAGTCCAACAAAAATATTATCTTTGGTATTTTCCAATATAGCAAAATGACCAGTCTTTCGGCTTGAGGACTGCACTGCGCAAGTCAAAGCTTGAAACGCACTCAACCCGAACCGACTACTCATCTCATTCGTAACGATAGCTCGACACTCCATTAGTGGCCTCCCAAGCATTTACCTAGTCAATAACGACCAAGCGCGCAAATATCGCATCCTCAACCATACCTCGACGAAACCTCAACGACCAGTGTGCCGACCAGTGCTGCCATTTATATTTTTGGAATAATACTAGATTCAATTTTATTTAATGCTAAATAATGCTAAATCGTGTGAAATAATGATGCTAAATAATGCTTTCTTATTGGATTAAAATAAACATATATTTTTGTATAATTGCCGAGTTCCATTTAAACTAATTAGTATTGCCAAGTAGTTGGGAGTAGATCGCAAATGAAACGCTATCTTCGTTTATACTAGCAGATTCTAACCTGTAAAATTGTATGCAGTTTTCAAATTTAAAACAGTTGATAATAAAGGGAGAAAACAACGCGTATAAAATACCACAATCACTAGAAAATATAAGAGTAACTAACAGAAAATTACTTCTTTTAAATTTTTACACATTATGAGGGCTATTTCTAATTTCCTTATTACGAAAACATTCAACATAACCATAAAAAGATCAAAGCCACCTATTGACAACTAAATAGCCACATCACGGCAAAAAATGGCGTAACTACTCACGAACTACCTATATTTTTCAAAATTTCATTTGGGCTCTCACAATCAAAACAGCAACAATTATTTATTTTTAATTGAAGAAAAAGTATTAGCGTCGGTTGAGAAAAATTTTTCTCCATCGTTATCCGTGCGATTGCTTGCATTTGAAGCCCTATTAAATCAATTGATTCACATTATTCAGGAAATAAAATATATAGCTAGAATGCATATACTTTGGTAAACTTGAATTTAGGGCTCCTGGAAGTCTGAAGTGGATGGGACCACATCACTAATTTTTAGCATCATCACGATTTAATGGAACGATAAAACTGAATTCACCATATTTAATGCAATCCAAAATCGCCTTAATATTGGAATATCTAATTTTGCATTTTATTTCACTTAATATTTCGCTTTTTCTGCAACATTAATAGCACTTGTCACTAGCACTGGAATTTCCTGGGAATCGCTGACAAAGAATGGAAGATCGACTATATATCCTTAATTGTTTTTAATGTGTACCAATTTTTTCTAGCTTGTAAAAACTATTTAAAAAAATAACGATTTTTTCTTTCGAAGCTAGATATATTTAGTTTTTTGTGACAAATATCGATATTTCGAGGGTAATCTGCCCTCTTCTTCAGTATCTATGTGTGACACTGAAGAAAAGGGCAGATTACCCTCGAAATATCGATATTTGCCACAAAAAGGAAAGGAAAAATCGTTTTTTTTAATAGTTTTTTTTTTTTTAAATAATATATCCTTTGTTCTCTTGAAACATGGCCTTCATATAAAAGGTCTATTGCAAAAGCAATTAACGTACAAGATGGCGGACCTAAGCTACTTTTCCCAACCAGTCCACACAGTGATGTTTTTTATAGTTCTAAAGAAATTCACGAGATCCACCTACAGGAGATATGAAGACACTCATATGTCATGTTAATCAATGTTTTTTGGGATCTTTAATAAGCAATTTAGATATAAAGCTCTTAACATCAGATCTCAATTCATCGGGACACTTATCCAAAATATCGTTTGCTTATAATAATTTGCAGATTATCAAAATTTGAAGATTTTTAAGGTGGAATAAATCCTACCAACCACAATCGGCAATTGTTGATAACTCACATTGCCGAGACTAGGTGGCCGGTATTCTAAATTGCAAAGTTTTTGCGTAAATAGCAAAAGAAACACAGCACTTTCACGACACTTATCCAAAATGTATTTTACGCGACAAAAACTTCGAAAGCACCCTCCGGGTAATTGGAAAATAGACTCTGTTCCCTGATTTAGCCGAACAGCACCATTCACATTATCGATTGTCAAAGAAATGTCAAACAATTGTCATCGTGCAACTGATAACAAATCTTAATTTCTTGAGGACTACACAATTTTAAAAAGTAGCTTAATGCCTGTCAGATTGCAAGTCGCGATAGGCCTTTTATATGAAGGCCATGCTTGAAAGCACAAAGGTGTAGTACTAGTTCTAATGTACTTTTGGTATGCACTGAAATCATTAGCAGCAGGTGGGTTTCAAAATACTCTAGCCTAAAGCGCATATTTGTTGAAATGAGGCAGGATCACATCATGTTTTCAAATGTTAGGTCTGTTCGCGTCCTCTATTCATTGCCATGAAGTCGTTTTTGTACGCTGTTTGACTGAACACTGAAATCTTTTATGAAACAGCATGGGATTTCAGTTGAATCTGAGCTAGTGCTAAATCCTGAAAAGCATCAAACGGTGTGGCGCGAATACATATTTTTAAAATGCGCCGCAAGGAAAATATTTTCCGCGCAATGTTATGAAAGTTGAATATTTTTGTGGAGATATTTTATTACTGCTTAAGATGACTTTATAATCACTATCATTATTTCATAATCAGACAACTGTTATTTCTGATTGTGACTTCTAAAGAAATGCCCTGAGATCGTCTTTGTACTTTTCATGAATTTTCCCCACCACATGATTCAGGAAGTTTCAGTCCATGAACGCGACTGAAAGCACACTGTGATTATGGGCAAAATTGGAAATAGATGAGTGCCAGATTATTCCGAAATCTAAATTTAAATGCTAAAAATAATGCTAGATGCTAACTCCGAATTTCTAATGCCGTTTTGGAAAAAATAATGCCAGATCTAGCATTCAAAATGCTAAAATGGCAGCACTGGTGCCGACACGCTAAAACATGGCTACTTGCGATTTTCTTGTGTTACATTTCCCAAAGCTAAAAAGGATTAAAATCCTACAAAAAGAGGAGCAAGTGGCGTAGCGTGAACATCTCCGGAAAGAGGAAGGTAAACTGAATAGTGAGTCTTATTCATTACGTCTTATTTCATGGTAAATATTTAAACCCGTTTTCTCAAATGTCGTGTTCATCCAACTGAGTGTCAAGAGTTTAAGAAAACCATTGAAACTATTGGTTTAATGTTTTTTTTTGTATATTTAGAAAACATGCCGCTACATATGAACACAAACTTTTCTCGACATTTTATTATCTTTCATATTTACAAACTTAAAAAAAATGCGCAAATAACAAATTCTTTCAAACATCCGCCATTTTCATGGTTTTCAATACTTTGGATAAAATACTCGACTTATTTCAAAATTCCGCCACTTTCAAAGATTTCGAAATTTCAAAAAAATACTCGTGACCAAACATAGCTAACACGATCAGAAATTGTTCCCCTTTTTTGTTCCAAAAGACGTAGATAGCTTAGCTCTTGGTAATGGGTCGGTTTTGACTTTTTGAGAAGAGGGCATGTGAGGGCATCCTGAGGGCGCTTTGACAGAGATATTTTTATCTAAAATTAGTTGTTAACTACAAAAAATGTGCTAAAAGAGTAAAAAAAACTATCTGAATATTTTTGAAACGTTTTTTCGTAATGATTATTGACTAATAACCTCTAAATTTGCTCCCATACACAGACGACCTCCTTAACTCAGGAATGAAAATTATACAAATGAAAAGACTACACACTTATAAAACGAATCATTGTTTTATTTCTATTTAATAATTATAAATTTCACTTCCATAAAACTTGACACTGTTATTAGAACTATTTTCATCAAAATTACATCAGAATCTAGGCAGCAATTTATTGGACTAACATCGTTAAATTCGCTTGAGAAATACGGACGAAAAAAGAAAAAAGCCTGTTATGCCGGCGTTCGGGCGCATAAAAATGGTTCTTTTTTTATTTTTTTCAAAAATACGTCGATTTTTTGGCTTACTTTTTTTTCTCATAGCCGAAAATTATTGAAGTCTTTTAATTTTTTTTGCATAAGCTTCGGTAAATTATTATTCATAATTATATCTTGGGCAAATTAAGATTGAATGCAACCAGTTGAAACCACACAGATTAACCAACTAACTTCCTTACTATGGACCTCAGCATAAATGAAAACTGACCACTCTCAATATTTTCTCCAGTATCTTTCTGGGCCAATAAAATCATACTTCAAGCGCATCTTCGGCTAAAATCATCTCAGCACAGATTTCTCCCATCCTGCAAAACACGAACAGTTTCGAAACTGATTTACCAGTAAATTAAGTTATTGTTCAATTTCCAACAATCTACGTCTCGAATCTGTGTATCGGACAGTTTGTCAGACTGCGATGCAAAAACAACATCATTTTTTTATGGTTCCGAATACCTGCTAGATCTTATTTCGGGAAATTCCGTTTACATCGTTCACGTGCTCGTCGAGAAGACAATATTTCTTTTTCAGATTCGTATCGTACAGCCGTTGGTTCGCAAAAGCTTCTCTCGCTTATTCAAATCTTGCACTCGAAAGTCTAACGGCCGAGTGTTGTTTGTGTGGACTACACTCACTCACCTTGGCGTTCTAATTGATTAAAATCTCAATTGCACCTAATACAAGTCATTATCGGAGTTTGTTGTGAATAAACGAAGCACCGAATGATGTCAGTGACCAGTCGCTAACTGAGGCTGACACTGGGCCCGATTCGAGTGAAATTGATCTAATAGACTTTTGTCGGACTGTCTACGGCAGAGGTTGATGCAACTGAGATGTTCAGTTGCGGGAGGCCACATGGAAGTCCTGCTCGTTAAAAAATATCTGATTGCTATGATACCTGTAGCAAACGGAGATCGTGAAATCTGCTCGGGCTAGGTTTGGACTCAGAAGCACTTGTGTTGCTATGCGGCTATTGTTAGTATTGTTGGAACAAAACGAAAGCAGTGAACTTGCTGGAGATTTTTATGAAGTCACTGAATTTATTTTGATAATTTTTAACGTTTTTGATGAGAATTATGTGATGGAAATTGAATGAAAATTAGAAATAAATAGATGTAGACCTGAAATGGCTGGAAATGTGAGTTCTTAGAAAACAACCTGAATGTGTAGAAGCCGATATATCAGGATCAAAGGATTCGAAAAAGTGATTTCAATCCAATATCTAGCACTGTCTTGATTGTGAACTGGAACGGATTGTTCGTTGCAATATAAATAGCAAATCCCACTGTTCAGATCAATTTATTCACGTTCAATGCGATCCGAAATCATTATGAATTAGTTTAAAATGGCATTCTTCATTCCCCGATCGATTCAATTGTAGGAGCATTACTGTTATATTCGGTCATAAGCATCGCCTACCTTGGTCTGAACCTGGGCTTCAACTTCAACTTCACCGGTTGCAATGCGATTCCCCATAGAGTCATGGGCTCATTGCGATACGGATGCATATTTTCCGTTGCGATCAGTCATGTATTGTAATGGAATTGTGATTTGAACTGATCGGTATCCCGTATTTTAACCAACCAAGCAAGTCAGCAAGCAAAGAGCGTCATATACCAGGCCAACTAAAAACATAGTGAAACAAACTATCGCGTCGTTGTCTTTGGAACCGGCAAACTCGCAACTAGCTTTTCTAATGATGGCCATTTCTCCTCGTTTAGAGGTTCAATATGAAATGCATTGTTTGTGCTCTGTCTGATGAATTTGATAATTCGTATAGAGTGTATTAAGTGGCAAGATTTTTGTATTGGCATAGGGGAGTGGAGGGTGCATTCGGAGCGTTGATAAAAATTCAAAATTTGATAGTCTGGGGAAAAAAGCTCTTCAAGAAAATCAATTGTGACTATCCAGGATCAGCATCTAAAAGAGCACTTAGAACAAAATAACCTGTTATCTCATAAACTATTCTTATCTTTTCTGGAATACCAGTTTCCGAAAAAACTGTTTCTATTTTCCAAAAACTAATACTGACTGGTATTCAGCAATTTAAAATTTTTTCAACAAATTACCATCCCCCGATTGCAGAGAAAGAACAAATGAATGGAATCATCAAACAACACCCTCAACATGGAGTTTTTCACGAAATCACGGGAGCTCAGAAAAAATACCGGGGGCTAGAATAAATCCCAGGAGTCTGAAAGAAATCTCTGAAGTCTAGGACAAAATCTTAGACACTAAGAAAACATTTGGGTACTCTTGGAAAAATTCTGGAGCCTAACAAAAAGTTACGAGAGCTTGCGAAAAACTCTGGGAGAAATCCTAGGAGTCTGAAAAAAATCACATAACATTGGAAAAACTCGGGAGGTCTAAAAAAATCACAAGAGTCTACAAAACTCTCGGAAGTCAAGGAAAATATCATGAGAACTTGCAATTAATGAAAAGACTTTAGAAAAAATCCTAAGAATCTGACGAAAAATCACAAGAGCTTAGCAAAAATGCAGAAGGTCTATAATAAATAAATTTGCAGTAGAAGAAAAATCATGGAAGCTTTGCGAAAGATCGTAGCAAAAATCCTAAAAGCCTGGGAAAAAATTATGAGCTTAAAAAACTTCAAAACGCTTAAAAAAAAATATCGGTGGCCTACAAAAATGACAGGTGTCTAGAAAAGTTTCTGCGATTTAAAAAAAAATGAAGATGCTGTACAAAAATTTTGGGAGTCTAAAAAAATCAAAAAAGCCTGCGACAAAGACTATAAAAAAATCTAGGAGTCCTGAAAAAAACACTGGGAAAAGCATTGGAGCTCCATAAAAACTAAATTTGAACTGCCTTAATTTCTTTATTTGGCGTTTTATTCCGAAATATTTTACTCTTGTGAAATTTGCCAGAAGCTCTTGGCAGGAAGATATTTTATATGCTTAACGGTATATTATAAATATCTGTGAGGTAATCTGAAAAAACAGCAAACTGTTTACGTTCGAGTCTATCACTCAAACAGACAGGACCGACGCTCAAGCAGCAACGCGACTTTGTCACCAAACGAGCGATAAATGCCAGCCCTGAAGTGACGAGCGATGATAACGAGCCAGGTGGCAGTCATCATAAGTAGCCGAGTGTTCGGTGTTGGTCATTAGCTCCAATTTCGAATAAAGCAGCACGCGATTAAAGACCTTCGTGATAAAAAAACCGGATTTCACCAGAAAGGACTTCTCAGAAAATCATCAGTTTATCATCAGCAGTTTAAGTCAAAGGTTTGTTTCAGCTCTCTTGATTAGTTTTACTGTGTGTGTGTGTGTGTGTGTGTGTGTGTACAAATTACCCTACATCCGGTCAAAGTTAAACATAATTTTCACATACGCGAAACCCACTTTTCGTGTTGCAGAAGGATTGTATAGGATAGTGGTGTAAGGTTCAGGTGATTTGACTCAAAAGAGAGTAACTCTTTGGCAAGATGTGCCTTGCACGGCCAGGTGTTGCCAGATGTAAGCTTAACTGAAGATATTAACAAAAAACTCAGCAAGCTTTTAGAACTGATCTAAAAAAAACTAAGAAGAACTCGCCGAGCAACGCTGTCTGAATCAAAAACTCACAAAAAGAAATGAAGATCTGCTGAAAAACTCAGCAATTTTTTTTCCAAAAATGTGAATTCTTACCCGCCAAAAGAAAAAGAAAAGAAGAATGCAAAAATCTTCTTCAAAGTCCGCTTCCTCTTCGCATACAAAAGAAGCTTGTACTTCTTCTGGAGAGGAGGCATTCAGCTCAGAAAACGATTCTTCTGGCATGTCGGTGGCAGCAGACAACCACCAACCAAACACAGTAGCGTCTAATACTGTCCCTTCAAGTGAGGAAGGCAGTATGAAAGACATCTTCTCTTCTTCTTCTTTTAACGCTATGAACATCGTCAATGATGATTTTCCTCCTTTAGATGCAAGGACAACGTCAACTAAATCCTCTAAAGTATCTACTCAACAAAAACTCCAAAATATCAAAAATCTAAACTAAGTAAAAGAATAAAAGGCGTCCCAAAAACTGATTCCCATCATCCTTCGTTAGTCAAAACAATAAACAGGGTTAGCAAGCGTTTTTAAGCAAAGAAACGTGGAGTTTGTTGAAGCCAAGCGGGTTTCTCTTGGCATTCAAATTTCCTCTAAAAGCATTGATGACCATAAGAAAATCACCAAGATCTTAAGTACCATACGTACTATCTTCTTGAGGAGAAAAACCTCAACGTCATCCTAAGAAGTCTATACGGGCTCAGCCCCGATTAAGTCAAAATTGACCTAGAGAGACAAGGCTTCAACCTTATCGAGGTCTTTTATTTGAAAACTTGAAAGGGTCCTTCCAAACTCATCAAGCGAAGAGAAAAATATCTACAACATTCATGCTATTTTACACTTTATGTGTAAAATAGCAATATTAAAATATCCATCAACAATATTAAAATATCCATTGGTCAAGTAGCCAGACCTACTTCAGTTTCATCTCCTCCCCCAACAAACATTAGCAATCCAGACGATAAACGAATTCCTGTAAGTGTTAAATCAATGACTTCCGCCAACAGTTCTTCACCATCATGCAAGAAAAACTTCATGCAATGTTGAAGGACATGATGGCGAAAATGGTCTAGGGTTTGTTTCCCGCCCAATAGTCAACAATACGGACTTCTTTTATTCAAATAAAAGTAATCGAGCAAATTGAGTATCCATCCTTTTGTAGAATGCGAATTCCATGCTGCCGAAAAAAAGGTGAACTAATTCAATTTCTTAGTGATTGATATTGTTCTGATGCAAAAAACTTTTTTGAAACCAGGACATCAACTACGAATCCCGAACTATCACATTTACAGAAATGATCGATTAACTGAAGGGGAGGAGGACCAACAGTGCTCGTGAGACGACACATTACCCATAATGTTATCCAGATCCCGACCCTCAGTGAAATGGAAGCAACGGCCCTTGAAATGGATTCAAGTTTCCTCAAATTTAATGTCTTCTCCACTTACAAACCCTCCAAAGCTCAATCTATTTTCGAAGACTTTTATGCACTATTCAATCTCGAAGGCCATATCTTTCTATCGAAAGATCTCAATGCTTACTATCACGCATGGGGATCAGTAAGAAATAACCAAGCGGGGAAAAAACTTTATAGCTTTGCTGCAGAAAGTCTTTCGTGTTTGCATATTCCGGATGAGCCCACTCACTTTGGCCCTACCTACAGTCATGTCTTAGACATTGATTTATCCTGAAATATAAATCAGAGCGTGCTTATAAATGTTTTAGATGAGCTTCCCTTGGATCACAACCCAGTGGTTTTTTAAACTCCCCAATGAAGTGGAAAATTACTACTGACTAGCAAGCCTTCCGGAATTCACTGTCCAATGAATACATCCAAAAGCCAGAAACAGAAAGAGATTTGGAGAAAACCATTGAGCTCCTCACGAAAAAAATCACCCAAGCCAAAGATACCTCCTCGACCAAAATGTCGGTTAAGGATAACCAAATCCTCTTTGAGCTTCCGAACTATATCAAAATAATCATAAAGGGGAGGAATAAAACTTAAAAAATAGCCAGAATTACTGGCAATCCCAGACTGAAGCAGGAAGCAAACCGGCTAACCAATGTCATTCGCGACCAGATTAGAAAATTTAAAAATGAACAGTGGGAGCACTTCATGAGTAGTCTTGATCCTGATAATCATTCACTCTGGAAAACTTCTAAATATTTTAGAATTAAGAATAAAACAAACATGGCATTAAGTATAGTAATGCGGACAAAACCAAAGCTTTTGCGGATTCATTAGAGCTTCAATTTTGTGAGAAAACTTACGTAGATGAAGATCTTGGCGAAGAAGAACATACTGAGCAGGCCGCAGCACATATATTACACAACAACTCCAAGGAGAGATCCAATCCCACCAATTTCTATTGAAAAAGTAAAAAGCTTGATCCACAGTCTCAAAAAAGGAAAATCCCCCAAATCCAGATAATATTACCAGCCTTCACCACCTGCCCAATAACATCCTTCAGACAGTTTCATATTAATTACCGCCTCAAAAGATATCCAGATTGTTGGAAACTGGCCACAGTCATAGTCACCCCAAAGTACGGGAAAAACTTAACTTTCCTTCAAAACTGGCGTCTAATCAGTCTCCTCTTCTCTTTCGCTAAACTCACGGGGCACGTGTTCCTCTCACGTCTATAAGAGAAAGTTCTTTTAAATAATTCTCTACCAGCGGAGCAGCTTCGTTTTAAACTTAATCACTCCACGGAGCTCCAGCCAGCTTGAATAGTCCAACGCATTAGATCAGGTCTCTATAAGAAAAACTCAACAGGAATCGTAAAGTGCTATGTCGCAAAGACTTTTGATAAGGTCTGGCACTACGGTCTTATTGTTTAATTGGATCATCTCTAACTACCAACTGTATCGAAATAGAGCCTTCCAATTTAGAATCGATAGCATACTCTAATCTAAAAGACCTATATTAGCAAGAGTCCCACAAGGGTCTCCTTTGTCACCGATTGTGTACAATTTGTACACAGCAGATATCCCTAGAACCAGAAGAGTTCATATCTCGCTTTTCGCAAACGACACTTGTTTTTTTTTACACGTCCAGACAAGCCGCAGCTATTACCTAAAATGTGGACAATCATTCCATGGATTGGCAAGAGACGGCCAAATATCTAGGACTTTCTTTTGACCACAAATTACAATGAATTCCACACATAGCCCACAAAACAATTTCCATGAATAACACAATAAACGCCCTTTATCACCAGTTCTCAGCAGCAAAGTGCTCAATAAAAATAATTTCCGGTTGTATTAACTATGCTATGCGATCCAACATGCTTTGATTGAATTGTCAAAATTGTCAATAAAACAAACGTTTTACGAATATCGTTCAGTTCAATTTTGGAGAAATTTAAAATTTGTCATTGTTAAATTCTAGCAATATATGTATTTGTGAACATTGGTTGGTTTTTTAAACCGAAATTACTAAAGTTACTTTTAACTGGGGAAATTTCAAGCATATCCGAAAGATTATTTTCGAATAGCAGACAATATGCAAGACAATACTTTCGAAAATGGCGAATGCGTATGCAGCAAAATTGATGATGTAATATACTTGAATAGTTTATATGCAGCGGGAAGTTGTGATTGGAATTATTTGCTGTTTTATAGGTCTGCCTTTCCTTAGAACCTGAACGAAATGATACGAGTTTTCCATATGTGGTGCCATCAAATGTGGTAACCGAAAGTTTTTTAAATTCGCAATGTAGCTGCTGTAAATGTTTGAAGTGTCCGATATCGGTTATCAAACGACTATGCCAGCTGGCTATGAAAGATGACGAAAGGCAGTATTTTGCTAATGAGAGGTATTCGGTTTTCGAAGGTGGTTTGAGTATGAGCATGGACAAGAAACCACAGTTAGACGGTATGGTTTTATGCATTTGAATGAATTTTGATGAAAACTTCAAAGTTTATAAGCCAACAATTATTTCCATTGTTTTTGGCTTTATAAAACTCCCAAAATGTTCTCAATTGAAAAAAAACACAGCAAATTTAATAAGGAACATATTTTTCATCTATCTTAGGACGTGGGGACTTTGCTTACATTAAAAAATCAAAAAAGCTTGATTATTCTTCAGATGAACACAAACCAAAAGCACAGAGAAGTTCATCTAAAGGAAAATCAAAGCAGGTGAAAAAGTCCTACACTGACTCAGACGTTAAACAAGAAGATCGTAAACGACGACGCAGAAGAGCCAAACTAGATAATAAACAACAACACAATAGCACAAAACCGAAATCACGCTCAGTCTCTAAAATTAAGAAGCATGGATCGACGCAGAGATCATTTTTGGATTCGAGTAGTTCAAGCAACATGGCCCTTAAAACCAATAGAATGTCAGCCAAACAGCGTAAACGAGGTGGCAAGTCTAAAAGTGAACTAGATGCTGGTAAAATAACGGGCGCGGAGAGTCAAAAATTTATGAAAGACTCAAGAAAGGCAAGTGGCAAGGAACCAGTGTTAGATGACAGCGCACAGACACGCACCAGGAGGAGGAGGAGGAATAAAAAACAAAGCGATGGCGAAAATGCATCATCGAAAGAAGTGCTTCGTAAGCTAAAGAAGAAAAAACAGCATCTTGGCGAGCATAAAAGTTCTACATTGACAGCACAAATCGGCGCAGAAGTGTTAAGAGAAGTCGTTCAGCTAGACAAGCTAACGAAATCTAAGATTCGTAAAATGAAGAATGCTCTCAACTCGGAGAGCTTTCGGTGGACTATTAGCGAAATTGATGAAAATACTAATGATGGCAATGGTGAAGAGGTATCAAGAACGAAAAAATCCCCACTTTGGATAGATCTAAAGAAAACTAAGCAAGAACCAAAACTAGATCAAGCCAACCGAAAAGTAGAGTACAAGGGTGGTCGAAAATCAGGAGAATGGCCCCGAACAAACCGCTTCGGGTCAAAGGTAGAGATAAAACAGACTCAACCGGATATTATAAAAAATAAGAAGAAAACAGAAAATGTACGAACATGGCCAGTGATTGAACCACGTATAGGTATGGTTAAACATATAAATCCAGAAAAGCGGGTATCTAGAGGATTCTATGGAGAGATTGTATCTAATGACATGATCGGTAGAAGAGCTGAGAAGAAATCGAATGACGCTTTGGCAAAAAAGCTTAGCATTTTAAGTCGACTCGCACCGGACTTTTTAAGATGGCAACGCAGGCAGGAACCAACGGATTATGAAAAAAATCGTCACAAACATCTATCTGAGAAACAAAAACCGAAAATCAGGAACTTGGATGATGCCTATGTCGATTGCAAGAAAGGTAGGATTCGTAGATCTAAAAAATCTAAGCATGAAACATCAGCACGAGTGGAACTAACGGGCATTGATGACTTTATGCGAGTCAAACTTGAAGCAGGGGATATAAACCGACTTCGAACGTATGTTATCAGTCTAATCTGTGGCGAATTTTTAACTTTATAGTTTTGTTGTATTTCAGGATATCTGCGAGAACCGTAAAAAACAATCCATCAGGTGAATATCAACTGTCGGCTCCAAATCACGGTTCCGAGTTCGGTGATGTTTCGAATCCGTACCCGGCAGCGATAAATCCGCTATCTTATTGTTACATGTGATTTATATTAAGTGCAGGGTCAGATTAAAAACTAAAGTTCGATTTTCGAAACCAGCCTTATGATCAGTTCATTGGATATTGTGAATGTTTTCTTTATATAAGTACCTCGATTTCGATGGTTATATTTAAATGTGACTATTATAAATTGTAAATCAAAAAGAAACACAAATCTTTTGTAATAAAACAGTTTTAAAATGGACATTGTTTGCCAGTTTTTCATTCGTTTGCTTAACTAACTGTTCACATACGCTTGAAAGACAAGCTTTCTCGGAAATAAACATCGTTTCGTTTACATCACACTTCACATGTGATAGATTTTCATATGCGACATATTCGCTTAATACACTGACCCTGCTTAAACCAGTCTACTATTTCTTCGAAATAGCTCTTTGAAGTGAGCCAGCTCTGTAGAGCTCACTCATTTGAAAGAGCTGCTCTTTAAAAGCCATCCAAAAGAGCCATTTTAAGTAGCCTTTTTCATGCTTGCAAAATGCAAAATTGTAATCTCAACTGCTGTTTTTTGTTGTTTTAATAATAATAAACCAAAACATAATATAACATAACATAACTTGAAAAATATAACATAACATAAATTTAGACATAAACGTTGAATTGAAAATCAATCGGATTGCTAACAATAATCACATATGAAAATCTTTGTACCTAATATTAATACCGGTAGTGGTCCCGACGATATACCAAATATCGTGGCTAAATCTGTTTCATTATCTCTGTGCGTCCCTCTTTCTATCTTGTTCAATATAAGTTTATCTTCTGGTACTTTCCTTTCTCTTTTGAAAACTGCCAATATCTTCTCTATAAATAAAGTTGGTGATCCTACATGCATCTCAAACTACCGTCCTATTTCTCTTCTTCCTTGTTTTAGCAAGATTCTTGAGTAAGTGGTATACAAGCGAGTCTACTCCTTTATCCAACCTACCCTAGTTCATGATCAGCATGGCTTTGTCAAAGGTAAGTCCACATTAACCAACCTTCTTTGATTCCCACATAAGGTCGCATCCGGTCTCTTGACCATCAAAAGCAGGTCGACGTTCTATATACTGACATCTCCAAAGCCTTTGACTCTGTCAACTATTACCTCCTTCTTCAAAAGCTAAGGAACGGTGGCATAGCTGGTCCTCTTCTTTCCTAATTTAACTCTTACATATATGATCGTACCTGTATTGTAACTGTTAATTCCTGTTCTTCAATTCCCTTTTTCCCTGTATCAGGTGCTCCACAAGGATCTACTCTTCTCGTTCTCCTTGCTTTGATCCAATCTTCTTATCTGTTACTTGCTGACAATTTCAAGATCTTTCGAGTGATCGAGTCACAAAATCACTGTACCTTAATAGCTTAAAGACTTGGTGCTGCGCCAATGCTCTCACTTTGAACATCGCGAAATGCCACAAAATGTCTTTTAAATGTAAAACGTCACCTTTAATGTTCTCCTATTCTGTTTCTAACTCTTCTTTTAATGTTGTTGATAATTTTAGAGATCTTGGTGTAATATTTGATCCAAAGCTTAAATTTGATAAGCATATTTCATATATTACTGCCACGGCCTCTAAATTATCAGGTTCCATTATTAGATCCTCTAAATCCTTCGTTAATATTTCCACCTGTGCACACCTTTTTTTCTCTTTTGTGTGTCGTGTCCTTGAAAATTGCTGTCAAGTGTGGTGTCCTCATTACGTCTACTTAAATACTGCGTTGGGGTCTGTTCAACGCAGATTTACTCGTAGCTTATTTTTCAAGTTTCAGCTTCCGCACCATCCTTATTGTGATCGCCTTTCTTTCCTAAATCTTCCTTCCCTCGAATCACGCTGACTTTTCCTAGAGAAGTGCCTACTCTATAAATTATTTTATAGATAGTTGTTTCTGACATCAGTAACCACGTTTCTGTCCGTGAAGCAGTTCATGGCACACGTTCTTTTGTTGTGTTTAGTGTGCCATTTGCGCGCACTGATATGTATTTTTTCCCCAACTATTGCGGTTACCAAGGCAACATAAAAACTTACAGTTTGGTCCTCTACCACCGACATTACGTGCTTTCAAAACTTTTTAAAAAAATCATATTTTGTATACTAGTACGTAACTTGCTGCAGTTTTTCTTTTATTCTCTTCTCTCTTTTTAATTTTTTTTTTGGTTGGTACTTTTTAGCTTGATTTTCTTTCTTATTATTTTTTTCTTCTTTATACTCATCTTGATTCTGTTTTTTTATTTTTTTTATTATCATTTTTTTTTGAGTATATATTAATAAATAAATAAACTCTAGTATAAAAATAACACTTGCTAGCTAGATCTCTTTTCAGTTAGCACGTATCCACTTTTTCAAAAGACTCATTCACAGGAAACTGAAGTGGCAACAATACCCAATTGTTGAGTTTCCGTAAACAGGTTTTTTGTGCTCAAAATGTAGGTAAATTGGGGAAGGGTTACCGTTCTTGCCCGATGTGGAATTTCCAAGGTTTTACTTTGGCTGTCTAGACAAAGCATAAGATTAATGTATGGGTTCTTTTTTTTTCTAAAATGCAAGAATTTTTCAGGAGGGTCGATAATTTGAAGGCTTTCACTTTCAGTGAAAACCGTTCGTGTTGGCAGCCCTGCGGTAGCTTCAGGGCTGCATGCATGTTCATGAAAACCTACGTGCGTCTACAACTTAACAGTACTAATATTTCCTCTGAGTTTTATAATGATTTGATAATCTTTTCAAAAGGTACCGCAATTTAAAGTTATTCAAATTTTCTTGATCTTGTTTGAGGCACACAGGGCTCAAGTTTCCAAACCGTTATCATATCTATATTCGAGACAAGTTTGAAATACATTTTGCAAAATTAGTTTGTTGAAAGTAATTTATTGATAGAATTCTAAGTATACTTAAAATATCACTTAAGCAGCCGCTGGTGCCAAAAGGTTAAAGATAACTATCACTCAGGGAATTCAGCTCAATTAGATCTTGCGTTCCTGAGAAATAGTCATATTCACTTTCTACTCATCTTCAAATATTCGAAAAAATGACGAGTGAAAACTACCACAATCGACAGAAAATCTTAAATAAACTCACAGTCTCTTAACTTTCTACTCATTATGAGACCTTTTTATGATTTTCTAGTTACCAAAACATTCAGCATAGCGTTCAAAAAACCAAATCCACCTATAAAATGCACCGTCTAATAGCCAACACTCGCGAAAAAAATCGAAAATACTCGTGAACTAGGGCAAAGTATATGCAAGTAAACGCACACGGTGTGCTCACAAAATATCGTCATCAACAACCGCACAAGATCAGTATTCATCATTTACACAGTTCTTACCACTCGCTCAGGACCATCATTCACACAGTAATCATCATTTACATTCTATTCGCACTGCACACGGTGCTGGCTCCGTGCTTTCATTCATTGTTCATTCAAACGGAGCTGGCTCTTTCCTCTGTGCAATACGATAGTCGTATACATAAATACATGATTCGACGTTAGAATAGCCTAGAATAATCTAGATTTCGCTCTAATGAAGTATTGTAGTGTGTATAGGCATAAGCTCTATTTGCTCGAGTGGATTGGCAATATCACTCTATGAAGTGTGCAGAGCAGTTCTAAATGATGGTTCACATAGCTCTTTTAAAAGAGTTGCTCTTTTTGATTGGCTCGCTCCTGAGCGACCCATCACTAGTGGAAGGTCAAGTACGTCAAACAAGGATCTAATTTTCCGAAGTCGAGCTGGTTCGTCTTCCTGCTGCTTCATCGAGCTTCCTCTTTACAACAAATATTTTCACCCTTCACTCCCGTACATAATATTTCTATGCTCATTCAAATTGGCACAATATGCTTCAGCAGCACAGCCACCAAAACACAAAACACAGTCCAGTGATCATCATCATCATCATCAGCTCAACGATCTCCTTGACAGCCTTCCAGGTCTGTTGCCGCTGACACAAAATTGGATTAATTAAGAAGTGAAATGTCGTGAAATGTAGGACTTGTTGTACCACGCCTGCATTCATGCATGAATATCGAATATCTGATCGTGTAACGAAATTCCAGCAGTTAAAAACTATTTCAACTTCCACACCCAGCCGTCAGCCATACACTATTATAGTTCTGTGCCGAATCGGTGTTTTAGATGAGTGTCAGATTAGTCGTTGCGAGACGTGATCATGTCACTGATAGTCGAACTGACAGTATTGTATTGGATCATCTATGATAACTGGGTTTTGATTTCTAGTCTTTGAATAAATATTCGATATAGAAATGATTCTAATTCAAGACTGTTGGAGTAGAATTAATGAAAAATGGCATTGTCTAGAGTCAATATTTTAATTGCAGGTAAGATAGAAAATTTATGAAGAGAACCGTTAGTGCTAAGGCTTAAATTAGTTTTTTTTTTTTTAAAGTTGACGAAGATAGAATTTGACGTTTTTATGGTTGTAATGGATGATTGATATCAAATAAGACAAATCGCTGCTAATCAAAAGGATTTTCGAGACCTGATTATTTAGCTGGGGATTTAAAATTTCTGGTTGTTGTATCTTTGCAACAATATTTCCGTTGATATTTTGAGAATATGGTGGAATTTGATATTAATTCGATAAATTACTTATGGATGTTTTCACAAACGAATTGCATTAACGATCTTAATATTAGGTTTTCGTATTATAACAATTAAATGAGTTTTCCACGCTTTTGAGTGGTCAAATATGACCAAAACGTAGGTTGTTGCGTAAAAATGTTCTTAAAATACTAATTTTTTCCTTAATGATTAAGGAGAGGTGGGCCTGCTATTTCAAAGAACTCCTTAATCCTACACATGGCTCAATAATATCAGAGCCGATAGACGTCTCTGACCAAGTCCCGATCGAAGAAGTCAATTCTGTTATAAAAAGCCAGAAAAACAATAGAGCGCCGGGCATTGACGAGATTCCGGTTGAGCTTATCAAATACGGTGGAAGCTGCCCTATAAAAGCCATCCACAAATTGATCCAGCACATCTGGGGTCAAGAACAAATACCGGTGGAATGGTGCAAATCCATCATATGCCCTATTCACAAAAAAGGAGACAAACTTCGGTGCGAAAACTACAGAGGCATATCGCTACTTTGTACGTCCTAAGAAAGACGATACTGATACTGATAAGATACTGACGAAAATATTAAAAGATAAAATAAATGTATACGCAGAAAAGGTCTTTGGGGAGTAGCAAGGAGGCTTTAGGTCTGGTAGATCAACTACGGATCAGCTCTTCACAGTCAAGCAAGGACTTGAAAAATGCTGGGAATTTAACATCGACATCCACCAGATTTTCGTGGACTTTAAGCAAGCATATGACAGTATTGACCGAAACATACTGTACAAAATAATGCTATACTTCGGCATCCCGGCAAAACTAGTCCGGCTGACCAAAATGACGCTGACATCGGCAGCATCACAAGTCAGAATCAA
Source organism: Nemotelus pantherinus (assembly GCA_963978885.1). NCBI lineage: Eukaryota > Metazoa > Arthropoda > Insecta > Diptera > Stratiomyidae > Nemotelus > Nemotelus pantherinus. Next base: position 29,532,891 of record OZ022266.1, on the reverse strand, counting down.
CAACAGTCTGACTGACGCCTTTGACCCAAATGTCGGACTAAAGCAAGGCGATGGGTTGGCCCCTCTGCTGTTCAAGATTCCTGTGGACACAGGGGGTACGCTTCTGTATAAGTCGAACCAATTAGTGGCCTACGCGGATGACATTAACATCTTGTCACGTTCCTTCATATCCGCCAAAGAACTCCTGTTGAAACTTGACCAGGAAGCCAAAGAAGTAGGCCTGAAGATCAATCAGACAAAAACAAAAATCATGACGCAAACAAGAAAGCAGACCTTCATTAGACGAAATATAATTCTGGATGAATATAATTTAGAAAATGTGGACAAATTTATATATTTAAGCTCGAAATTGACAATGAAAGGCAGTGAAACTGATGAAATTAAACGGAGAATACAGCTCGCTAATAAAACTTTCTACTCCGTTCTGGCCCTACTGAAGACCAGCTGCATACACAGGAAGACGAAGCTCCAAGTCTACAAATCAATAATCAGACCTGTGTTGTGCTACGGATGTGAAACTTGGACCCTTACCCAAGCATCCGCAAATATGTTGAACGCCTTCGAAAGACGGGTCCTCGGGCGTATAATTGGAGCTAAACAATAATAGTGCGGCCAATGGCGGATAAGGTACGAGGTTTTTGATGAGCCAGAGGTAGTGAAACTGCGGAAGCTGCAATGGGCTAGTCACGTGCAACGAATGGACGAGCATCGAGTACCTAAGAAGGTATTCGACAGAAGGGCCGAGGGTCGAAACCAGTGTGAAAACCCAGAAAACGCTGGTCTGACTCTGTCGACGAAGACTGCGCAAAGCTGCTCGGCTTTCGAAATTGGAGGACGCGGTCATTGGACCGGGACAACTGGAGGTGTTACCTGGGAGAACTTAAGGCCCGAGAGGGGCTGTAGTGCTACAACGATGACGACAAATACGATAAGCAACGAAAATATTAAAATAAATTAGATTAAAAAGTAGAAACAAAACAAAATAATAATAGTAATAGAGTGTTGCAACTGACTGAACTCTGTCGAGCGATCGTCAGTGCAGCATGTTATTTATTGGGAGATCTTTCCTCTCTTGCCCGACGTGCCTTTTCTCAGCCGACTAGCTCAGCCTGGCTCGGGTTTGCAGGCGGAAGAATCTCTACGTGCTATGGCACGCATACAATACAACATTTAAAACAAAACCACTAGAAACAACAACAAAAATGAAGGGGAACGAAAAGAAGAGGTTCCGCTAGAATCATTCAACTATCAATTTATTCACAGTTCATTCTGTCCATATGAAATAGGACCTTTTCTTGCCAGGGGTCAAAATTGAGTTAGTTGCATTTTCCATTGCTGGATAAGATTCCAAAAAAAAACCCTATCTATTTTTTAATAAAAAAATTCCAAAAGTCGCCTGAGATATGGAATTTTAAAATTCTACTATTGAAAAACCTTGTTTCGAGATATTTGAGTTTGAAGTTTGGTAATTTTCAAGAACGATATGGTAAAATAAAATCCTGTTTTGAATGTATTTGTGGCGGCTATATAGCTCTTGCAATTTAATAGCTTTGAAGCTTAAACTGCATGGGCATTTAAAAAATAAGGTCTTCTTATGCCACGCAGAAGTTACTTTAGAATAGTCAATGTTATGACCGCCATTTAAACAAAATGGCGGCCGAAAAACGTCATTTTGGCTGCTTTTGGATATGTATGCTTGAGACATATGTACTGACACGTGATTTTGGCCAAAGAATCGAATGAGGCTGGTCCAAAATTGATATTTTAAGTCCTTTTTGGAATATCGCCAATAAAAAAAATGGCGGCCAAAAAATCGTTTATGTACTAACTTGTGACACACCTAGCTATGTATGTATAGATTTTATTAGGACATAAAATTAGATAATCAATTATTAATTAAAAATAGACAATTAATTAGTAAATTATTAAAGTTAACGAATTAAGTATGTACTAATTAATTGCAATAAAATAATAGTATTATATTTTATTTAGATTTTTTATTGTTATACGGCCTATGTGAAATTCAGAAACCATATAGGAAATTAATTTTTCGCGGAGAGTATTCTGTGTGTATTTGTTAGGACTCTTGCTGGTTTAGCTGTTTCTTTTTTTTTCACTAAGCTGTTTCAATATGTTTTTCGTCCTCATTCGGTATTTGCGGAACTTTTGTAGCGAATCATCAGAAAGACTACGCAAGTGTACTGAACGTGCCTGTTCTTTGTTGCGATGGGCAATAGACACATCAACGGAGAACCAAGGTGGACTCGATGATTTGCGAGAACGTTTCGTAAGAGTGTAGATAGATATTAAGTTGGAAATGAAAGGCCAACATCATGACCCAGACTATCAAAGAAAGTATACCAATTAATGGCATTAAGTTCTGAAGCAATTTGCAAATAATCAGCTTTGAAAAAGTTGGTACGCGGAGAAGAAACACTCTTTTTTCGAAGTGGATGAGCAAGCTTGAGGTTATGTATACTAATGGAGTATACATTTTTGGACACGATTGCCAAAGATGACATATCTCTTTGGATGGACGAAAAGTTGAAGTCATCATAGATAGCCACAAGAGAATAAGAAAAGTTGATAAAAATATAATTAGACAGTTCACTATAAAAATACTCATATGAGGATACGAAATTATTAAAAGTACAGTAACAAGTAGTAGGCAGGTGGCATGTGATAGAGGAAGTTGGACTGTTATACATTCAACAGGAAAGGGTGCAATAAATTCATAGAGTGCACGTACAAACGTATCAGCAGGGACTCGAAACAAAAATAGGTACAGAGAAGGCGCAGTAACTCTAAGAAGACCATCCGCGTTAAAGTTATACAACTGGATTAGATGTTTCTACAGTCGAATTAGTTGAAGTACTTAGCACAGGCAAGACTTGAACCTAAAAAAGATGAGAGATATATTCAAGCAACGATACATTTATTTCTATTTTAATTAATTTCTATAACTAGATGAAATTTGAGAACAGTTATAGTTTAAAATAACCAGTATAGTCACTACCCAAAATTTTATGCTACTACTCAGTCTTTAGTTGAGCTGTGAAACACAATAGCTGTACAGTGCTCTATCTATTGACTATGATCTTTTGAGTTCGATTTTACGTCGGTGAAGTTAAAAAAACTCTTCTCACTCTTCTATCATTTTTATTGACCACCATATTTTCACTCAAACCTTATCTCATTCAGCTCTTCACATTTCCATTATCATTTCCCCATATTCAACCCGGAGCTTTGTCACAAAATTATATAGGCCACAACCGCATAAACTACGCAAAATTGCTCCATTTCACTTTAATGTCCGTAATCTTCGCTTCACTAAATAATTATAGCCTACTGCTGATTGCACTTAAGTGCTCAAAATACTCACTTTAGGGTAATTGCATAGTCGTTGCATTTCGCTGTTAGTATCTTTACCACTAAAAATAGCAAATTTCAGATAAACATTAGTTATTGCCGCGAACGGAGACTGGCACTCAGTATCAAAGAAGTGGACGAACTGAAAATGTGTGTGCATTTGTGTATAGCTTAGTTGTTGCCATACCGGCCGCCGCGATATTCACTCGTCAGCCAAGATTTGTTCGAAGCACTTGTTTAATTTTCTCGCATCCCACACAGTTTTTCCACAACTGCAAGGCTCTGTAGACCAGAAGTGCTTCACTTACATGTTTATTGCATTTACGATATTTATGCCAAGTTCGTACGTAGTAACGTATAAAAACGCATTCGATAGATTTGTTTGCCTATCTACGCTAGTTGAATTCGTATCAGAATTGTGATGACAGAGTTGTTGTTGAGGGCAATGATGAGCTGGGGATATTTTCGAGGGTTTAATTTCAAGAAAATTAACGGTTAATAGTCAGATTTCATTTCAATACAGAAACGAAGTGGTATATTTTCACGTAACTATAGATTCGCAACTATAAATACTGTTGGAAAAACTGCGCCCAATGTGGGTTTTAGTATTTACATGTAAAGCTAGTTGAACATTTTGCAAAACAAGTGATGAACTAACTAAATCTATTTCCACAATTGATTTCCCACGAGCCCATTTTCGTTTAATTTGTCAGTCACGTATCTATTCGGAGCAATTTTTTCAGAATAAATCTCATGAGAAACGTCCTATCTTGGCAGCCCCAACAAGCAATCATCTGCAGTTCGCCCCTAAGCCACACACAAAAAACATTCAACATACATCCGAAGAACATTAATCCATTTTGAGGTGATTCCTGCAAATATATGCGCCGAGGATTAGTTAAGTACATGAAAACGGGGATTGCGGATTTCACGTTTCGCGGAAAATGACTTCATTTTATCGTGGTCATTCATTATGTGTAATTGAGGAGGCCGGACGCCAAAGATGGACCTTATGTGTTTATGGCTCAGTGCCGTCTGAACGAAGTGAGCTAGGATTCTTTCTGTCTGATAGCTAGCGGGCTAGCTGAGATTGCTACTGCCACCATGCCAACTAGTACCTTCCTGATATTGTGCGATTTGTGATCGGTGGTGACCAGGGCAACCAAAAAAACAAAAACATGAAGAATGTCTAGTCGCGTAAAAAAGTTCAACGAATGAAGTTATTTAGTAGCGGTCGTAATGAATTATTGCGATTTATGTAAAACCTACTTACAATTAGATGGTTCGAAGCGAGTTTGGAGCTATGGTAGCAATAATTGTAGAGAACGATTGAGGCTTTTGAGGTCTTAATAGTATCTTGTAGTCTGGCGTATTGTTTGTAATATATGGCCACAATCCAATAATTTGTTATCGGTGAAATTATATACGTGTGCTGACATTGTAGTATAGAGTAGGACAATTTTGTAGATGTCAGCACTTTCACCTGTTCTTGCGGTATAGGAAGTAACAGATGGTAGTCAAAGCTGCAAAGGTGGACAATGTGACTAGGTGGAGGAGTTGTTTATGGCGTGTAACTGTACGTAATACATACGGAGATTCATTTGTGGTAATTGTTAAGTAGATTGAATTTATAAGCCCTCGGGTTGTGGAGTTTTTACAGCGGAATTGTAATTTTTCATATTGTTATACTTTGAAGAAAGTAGGAAGAGTGGAGTGGTGCTAGCTTTGAATTATTGGCTTTAATAGCTTAAGAATTGCTGCTCTACTTTTCGTATTTTATTAATTTAAAATGAATTTCAAGTAACTTCAGGCAAAAATATAGATGTACCATTAAAATTATAAGTTCTAAAATAGAGTAAACGCATTAGACATAATAGTCCAATAACTGTACACAAAAAACGGCCGCTCCGCTGAATAATTGAAGTGAAGGTTCTCAAGCGGAATCATGTTTACTGTAACATCAGAAAAACAATATGAAGATTCCATTACAAAATCGTGTGTGACAAAGAAATTATTCTAAGTCGAAAATCATGTAAATCGATTTTTCTGAAATATCTCGTTAACTGTTCGTTAAACGAGAATTTTCCCTGGCATTGAATTTGTTGAGGATGAAAATTCCCACAAAAGCTTCTTACGCAAATTTCACATCAGACTAACAGTCTTCGAGACATGATCCTGAGAAGAATTTAAATTAAAAAAAAATTTTCTTCAAAACTTTTTATGTTCTTAAAAAAACATGATTTACTAAAAAATTTCGATTTAATGTTAAATTTGTCAACATTGCTCTTCCTAGCAGGTCTAACGGCTCGAAATCAGCTCTAATGCCATTACATTGAGTCACGGTGAGCTTTTCTTGAAATATTTTTCCCTGTTGGAGAATTTTTTTTGCTACGAATCATTGGCTTGTCTAGGCTACAAATGTTTTTGTTCTCATAGTTTCTCACAAACTATTTTAGCATCTCTCTAAATTTCAGTGAAAACAGGCTCAGCTTTTCTACTTATTCCAACCAATATTATTTTATTGTGAGTTTTATGAAGTTATATTTGAGCCTTAAATTAATTCATTCCGTCTCAAATATTCTTTGCCCTGTTGTTTTAAAAATCGACAATTTATTATATGTTTATTTGCTGGTGCATTAGTCTCCGCATTGACAAACAAACACTCAATTCGCGATAAGGCGCTTACTTTTAAGTCCATTTATTGAAGAAATAAACATCAAATTTTTCTATATTTAAGTGCGTGTATTCATCTTCTAGTGGCAGGAACTTTTAAATGGAGCCAGAGAATATAGGAAACCATTCAGAATTTTGTCAAAAAATTATTTTTTTTTTTGTGATGAAAAGGCGTCTGAAATGATGATTGCATTGCATTCTTAAGACATGTCGTAGTGTCACAAATAAAATTTAAATTATCATCTTTTTTTAAACGGTTTCTGGCAAACTAAAGTACATTTTATCCACTTCTTGGGGCTTCAAAAATATCTGTAAAATGTTCTGCAGATGCTATATTTTGTAAGTTTTGAACCGGAGCTTCAGTCAAAGCCAAAATGGCTCGTCTCTAAAGCTAAAATCAATATACTCAACCTCAACAGTATTACGAGAGAAGAAGAAGTAAACGCAGCGATTCGGGAGAAGGGGATTCAGAACGTAAAAACTGCCTTATTTCCCCCGAATACAAGGGAACAGAAGAACGCCGTCGTAGAACTGGGCGAAGCAAAAGCTTTGAAACTAGTTGATGCTGGATGAATTAAAATTTGCTAGGTTAGCACTAGGGTAAGGAAGCGGAATGAAGTTGTGCGCTGTTTCAACTGCATGGGATACAACCATACAAAAAAATCTGTAAAGGACCAGAACGTAGCACTAGCTGCTGGAAGTGCGGACAAGTAGGACACAATGCAAAGGTAATATCGGCGGAGCCATTCTACTTGCTGTGCATGGCAATGTCAAAACAGGAGAAGCCAACCATGCAAAACTTTCCGAGACGCGGAAGAATTTGCTGTGTATATGAGGGTTCTCCAGGGCAATCTGCAAAGATGCCGCACTGCGGACGACTTACTGACGCAGCCTATGCAGCAATCCAGAGCTCAAATTGCAATGATTAGTGAACCATGTCGAAGGAGAAATCCAGAGACTTGGTATTCAAACACTTCGGGCTATGCAGCCTTATAGGTTCCAGACACTCAAAAACCCCGGGTTGATCGGCGAGGTTCGGGCGATGGAAATGTTTGGATTGAAAACCGCGACATCAGGTTTGTCAGCTTCTATTTTTGACCGAACAATCCAATAAGGGAATCTGGAAAACTGGTAGTAGCTGGTGACTTCAATGCGAGAGCTTTGGAATGGGTGATACCGACTCAAAACACAAGGGGGAGATTAGTTACGGAAATAGTGTCCAGGCTAAGTATGGTTGTGGGGAACGGTTGTGGGAACACCAAGCTCCCGTAGACGAGGCTTCGGTGAGTCCATTCCCGATATAACTCTTGTTTTGGAGATGTTGTTCATTATGGAAAGAGACTGGAGAGTGATGGAGGAGTACACCAGAAGTGACAACAACCATATTACCTTCTGGTTGTCGGCCGTCAAAATCCGATCCGTCTGACCCATCAAAACTCTTTGTTTCGAATTTGGACAGTAGGAAGCAATTGGAGTCACTTGGCAACAGCTTTGCTAAGCAGGTAAGCGCAAGACAAGCAGTGGTAGCAATGGGTCTCGGGTAAATAGGCACGGTTGTAAATTTCACCATAGATGAAATTCAGCCAGCGTGCAATGCGTGGATGCCATTTTGAAAGTCACTACCGGGCAAACAGAGGGCTTATTGGTGGACTGAGAAGGTAGCGGAACTAAGCCGAAGAACTCTAGGGTGCAGGCGCAGAGCATAGCGGTCTATTGGACGATCAGAAGCGTTGCTACTTATTGCTACCCACACAAAGGCAAAAAAAAGAACAGGGAATAGCTATGAAGCGGAGAAAAAAGCAAATGTGGTAAACTCTATGCAAAGAAGTAGACTGGGACCCATGAGGCCAAAGTTACAAAATAGTATTGGGAAAGCTGAGCCGCATAGGTCCCAACCCACTCATGGAGATGGATGTCTTAAAGAATATTGTAGATTCGCTTTTCCCAGCGCACGACGTGAGAAAAAAAGCGACAGCTTAGTCCGCCAGGAAGATATTCCAATATTCACTGAAGAAAAACTACGAAGCGCGAGTGTCAGAATGAAGAACCGAAAAGGCTCAGCAATGGACAATATTCCAGTAGAAGTCCTTAAAGCAGTTGTGGAGAGATATCCGTCAATATTATTACGTATCTACAATGAATACTTACTAGCGGGTATCTTTCCGTCACTCTGAAAAGTGGTGCAGAAAGAAAGATAGATCCAAAACATCACCAGCGTACAGACCACTCTGCATGCTTGATAGTGCGAGGAAACTTCTGGAAGGGTTGCTAAAATCTCGGCTAAAGTCGGCTATACGAAGAGCTAGTGACCTTTCGAAAAATCAACATGGATTCCGCAGTGGCCACTCAACAATAAGTGCCATCTGTGAAGTTATTAGCGCATTAGATCACGCAGAGGCTGCTTGTCATCAGGCTAGACCCATAGTGTTTTTGGTAACGCTGGTCGTCCGTAACGCTTTAAACTCAGCGAGATGGATAGATATATTGGATTCTCTTCAGCAACATTTTCAGATAGAGGAATACTTGCTGGCAATGGTACGACACTACTTGAAGGATGGCTATCTAATTTGTGGAATGAATCAGGGAACTGCATCCAAAACTATTACAGCTGGAGCAGCACAAGGTTTCATTCTTGGGCCAGGCCTATGGAACATTGGTTGTGAGGGTCTCTTGCGACTCGAAATGTTGGAAAATGTGCTCTTGGTGGGTTATGCCGCTGATCTAGCGGCTATCATCACACCTAGAAATCCTCACCTCGCCCAACTCAAACTCAATCAAGCAATGAGAAGGGTTGAAGACTGGACAGAAAGCCATAATCTCCAGCTGGCGATCGCAAAAACTTAGATTGTCATACTGACGATGAGGAAAATACCAACCATTATACCTATGACGGTTGGCTTTGAAGTACTTGAGACCAGAAAATCCGCTAAGTATCTTGGAGTGTTGTTGGACTCGAAGCTGGCTTATGGAAAGCACATCCAAAAAGTATGCGGTAGAGCGGTACTGGCTGTTATCTTGCTTAGGAGACTCATGGCAAAAGTTCGCGGTTATAGAGCAAGTAAACGTAAACTCCTTATGACGATGGCTCACTCAATGCTGCTGTATGGTACGAAGATATGCGCTACTACGTTAAGGTTTGAAAAGTATCAAGCTAAGACGGTGAGCGTCCAACTACAGAACAGTTTTAAGAACCGCCGGGTTAGTGATAGTAGGAGTAATCCCAATTGATCTATTGGCGAGCGAACGCAGGGAACTGTTTCTGAGCAGAGCAGAAGTTGGAAGAGAAATTTTGGCTGCTCAAGCACGAACGCAAATGTTCGAGCTTTGGGAGGAGCACTGGGATACGAGCTCGAAAGGACCATAGACAATTAGGCTAATTCGCGCCTTAAAACCTTAGTTTAATTGCGACTACGGTGAAATTAACTTCCACCTGTGCCAGTTCCTATCGGGTTATCGCTACTTCAGGAAATACCTTTGAAGGACGGGGAAAGTCAGGGCGGAGTTCTGTAAGTATTGTGTTAAGGAAAGTGATGACGCTTTGCATACCTCTTTTTCCATTGCGCCCGCTTCAAAAGGGAGCGACACATCCTTTTCTCTGCAATTGGCCCTGTGACGCCGGAGTCAATCGTTGAGATGATGCTACAGTCAGATGACGCCTGGTCAGGTGTGCCAGTATATGCGGAGCTGGCATCGCGTTTGAAAAAAGAGGAAAGATGCCTCATAGACTCCTGAAAGCCTGATAGAACGGAAATAAGCCAATGGGACACCTGATAGGTGGAAGTAGCACGGCTGAGTTGAAGTAATGCGAAAGCGGTTCCGACTCGGACTTCCGTGGTTGGCGGGTGATGTTTTTTTTAGTGAGTACGAATCTCACATAATATTGTTTCGTTTGCAGGATACCTATTGAAGGTTTTTGACACCCACTCCACAAAAAAAAAATCCATCAAAGATCAATAACTTGGTTTTTTATTTTTTCGACTGAATTTCAGTATTAATCGATTTTTTTTGTTCGCACCCGACAAAAGATCGCTGAATGTAGAACACTTCAGAACACTTTAAACTTTTTCCGCCTTTCCAAGGGTCATTTTTAAGCTGGAAAGGTATTCCGATAATCTGAAGATCACAGGTTTTATTTATTGTATCACTTTTTTAAGGGTAATGGTGGTTATGAAAAGTATTTTCTGAAAAAAATTGGATTTTTGATTAAAACCTATAGCTAATAGCTAAGCCATAGCTAATAGCTAAGTGCTCGCTTCAAAAGTTAATCCCTTGGACCTTAGCATTATCATAGGAAAACCATTCTATGCCTTTTCATATCAACATTTATCCATCAGCTTTTTCCTCGCGCCACACTTAGGTGAAACATTTTCCACCATTTCTTGAATATTTATCACAACATCGGCATGCACAAAATCACACATTTGATGGCTAATTGCTACCATATCAATAAAATTCTTCCTCTATCGCAAACACATTCAATTCCTAAATAGGCATTCCACGCAATTAGCATAGTACTAGTCAAGGAGCCACAATCACCGCAAAGTGTCGCCTCTTTCGTGCCAGTCTCCGGCTATGGAAACAAACCTGCGTTCATAGCAACGATAGATTATCAGCTATCAATGAACAAGAATCGCCAATCAATCAGCGCATTCAATAAACTGAGCTCGACTAATCGTAATTTGTATAGCCTTGACTACTTTACTTTGCTTGAAATGGCCGGACGAGATTGAGGCAGGGGTAGTTGCTTTATAGTTAATGTGAAATTGAGTTACAGTTGATGAGTAAAATTCAAAACAGGACATTAAGATGTGTATTTAGATTTTTTTTCTAAGAGTTTTACATAAAGAGCTGGTTAGCTGGTTGGCTGTTCGCTTTAATAAAAAAAAAATCTCAAAATAAAATTAAACCCTTTTCCTTAAAATTCTTCTAAAATTGAAAACGTGTTTTCTATTGTATAAAATTTATTAAATTTACCAAAATTAGCTCTCTCTTCACTGAAGAGATACATATTCAAATGCGAGAATCGATGTCTTTTAAATCACATGTAGCTTTTGAACTTTTACAAAAGCTAAATCATTTTCAGGACATCATCATCGCCTAAGAATTTTCAACACGACTGTCTAAACTCTGCTACCATCCACTGTACCCTCAACTAATTTATAATCATTATCATTAGTGTTTCACAAAAGTTCAACTGAAATTCGTGACACTGCCTTGTATGTGCGCGGATTTCCTTCGACCCGAGTCGTCAAGTTACACACAGATTTCAGTGACTCCTACAAGCTGACCATGTCCAAATAAATCAATTGATTGATCTCAGTTTTATTTATGTCCAATTGAATTTCGATCATTCGCTACGATCCATGAGTCGAGCGTTGCGGCAGCAACAAATTGCGTTTAATTGAAACACAAGATCTTGAAATTCCGAAGTGTGTTCTTATGAACTGTGCAAAAAAAACTTGCTGTAGTTGGGCAGGGTTGGTGCTCGGAAGGAAATCAGGCCGGAAAATGTGAATATCTGGATTTTTTTTTTCAAGTGGGGTATAGAGTCAAGTTTTGATAGTTCTTCCTGGCAACACCAAATCGATTCATGTGGCCCTTGGGTGCCCTATGAATTTTATAGTGCTCGCAAATGGAAGTTTCAATTTTTTCACCAAAAAAGTAATTTAATAAAAATCTGCTAGTGGCAGCCCATCCCAACGTCCCCATGGCGCTGACGTGTCCTATTCTCGATGTCATTCATCCACCTTAACAATCGCCCATAACAAACAGTCACCCCGATCTCCGAACTACAACTGCAATGCGTGTACAACTAACTCGGCATCGCTGAGTGCAGCCAGATTGCAGCCGTAACCGTCTCATTAAATGTCGAATTGGAGACAGTTTATGGGAAAAAATATGTCCTAGACAGATCTCGGACTGCATTGCAAGGCACTGAGAGTGACTGGGAACTATCTCGGACAAGTCAAGTCGAAGAGGAAACAAAGAAATCAAGTAATCGCGCAATCCGAGAAGCAATTTCATGTTGCACGCAACTTGCCATGTGCCGTGGACCCGTCTCCAGACATGATTCCAGCGAAGATCGAAGTCAGGTGAATTAGCTAATGATGTGTGGAGAATTCGAATACAACGAAGACATTTAACGAATTGATTGAATATTTCGATACGAAACATAATGATATTTGGAATTCCGACGAAATTGATTTGGGCTCTAAATAGAAAGTTGTTGATTTGATTCAAAATATTGCTATGAATCGTTGAAAATTGTGTAGTGTTGGAGACTCAATTTTTTTTTTGTGAATTATAGAAGTTGATTACCTCTTTTATTTTATTTCGCAGAAGGAAATGTTGAACGAAAACCACGTGGTTTGTGCTACGTAGGTCTATCATTTGAGCAAAAACAAATGTGGTTTAAAATCCTTTTAATGAAGAAAATCATTAGAAATAGGCTAATTTCCCATAATTTATTTTTCTAGCCTACCAGGATTTTCTAAACCTCTTTAATTTTTCCAGGTTCTTAAGATTTTTGTCAACGATCTAGTGATTTTTTTCTACACTCCCATGATTTTTTAGTATAATCTAGTGATTTTGTACTAAAATCCCATGATTTTTGGACTTCTTCACTTATTCATATGGTTCCATGAGCTTTTGCCAGACTGCCGGGATTTCGTTAAGCTCTCTAATTTTTCCTACGTTCTCATGATTTTTCGTAGAATCCTAAACTTTTTTTTGCACTTCTATGATTTTTTTCTAGCTGCTGGTTGGAATTTCTAAGCTTCCCTATTTTTTTTCGTTCCCATGACTTTTTAATTACACCTCATGATTTTTATCTAAACTCCCATAATTTTTCTAAACTCCAGTGCAATCTCCAACGTTCCCATGATTTTTTTTCTGGACTGCCAGGATTTTGTAGCCCTCTCAGATTTTTGGTATGCTTCCATGATTTTTTAGTTGGATCTAATGACTTTTCGTAGAATCCCGTGATTTTTTCGAGACCCCCGTTTATTTTTCGACGGTCCCATGACAGCCGCGATTTTCTAGATCTTCCTGATTTATTCTAGGCCACCATAATTGTTTACTGTGTTCTAGTGATTTGATATGAAAATTCTATCATTTTTTGCAGACTGCCGGGTTTTTCTAGGCGTCTCTGATTTTTCCAACTCTCATGAGGGCTTAGAAAAAATCACGAGTCTCTAGAAAAAAATCAATTTTGATTGTGATTTTTAATATTAATTTTATTTTATCCAATTCGAAGTTTTCACAAAATATCGTATTGGGAGTAAAGAAATTTGCGGATCAAAAGAAAAACGAAAATGAGAAAAATTTTTTACAAAATTATGAAAGCACTAAGAAGAGAAGCAAAGATTTTCGATTCAGTTTTTTTCGCCTTTCGATTTTCATCCCTAGAGCATTTTCAAACATTGGTTATTTTTGCGCCCAGTGTGGGCTCGTATTTCTTCTGACGTGTTATGTCAATAATATAGAAGGTATGTTTTTAAGACCAACATGTTTTTTATATGATGAAAATAACGCTTAAGTTTGGATAAAAAGTGTTGATCTTTATGGATAATTTTTCCCGAAATTTTTTTTGAGATCGGGACAAAATGCATTCTGTTGCTTCAATTTTTGGCAACTATTTCATCCACTTGGAGCTCTTTCGCACCAATAATGGGCTAAGTGTGATTTTCTGTGGTCTGAATTGCTTGCAGTTTACCCTAGCATAATCACTGGGTGATATCAAATCGCTCGACCTGGATGATCAATCTACTAGTTCGTTTCACGATCTAATCTTACAGCTGGGTCGAGTCCTCAGTATGCCAATGGTTTCATCAGCAGCATGACATTTAATGCCATTCTTCTTTCGTTGAGTTTTCTCATTAGTGGTATTAACGAGCAATGCAAATACTAGAAATGATGCATATTGCTCGATTTATTGATTTATTGGTACACGTGAATTCGAAAATGAACAAATTTGTGGATTTTTATACTGATTTTCGAATAAAATCAGTCCTAGCATTGCCATTTTATAAAAAAGCTCAAAAGGACTTAGTCACTACGATGGTTGATCAATAAGTAATGGTAATGAATTTAAACCAAGGTGATTAAACTTAAAAAATATATTTAAAAATATATTCAAATCGATTTCTATATTTTTGATGGACTATGTTTGCTCACGAAGACAATAATCTACCAACAAGCTTCATTTTTAGTCAAAATATGGGCTCATGGTGCCTCCAGTGTGAAAACTACAACATGCAGTGAACTTTCGTAGATGTGATAGAGTGTCAAAAATTTTTTATGGGTTTTTTTCATTCCAAAAAAAGGCCATTTAAACAAAGTTGAGCCCAGAAAAAAACCAAAAATGAGCCCACAAAATGCCAAAAGTGAGCATTCTCGCAAATATGATTATAATATTGTTTTTTTCTATGAGCAGCCAAAACCTTTACTGAAAAAATAATAAATTGCATATGTTCCAGACCAAACCGAGCTGCGAAAATGGCATTCAATGAGTCAATCTGATTTTCAAAAGCAAATACTAGTTTGAAAAATTAAGACAATAAGCTAAAAGCTTCGTTAGAAAAATATAAACACAAATTAGGTTGCTTCAATCATTGTAACTTTTCTCTTTACACTTTCAGATCATATCGAATCCCGAAACTTGAATTCAAGTCTGAAAAAGAAAAACTTGAAAAAAACTGTTAATCAAGTCTGATCTGTTGCTAAAATTCATTTCATCTTCATCCTGATTGCCCACAAAACTAATCAGTAACAACCCTAAACTGTAAAGTTGAAAACAACACACTCGTTCCATTCAAGTTACCAACATTTTTCACAACTACTTTTCCTTGATTCCAAACAGCATGCCAAAACCACCTTCGAAATTCGCCCAATCCTCGAAAACCTGCAATAATCCAATTATCACGAAAAATTGCAGGCAGCTGCAAACAGTGCATTATTTAAAATCCGATAAAATTATGATTTTGATCGAAACTGTGGCCCCAAGCATTTTCATTAAGACACCACCAACAAAAAGCGCATCAAAACCAGAAAATAACAACAAATCACAGTCGCAAAAAACGAAAAATATTATTTTAATCGAAACAAGTGTTGAAACGGCCAAGTGCACATTATCTTTATCTTTATCTGTCGCGTACATTTA
This sequence comes from Nemotelus pantherinus, assembly GCA_963978885.1. NCBI lineage: Eukaryota > Metazoa > Arthropoda > Insecta > Diptera > Stratiomyidae > Nemotelus > Nemotelus pantherinus. The sequence goes on along the minus strand of OZ022266.1, from coordinate 29,517,689 downwards.
CAAGACAACGGCGACATCGCAGCTTCGGACAACATATTGTAAATAAGCGCATTCGAATATGCGGTATTTGTTTTTTTTTGTTTTTGTTTATCTGCACGAATTTCCATTTGTACTTGTGTATTTATCACTTAAATTGAATTGATCTCAAGCAATGACGGCCATGAAGATGATAATTGTAACTTGTCTGCAACGTCCCTAAGGTGTTATTATGTGGCATTAAGGAGATCGGATTGTGCAGTAGGTAACATTTGAACAGTTTGCAAATAAAAAAAAATACAATCCGTGGCTTGATTTGGTCAAAAAAATCATCAAAAGGGATATATCTGGCTTTGATCTGGATCTTAGTATTAAAGAATAAATAACTCCTGATTGGGTCTCCAATTTTTCTCTTATAATTTCAATCGGCAGTGATTTTATTGAAATTTCGCTTTTAAACTCCTTAACGTCAAACTTGCAATGTTTTTTTATGATTTTCAAAATGTCGTTCTTTTTTTGTGATTTTCATCGACCCTTAGGGTGGTTCCAATTGTGCTAATTGTATATTTCAAACATTGTAACCATTTCAAGTAAGTGTTTTTTTTTCAACACATACTGTGTTTTTTCAGCATTTCTCTCAGACCATTTCAGATTGTTTATTCTGAGGGTTTGGCTTTTGAAAGTGATGTATTTTGGGTGGAATGTGGCACTGCCCGCATAATTACACCTTTCAGAGGTTATCATAAATGTGTACAAGCAAGAGGAGTGGAACATATTGTTCAATGATAGTTTATCTTATAAATGATATGACGCGAAGGGCTGCATTTTATTATTATGAATGAAAAATTGTTGATTCCCCGTTATCTTGTGATAAGTGTAGGAATTAAATTTGAGATGACAGATACAAAGAACAAAATTCAAGCCAAAGAACGGTTTTGAAAATTTCGAAAATTCCAGGATCCAAGCTTTACTGCAGTTGATGAATTTGAGAAACACTATGCGCAATTTATATTAAAAAAAAATGCAATTGATGTAACTCTTTTAATTGAGAAAGCTGATTTTTTCAAACGTTTTGTTTGTGTAGACAGTATGTTCTTCTTTGAATCAAATATAAAAAAAAAGACATAAGGCTTTCTGGAGTTTCATGAACTTGGGATTCCAAATACTATCACTTGAGTTCCAAGTACTATCAAATACAAAGATATAATGAGCAGTAACTTATCTGAAATTGATAATATGTTCCCTACGTTTTTCCAATCGATTTTTTTGTTGGAAAGTACTTTATATTATTCAAATGGCTATATTGAGCCGGGACTTAACTTAAGTAACATAAAAATTATCGATAAGATATTATTTTTGTATATGTGTCCTGAAAAATGGTATAAAATGTGCCTCTGCTAGTGTATCGTCTTTATTCCTTAAGGGGGTATTCCGGTCTTTCGGTTTGAAAAAATCGAAAATTTTTTTTTTGCATCTTCTTATTCCACTATGATCATATAATCTTGCTTTAAAATTTTATCGCAGTATCTGTTTTCGTTTTGAAGTTATTCGCATTTCCACCACTATCATCTCTGGAAAATCCCTGGCACGCTTGAGGCGAGAGTGTTTGAGATAAAACTTTAAACGCGATTTTCTCAAAACCATCTTTTCTCAACTTCTTGACAACATTTCTCGAAAACGGTCTTACAGAATTTAATGAGTGATATATCAAATTATTTGCTATGATTTAAGGAAAAAGCTGAACTACGATTGTGATGATACAAAACAATTAACTATAATTTTTAATAAAAAAACTAAAATAAAAACGGAAAAATTAGAAAAAAAATTTGTTATCAGCTGCCATTTTTTAACGAATAATTGGATATTGATAAGCGTAGTTCTTCTTGTAACGGGTATTTTCCTGAGTAAAATGACACCTCATTTGCTAATTTCAGATAATTCAAATGGACGCAATCCTGCCAAGATTGATTTTCAAAGGTCAACTTCAAGCCCTCATAGCAACAACAATTTTCAACTTTTTTTTTGAAATCCAAGTTTTTTCTAAAGTTTAAATCCTGCAATAAACGCAAAATAAAACCATATCCATTGAGTATTTATTTTTATGTATTAAAATTCATATTGAAATAATGAATGATTATCGCGTGAAAAACCGGAATACCGCCTTAAGAATTGCAGCTTTAGGTGGAGTAAACTAACGAAATTAATTTTTAATTTATAGACAAGATTTGTTTCTGGATTATTTTGAAATCCAGATCCAGACAATTAGTAGAAATTTATAGGCCAATAGCGAACGTAATCGTAAAAAATTTGTTCAAATTGGTAGCTCGATTTCAGTGGAAATCATCAATTACTCAGAAGTTCCACAAGGGTGTTATTTGGGACCACTTGGAACACTCCAATAATCTCTGTTTACTATCGTACAACCACCTCTCTGTTGTAAGTTCTTCCTTTCTTTCACTTTGTTCTTGTTCCAAAATTGACTACCTTCGTAGCACCTACAACAGAATCCTCGATTTAGTCCTTACTAGCATTCCCTTAGAATCCTTTCCTATCTCTCCTGCTCTTTTTAAAACCCGATTTTCATTACTCTCGTCTTCTCTTTGATGTTGACCTCAAATTCCAGGAAAGGAATAAATGTTCTTCTTTTCAGCGTTACAACTTTTTTTAAACTGATTTTCAAAAAATGTCCTCTGAAATCAATCTTATCAATTGGTTTCATTTTTCAAAGGACTGGAGAAATATATCAAGACTATATAGACCTGTGCATTGTCCAAGTTCTTCTCTTTCTTTTCTAACCTATTTTTCGTTTTACTTCCATCACACGCCCTCTCAAATATAATGATGTAACTTGGTTCTCATTGAAATCCTCTGATGCCCTTAAAACCAAGGAAAAAGCTCATAAAAAGCTGAAAAAGATGGGTTCACTTACTGACTTTCAGGATTTCCGTAGTTTGCGTTCTGATGCCAAAAAAAAGACTCAAACAGGCAATGTGTGATTACTTTTTGAACATCAAGGCTTCAATCTGTTCTAATCAATCTAAATCCTTTTGGTCTTATATCCGTTCCCTCAAGTCCGATTTCTCAGTTCCTGATTCTATGTATCTTGATGATGCTTCTGCTTCCACTCCTCAGGCTATTTGTGATTTGTTTGCTGCCTTTTTTTCCTCCGCTTTTAAAAAAAAACCCACTGAATAGGTCGATAGCTCCTACTGTCTCTCGCACCTCTCCTGAATTATCTATGTTTAGTATCAATCCTTTGGAAGTTGAAATCCTTTTGCATACCTTAAATTTGAATGCTACTTCCGGCCCTGATGGTATGCCTCATGTTCTTGTCAAATTCTTCTCATCCTCGCTCTGCGTTCGTTTAGCTATCCTTTTCAACATAAGCTTTGCGTCTGGTGTATTCCCCTCTTTATGCTTTGATCCTTCCGTTGTTTCCAATTATCGTCCTATATACCTCCTCTGCTGTTTCAGTAAAATCTTTGAACGTCTTGTTTGCAATAGAATTTATCCTTCTCTAAAGCCTTTACTTGCTCCTAAGCAGCATGGTTTCATGAAGAGTCACACTAATTTTGTCGCCTTTGCCTTCGATTGTCAACGTCAAGTTGATGTAATTAACACAGACTTTTCGAAGGCTTTTGATTCTGTGAACAATAACCTGCTGCTACTTAAATTTAATAGGTTCGGTGTTTTTGGTCCCCTCCTTTCCTGGTTCTCCTCCTATCTTCATAGTCGTCTCTGCTGAGTCACTTGTAATGGTTTTCATTTCCTTTCACATCCGGAGTTCCTCAAGGCTCTACCCTAGGTCCCTTAGTTTCTATATTGTTTGTCAATGACTTTCTTTGTGTTATCAACTCTCCCTGTCTTTTATATGCAGATGACTTAAAGTTATACAGAGTCAGGTCTGCGAACCTTTTTCACCAATTGCAAGCGGACTTGTTTACTTTTTATCTCTGTTGTCGAGACAACTTCTTGCCACTGAATATTTTAAAGTGCCTCCAGATGTCATTAGCATATAAAAATACTGCACTTGTGGTCTCTTATTCTTTCTCTGGTATTTCCCTGTCATTTTCCCCATTTTAGAGACCTGGGCGTGGTGTTTGGTTCATGTCATGAATATGACGTCCAGGGCCTCTAGGATTGCTGGCTTTGTCTTGCGTTCTTCGTATATGTTTACCAACATTTCCTCCTGTATTCATTTATTTGTCTCCTTAGTACGCAGTATTGTCGAATACACGTGCCAGTATTATCTGACGTCATTGAATCTGCTCAGCGTAGGTTCACTCGCTCGCTGTTTTTTAAATTCAATATCTCCTATTGCCTCTACTCCTTTCGTCTTTGCATCCTTTGTATATTTTCGTTGGTATCATGGAGATTGTTCCTCGATGAGTGTTTTCTTCACTGAAAGAAAAACTCTTGGTTGGTTCAACTATTTTTAATAGTATTGCAACGATTCATTCAAAATCGTTAAACGAACTACGGAAAATAATTATTTTTACTATGTTAATATAGTTAATTTAACGATATAAAAGTAGTTGGCTCTGGTTATACAAAAAATATCGCAAGGTTCATGAAATCAACTGTTTTAATTGTTTCATAACAACGAAAAATAGTTCAAACTTCAACGTTTCGAATTATCAACATGTATATGGTTGGAATACCATTGTTTGTGGTTGCTTACTTTTTTTGCACCACGGACGTTGTTTATCAACCACGCGTCATGGTGCATAAAAGTAATCAATTATTTTTTTTATGGTTGTTTTAACTATAGCGTAGTTGACGCAAAAACAACTAAGGAAAATTGTTGATTTTACTAAGATTTTTCTTTCAGTGTTTTCAAACTTTACCAGGGCTTGTTTTGGTCAGATCTTGGTTCCCAGATAACTAGACGTAAATCTAGTCGTTCAAACCGTTCATCGGAGGTTTCCTCTGCTCCGTTTGCTCGTACAGAAGCTTATTTCCATTCACCTCTGTTACGTCTACCCAGAACACACAATGCCCTTAAACTTGGGCCTCTCCCTCAATTTTTTTTACAATTCAAGCATGTATTGAGAATGCTACGTTGAATTGCTACCTTGTTCTAATTTTAGTTTGCAAATTATTCAATTATGTTTGTTATTTCTTTTTCTTTTTTATGTTTCATTTTTTTTTTACTTTCTTAACGCTGTGATTGGAGTTATATCTGTAGCGCAATAAATAAATCCACTTCAAGGCGATGTAAATAACATAATTTTATGGTGCGATAGAAATTGTCTGCGCCTAAATATTTCTAACTGTTCAGTATTCTTTGTTCTTTTTACGCTTGAAAACATTATACAGAAAAATACTCAAAGTTTATTAATATATCAGATATTTAGATCTATTAATAAGAGATTATTATTTGGCTATGTTTGCGTGCAACGTAATTTTTATCCCATCTTGATTTGCTCTACATTGCTTTCATCTTTGAACGTTTACGCGCCATCAGATCTAAAGAATACTCCTCTATAGCCCGTTCACACTGTCGCTAAATCAGGTGATTTCGATCAGCTGATCGCTTGTGAGCTTAATCGACCACAAATCTACCTGATTAACCATACATTTGTAAATGAGATGAATTGTCAAAATTCTACTCACCGCTATGATAGCATCAGAACAACCCAATTGCTTATAAAATTTTGTACATATTTTTGCCAAAAAAAAAATGTTATACTTGCTTTTGATTAAAATATAATAGCTTTATGCATGATTCGTCTGAAAAGCATGTGATTTTTTGACGAAATAAACAGGCTACTACGCATAATTTCGATAAAGAGCTAGTGAAATTTAATATTTAAAATTGAAATTGAATGGCTTTGAACAATGAAATTTTCAAATACTGTATTATAAAAAAACATAGATCCGTATTTTTTCAAGAAAAAATTGTCTCTATCCTTCTTAAAACGATGCATTGATCTGTTGAATATTATTAAAACAGTTTTTATTCTATTTTTTTTAGATTTATTGCTCTAAAATTTTACTTACTATTGATCAATTGCAAAGCTTGAGGCTTTTGGATTAGTTTTTTTGAAGATTGGATCAATTATAGCTATTTTTCTTTTTTGTGGAATCCAGCACTAAAAATCTATAAATAGAGGAATGGAAACTGTTGTGTTATGTAATCGTATAAGTTGCTACAAACAAAATATACACAAAGCATTAAATTTTATCTACTATCCGCAAAAATAGTTACTATACGAGTATTTAACCTGCATTCACAATGACATAGCTATTGCTCATACTCTTAAAAATTTATGCCGCCATAAATTCATCAAACTGACAAAATCCTTCCAGCCATACCTATCATAAACCTTTCTGTTCTAAACTCGATTTTTGCCAAAGCCAAAATAAAACAAAAAAACAAAATCAGCCAAAGCGGATTATCGATACCTAGCGCATTAATTAAACGCTATTCACGCAAGCTATTTATAAAATGCTTCGCTTCGAAAGTCATCCATGAAACATTAGTACTGCACTTTCAGGCATCTTCATCTTGACTCGTCGTCGTTTTCACTGAGCCGCCGCATGTCAGATCGCATGCAGCCAAGTCAAAAGCCATCATCTCCACAAATCATCGAACAATCAACAAATGCTCGTTTGATTGACGTCGCGCATAACCAAGTCTGCCCACGAGGCCGATAAATCGAAATCCAATCATCGCCTCATTTAATTCGATTAGATCTCATTAATCTTGGCGAAGATAAAACATCGCGCGTAGAGAGACGCGCGAGAAAGCGCCAAAGACTAAATAGCTAAGAACTAAGAGCTAGTATTATCACCTGGGTGCGCTCGGTTGTTTCTCTGCGTTCGTTCGTTTGACTCTAGATCAAAGCAGGCTTGTTAGCGACAATTTTTTCCTTCAGCTAGTTCGTTGCGATGCTATGTCTAGTATATGTCTTGCGCAATGTCTTTCGATAGCGGCGCGTTGTTGTCGCCGTCATCGAATTCAGGCGGCATCCGAATGAAAAGTGCGTGATAAGTCTTCCGCCATAGGACACGTGCAGAGTAAGTACGAACGCCATATGGCCGTAATAGTGTAGACTTGTGGTAGAATAGTAACTGTCGGTGGATTACCGGTCGTTATGGTGTATTTCGCGTGATCCTGGGCAGTGAACAGTACCGCGAAGAAAGTATTAGACCTTAGGGGGCGAGTAGAAAAACCAGTTGATTTTTTTATGATGCGTGTTGTCATATTTCATTCGAGGAGATATTTGTTGTTTTTAGCGTAGGATTCATTCCAGAGATGAATACAAAATTCAGGTTACTTGCTTAAGTCTTTCGTTTCATCATATGAAAAATTTCATATCTCTGGATCCAAAACAGCTGTGATTGCAAATATTGACGAAAAACCTGAAATAAGCTTTGTTTTCAAGGCACCCAGTCATCGCCAAAATTACTCTATAGCGGCAGCTCTCTTCTAATGACATCATCTTGCGCCGACTGCACAAGAGTGTATGTACGAAACTGAAAGCTATACTGCATTAGTAGCTCCCTTTATTTATTCACAACTTGCCTGTACTGCAGCCTAGGGTGCGTTTAAATAATTAGGGTCATATGACGCGTGGGATGAATCAACAGCGACCATGATAAGGCTTGCTGTCCAAAGACGATATTTTGATATTTCTAATAACAGTATGAAAGCTATCGTGGGGAAGCTATCTACTTGATGATGTACTGTGATTTATGGTCAGTCAAAAATGAACTATATGTTTTAGGAAAGAATGCTAGTTCGACGTAAGTGAAGGTAGTAGAAAGTGAAAAGCCCTTGTCGCATCAAACACTATGAGCTGACTTAACGCAGTAGACAAGCAAGCAAAGTATACAACAGTCAAAGATACAGATGTGGGTGTTTTAATAACTAAACAGTATGGCAAGTGCTAAAAGTTGGTGGAGAAGTGTTTATCTTCTTATGATAATAACGGTGCTTAAAAGCTCATAACATGAATATCGAAGTAAGTAATCGTACAGGCTACTGCTCATTGAAAACAATCGGAGCGCAGTCATCGAAGTTCACGACTTAACCTGTTTTCTTGTTTAGAAATTTCGATGCTTTTATTTTTAGACCGATTTAAATTTTCCCGTTAAAAGTGAACTAGTATCGATCGGTTTTTATTTGGACTGTATGATTACGAGACCTTTAATCGATGATGGAGCCTACGAAAAATTTGCTATTAATCTGAGTGAACTTAATAAGTAGGAAGAACAATGGTGAAAACTAAATGAAAGGTAGACTGAACTTCGTTTTCCCTTATAACTTGCGTAGGGTGTAGTAATATTGAGTATAGATGACAAAATTAAACCGTGGGTAAGAAATTGATGTGTATGCACTTCACTTTTGTGAAAGTTTAAATATTGAACAGTATTGATTAATGAGACCCTTCTCAGTTTATTGCGTGCAATCCTATGCTATCACAAATTATGATCAGCTAATTAATCATATCCTCCGAGAATAATATTTTGAATATCAGTTTTGATTTTTGAATAAAAACTGATCTCAAGAATATATTCAATTTAAACTAAGATACGGTATTTCATTGTTAGTGGTTCAGTGAATCGAACTATATGCAGCCTTTCCAGCTATAATTTTGAAATTAATTTTAAGAGTAATATTAAATAGGTAATAGGAAATTTTAGATACTGCCAAAACAAAAACGAGGCAAAACCTCTTATATAATTAAAAACTCAAGCCTTAAAACTAACAAAGGAATTTCAAACTAACTTTCTTACGAGGCTATGACAGTGTCAAATAACTTAATTCTTTTGGCTCACCAGAGCAGTGAATTTTAATTAGGTGTACAAGAAAATAAAAGAAAAATTTGACACTATGCTGATGTGTCAACAGAAGAAACAGATAATATATTAGATAAAAAATAAGTTAAGATATTAGATCTGAAATTGATGGATTGCTAGAGCTGATTAAATTGTTAGCAATAGAGCTAATTTTATTTAATAAGGACGTAAATTCAGCGACAGTGTGATGGTTACTGGTGGAATAGAAGAATGGCAGATTTGGTAAAATTTTAAAAATTTTATTTTATTTTATTTGTGTATTCTTAATAGGACTCTGTGCACAGCGTCCCCAAACAGTTCCGCAAACCAAAAGCTCTGAAAGCAATGATTTCACAAAGCAGTATGCTGCAGATAGCAATGTGCGTTGACTAGTGGGTACAAGGTTTGAATCAACGTGTCACGTTTTTTATTGTTGTGAGATCAATAAGAATTTTAAATGTAATTTTTTTGTCTAAATAAATTTTGAAGTTAAATTTTAAAGTAGTAAATATAATTGAAGTTCTAATCAGTAGTGCTGAATTTCAGTACTAGTGACTAAGGAAACATTTCGGATTTCCTGGAACGTGTGAAAAATTGGGCTTCTGTTTTACTTCGGGAAATAATCCAAAAAAGTGTTAAAACCATGTTCTAGATTAGCTTTCATATAATTTAGATTTGCACCTGACGATACGAGACCTGTGTCGTGTGAAAAAAGGCTATGTGGTGCAGCTAGTTTGCTTAAAATGTCGCTGATGAGCAAGTTAAACAGAATTGGATTAAGAACGGAACCTTATGGGACTCCCACTGATATGGAAATTTTCGCCTTCACCTTTGAAAGTAGAGATGCTGCTTTGTCAGGAAATTTAAGCTAAGTTTGTTGAAGTGTGTTGAAGTAGTTTAAGACCTTAACTATACTGTGTGCCTACTGAAGAATATTGTGGCCACTTCTGAATTCAAATTGCTCGTTTTCGGGAGGATTTCATTTTCTTCGATAAAAGATTGAAGTAGCCATTTGAGATGATGTTACTAACCGACTATGCTTATAAAGCTAATTGAGCTGTATCCACTGATATCACGCTTGAGCTTATTCGGTTTCACAATCCATATGACTACCGTTTGCCATGACTTTGTAAAATAAGATAGTTTTAAGCAGGGATTATGGATTGATGCTGTCTTGAGCACATTTTTTTAAAGCAGATTTACGCTAATATAAGCTGCTTTTTTTTCATCCACAGTGCAGGGGGTATCCCGCATGCATAAAAAATCGATCGAAAGCAACATTCAACTTTTTTTTTTAGATAGTTGTCATTTCAAAATTTGAATTGACATATAACTAACATCGTTTTCAAATGCAAGACTATTTATTCTGGTTGCCAGAGTTACATGGTAATTTTTGAAAATTCCAACTATTCCAGTTAACATTACTTATCGAAGCACGTTCCATAGAGTGCACGAGTACGAACTCCACTGAATTCGCAAGTGCTCGTACTCTGGATGTTGTTGTTGTTGTTACGCGTGCAAATCGCTATCCTGCACTACTCCGGCTTCATAAAAAACGCACTTATTATCAGGACCATGAAATTTGTTCGTTATCAAATTTCAAATAAAGCTGCAAAGTTCAGACAAAGTCAAGAATGGGCAATAGGGGAATTTGGATATTCCTTTAGCAAACGATTGGCCCTGGTGTTCCTTACAGGAATGTTTTCAGGAGTTCAACTCTAATAGATCCTCTAATGACGTCAAATGTGAAGCAGGCCGATATCACCAGTCTTCTGGATGCAAGTTTCGATAGGTTTAAATGAGCCAGTCGGGATTCATAAAGGGGTAAGCTTATTAAAAACGTAATGGTTGTGTATGAGGGGAAACACAAAAGTAACGGGAATTGGGCTGCGGTGGGGAGCCCATTGTTCCACCAAGTGTCTGTGCATGCGTTCGCCCGTGCATTTTTTTTTTGGTAAAACAACTTTTTCCATTTCGCCAAAAACTTAATGACGGATTACCGATAGCAACACGCGGCTGTAAAATGTTGTTTCCTGTTAGAAAAATTGACCACGGAAACTACTGAAATATTTAAGACTGCTCATGGGGATGCTGTTCTAAGTAAAACCAAAGTCTACGAGTGGTTTTTACGTTTTAAAAATTGAGAAATGTCACTTGCAGGTGTGCTGAGTCTGACGAAAATCAGTGCATACTTTCCAAACCACTTTGTCAAATAAAATTTTCAATGTAAATAAATTTTTTTTCAATTTTAATCATCCCGCAAAAACAATTCCAATTCAAAATTCAGTTCGAAGAGAACCCTACATTTTTTTCCGAGGTGATGAATCATGGTACTATGGATGCGACCCCAAAACAAAACAGCAATCAAGTCAATGGAAGAGTCCCACCTCTCCTCGTCCTAAAAAACTCGCCAAGTGAAGTCAAATATCAAAACAATGCTTATTTGTTTCTTCAATTGCAGAGGTTTTGTGTATGTGGAGTTCGTTCGCCCGGGTCAAACTGTCAACCAAAAGTGTCAACCAAAAGTTCTACTTCGAGGTTTTGAAAAGATTGGTGGATAGTACCTGAAAAAAAAGTATATAGCTTTGGGGCACAGGGGACTAGTTTTTCCATCCTGACAATGCGTCGGCTTACACTGCCCTCTCCGTAAAAAAGCTTTTGACCAAAAATGGCGTGACATAGACTGTTCACATCCCCCTCTTCCCGACTCACCAAATCCAGCCCACTGTGATTTTTTTATTCCCCAGACTCAAAAGGGACATGAAAAGAAAGTGCTTTGTCACTGTGGAGGAGGTAAACCAAAAATCGCTGGAAGGCCTAAAGGACATCCTGAAAGGTGAATTTAAAAACGGTTTCGAAAAATGGAAGAATCGTTTACAGAAAAGCGTTGTGTTCAATGGAGAATACTTTGAAAGTGGTCAAAATTTGGTGTAAAAATATTAAGAAATAAAGGAGTTATGTTAAAATTCCCGCTTTTTTTGCATCCCCTCGTAGTTTTCTCAAGCCGAAAACAAAATAATGCTTTTGTATGGACTCGAATTTGTCACTGTGGGTTTCAAAAGCATAATTTCAGCTAATGCAAGCATATTCGGGAATAGGGTGTACGATTGAAGTGTATAGAGGATCTTGTGACCCACAGGCTACGAAATTTCTTAGCACCTCTTTCGATGAAGCCTAGCTATTTCTTTGTGCGGGAAATTATTTTATCATGGTGTTAAGTGAAGAAATAACACCGAGGACAACAATGGTATCAGCTGGATAATTGCCGATAAAGTACGTGTTGTGTTTGATTTCCATTTCCGGGACAAACCTATAACCAAACCTAACCAATTTTGAAAGAAAATTTGTTTACATTGCACCAATAATCAAATGAATTGGAGAAAGAGTGCATAAAATTTGAGATCGTCGGCATAAATAATAATTAATTTAAAAAAAGTGGGCCAAGATGGTTACCTGGTGGCACACCAGAGCTAGCCGGAACGTTTTTCGATAGAAGGTTTGAAAATTTATAGAGCTATAAAGTATGTTGAAGTACGGAAAATGTGAAGCTTGCATGCTCTGTTTCTGAAACTCAAATCATTCGTGGTGATAGAATCACCCTGAAGTTTGCCTACGATACTTAAATCTTTGCAAAAAAAATGTTCCTTTTCGTCAATACTATTCTCCGCCGGAAAATAAGCACTAAACAGGAGAAAACAGTAGTCAATATATCCAAGCTCAGCACAACAAGTCTCTATAATCGAAATTTTTAAGAGGGCTCGGTAATTATGCTTCAAATTTTTATGGATATCAATCGTAAATCCACCACCTAGGCTAGGGTGGTCATATCAGTAAATTATGAAATTTAGGTCATAGAATGATATGTTATCGTTCAATTAACTCTCGGTGCGAACTGTCATATGTTTTCTTGACGAAAGAATAAAAATTCGACGTATTTTTTAAGAAAACAATTGAAAAAATTTCTTGCTGAGAATTTAAAACCCTGCTTTAAATACCAATTTGAAGAAGAGTTTCTCTCTTTTTGATCGGTTTTTGTTTTTTGTTTTATAAAAGCAACCATAAGCTCAGAAGTTTCAGCAAACAAAATGACCGTAGTTAAAACAAACACCACTCTAGCTAGAACTCAATAGTTTTCAATTTCCACACCAACCTGTGTTGCACAAACTTCTAATAAAAGCATAAATACAAAACTTGCAATTTTCTATCAGTCTTAGCTATCCTCAGCAAAGTAAACACAAGAACAACGCAATTACATTCACTTAGCACTTATTAAATATTTTGCTAGACTAATATTTAATTACTTGCGTAACTAGAGCTGTGGCTACTGCTTCAAATCAAATTAACGTCAACGCCTTCATCCAAAACAAAAACAAAACAGATTAATGAACGTGCTACGATAAAAATCGCGCAAATTGAATGTGTGAAAATGTAATTTACTCACGTAAGTCGTAAAAAAGCAAGAGTCAAGGTATTGCTTGGATTGCATCTGGCTATCATTTAGGACGTGAAGTTAGCTCGTTGGCTTTGAGGTGCAGTAACAGTGATGGCTATGAAAAGTTTTATATTGTGCAGAAGGTCAACATTAAAAGAAGTTCATTTGTTAGAATAAGTTGATTGTCTCAGTGACATAAATTATTGCCATTAGCACCTGATTATCACTGCTTTGTTTAAGTTTAATCAAAACAAATGAAAATTTCATCACAGAAAATTTGATTTGTCATGCAAATACTTTCCAGCATACTAGATTTTCGTCACAAACACGCCACCACTGCTTCACTGTAACACCATGGACTCAACTTTTTTCAATTAAGTCCTCCTCGCTTTCAGCGCACCAAATTTACCAGCCAAGTAATTAAACTTATCATTCAATCTTAATTTAAACACTTGTTCCGAATGATTTGCTCGAATAACTGACTGTTGTTGTTGTTGCACATATCCATTCCATGTCTGGCCGGATCGGGACCAATAACAGCAACAACAAACTGTGGAAATACTTTCGAAAAAAAAATTTAAATCGAACAATATACGACGAATACGTTACGCCGAGGACGGCAAAAACAAATTTCGAATTTTCTTAATACTGTTTAGAAAGAGAGAGAGAAAAGGAATGCGCTAGTACGTATCTGATGAGATACATGCCCCGAAAAATGTTTCAACTACAACACATATCGCAGCAATACTCAATTAAGTAAAGTAATTTACTTTCAGGTGTTTTGCGTTGATTGAAAATATCGTAACATCATGAATCATTTGTTTTTCGAAGACATCAACAGATTTTCAGCCAAGGAGTGACGAGATTATCCGATTTATTTCCTTGCATGATGCTTGAGAAATTTTCGGTGTGGGAGAGTATGCCACAACACCTGTGAATTGTACCGGAGATTGGCAGGTATTTTTCCATTAATGAAAGCTGTTTGAGGGTGAAGAGGAATGGTACTTAATAAGGTAGATTAAAAACTGGGTGTCGATTATGTGTCAAAATGAGTTAAAAAAATGATAACAGAATGACTGTTTTGAGCTCTAAAATTATTTGAGTAGGTTGAAAAGTTCATAAATTTCTCAATTTTTTATGCTTGAAATAATTTTAATCTCGAAGTATTTTTGGATGTCTAAATCTTTCAAACACCAAAAATAATGCAAATGGTAAGCATGCATCATTTCGCAAAAGTACTGCTTACGGTAAAATGCATTCTAAATCATGAAAAATCTTGAAACTAATGACATTTTCAGTAATCCATTTTAGCGCCCAGTGTGGGCTATGTAGTACCAGAGATTTTTTTAACCTTGCATATCATTCGAGCTTTCAAATATTTTCGAAGTATCTTCAGCAATTGAAATATAGTTCAAAAACATAAAATAGAAGCTCCTTAAGCAATTTCAATATGATCTCAATAATTTGCATATAACATCATTTGCATGCTCATAAACGAGTTCGTTTGTTTCGACTTCAATTCCTGTACGACGATTGTTCGTGGCTATGATCCTCTCTTTGCCGTGGCAGGGAAGAATAATGCAATTGTATGCACGTACATAATGCGCACGATGAAATCAATTGTGCGATTGTGTCTAAAATTCGATAATGTCGATAAAGCAAAGTGGAACATGTCGGTAATTTTTCTCAACAAATTATTGTGTTACTATCGTTGGTTGGATGTATTTGTTTCGTTTGTATTCTCCTCTTGCATAGTCGGCGCTGTTGCTCATGTTGTTGTAGTTGACTTTGTTGGGTTGTTTTTTCTGTAAATGTTGGTGATAGTAGAGCTGCAATCGTCATCATCCGTTTGTTTTCGGAGAACAATGCAGAAATTTGAACCAAACTGTTGTTGCTCGACATAAATTTCGAGCAAAATAATTGTAACAATCGTTCAATTTCTTCCGTTATGTGACTGTTTTTGGAGAAGAAAAAGCAAAGAATGCTGTTGAAGAATCACGCGCTTCAATTTATTTGTATACAGGTGTATGCAGGTGTATGTGTAATATTTCTCAATGCTTTCACATTGCTTCAGGCTTCTGAAAATTTTCAAAGAGTTTTCGCTATGACAGTAGGACTGTCTCCAAAATGGATGATACACAATGAATTATCTCTAGTCAACTGTAATGAAACCATCAAGCTTGACCAGCGGTACTGAGAGAATCAGTAACATCCGTAAGTCCAACCCATGTCATATCGAATCAACACCCTATCATTAGTCAGTCGGTAAATTGAATACAGAGATTTCACACAAAAAGCCCTATACCACGTTTTGACATGCTGACGTAACTTTTATACAAAACACTTTTGAAGAAACTGTGTGTATATGGTCTGGCAGCCCATTTATACGCCATCACCTCCAGATCAAATTGAACATCGGAAACCTTTCAAACAATGGATCTGACACGAAACGGCTCAGGTCATCGGAAATCGAATTAAGCCTTAACTTCAAAGGCGAAAGAAAGCAAGCTAAAGCAGCTCAATGCAGCGAACAGCAATGAATCGACTTCTCTTTTTTTTTAGGAAAGATGCATGCTCTCGTGAAGATCATGCGTTACCAAATATGGTTTATGCACTTCACTGATCGGTACTGTGTGATCAGTCTATGGTACAGTGATAGGTTTTGATATGAATTCATTACGATTTCTAAAAATTTCATGTTTCGTTGTAGGATAACCTTCAGGACTTTGTGGAAATTCAAATGAGGAAATTTTTTGAATATACTTTTCCGACAGCTTAATTTTTTCAAAGGACCTTAAATGCATTGAACTGTAGATCCCCCTTTATAAATTTGAAGGTTTGGTACTACTAGTTTCAACTAGTCTCTCTTCACTGTACAACATCACAAAGGAAATATTCATACACCATAACCACAAGGAACTTCGTTTACAAATGTTTCGCATAAAGAACGATCTTTTGCATACGAACCTCGAAAAAGGTTAATTTAAGGCATGAATTTCAGACTTGGCGCGGACCCATGAACCAGCGAACGTATCGATCGACCGACGAGGCAACGACGGCAGCCAACCCGATAAGACCGACAAGTTCGCTAAGGATCGCTTTGGCGTACATATGTGCAGAGCAGTCAGTGTGCTCGCAAAATGTTATCAGGTGTTTTGTGCACTGCACGAATTACCCATTTAACCGTTTGCTCGCTAACAAAACTTGAAAAAGATTACTACCGTTCGAATATGATAAACGGAGGTGCGAGTTTCGCTTCCGGATTATTCGCCATTGCAAATGTGCAACAATTTGCATATCGTGTCGTGATACATTGTTTTGTAGGTGACCGGTGACCACCTGTTTTAATATGCCTCGAAAATGGTTTGTGCTGGCGATCGTACAACATGATTATTGGTGAAATTTTAAATAGTTGACGATAAGAAATGTTTAAGTCTAAGCTTGAACGGAACGTGAGAATTCGAATACTAGTCGGGTGAAAGGAGAGCAAAGACTTTATTGAACAAATACCAAAAATCATTTCGAGGTCCTGTCATTATACAGAATTTTTTAAATTAAATCTTTATTACTAATATCTTTTTAATTAAAATCTTTTTAAACTTACCACTCATATTCCTTATTTTGTTAAAACAGTACTAATAATTACAGATTCATAATTTGAATTATTTCCACAACTCACTAAACATTACCACAACTTACTTGACTTATAACTGACCTGTCCATCTTTTGTATGAAAGCACGATTTGACTCTTCTCATTTTTTAAGTTCACAGTGTCCCAGTAACGATTCGACGACTATACATCTATCTACTAACGAACGAATCTATAAAGCTCTTGAATTCGATCGTTGACCGATAGTTCACTGTTCGCTGGTTCTAGGCTTGAGGTTGGCGGATTAATTTGAATTTCTAATTGAATGTAAACACAAGATCAAGTACAAGTACTTACAGTGATATGTATCTGTTTTCGTTCAATAGTATTCCGTGTCTAAGCTCGATCAACAGAACAGGCGCAACCAACGAACAGGCACATCGGTGTTGTCCTCGATTAGTCTCATTCTCTACTATAAATCCTCGTGGAAAATAGATGATCAGAAAAATAGATGATCAGAAAGATGATTTGCATCTGTAATATTATGTGCATATCTGTACGCACATGCGTAATAGTGATTCGAATTATAGCGAAAAATTTTCTGGACAATGTACTAAGCCGTTTACGTCTATAGTACGCACAGAGTTTTTGGCTCGAGCATAAATAAATTTGCAATTGAAAAAATTATACACTTTATACTGGCTGGTACTACAGGTAAATCGAATGTTTTCGTTTGCATCGCTAGCATCGAGTCCGGGCCGAGATAAATATGGTATGGCAACTGAAGAGATACTACACGCCGATTAAGATGTTTCGTAATGAGGCGGGTCGCGCAGGTCCTTTTGGGGGCTGATACAGGCATAATATACGTGTGTTATGATGCGAAGTGGATTATAGATAAATCATCATAATGTGTTGGCGTTGCCAATTTGCATTTTAATTAGAAAGATGACAACAAAAGATGATTTGTTTGTTCGTATAAGTGAGATTGGCGGAAAGATATGAGACGGAACATGTGTTGTTGTGTTGTTGAGCGGAAAAGTGATTTATATTCGAGTGGGTGGTATTATGAATAATTGTAGAATCGGTATGCCGGGGTTTTTTAAGTGACATAGGATCCTTTGGCGGATTGAAAGAGGAAAGAAAAGCCTTGGATCATAAATAATTTATGATGAATGTATTTTGAAAAGGAAGCTTATGACCGTGAAAATATCAAATCTATTTTGGCAGTAATAAATAGAATAACATACATATATCAATTTCTGTCTAATGAGCATAATAGTTTTGATGTTTAGTCTTATTCATAATAATAATAACAGTTATATGTTTAAAATTAGTATGAGAAAAAAATGAATGTAGATTCATATCAGGTTCACTACTTTTTTTTAATTAAGAAAATATATTCGAAAGCAAATACAAAAATTAAAACAAAAGATAGAACGGAAACTAATAAAAAAATAAGTATTTAACTGAGCATTACTTTCTAATGAATATTGAAGATTATGGCACCGGTGATACAATTGGGAATATTTCATTTAAAAACTAGGGTAGAAATAAATTTGCGTTGAAGCATCTCAGCCAAAGACCTGAGGGCACAAAATTTACCAACAATGTTCTAGGACACTACGATCGAAGGAGAAAAACAGATGTAAAGAGATGAAAAGGTTAACAAAATGTTTGAAGGATTTAACGATGGAGCTGGAAAAATGAGAGGTCCTGGCAGAGATATGCAATAATTGCTGGTCAAATTTCAGCTTAGAGTCGAAGATCACGCCAAGGTTCTTGGAACTATGAACAATTTTGAGAGGAGAACCATGAGCAGAGTAGAAGAGCAGCATGGGAAACGTTTTGTAGATATAGATCAGTTGGTATGATTCAGAGCAAGAAAATTCACAGCGCACGAGCTAACTAAAATCCTCAAGTCCTTTTGCAACAGTGAAAAGTGGACAACGGATTCAATTAGCCTAAATATTTTGAAGTCATCTTTGTACAAAAAGCAGAGTGCGTTCATGAGAAGCGAAAGATACCAAAGAGACCATACCCAGCTAGATTAGCAACAAGAATTTCATGGTTCACTGAAATGAAAGCTATGGCAAAGTCTGTATCGTCAACTTGCTGATGGACAGCGAAAGCAACAGAACGGCGATAAGTTTGATACTTACGTTTAATGAATCCATGCTGTTCTTTAGTTAACACGGGCTGGACGAAAGGATAATCTCAACGTAAACTGCTCTTTTGAGGTGCTTGCTTAAATCGGGCAAGGAGGGTATAGGGCGGTAGTAGAAGATGCAAGAAATATCACCAGCTTTGTGGACGGGGAAAATGTTTGCGGATTTTCAAAGTGAAGGGAAACTACCGGATGAAAAAATAAGATTGAAAATTAGTGAGAGAGAAATACACAGGATTATGACGGAAAGTAAAAGAAGAGAAGAATTCAGCGAAAAGCTTACAGGTATCGTGTGGGAACTAGGCAGACAAATCTAGAAGGCGCTTAATAGAATGGATATTAGAGGAGGCTTTAAGCAAGTTGTCATAGGACTAAAAGAGTTTTGGCTCATTGGATGTACACTCTAAAAAGTGGATCAAAAATTAATTCTTTGATGACAGTAAACATATTCATTTTTCTGTTTAAAATAGCGAATCACAATTTTTTTTACACATTGGATGTGTATTTTTTGCTTTTACGTCATACTAATTGAATAATTAATAGCGTTTTGTAAACCTTAACAAAAAGAGTGTAAATTTACTACTTCGCTGCTCACATTTACACCCAAGCTGTAAAATAGTATCATTTGCTCAAATTTGACTTATTATTGATGAACATTGTGACGAACGACAGTGATTTGGCAAAACTGAACGAGTCTGATATTTCGTGATCGTTGCTTTGAATAGCAGCAGTTAAGTGTCAGTCTGTTCGTGTTATAAGTGTAGAAGTGTAGCTATAACTTAATTAGAAGTGCAGATATAAGTTAATTAGAAGTGTAGCTATAAGTGCTATAAGTTAATTTGTATGATGTGTATATAATGCACATATCTAATTAAAATAAATTATAATCTTGAAGGAATTGTAAAAAGTTTTTGTTTTTGACAAAAAAAATATTTATATTTTGCTTACATGATTTGATAGGACTCTCGCCTTTTTTAACATTTAAATTTACCTATTTACAGTCTTTTGTTTAATATATTTAATTTTGGGGTAAGGTTTTATGTTATGGCAGGATGATTAAATTTTTTCGATTTTTTGAAACCGAAACTTATCTAGAGGTTAGCTGAAATTCCTGCTTAAGTAGCGCAAACTTCCTAAATTTGATCACAATAGATACTTTTTGATATCATTTGATTGTAAAAAAAAAATTGGGTGCGTTTTTTGCACTCTTGGGCAGGGTAAGCTACCTAAACTTCCCTTAACTTTTAAACATTTTTATGGACATTCACGAATAAATTGCGATTATTACCCTAAATACTCGTAAAGAGTAGCCTTTGTTACATAAACTTCATGCGTTTCCGTCTTAAATTTACGTCTTTTTAGGGTAAAACTACACGATTTGCTCGTAAAAAAAATTACACATTTAAGACGTAAAATATTCTTTGTACACACTTTTGTAAATTTACATCTTTGATAGTAGGAAACAAGTTTCTTACTATTGTAAGGGTAAAATTCAACCAAGATTTTTTTGAGCGTAGTCAACGCAGTTCACATTGGAAAATATTTATATGTATGCGTGCATAGTTTTTTTTTTTTGTCATTGTAAAAGAATCATTCGACCCTCCTTGATTCACCGTTGATATTTCTATTGCTTTTAGAACCAAAGATGCAGCGCGTTGGAAATACAATAGGTCAGGCTCACTTAATGACATTCTCAAACATCAAAGACTGTCAACAAAGCCGCCAATGACGCAATGTGTGCATACTTTGAACACGATGAAGTTTGTATTATTCGACGAGTAAGTAAACAATTTGTTTGTTTTTTATATTAAGCGTGTTACATTCAATTCAATTTATTAGTTCATATTCATACAAACATTTACAGTGTTTGCAATATAAAATATTTTAGAGATTTAATACTGTCTTTGCTCTTAATTACTACAATTCGTTATGACTAAGAGAACTTAAAATCGATCGGAGGTTACTATAAGAAAAGGCTACTAATTAGTTGGTTTTGTATATTTCAAGTATTGGTTTCGAAGTTGGACTATAAATACTATACTATAAATATGTTGAATAGGGTCGGACTTAAACAAGAACCCTGCTGGACTCCTGCCGGTGTGGAGAAAGTTTGCGAGTATTTTGCTTCAATTTTTACACTTAAGGTACGAGATGCAAAAAAAGATGAGATGATTTTCACTAGAAAATTAGGAAGCTGACAGTTTAAAAGTTTATAGCAGGTGTGGTATAGTGTTCAGATGTGCAAAGTCAAAGAAAGCTTCGTGAGTCTTATGGACTGCATAATTGTTCATCAGCACGTGCTATTTACCGTTTAATTACTATTTTTCGCAACTATTTGACGTTGCTGGACCGTAGAACAACGACAAAATTGAGAACAGTACATTCCGAAGAGAATATCGCACCCGTGAAAGCCAGTATTGCTGAAAATCCAGATTTGTTTGTTTGAATTTTCGGGCGTGCGTAAGAAGTTACGATTTCTCCGTCCACTTTGAGAAAAACTTAGTTAAAGATTCGGGGTCTAAAAGGTTACAAAATCTAATTGAAGGAAGAATTAAAGCTGTATGACCATCGGATACTTCAGACGTTCGAAGAATGGGCCGGAAATCAACTGGAAGTTAGCCCTCTATTTTACGGGAAAATTTGTTGAGTGGCGAGGCTTATTTCTGGCTATCAATAAGTACAATTTCCGCAACTGGAGCGAAAAGAACTCCCACCCAGTCATGGACACATCGTTGCGTCTACAAAAATGCACTCTATGGTGTAAACTGCATGCTGGTGGCATCATAGGGCCATATTTCTTCAAAAATTGACACGGCGAGCTCATTACTGTCAATGGCGACCGGTGCAAAGCGATGATAAACTGGTTTTTGCTCCCAAATTTTCGTCAATTGGATATAAGTGAGACGGAGTTCTAACAAGACGGCACTACGTTCCACAGAGCGACCACAACCATCGACTTATTGAAGACAAAATTCGGCAATCGCCTTATCTCGAGAAATAGACCTTTCAATTGGCCACTTAGATCGTTGCGATTTGACTCCGTTCGATTACTTCTTATGGAGATACGTGATGTCGATGATCTACACTGATATATGGACTCAGTTGCTTCAAAAACTGGTCAAAAAGTGAACATCTACAAATTGGTTTGGAGATACAGGAGGTAATTGCAGTATGGAAAGTAGACGCGGGAATTATTTACACAAGATTATCTTCAAAAAGTTAATGTAAAGCGACACATTTTGCAACAAAAAAGCAATTCGACTGTTCCTTTTTGTTGTATTTAAGTTTAAAATCAGAACTCTCTCTGAAAAAGCAATATTTATCTTAGCTTTGATTATGGAACACCACTACAAATTTTTGCTTCTAACGCAGAGCCACAGGGGCAAAAAACGCTCGCCAGCTTGCCAGCGAGTGTACAGTTAAATTTCATTCAATTACACCAGAGTCTTGGCACAACAGTAAAATGGCTGTAAAAGTTGGTTTCTTGCGTTTTTGGTTAAAAAAAACAAAAACTTTCTGTGGAGAAGACAGAAACTATAAGTTTCAACATAGCTATGTCATCCAATCGTATAACGGTAATTTTTTTCGAAGCTAGTAGATGCGATAGATCTGAAACAAATTCAATGACTCATCCGTACAGAGCGCTGATGAAACAGAACTATCAACTACAACGAAAACATCGAAAACTATATCAGTTTAAAAAAAAAAGAGTATCCGTGAGATGAGTTTTGTCGTCGCAGACAATTGTTACCATGAAACAAAATGTCGAATAAAGATTGTGCTTCAAATATTTTGTTTCCAGTATAATTTTAAAAGCAGAATCATTAAGAGTGTTAAAGAATGCAGTTTTATCAAAACCACATATCTATGATCAGTGTAAAAATTGTAAAGATGGTCGAGAAACTGTTCAAGACATGCTTCGTTCTTCGGCCTCTTTTACATTGGAAAAGTAAAGGAAAGTGTACGCAAAACAACATCATGTAAATGTAAGATTTGTACGCACATGACCTCGATGCCTTCCACGAGTTGGCTCACTTGACATTGTGCATAACACGGTCACTGCTTGATTCGTCCAAACTAAATTGAATTTTCGTCTAAAATAGTATCTTGAACAGGTCCGTTTGCACATGCTAGATCATGCGAATTCTGATTTTCCATGCACAAAATGATTCAAATTTGGTAGTGGAACATAATTGTATGAGTTAAGCATACAAACAAGCTACAATCATTGCAAAACGAGGCAAAAAATGAGCCAAAACCGAAAAAATCACGCCAAAGCCATCAAAAAATCAAAGCGAAGGTCATTGCATTTTTGATATTCCGGGTGTTATTCATCATGAATTCCTTCCAGATGGGCAGACGATCGTAAAAGAGGTGTTATTTTGTCGTATTGAAGCATTTGTTTGAAATAATCTGTCAAAAAGAGCCGGAATTATGAAAGAAAAGTTGACCGATTCTGAGCCTGATTTCTGCGACATCGCATGGAGCCACTTCTTACCAAATTTTTGGGCAAAACTAAAAAAAAAATACAACCAATCAACCATTTGCACCAAATTTTGCCATATGTTACTTTCTTATGCTACCACAACTAAAGTTACCGCTGTATGGAATTCGTTTTCAGTAGATTAAGAACGTAAAGCGAAATTCGTGGAAGAAGCTGGAAGCCATACTTAGAAGTGATTACAACGAGTGTTTTGAGGGCTGGAAAAAACCCTGTATACTTATTTATTTATTTATTTAATTCAAATGGGGTGTATTTTGAAAGCAATAAAATAAATAAGAACTATTAATGGCAAAAGATAATTTTATTTATAAGTTCCAGGAACTGTTTTGTCTCTAAGCATAACATGTTTTGACTTACTGTCTGAGAATTATGTTCAATAGATACAAGTAGCAAAGAAGCAGATACGAATTGATAATTAGCTGGTCATCGTTAATCACTCAAGTCCTTGCTCACCAGAAATATGTGGGTACTTAGCCCAAAACCGCTGATTAACTTGCACATGCTAGAAAGAAAAATCTGATCATTGGGTCCAAAAAACAGCATCCGGTACACGAAATAGTTAAGTGGTACGTGTTCTTGCGTACATTGGCATTTATTTCGGTCAAGTACTCCACAAACCACTCAGCTTGTGTATCGCAAGCATAATTTCGGAACTGTCAATAGCTCTCACTGTCCGGCCCGGAATCAGGAAACCATTTCAATTAGCTACAGAAGAATAACTAGTATCATTGATCTGGTCTTTCTTCACTGCAATAACCAATAACCGGTTCGTAGAGTTTTTCCATCCCAATCATCAAGTCAGGCTCACCGGAATCTTGAGATCAATTTATAGTTATGATGACAATACGCACTTGTTCGATTTTATTGTCAACCTACGCGACGATTGCAATCAGCGGCGACAAGTACGCATCGACGACAGCCACAACGATGCTGTGCCGTTTCGATATTGTAGCTCCTCTGTCAAGGCCAGTACGCTTCCATCGATCAGTGCTCGGACCACAATATTCGATGGCTCGATGCGGTCTTTAGATGCCATCGACATCTATATATAGAATTAAGAAGTTATTGTTATGGTTCTTATTGTTTCTCGTAGCCGTTCGAGATTCGTTTCTAGTCGGAGCGATCAATGTTGTTTCAGCCAGGCTCTGGGAAAATTGAGTACTCAAGCAGTTTCAATGTCATCGCGGTACCATACCGAAATTGTTCATGGTGGATATTTACAAATCTACACGCTCCCTATGAACAAGATCGTAAATCATGCGGTCAAGATACAAGATAGCTTGATAGGCTTTTTCTGTACTCGGGGCAGATACAATTGTAGATCTTAATTATTTTATGATGATATGGTTGCAGTTGATGTCTTTGAAGGAACAAAGCTGTTCTCAGATTGTTCAACGGAAAAATAATTTCTGGATCCGCTGTAATTAAACTAAACGTTCGTGCTGTTAAATAAAAACTAGTTTGGATTTCTTTACAAAACGTTAGGTTTATTTATAAGTCTAATTTATATTTTATACATTAATTCATCATTTTATCTATATTCAACACTTGACAATATTTATTAATTCTTCAGAAGATCTCCTACGCTACTGTTCAGGATCGCTTTGATAAATTCCACTATACAAGTGCTTTATCAAGCTGTACCCTTGAACTATGATAAACTGTCTTTTCTTCTACTATTTCCTACGACCGTACATTTTATGCAAACTATTCAGGATCGCTAGATAAATTCCACTATACAAGTGTTTTATCAAGCTAAACCCTTGAACTTGACCAATTATTTTTCAATTAATAATCTTGACTACCGCACATCTTACACAAACTGTTCAGGATCGCTAGATAAATTCCACTATACAAGTGTTTTATCAAGCTGAACCCTTGAACAACTAGTTTATACTTACGGTTTCCAATGTTCCTATCAGCTTGGACTCCACTTCCAGACTGAATTTTCAATTCAATTATGTTCACAAAATACTTTTCAGTACATACTTGATTGTATTTTTAATTTCACTTTGGCAGTGATTTGTGAAACAATGTACTAGATTTGATCTTTACTTTGTAGATTGGGCATGTTTACATTTTAAGTAAATTTGGAATTTGGGCATGTTTTTTGGCATCGCCAAACATTCTCCCGCCCGTTGAACACTTGTTTTCAACCTAAATTCTTCCTTTGCCTGTGTGAAGTTGATTATTATTTTCTTATGCTTCACAGTTATTTTCATTATGATTAAATCATAATTCATTTTAATTCTATATTCATTATTGTATTTCATGGTATCAATTTATTTTTATTTACATTTTTTGTTCTTTTGGTTTTGCTTTGATTGTGGCCGTTTTCTTTTTACATAATGGTGAAATATTACTCTATTGTCTTTGTACACTTTAATTTTGATTTCATATCTGTCAGGCAAATTTACTTTGAATTGTTGGCTTTTAGAATCTCTAATTTTTTCGAATTGAATTCGTTTCAAAACTTCTTTCGGAATATATACTTCAATACTTTCTTTTGTTATAAATTTTTGCACATCGTTATTGATTCTCATATGAATTTCTTGAATAGTGTTAGACGGTCGTAGCATGCTCCATTTAGTCTCATAACTCCCATTGATTTTTGCTGGTGGAAGTTCGTGCGTATCTTTCAGATTGATGCGAGCTTGATATGTCTTCATCTTCTTTTCGTTAGTCGAGCTGGGGCCGGCTTGCTGGTACATTTCCTTGATGTTGGCTGGATCCCATCTAGGACTACTGGACCTACCATACCGATCTTCACCTTCAAAGTCATCAATTCGCCACGTTAAGCTACTTGGACCGGCGCAACTTTCTCTTTTCATAGCTTTGGGACTGGCTATTGGGCTCCAGATCGAACTATCTGATGACCATCCGTTGTCTTCCGTAAGCAGCAACACATCGTCTTGATAATTTGCCATTTTTCTGTAATTTTAATTTCTTATTATTGCTCTTAATACCTTTAAATTTTGCCACTCGAGGCTGTATATCAACAGGACATATGCGATTAGACTTAAACATGTTGTTGTGTTAATGTGTATGTGTTGGTATATTGTTTGAATTATTAGCAGATAGTCGACACAATTTTACCACAGGTCTTTTAACTATAGAGTTACTTGTTTTAACCTGTGCAACACGCACTAATCCATCCTGTCCTGGAAATATTTGTTCCACTCGCCCCATTGGCCAATACGTTGGTGGTGTATTTTCTGATTTTAGAAGAACTATGTCTCCTACTTCTAAATTTGGTTGTACTCCCGCCCATTTGGGTCTTTGTTGCAATTGACTTAAATATTCTGTTGACCACTTATTCCAGAATTGTTGTATTGTATATTGGACGTGTTTCCATCTTCGATTTAAATTAATCGGTCTATCTAGCAACCTTTGCTCGGGAACTGCATTTAATGTTTGTCCAACTAAGAAGTGCGCAGGTGTTAGAACTTCAAGATCTTCTGTTGAATTTTCAATGCGACATAATGGTCGGGAATTTACGCAACTTTCTACTTGTGCTAATATAGTTGCATATTCTTCATATGTATAGATCGATTTACCAATCACCCGCTGTAAATGGTGCTTTACTGATTTGACCCCTGCCTCCCACAGTCCTCCAAAGTGAGGTGCTGCAGGGGGGTTAAAGTGCCAGGTAATACCTTTACCTTGCAAGTGCTCTGCAATGTCTTTAGATGTCGACTCTATAGCTTTGTGCAACTCGTTCTTCAGTATCTTCTGTGCACCCTTAAAGTTTGTACCGCAGTCCGAATATATGTTTTTACATAGACCACGTCTTGCGACGAATCTTTTAAACCCGGCAATAAATGCTTCCGCAGTCATATCTGATATTAATTCTAAGTGAATGGCCTTGGTTGACATACAAACAAAAATACAGAAGTATCCCTTGTATGTTCGTGGTGTTTTATGCGGAGACATTTTTAGCGTGATAGGCCCGGCGTAATCAACTCCTACATGTAAGAAAGGTTTGGAGACTGTAACCCTGGCTGTGGGTAAATTCCCCATTAATTGTGCTCTAGTTTTTTGCCTGTGCCTAATGCAAACTGCACAATTGTTAATGATCCTTGAAATAATTCGCTTTGCATTGACTATCCAATATTGATTTCGCACGGTGTTTAGTACCAATGCCACTTCCCCATGAAGTGTATTTAAATGTGTTTCTTGCACTATAAGGTTTGTAACATGGTGTTCTGCGGGTAGTATTATTGGATGTTTGCGCTCATATGGTAAGGTTGAATTTTCTAGTCGCCCTCCTACTCTTAGTATCTTGCTTGAATCGAACAAGGGATTTAAACTTGCTAATTTGCTCCCATTTGGCAGTGGTTTATTGCTTTTTATCGCTTTAATTTCGCGAAAAAATGTCTCAGCTTGAACTACCCTGCAAATTGTTATTTCTGCGTCAGTTAACTCTTCCGTCGTTAAAAGCCCAAATTGTTTATTCCTTTGGGGTATAAATTTCTTCTTTTTAACTCGTGCATTGTTGCAAAAACGCTTCATGTATGCAATTATACGTTTTAATTTGCTAAATGACGAGTATCGCTCTAATATATCGCATGTTATTTTCACGTGTAGTGCTATTTGGGTCTTTTTCTCAATTTGAGGTTGGTTTAGACTTGTTGGGTTTACTGGCCATTCATTCATTTCTTTGGCAAGCCATGTTGGACCATGCCACCAAAGTTTGTTAGAAATTATTTCGTCGGCATAATTACCCCTTGATGCGACGTCTGCGGGATTATCAATTGTAGGTACATATCGCCAGTTTTCTGGTTTTATTGTCTCTTGGATTTCTGCCACCCTATTTGCGACGTATGTTTTCCACTTTGTGGGGTGGCTTCTAATCCATTGTAACGCAACGGTTGAATCGGTCCATGCAGTTATCCTGATATTCTGATCTTCCGATAGATTTTCTTTGACTGCTTTTAATAATTGTGCCAGCAAAAGTGCACCATTTAATTCCAGCCTAGGAATTGTTGTTGGTCGAATTGGCGCTACCCTAGTTTTTGCGGTTAGCAGTTGTGTTTGGCGGGTGTCTCCTTCTATTCTTATATACACCACTGCCGCATATGCTTTGTTAGATGCGTCACAAAACCCATGTATTTGAATGCTATGAGTATTTTTGGAGGTTCCAATCCATCTTGGGATCTTTAATTTCTCTAATGTTGGTAATTTGCTTCTAAATTTCGCCCATTCCCTTTGAATGGTTTCATTTACTTGATCATCCCAAGTGCACCCAGTTATCCATAATGTTTGTAATAATATTTTTGCCGTAATAATGACTGGCGCGATCCACCCCAATGGATCGTATAGTGCGGCTACCTTGGACAGAATTTTTCTCTTCGAGAGAATGTCTTCATTAGAACTAGTTTTGATCGCATACGTGAAATAATCGCCAGCAGGAGACCATTTTAGCCCTAATGTCTTGATCATATCGTTTTCTGTGAACTCACAGTCGGTCTTTATTTCCCTTTGTTCGGGAGGTACAGCGTGTAGGATCTCTGCATTGTTACTTGCCCATTTCCTTAAATTGAATTTGCCCTTTTTCAACATATTTATGCATTGGTCTTGTAGTTCTAACGCTTCAACAACCGTGTCTGCTCCTGTCAGCATGTCATCAACATAAAAATCGGTTTTTATTATCTTCGCTGCTAAAGGAAAATTTTTTCTTTCATCGTGGCCTAGCTGTTGAAGTGTTCGAATTGCTAAATAAGGAGCAGAAGCTGTGCCAAACGTTAGTGTGGATAGTTGAAAGTCTTCAATGGCTCTTGTTTTGGGGTCTTCCCAAATGATCTGTTGGTATGTCCTATGTTTAGGATTTACAAGGACCATTCTGTACATCTTTTCGATGTCTGCCATCATTGCTATTTTATGCAATCTAAATTTGAATAAAATGGAAGCTAACTTTGGTTGGATTGTGGGTCCTGTTAATAATTGTTCATTTAACGATTTTCCATTCCCACTTTTGGCTGAAGCATCGAAAACAACTCGAACTCTTGTTGTAGTACTTTCTTTCACTACAGCGTGATGGGGTATATAGTATTCTTGATTGTCTGGCTCTAATTTCTTGTTAACCTTTTCCATATGTTCTAATGTTATATACTCGTCCAAGCATGCGCTGTATTCTTCTTTCAGTTTTGTATTTTTTGATAATTTGTATTGCATTGCTTTAAACCGTTTTAACGCCAGATGCCTTGATGGACCGAAGCTGGGTTTTGATTGGGTTTTAAATGGTAGTTCAACCTGATATTGCCCAGTTTCTAGTCTTTCATGTGTTGTGCGATAGTGCTGTTCGCACTCTTCGTCTTCTGGTTTGAGTGTAGGCTTGTAATATACCTCCTCAACTTCCCAAAAATTTCGTAACTGTATATTTAATTCTTCGGTAGAATCATTTATGTTTACAAAAGATGTACTTTGCTGATTTTGGGAGTCGTGCGTGTTTCCCATTATAACCCAGCCAAAAATTGTGTTTATTGCAATGGGCGCGTCGTCTGGCCCCTTTCGTAATCCGTGCAACAACATATTTGCGTACGCGTTTGCGCCTAGCAGAATGTGGACCGGCCCTGGTTGCCAATATTGTGTATCTGCTAATGGTATCCCCTTTAAATGATTCCATTTGTTTGATTGTATTGTGGTGCTGGGTAAAGATTCAGCGATTTTATCGACAACCAGCATGTCGATTGTAAGACGGGCCTTATTTTTGTATTGAGAATATAACATGAGTTTTACCCTTTGATGTGCCCTTGTTGCTAAACTGTTGTTTAGCCCAGTAATTCTAACGTTTGTAGGCTTACTGTGAACTTCTAATCTTTTACATATGTCCTTAGAAATAAATGATGTTTGTGAGCCCGGGTCAATTAAACACCTTAATTGAACTCCTTTGCCATTCGCATCTTTTACTTCAACCACTGCTGTGGCTAGTAGTGCATTTTGAGCGTCTGTAAAAAACGTTTGAATCTTATCTTCAGATTTGTTATGGTTAGCACTGATTGGTTGTTGTGCTCTTCCAATATTTGTTTGTTGTGCTTGCTGCTTTGTTGCATTCCTTTCATATTCTTCCCTGCGTTCTATCAAATGCAAGAGACTATGGTGTGACGCTTTACATATCTTACATCGATACATGCTTTTGCATTTATTGACAATATGTTTGCCCGAAAAGCAATTGAAACATCTATTCGAGTTTTGAATAATTTGTCTACGTTCTAAGGGTTGCATTTTTTGGAATTTGGGGCATGTCCCTACATAATGTTCTTGTCCACATGCTGGACATTTGTTTGCTGGAATGCTGTAGTATGCCTTGGTTGTCAGCTTTACTGTATGTTTGCTATCAATTGTGTTTGCCATAGATTCTAATACTCTGAATCTAGTTTGCAGAAATTCTTGAAATCTCTTAAATGTGGGCAGCTCAGTGCTGGCCCCCAGTTCTTCCTCCCATAATCGTAATGTCACAAATGGTAGTTTTTGCACTATTAAATGTATTAATAATACGTCCCAAGAGGAGGTATCGACTTGTAACGACGATAATTGTTGCAAACACTCTTGTGTTGTATCCATAATTTCTTTGATGGATTTGCTGTTTTCAGTATTAGATTTCATTTGATTTGTTAAAATCTTTAATTGTGTATTTACAAGAACCCGTTTGTTCTCGTACCGTTCTTTTAATGTTTCCCATGCTGGGCTGTAATTATCGTTAGTTATGGGAAAGTGCCTGAGCAGTCTTTCTGCTTCTCCGATTAAACAGCCTTTTAAATGATGCAACTTTTGCACTGGTGCTAGATATTCGTTCTCATCTACGATTGACACGAATAAATCCCTGAAAGATTGCCAAGTTGAATAATCGCCTTCAAACTTAGGCAGATTAATCCGAGGGCAGTATTGTGATTTGGTACTCGTGTGAATACTTGTCTGATTGATAAGTGGATCTTCTGTTGAGTTGCTTTGCAGACTTCTTAAATTGTCTGTCAATTCCCCCAAATACTCAACATATTTTTCATCAATACCCGCATGAATATCCTTAGTGAAATATTCATGACTGCCTTCTCTTTTGGATGCCACTACTTGGGTGCGTAGCTTCGTATCTCCGTTGTCGAATTCTAGCCAAAGCCGCTTTAGTTCGGCTATTTTATTCTCATAGAATCCAATTGTTCTGCGCGCCAACGGTGTCTTTCTGCCATTGATAATGGATCGTGCGATCTTTTCTCCTAGGACCGTTTGTCCAATGCAAAGTTCTTCCATATTTTTTAACAAGAACTGCGTCGACTAGTCAATAATCGCGGCAAGTTATTTAGGTTTTGGTGATGTGTTCACCGGGAGGACTTTATATTGCGTTTAAAAAGAAACCCGCTCAATTGCCAAGTGTTGATTAGTAGATTGTATTTAAATCAAACTTTACTTTATTTAAACCGCGTTTTTGTAAATCCGGTTCGAAGGACCAAAATGTTCAACGGAAAAATAATTTCTGGATCCGCTGTAATTAAACTAAACGTTCGTGCTGTTAAATAAAAACTAGTTTGGATTTCTTTACAAAACGTTAGGTTTATTTATAAGTCTAATTTATATTTTATACATTAATTCATCATTTTATCTATATTCAACACTTGACAATATTTATTAATTCTTCAGAAGATCTCCTACGCTACTGTTCAGGATCGCTTTGATAAATTCCACTATACAAGTGCTTTATCAAGCTGTACCCTTGAACTATGATAAACTGTCTTTTCTTCTACTATTTCCTACGACCGTACATTTTATGCAAACTATTCAGGATCGCTAGATAAATTCCACTATACAAGTGTTTTATCAAGCTAAACCCTTGAACTTGACCAATTATTTTTCAATTAATAATCTTGACTACCGCACATCTTACACAAACTGTTCAGGATCGCTAGATAAATTCCACTATACAAGTGTTTTATCAAGCTGAACCCTTGAACAACTAGTTTATACTTACGGTTTCCAATGTTCCTATCAGCTTGGACTCCACTTCCAGACTGAATTTTCAATTCAATTATGTTCACAAAATACTTTTCAGTACATACTTGATTGTATTTTTAATTTCACTTTGGCAGTGATTTGTGAAACAATGTACTAGATTTGATCTTTACTTTGTAGATTGGGCATGTTTACATTTTAAGTAAATTTGGAATTTGGGCATGTTTTTTGGCATCGCCAAACATTCTCCCGCCCGTTGAACACTTGTTTTCAACCTAAATTCTTCCTTTGCCTGTGTGAAGTTGATTATTATTTTCTTATGCTTCACAGTTATTTTCATTATGATTAAATCATAATTCATTTTAATTCTATATTCATTATTGTATTTCATGGTATCAATTTATTTTTATTTACATTTTTTGTTCTTTTGGTTTTGCTTTGATTGTGGCCGTTTTCTTTTTACATAATGGTGAAATATTACTCTATTGTCTTTGTACACTTTAATTTTGATTTCATATCTGTCAGGCAAATTTACTTTGAATTGTTGGCTTTTAGAATCTCTAATTTTTTCGAATTGAATTCGTTTCAAAACTTCTTTCGGAATATATACTTCAATACTTTCTTTTGTTATAAATTTTTGCACATCGTTATTGATTCTCATATGAATTTCTTGAATAGTGTTAGACGGTCGTAGCATGCTCCATTTAGTCTCATAACTCCCATTGATTTTTGCTGGTGGAAGTTCGTCCGTATCTTTCAGATTGATGCGAGCTTGATATGTCTTCATCTTCTTTTCGTTAGTCGAGCTGGGGCCGGCTTGCTGGTACATTTCCTTGATGTTGGCTGGATCCCATCTAGGACTACTGGACCTACCATACCGATCTTCACCTTCAAAGTCATCAATTCGCCACGTTAAGCTACTTGGACCGGCGCAACTTTCTCTTTTCATAGCTTTGGGACTGGCTATTGGGCTCCAGATCGAACTATCTGATGACCATCCGTTGTCTTCCGTAAGCAGCAACACATCGTCTTGATAATTTGCCATTTTTCTGTAATTTTAATTTCTTATTATTGCTCTTAATACCTTTAAATTTTGCCACTCGAGGCTGTATATCAACAGGACATATGCGATTAGACTTAAACATGTTGTTGTGTTAATGTGTATGTGTTGGTATATTGTTTGAATTATTAGCAGATAGTCGACACAATTTTACCACAGGTCTTTTAACTATAGAGTTACTTGTTTTAACCTGTGCAACACGCACTAATCCATCCTGTCCTGGAAATATTTGTTCCACTCGCCCCATTGGCCAATACGTTGGTGGTGTATTTTCTGATTTTAGAAGAACTATGTCTCCTACTTCTAAATTTGGTTGTACTCCCGCCCATTTGGGTCTTTGTTGCAATTGACTTAAATATTCTGTTGACCACTTATTCCAGAATTGTTGTATTGTATATTGGACGTGTTTCCATCTTCGATTTAAATTAATCGGTCTATCTAGCAACCTTTGCTCGGGAACTGCATTTAATGTTTGTCCAACTAAGAAGTGCGCAGGTGTTAGAACTTCAAGATCTTCTGTTGAATTTTCAATGCGACATAATGGTCGGGAATTTACGCAACTTTCTACTTGTGCTAATATAGTTGCATATTCTTCATATGTATAGATCGATTTACCAATCACCCGCTGTAAATGGTGCTTTACTGATTTGACCCCTGCCTCCCACAGTCCTCCAAAGTGAGGTGCTGCAGGGGGGTTAAAGTGCCAGGTAATACCTTTACCTTGCAAGTGCTCTGCAATGTCTTTAGATGTCGACTCTATAGCTTTGTGCAACTCGTTCTTCAGTATCTTCTGTGCACCCTTAAAGTTTGTACCGCAGTCCGAATATATGTTTTTACATAGACCACGTCTTGCGACGAATCTTTTAAACCCGGCAATAAATGCTTCCGCAGTCATATCTGATATTAATTCTAAGTGAATGGCCTTGGTTGACATACAAACAAAAATACAGAAGTATCCCTTGTATGTTCGTGGTGTTTTATGCGGAGACATTTTTAGCGTGATAGGCCCGGCGTAATCAACTCCTACATGTAAGAAAGGTTTGGAGACTGTAACCCTGGCTGTGGGTAAATTCCCCATTAATTGTGCTCTAGTTTTTTGCCTGTGCCTAATGCAAACTGCACAATTGTTAATGATCCTTGAAATAATTCGCTTTGCATTGACTATCCAATATTGATTTCGCACGGTGTTTAGTACCAATGCCACTTCCCCATGAAGTGTATTTAAATGTGTTTCTTGCACTATAAGGTTTGTAACATGGTGTTCTGCGGGTAGTATTATTGGATGTTTGCGCTCATATGGTAAGGTTGAATTTTCTAGTCGCCCTCCTACTCTTAGTATCTTGCTTGAATCGAACAAGGGATTTAAACTTGCTAATTTGCTCCCATTTGGCAGTGGTTTATTGCTTTTTATCGCTTTAATTTCGCGAAAAAATGTCTCAGCTTGAACTACCCTGCAAATTGTTATTTCTGCGTCAGTTAACTCTTCCGTCGTTAAAAGCCCAAATTGTTTATTCCTTTGGGGTATAAATTTCTTCTTTTTAACTCGTGCATTGTTGCAAAAACGCTTCATGTATGCAATTATACGTTTTAATTTGCTAAATGACGAGTATCGCTCTAATATATCGCATGTTATTTTCACGTGTAGTGCTATTTGGGTCTTTTTCTCAATTTGAGGTTGGTTTAGACTTGTTGGGTTTACTGGCCATTCATTCATTTCTTTGGCAAGCCATGTTGGACCATGCCACCAAAGTTTGTTAGAAATTATTTCGTCGGCATAATTACCCCTTGATGCGACGTCTGCGGGATTATCAATTGTAGGTACATATCGCCAGTTTTCTGGTTTTATTGTCTCTTGGATTTCTGCCACCCTATTTGCGACGTATGTTTTCCACTTTGTGGGGTGGCTTCTAATCCATTGTAACGCAACGGTTGAATCGGTCCATGCAGTTATCCTGATATTCTGATCTTCCGATAGATTTTCTTTGACTGCTTTTAATAATTGTGCCAGCAAAAGTGCACCATTTAATTCCAGCCTAGGAATTGTTGTTGGTCGAATTGGCGCTACCCTAGTTTTTGCGGTTAGCAGTTGTGTTTGGCGGGTGTCTCCTTCTATTCTTATATACACCACTGCCGCATATGCTTTGTTAGATGCGTCACAAAACCCATGTATTTGAATGCTATGAGTATTTTTGGAGGTTCCAATCCATCTTGGGATCTTTAATTTCTCTAATGTTGGTAATTTGCTTCTAAATTTCGCCCATTCCCTTTGAATGGTTTCATTTACTTGATCATCCCAAGTGCACCCAGTTATCCATAATGTTTGTAATAATATTTTTGCCGTAATAATGACTGGCGCGATCCACCCCAATGGATCGTATAGTGCGGCTACCTTGGACAGAATTTTTCTCTTCGAGAGAATGTCTTCATTAGAACTAGTTTTGATCGCATACGTGAAATAATCGCCAGCAGGAGACCATTTTAGCCCTAATGTCTTGATCATATCGTTTTCTGTGAACTCACAGTCGGTCTTTATTTCCCTTTGTTCGGGAGGTACAGCGTGTAGGATCTCTGCATTGTTACTTGCCCATTTCCTTAAATTGAATTTGCCCTTTTTCAACATATTTATGCATTGGTCTTGTAGTTCTAACGCTTCAACAACCGTGTCTGCTCCTGTCAGCATGTCATCAACATAAAAATCGGTTTTTATTATCTTCGCTGCTAAAGGAAAATTTTTTCTTTCATCGTGGCCTAGCTGTTGAAGTGTTCGAATTGCTAAATAAGGAGCAGAAGCTGTGCCAAACGTTAGTGTGGATAGTTGAAAGTCTTCAATGGCTCTTGTTTTGGGGTCTTCCCAAATGATCTGTTGGTATGTCCTATGTTTAGGATTTACAAGGACCATTCTGTACATCTTTTCGATGTCTGCCATCATTGCTATTTTATGCAATCTAAATTTGAATAAAATGGAAGCTAACTTTGGTTGGATTGTGGGTCCTGTTAATAATTGTTCATTTAACGATTTTCCATTCCCACTTTTGGCTGAAGCATCGAAAACAACTCGAACTCTTGTTGTAGTACTTTCTTTCACTACAGCGTGATGGGGTATATAGTATTCTTGATTGTCTGGCTCTAATTTCTTGTTAACCTTTTCCATATGTTCTAATGTTATATACTCGTCCAAGCATGCGCTGTATTCTTCTTTCAGTTTTGTATTTTTTGATAATTTGTATTGCATTGCTTTAAACCGTTTTAACGCCAGATGCCTTGATGGACCGAAGCTGGGTTTTGATTGGGTTTTAAATGGTAGTTCAACCTGATATTGCCCAGTTTCTAGTCTTTCATGTGTTGTGCGATAGTGCTGTTCGCACTCTTCGTCTTCTGGTTTGAGTGTAGGCTTGTAATATACCTCCTCAACTTCCCAAAAATTTCGTAACTGTATATTTAATTCTTCGGTAGAATCATTTATGTTTACAAAAGATGTACTTTGCTGATTTTGGGAGTCGTGCGTGTTTCCCATTATAACCCAGCCAAAAATTGTGTTTATTGCAATGGGCGCGTCGTCTGGCCCCTTTCGTAATCCGTGCAACAACATATTTGCGTACGCGTTTGCGCCTAGCAGAATGTGGACCGGCCCTGGTTGCCAATATTGTGTATCTGCTAATGGTATCCCCTTTAAATGATTCCATTTGTTTGATTGTATTGTGGTGCTGGGTAAAGATTCAGCGATTTTATCGACAACCAGCATGTCGATTGTAAGACGGGCCTTATTTTTGTATTGAGAATATAACATGAGTTTTACCCTTTGATGTGCCCTTGTTGCTAAACTGTTGTTTAGCCCAGTAATTCTAACGTTTGTAGGCTTACTGTGAACTTCTAATCTTTTACATATGTCCTTAGAAATAAATGATGTTTGTGAGCCCGGGTCAATTAAACACCTTAATTGAACTCCTTTGCCATTCGCATCTTTTACTTCAACCACTGCTGTGGCTAGTAGTGCATTTTGAGCGTCTGTAAAAAACGTTTGAATCTTATCTTCAGATTTGTTATGGTTAGCACTGATTGGTTGTTGTGCTCTTCCAATATTTGTTTGTTGTGCTTGCTGCTTTGTTGCATTCCTTTCATATTCTTCCCTGCGTTCTATCAAATGCAAGAGACTATGGTGTGACGCTTTACATATCTTACATCGATACATGCTTTTGCATTTATTGACAATATGTTTGCCCGAAAAGCAATTGAAACATCTATTCGAGTTTTGAATAATTTGTCTACGTTCTAAGGGTTGCATTTTTTGGAATTTGGGGCATGTCCCTACATAATGTTCTTGTCCACATGCTGGACATTTGTTTGCTGGAATGCTGTAGTATGCCTTGGTTGTCAGCTTTACTGTATGTTTGCTATCAATTGTGTTTGCCATAGATTCTAATACTCTGAATCTAGTTTGCAGAAATTCTTGAAATCTCTTAAATGTGGGCAGCTCAGTGCTGGCCCCCAGTTCTTCCTCCCATAATCGTAATGTCACAAATGGTAGTTTTTGCACTATTAAATGTATTAATAATACGTCCCAAGAGGAGGTATCGACTTGTAACGACGATAATTGTTGCAAACACTCTTGTGTTGTATCCATAATTTCTTTGATGGATTTGCTGTTTTCAGTATTAGATTTCATTTGATTTGTTAAAATCTTTAATTGTGTATTTACAAGAACCCGTTTGTTCTCGTACCGTTCTTTTAATGTTTCCCATGCTGGGCTGTAATTATCGTTAGTTATGGGAAAGTGCCTGAGCAGTCTTTCTGCTTCTCCGATTAAACAGCCTTTTAAATGATGCAACTTTTGCACTGGTGCTAGATATTCGTTCTCATCTACGATTGACACGAATAAATCCCTGAAAGATTGCCAAGTTGAATAATCGCCTTCAAACTTAGGCAGATTAATCCGAGGGCAGTATTGTGATTTGGTACTCGTGTGAATACTTGTCTGATTGATAAGTGGATCTTCTGTTGAGTTGCTTTGCAGACTTCTTAAATTGTCTGTCAATTCCCCCAAATACTCAACATATTTTTCATCAATACCCGCATGAATATCCTTAGTGAAATATTCATGACTGCCTTCTCTTTTGGATGCCACTACTTGGGTGCGTAGCTTCGTATCTCCGTTGTCGAATTCTAGCCAAAGCCGCTTTAGTTCGGCTATTTTATTCTCATAGAATCCAATTGTTCTGCGCGCCAACGGTGTCTTTCTGCCATTGATAATGGATCGTGCGATCTTTTCTCCTAGGACCGTTTGTCCAATGCAAAGTTCTTCCATATTTTTTAACAAGAACTGCGTCGACTAGTCAATAATCGCGGCAAGTTATTTAGGTTTTGGTGATGTGTTCACCGGGAGGACTTTATATTGCGTTTAAAAAGAAACCCGCTCAATTGCCAAGTGTTGATTAGTAGATTGTATTTAAATCAAACTTTACTTTATTTAAACCGCGTTTTTGTAAATCCGGTTCGAAGGACCAAAATGTTCAACGGAAAAATAATTTCTGGATCCGCTGTAATTAAACTAAACGTTCGTGCTGTTAAATAAAAACTAGTTTGGATTTCTTTACAAAACGTTAGGTTTATTTATAAGTCTAATTTATATTTTATACATTAATTCATCATTTTATCTATATTCAACACTTGACAATATTTATTAATTCTTCAGAAGATCTCCTACGCTACTGTTCAGGATCGCTTTGATAAATTCCACTATACAAGTGCTTTATCAAGCTGTACCCTTGAACTATGATAAACTGTCTTTTCTTCTACTATTTCCTACGACCGTACATTTTATGCAAACTATTCAGGATCGCTAGATAAATTCCACTATACAAGTGTTTTATCAAGCTAAACCCTTGAACTTGACCAATTATTTTTCAATTAATAATCTTGACTACCGCACATCTTACACAAACTGTTCAGGATCGCTAGATAAATTCCACTATACAAGTGTTTTATCAAGCTGAACCCTTGAACAACTAGTTTATACTTACGGTTTCCAATGTTCCTATCAGCTTGGACTCCACTTCCAGACTGAATTTTCAATTCAATTATGTTCACAAAATACTTTTCAGTACATACTTGATTGTATTTTTAATTTCACTTTGGCAGTGATTTGTGAAACAATGTACTAGATTTGATCTTTACTTTGTAGATTGGGCATGTTTACATTTTAAGTAAATTTGGAATTTGGGCATGTTTTTTGGCATCGCCAAACACAGATAGTGCAATGAGCATGTATTGGAAGTATTTGTCATCGAAAATATATGTTGCTCTAAAGTCTTCGCTTGGAATCGGAAAGGAGGTAGTAAAACTAAAGTCAATCTAAATAAGTTTAAATTGACTTCCTTCTTATTATTAGTTGTTGTAAATACCTGATATAAACAATGCAAAATCTACATTAATTCATAACCGGCAAATCTAAGTCAAAAAAACTGAAAAAAATATGTTTGATTGAGAGCCAATGAAACGATTACTATTCAAACCATCATCAATCATTCTTTCCTCACCACAAACGTACGAAATCATTAACGGGACATTTGGAATAAAATTACATAATTCGATTCATTCGAAAAAAAAACAGCTATACTGAAACCTGGCACAATTTTCTTACGACGAAAAAAATCTGACTTTGAAAAGTATTGAATAGATTTCATGAAACGGGTGTCTCCATTTTCAAAAAAAAAATGTGTGCTTTCAAGAAATTAGCTCAGTCACGATTTTCTTGTTCTTGTCTGCTGGCTTGCTTGCCTACCTATCTCAAAACCGTAAGCCCAATTTGTTAGCATTTTTACGATACGTCGCCGAATTTGACGCCAGTCAACGAAGACAAGTGCAACAATAACCTGTCGCGTCAAGTGTGGGTGACATTCTTTTATTCGTGCTGATTTTATATTTATTTATTAGTCAATGTTTTGTGTTTGTGTCAGATCGAAATTTTTTTTTTTGCTGAAAAGAATAGATGAATG
Organism: Nemotelus pantherinus; assembly: GCA_963978885.1. Classification (NCBI taxonomy): domain Eukaryota; kingdom Metazoa; phylum Arthropoda; class Insecta; order Diptera; family Stratiomyidae; genus Nemotelus; species Nemotelus pantherinus. Next base: position 29,477,241 of record OZ022266.1, on the reverse strand, counting down.
GAACTATTGAGCTTGGCTGGAGGTAATTGGTGATTCTGAAATATTTCTTGTGAACGAAAAATATGATTGAAAATATGGGGATACTTTTTATAGACTTAAATTGGAATAGACTAGATTATTTCAGGTCAAATTTGATTGAGAAACGGTACAAAATAGTTAATTTTTTCAGCTTCCTTTTAATCAATTCAGTTTTCTTAGCAAGAAAAACTTCTGATCAATTCACATTACTTCAAGACATAGATCACCCTGTGAACTAACTGCTCATAGATCACCAATCATGCTGTCCAGCCATCGAATCAGATTTCCAATTTGCCGCGACATCAAAACCAAATTCCTCACAATTTTATGGCTATTATCTGCGTGAAGGAAAGCAGTGGCCCGTTTTAATGTCTCCGCCGTCGATATCACGTTTCGCGGACAAATAGATTCGTTTCGAATACTGCGAAGGTGCTTGTGACAATTTCGTTCAAGAATTCCATGTTAACTAACTGGCGAACAACGGAACGATTGAATCGTTACAACAACAAAAAAAAACCCTCAAGCTTTCGTCTACAACCCGGGCGCATTTGACACACTCACACACACAGACCTTGCCTTGACCAAAATTCCCGAACCGAGTCGGTTGCATTACTGTGACACAAATTCATTGTTACTATCTGGCGACATAAATTTTAGCGTAGCACTATGATGCAATAAATTATTAGGCTAATAAAAGGATTTGTTACACTACCATTAAGCATACACAGCCAGTCCACAAGTGACAATTTAATGCTTAATGTCTGCACTTACAATACGGTTTATGAAAGCAGCGGCATCACGAAAATCAAGTCTAGTGTATCGTAGGTACTGTGTAGCTATGAGGTTTCGGGTGGAGCAGAGTCAAATTGTATCTATTGTGACGAGAATTTGCATAATGGACAGAAATGTAATAAATTTAGGTGACATTGTAGATGAATGGCTTTGTAGATGTTAAGTGGGTTATGGTCTTTTGAGTTCCTTCGATGAGTGTGCGCTGATCCTGAAATTTCACACGCGTTTGCAGTAGGCAAGTTTCCGTCTCTGGGTCACTAAATACATAATTTTCATACAAAATATGACTTAGATGCAGTTGAAAGACTTAGGATTTGTTGTTGTAGTAGATTTTAAATGATTTGAACACCTATCACAGTTAATTTTTGAATCACTAACCGTGGAAAAAATATAAACCACTTAATGAGGCCATTTTTAGTGATGTAGGAATAGTTGAAATTTCTTCCAGCATTGTGTTAAATGCTGATACTTTTAGTCGCTGTTATAGCTTAATTGAATGTCCTGAAATATGCATGTTGAAACAACATCTGTCAAACGAAAAAAAAACCAAATTATCAGTAATGAATTAAATTTGTGTACACTGATCTGAAAAACGTTTTTCCATTTAGGAAAAAGATAAAAATTTTGTCATCACAGGGCACATCTTTCACGATACGAAACACCGAGATAGCAAGGCTAGAGGCGGGTCTGCAATACTCATTAAAAAAAACATCTGCTTCATCATTGTTTAGAAGAATTTAGCGAAGAGAATGTCCAAAAAACATCAATTTGTTTTCGCGAGCAGTGGAGTGAGATTGTAATTTCGTCCATCTACTGCCCTCGGAGGCATAACATTTTAAAAGCATTATTCGAAAGCATTTTCTCATTGTTGGGAACCAAATTCATCGTGGCTGGCGACTTCAATGCGAAACATACGTTTTGGGGGTCTTCACTCATTACTCTTAAGGACAAAGCACTTTTTGAAATACTACAAACCAATGGCTTGAGACATATTTCACTGGACCTTATTGACTTCGCAATCTTGAAGGGAATACCTCCGAAGCAGTTTTCAATCTGTGATCAGATCACTCTCGACGTGACACGCCGCTTCGCATGCAGTAAGCATACATATTCCAATAAAACCAACTGGAACACATTGAGGCGATACCTCACCAGCTCTTTATTTCTAAGAGCACCACTCAAATCATGGGAAGAAGATTCTGCAGTTATTCTTTTTAATGAACATGCCTTGGAGGCATTTGACAGAGCAACACCTAAAATTCATTTGCATTCCTCAGCTTACTATTCATCAATCAGAATCCTAGTAAAGGAAAAAAGACAAGCACGAAAAAATTGCATTGATCACTGCACGATTCAACAAAGAGCCGGTTTATACAAGCGATGTTGTGCATTGCCAGCACAGAGTTTGCTTGCCGATGGTGCTCGTTGCAAGTTTTGACGAGCGACTTCTTGCTGTGCTAGCACACAGCTTTTTATATTCGTAGCAATCGAACTTTCTACCAAAAAATTTCTGAGCCTCAAATTATTTCTAAGAAAATGACATAAAAATCGCTGCCGGGCTCGATGGCTAACTATATCACTCGTGCTCGCTGTTCCGTTCCGTCCTTCACTTCTCTTTCCTAAAAGCTCGTGCTGGATCCAGCAAAAAACCGATCGTCTAAACCAGCTCAAAGTTTCTAGTGAGCTCAGGCTGGCACTCCAACTAAAAATGCCGACTATTCGTTGTGGAAGGCGGTCAAGAAAATTAATAAGACTACCATCATTGTAGCCCTACTATAAACTGCCAACGAACAATGGGCCAGAAATGACGCAGAGAAAGCCACCGCCTTTGCAGTTCACCTAGAACAATTTTCACATCTTTCACCACGGCAATATGCAATTTCCACCTATTACCTTTGCTCAGGACTCACAGCCAATCAGAACTTCGGCAAAGGAAGTGGAAAATTTTATTATCCATGAAACCTCCTCAAAAAAATCTTATCACAAATGCAATGCTCAAACAGTTGCCACCGATCGTATTCTCTTGGTTGGCTTAGCGTCTCTTCAACGTTATTTTTCGAATCGGATTTTTCACTGAAGCTTGGAAAACAGGCGAGATCATAATGATTCTTAAGCCTGGCAAAGACTTTTCGCAAGTGGAGTCATACAGACATATTAGTCTTTTGTCTTGCGTCAGGGAAAATTCCAGAACACTAATTCGGACTTCAAATACATCACAGCACCATCCAACAGGTCTATCGAATCGCGTCAGACATCAAAATAGCTTTCAAAGATAAGAAGTATAGTGCAGTAGTGTTTTCAGACATAACGCAAGCTTTCGACAAAGTCTGGCATGAGGGTCTGATCTTCAAAATCAAATCAATGTTTCTGAAAAGCTTTTATGAAATACTCTTCTTCGTACATTCCTGGTTAGATACAAAAGCTTTACTACCACGAAATATTGAGCGCATACTGGTGTACCTCAAGGAAGTGTCTTAGGACCTGTACTCTACACAATCTTCATATCTGATCTGCCAATAAGCGACAAAACAACTACAGCTACCTTTACGGACGACGTCGCCATTTTCTGCACTGATTCGAATTCAGCTATGGTATCCCGAATATTGCAAAACCACATCTCACGTCTAGAAGAATGGCTAGCGAAATGGAGAATCAAAATGAACGAAATCAAATGCGTCCATGTTACGTTCACATTGCTGAATTCTTGAGACCTGTTCTCAAGTATATCTAAACAATGTACTAATACCTCAAAGCAACGAAGTGAAGTATCTCGGGATGCACTTTGACAGGATGCTCACCTGGAAACAATTTATTGAAGCGAAAAATCAGCAATTGAAGCTCAGATACAACTATTTCAAATGGATGCTCAATAACATGTCAAAACTTTCTCTCGACTCTAAAGTGCTCGTCTACAAGTCGGTTCTGAAGCCAATCTGGACATATGGCTTACAACTTTGATCAAACCTTAATATCATTAAGAGAACCCATTCAAAAATACTTCGACCTAGCAAACGCTAATCTCCACAAGGACCTGCATGCCGAGATGGTTGCAGAGGAATTGGAGAACCGCAGTGCTCACATCCCAACAAGTTAGCCAAAAGAATACTAGCCCATCGCAAATTCCAGCCATTGAAAAGAATCGACCCATTAGATCTTCCATCTCCAGTGGCTTTCAGTGGCTTTCTTTGGTTAAAAACCTCTTGTATCTCTATAAAACTAATCTTGACTTTGCTCTCTGTTTTAACGTAGCTTGCGTTCAACATGTACACGGCCTTAGCTGTGAGAATCGCACATCATTTGTCCTGAATACTGAACCTTCTAACTGAAGCTTCTTGTACAAAGGCAACAGTCAATAAAGTTATTATATGTAAAACAAAATTTAGGCTCTAAATATAATTTTCTCAATACTACCCTCTTGTCCGAAAGAAGTTAAATTCTGATTGAGGCTACTTGAGGTCCGAATAAGCTCGTCAAAAATGGACTGTTGGTACCACAATTAATAAACTAGCGGAGCTGAGTGACGCGCGGCTCAGTAGATTTAGGTATTTGATTCTGTATAGGCCTATCTACGCTGGTTGCATCTGCACTGGGCTCATTCAAAGACGCCCCAAATGATATTATATATTCTTGGAATAGTGAAATTTGAATGAAGTGAAGGATGCAAATAGCTGCGGTATATTAACACTCTATTCGTTTGAACTTTAATACCAAATAAAATAGTTTACGCTTCCTGTGCCACAAAGACTCCAAGCAGAGTAGCTCTTTACTGTTTTCTTTCAAGTCACCACTTTTCAGCAACCCATAAAAATCCAAAATCACTTAATTTTATATTTTATTCAAATCTACAATTTTCATTCTTTTGTGTTAGTACTATCGGACCTCCCTTCTTCTTCTGATTCTGTAATTTACAAAATTTTTATAATTCTGAACGATCCTAACGATAAACAAATTAATTCTTCCAGAATACGTACTTCTTCTACGCAACTCCAGAACTCAGAGCAATTGATACCACCAAGCAATTTCACATGATTTATATTCATATAAAATTAAGCTAAACACTGAAACTGATTTTTAAATAATAGTAACGTAACTAACCTCAAAAAAGGAAAAACTCTGTTTTTTCCCTGATCGCAGCTTAAGAAAGTCATCTTCTAAGAAGATCGAACTTCCATCTCCAAATATCGGCCGAACAATGCAGTTGTCGCTTTTGCGTTACTATGTGTTGGGTGTTTAACCACTAACGTCCGGCTTACGAGTCATTTGCACTACTACAGCCATGCCAATCCTATGGTTCATTCGGGTTCGACCAGCTTCTTTCATGCTCTGGATCTATATAGAGCCAGCTTTCATATAAATTCGTTGAACTTCGGCCTTTTAGTGCCGTAGATAGCATCTTGTGCCTTTTAGAAAAATGGAGCTAGCTTCTACCACCAGAAATTATCGAATACGAATAACTTCTTTTCACGTGTTGATCCTAGGCAGATACTTTCGGTAATTTGCTAATATGTTTCCTTCTATACTTGGGTTTTTGCGGCTACTGTGTTTCGGCCATCAACGATTTGAAAGCGTTTGTCCTTCTCGGAGAAGGCTGTTTTTTTTCTATTTAACAATAAATTAAACGTGCGATCCATTATTTGGAGCACAAATTTGATATCAAAGACCATCAGCATCAATATTTTAGGCTCAAAACGTAAGTATCAACATACACTGAAAAAATCCACAAAGTGCTTAATTCTATGTAATCATGATATCATTTGTTATCGCGTACAATATATCCATAATAGCTTGAGCTACAAAATTAAAGTTCCCAAAGTCAGAATATCACTCTTCGTAGCGAAAATTTCCAAGTACTATGGGATTCTCTGCTTTGGACAAAGTCTTGACTTCCATGAACATAGTCCCGACTTCTGAGCATATAGTTCGGCGCATATTATTTCATTGAGCTATACAACATCAAAAAACAAAAAAGTTTATATAGCTTAGTCAGTAGAGAATTGGTTGAGTCTGGAGTCCCTAGAATCAGGGGTCCTTGGTTTGGGAGCAAAACGAGCACACGTAAAGTTTGGCTTTTTATCAGGGTCTATAGTACATGACGTTGAAAACAAAAATTTATGGTTTTGCAAACGATAATATATAGCCTCTACTGATCTAAATTATCCGGTTTGATTTATGATTTCAAGCGCTAAAATTATTCACTATATTTTAACAAAATCAAACCGATTTTATCCTTTTGGAGCTAGATATATTTAATTTTGTGACACATGTCGATATTTCGAGGGTAATCTGCCTTCCTTTTCAGTGTTTATCGGTTTTTTTACTATCGGTTTTCGTCTATCGTCAGATTACCCTCGAAATATCGATATAATTAAATATAATAGGAAAAAAATCGGTAATTTTTACTGAAATATATTTTTTTTAAAGTTGGAAAAAATTGGTACACATTGAAAACAATTATTCACTATTGTAAAATTAATTATGAACATAGTCCGGAAACAAATATAAATTATGGTCCCTGACAATAAATTTTTTCTAAGAGCATCAGAAAGATCCTCATAAATGATTAATTGTCACTTTTGAATGATTAATTGTCACCAAAAAAATAAACTTAATTAATTTGATAAGATTTTAAATGTGATTGACTCTTTGCTGAAAGTGTAGACCCGGAATCACTGAGACATTAATAACCGATTAAAAAGCTTTTGATTTTAATGAATTCACTCTTTCTCAACACGATTCTTCCATAATTTTCCAAAGCCATTCATAGGAATTTCCTGTACATCCAACGCTATCATGTCAAATTGACGAGTAAATAAACTGTAAAAGTCTATATAAATCTAGCGCAGAACAAAAAATACTGCAGCTACCGTGACTACTTGCCGAGATCGCCTTATCAGTAAAGTGCACGTTGAATGCATTCAATTCGTATTTGCATGACAGGCTGACGTGATAGTGCATCGTCACTCCACCCTAAGCGTGTGCAACAGGTTGACCTCTGCATGAAAATTTTCCGAAACTATTTCAAGATAAATCTCAGAGTTAATCTTCGCTAGACAATGTTACCTTGGCTTTTCAATTTCAAGAGCTTCTTAAGTACCACAAGGAACTGATAATCCTTCACCTTGCTGCTCGTGGTGGAGTTGTCAGCTTAGGTGGATATATCTCTACTGCTCGTTCATGCTAAACTAAAAATGGTTTGGTAGTAGTATTTTGGTTTTATTTAAATTTTTTTAATGTAAATTTAAGATACTTCAAATGAGGTCCGTCATGATAACGAATCTTCATTTAGTTATAAAGATTCAGATAACAATTTTCGCTCCATCTTCATATTTTCATATTCAAAAACACATCTTCATATTCAAAAACACTGGCTCTGAAAACCACTCTGTTTCTTTTATGGTAACTCATCAACTGCTTGCACCCCATATCACTGAGCATTCCTAAAAGACACTCATTACATGTAAACGCGCGAAGATACTGGTCACTAATGCGCGTTGCATGATACAGCATCTATCAGCGGCACAGGCACAAGCGGGCCAGCAGCAGGTCTCTATTGTGCTCGGTGACGCGATCTTTTCGACAGAGCCTATCCGAGCCTTCTTTGAAGTGCCTACAAGTACCTCAACCTTAGCCGCAACTTCAGTCAAAGAGTACTTGTTTCAGTTACCGCGGTCAGATATTTAAGTGATGCATTACAAGTCTGCCAGGCTGCCAGCTAGCAAGCTCCACAACAGTACGGGAAAATGCGCGGCATCCGAGCGTCCCCAGGTTCACGCTCGTTGCTACGGGCCCCGACTCGAACGAGCTTCAGCTCCATCCACCGGTTCCAGCTCCCAAGATTAATTGCTGTTTGGTGTTAGGACACTTAAAACGCTATAGAATCGATGATTGATTAATCCGCCCGAGTAAGAAGAAATCCCATTAAAGATACTACCACTGTTGTTTATTCGCCGCACGGTCGACCGGTGTGGATCCATGGTTGGAGGATTACCCCGAACTGAAACAGGAGGACCAAACGGACGGACAGACTGATTATATTGAAGGCAATTTAAGCTGCCGAGTGTTTGTTTCATTAGATTATAAGTCATTCTCAGAAATACACAATACGTCGCAGAAGCCATGACTTTAATGGACTGGTTTCAAGTGCTTGAGAATATTTTTCTAATTGAAATTGATGTTGATTTTCTGATTAGAATATAAATGGAAACGAAGTGAGGTGTACTAATTGAATATTGGTTTGTTGGCTTCCATATGGATATTTTGGACTAATTGATTCTTATTTGTCATGACGGTGATGTCATCGGATTAAATATTTCTTTTTTTTTGTACTTGAAATCATTGAGTACAGGTTTGCTTAGGTTTTAGGATGGTGGGAAAAATTAGTTTTGGGTTTCATAAAGCTTTCAGTAGTCAGTTAGCTAAAAGTATTTTGGAATTGATTAGGAAAAATAGGAGGGAAGATATGGAAAAATTTTCTCAAATCAATTTCAAAAATCATATTTTTCAGCAAGTATATGGTATTAATTAGCTATCGTTCTTGTGCCCAGAACTGCCAATGACCGCATTTAAATTTGACACAAAACAGTCACATTGTGTATCGAAACTTTCCCCTCAACTGCGATTTTCGCTCAGCTAAATATTTTTGGTCATTCAAATTTTCACCAAAACGTTCATCATAACTAATGAGCAACAATTTTGTATCAGATTTATTAAAAAAAATTGCTTCTAGTAAATGATGCTGTTGCGCAACTCCTGCCAGAATAATTGCACCAAAGAATAGTAGAACCGCACTAAAAAAGGATATTTGTTAATATGGCACGTATGTGCAATCGAATTTTGTCGTCAATAAGAAGTTTAACCTCACATAACCGGCTCAAAATTGAATGACTTTGCAAAATTACAAAAAATATTTAGGCTTTGTTGAATATTTGAAATTAACTTTTGCAAATGTATAGCATGGAAGGTCTTTAAATTATGCAAATTCTTTGCATTCATCATTGCGCCCAACGTGGGAAGCAATATTAATTTTTGGCCAGGTGACCCACATTGCCCTCGTGACACCTAAAATAACTGAAGCTCATGATATTAGGGCAAAAATTCAAATTAAAGTTGTAAAATCTTTGTAGAAATTTAAGATACATTTAATATATTCATCGACTCATCCAATTGTCAAGCAATAATCGACCCAAAACCACATCGAGTGATATTTAGAAAGCTTCGAATATAGAGTACAAAGGAAAGACAACGGAATATGTTACACTTACGGTCTAGTGAAGTTGAAGCTCGATTGGATCCCAATCTGACTCGCCGGACACCTCGCCGGTGGGTGCCACTTACTCATCCCCAATTTTGAGCCCAACTTGTCGGAATCAATATAGTCCGTCAATGTTTCCTGCGTGCACTGACGATGCCTTTTCTCGATCCACACTTGTCAGGCCAAACTCATGGACATTTATTTGTCAGCTTTCAATTGTTAGCAGAAGCGGTAGCAAAAGTTAAACAGCTCATGGTAGAGAGAGGGGGAATTTGAGTATTATTTCTGACACTAAGTAAGAAAATAGTGGACTCTCTGAAGCGTAAGGTATTGTTAATACTCTATCAATAGGACTGAGGAAAGAACCAAGAATGGAATAGGAAAACGTGATGTGAGATAATTTACATGTTAAGGACATCTGGAAGCATTTAGTAGGATTAAGACTAAGACAATTGACAGAGCACCAGTTTCCCGGAGCAGACAAGTCATTGTGCAGTTAGGAACAGTCATCCACTGATTCAATCAACATAAATATTTTAAGATCGTCAGCGTACAAAAAAGACGGCGAGCTGAAGAGAGAAGGGATTTATAACCAGGAGAAAAAAAAGCGGACCAAGAATCGAACCTTGCGGAACACCACAAGTAGGATTGAAAGGGAAAGAAGAATAAGAGTAACAAGCACGATCGCGAAAGTATGAGAGAAATCAGCAGCGGAACTGACCCGAAATATTGAAACCATCGAGCTTTGAGAAAAGGATTTCATGGTTCGCAGAGTCAAAAGCCTTGTCAAAGTCTGAATATAATACATCCACTTGCTTTTGCTGGTCAATAGTGGAGGCAATAGTATTGGCGAACGAAACTAAGTTGGAAACTGCTGAGAAGAGGTTCTATTATAGGATTTACTTTATTGTAAACAATTCTCTCTAGAAGCTTACTAAATCAAGATAGAAGGGATATGGGGCGATAATTGGAGATACAGGACAAACCTCCGGCTTTGAGAATGGGAAAAAAATCTGCGGATTCTCAAGAGGAAGCAAACATAGAGGAAGAAATACTTAGTTTAAAAAGGTCAGATAAATGAACACCCAAGGATGATGACAGTAACTTTGCAAAGATATTAGGCAAGCCATCGGCTCCGCAGCTGACGCTACTGTCCAGCTCAGCAAACAAACTTTCAAACTCCAACGGATTCGTCAAAAACAAACAAAAACTATTAGCATCTGAAGAGGAAATATTGACAGAGAAGGATGAATTAAGTTGAGAGGTAGCAGAAGAAAAGAAATGAGCAACCAGCTCACATATTTCTTGAGGCGAGGAAGCAGACAAATTATTTAGGTGCATCACAGAAGGAATAAAGGGAGATTTGTTAACGGATTGGATATAGGACCAAAAAGGTTTTTGCTGACAGAATAATATGGAGGCTTCAATGTGACCTTGATAACCATTAATTGCATCTTTAAACATATTTTTATCACACGAGCGTAAATTTTTGTATCTTGGAAGATCAATCTCTTAGCTAGAGCCTAGAAATCTATGGCGCACCACGTCTTTGGTTTTAAGAGCACGTACCACGTCGACAGTTTGCCAAGGAGGATCAATACCTCTTCTAACACGAAAAATGGGAGTCCGACAGGAAACAAGATAAAACAAAAATGCATAGAACGCGTGACGGTCATCGTCAACACTTAGACCTCTGAAAAAAGCAAAAGAGTTAACTGCGTTAATTACACTGAACATGCAAGTGAAGTCTGCTTTAGCGAAGTTATAATGCAGCACATATGTATTTTTGTTCTTACGAAATAAAGTAAAAGAAAATTCCATAGCAAAAGGTAGATGGTGAGGATCAGGGCTTACATAAAGTGACAGATAGCACATAAACGAAAAGACGACAAAAGAGAGTTAAAAAGAACGAAATCAAGTATTCTATTATTAACATTAGGCACATTATTAATCTGAGAAATAGAATAAAGAGAGAAAAATTAAGGTGTTGCTAGGGAAATATTGCTCTTTAATAAAATTTCAGTCAAGTTTATATCCCAGGTTAAACTGGGAACATTCAAATCACCACATAAAAGAAGGTGTTAAGGAACGAAGAAATCTCTGTAAAAAACGATAGTAAACTACAACAGGACTATTACATGAGATATAAATCGAGGATACAAGTAATGCAGTATACGGAGGAACAGATATACGAGCAAAGATACATTCAACAGGCGAAGAAGGCATGAAGTCGATGCAGGAGGTCACGCTAAATGTATTGCGAACAGAAAATTTAAAACACCGCCGCTGTCAGATAAACCACTCGCTGAGCGATCATGATCTTTGCGGAAAACAGTAAAGAGAGATAAAATTTCACTATTGTACACATCTTCTCTCAGCCAAGTTTCAGTTAGGCATATGATGTCGTCAGACACGATAGTTGAGAAAATTTTAAGTTCATGCGTTTCGGTCCTCAATTCCCGAACGTTTTGGTAATACATCTTAAGATAGTTTTTACGTTCTATGTGTGATTTTTATTTACCAAAATTTCTTGAAAATTTCCTGATGTTGTATTTATAAACTCCTTGACAAAAACACCAGTGGGCTAGAAATGCTTCTTCAGTGAATATGAGGTTCCAGAAGTTACAGCTATGCAGAATGTAGAGATCTGCTGATGATTGAATTTGCAATAGAATCTTAATACAATTCAAAATTATTTTTCGGTTTCTTATTTCCATATTTTATGATATATGAGTTTTTTTTTCATGTGAACAGACCATATTTTTTTAGCAAACAGCAAATTTAAAGCTCCAAACTTTATACATCAGAATGAAACCTGGTTCCAGTCTTTTGAAAGCTCAGTTTCAGTAAAAATCAGCTCTTTTTTCGCTGTTACGTTTTTGCAATTTTTAAGACCGAAATAATTTGTGGCTAGCTGGTATCAGGTCAGTCCATAAGTCCCCGCGTATTTTCCCTTAGTCATTTGTATGAGTCATATTTGTTCGAAAAGAGGTAGGTAAACTACCTTTTTTTTTCCCTGAAACTATATACAGGTAGAGTTAGTCATTTTATAATCAGTTTTTGAGAAGATCGGATGTTAAGTGATAGTGAAAAAAATGGAAAATACTAACGAGTACAAAAGGCACATTTTATACTTTTTTTTTTTAAAAGTGGTAAAAATGCTACAGTAGCTGCAGCAGAGATAAATACGGTTCATGGTGAAAACACTATTAGTGTAAGAACTGCACAGGAGTGGTTTAGAAAATTTCGGGATGGATGCACTACAGCAGAAGATGCACCTCGCTCAGGACGTCCCACTGAATTTGACGACACGGTGTTAAAAAGCCTGGTGGAGGCAGAACCAACTTTAACCGTGGATATGATTGCAGATAGGTTAAAGTCTTCGCATGGAACCATTCATTGGCATTTGGTGCAGATACAAAAAGTATCTAAGCTTGGAAAATGGGTCCCACATCAGTTATCAACATCAAATCTTCAGCAAAGAGTGAACATTTGTTCCCATCTGTTACGTCACAATGAAACGGAACCTTTTCTCAATCGTATTGTAACAGGGGACGAAAAGTGGATAGTCTATAACAACGTCGTGCGGAAAAGACAATGGGTGGATGCAAATCAGACACCAGAACCAACTGCCAAAACAGGACTGCACCCACAAAAGATTCTTCTATCTGTTTGGTGGGATATGTCAGGAGTTGTCTATTTTGAATTGCTGCATCCTAATGAAACTATCACAGCGGATGTGTATTGTCGTCAACTCAGTAGTTTGAATGCAGAATTGATTAAAAAACGCCCTTCTTTAGTGAACAGGAGGAAGGTTCTTTTTCATCACGATAATGCCCGACCGCATACTGCAAAAGTCACCCTGGAAAAATTGAAGGAATTTGACTGGGAAATTATGCCTCATCCAGCATATTCTCCAGACATTGCTCCAAGCGATTTTCATTTGTTTAGAAGCCTGCAGTCATTTTTAGGTGGAAAAGTATTTCAAAACAAAGATGATGTCCAAATCAGCCTAACTACATTTTTTAATTCAAAAGATAAGAAATTTTATTCCGATGGAATTCAACAATTACCACAAAGGTGGGAAGAGATTGTAGATAATGGAGGAAAATATATAATCGATTGACATTAAAATTAATTGTGTTTTTTTATGTAATTAAAAGTACCTTAAAAAAACGCGGGGACTTATGGACTGACCTGATAGAATATCCATTGCGCATAGTAATCAAGCTAATTTATGGCTAAAAACTTACATTTACTCCCCTTATGTATACAAAAAATTCTAGAAAGTTGTTGTTTTTCAACTTTTAACAATTCATTCATATTTTCATGTCAACATCTGTCAAACAATTATATTTCAGTGGATTTTCTCAGAATTTTTTTCGACGTTTCACGGATCTATATAGCAAAATGCAAACCTCAAAACTACCTGTTACCTCTACTTCAATTTGTTTTACTTATTTCCATTCTTTCGGCACATTATCACGTCAAAATAAAATGACAAGATCATTTCAAGCTAAAAACCGTATCCATGCACTTCTTCGCTTTCATTCCATTTCACTTCACTTAACCGTTTCATGTATGATAATGGATATGCCAGATCATTGGTTCAAGAGCCTGTCAAGTATCCGAGCGAGCAATTCTCGTAATTATCTTTTCGGGAAATCATAAACACGTTTCACGCTCGCTCATATGTGCATTCGAACTTGTCCGTTGTCTTCGTCGTTGATTTTATGTAGCATGGAAATGGACTCGTCTCCAACACAGTAGACAAGATGTTGACAATGACAGCAGTAAGAACAACAAAACTGTCCCGTAGAACAAAGAAAACACAATTGAACCAAAGGAAAAAAAATACGAAATATACTCAGAAGCTCTTCTTCGGTACATGGAAGCAAAGCGGTCAGATGGATCAGGGCAGCACGTAAGATTCGTTGTGGCCATCGTATCTTGCGAATGATGGCCAAACGTGTCCGGCGAAGACAAACAGAACAGGTGAGAGTCAAGTGTCATTTCTGTAAATAAATCAGATATTACGTTTGAAGTGGAAAAATAAGAAGGCAAGAGGCAAAAGTGGCTGGCTGTTTGGCTGACAGACTAAACTGACTGACTGCCTGGCTGGCGAAAGAAGAGGAAGCCTGAATGGCACTTGACTTCTTGTTTACACAAAATTCGAGGTGTTGAACTGACCCAGAGAAATAGTGTTTTTCGAGCGTAGCAATTCGAATTGAAAATTTTCTGCTTGAGATTGGATTTTGTTGAGAAATTAGCCTGGAAGGCAGCAGTAAGAGGTCATTAGAGCTTTCGATAAAATTCTCACGAACAGATGGTATGATAAAATTTCATTTCAATAATACGGTAAATCAAGTTTCAAAAAGAAAGTGAATCAAAGCCAAATAAAAACAGGAGTGCTTGAATAGCAAAATATATTGTTCCAGATTTTTATGTTTCGGATAGTTGAAAGAGTTATTTTGTGGCTTTCAATCGTTAAAATCGATGTAAGCAAAAAGATAAATTAGAATTACTTTTCAAGAGCGACTAAAAAATTAGATTCAACACACAGCTCTGGCTATTGTGAAAATATGACCGCATTTCTGACAGAAAGTATTCATTGTTGGTGCACATGAATATGATCCCGGTCAAATTTAATTTATTATTAGTTTTTCGTATATAACCATAATTCAAACAAAATATGTCCTGCCATTCATTTAAGACTTGATCATTTAGCTTCTAGCAATTTTCTAAATATGTTCACTTCTTGTTGTAAAGTTTATTAATTTCAACTCTGCCTGCTGTACTAGGATAACTCTACCATCAATCGAGCATTAAAAATGCAATATTTGGTATTTGAAAATAGTCTCTGCAGGTGCATTTTAAAAAGCTTACACCCTAACCAGTCCTGCTCGCTACAGTGCAGCAAGCTAAACGATGCTATTAAATCAAAATAGTGTCTGCCGTTATATGTCCATCGACATCATTAACACCATAACAAACGATTTTAAACCAAGGTGTCGTGCAGTCGCAGAGCATCATAACTAATATTTATGAATACTCATAGCAACAAATATGTACTTCGAGATCGTAATAGTCCTAGCATGTGCTTAGGATGTACATTCAAAATAGTATTTGCGAATTTAGGTGTGGACACGAGAATAGGTTGTTCTGTTTATGATATTATACTCTTTCTGAAACGGTTTTCGTACCAACATCATGTGATGTTAAAATCAAAGGGAAATTTTAATATTTTTTCGTATATAGAAAGTGGGTAGAGACAATTTTGATGTTTCACGTTTGGATTTTCCATAGAAAAATACGATTATAACGTTTCGTATTCGTTTAAACGTTAGAAATGATTACAATATGTGTGTGCTATGATTCAGGAAATTCGTGGTATTTGATAAAGTTTATTTCGAAAATTTGACTTGTTTTGTTGTTGTTTCATGACTTCCCGAAAATTATCGAACTCCAAAACAAATAATTCCAACAGGTTTATATTTACTTTAGCAAAAAAATATTTAAAGACCATATGGCAAGTAGGTAGGATGCAGCAAAAATATAATTAGAGATATGATCAGTAGAATTATGTCGATAGAATTCCACCACCAGTGATTTCGCCAGTAATAAAAAATTAAAGAACAATAAAATTTTTTTTTCAAAACAGTACAATTTTTTTCAAAGGGAATTGAAAGGGATTGAGTTAAAGAAAAAATTGTTTAATGCATTATGAAAAACGGTCGATTTCAGGTACCTTCTCAGCTTTGTTTGTCCAAAGAATCCTTTCGATTTGATTTTGGACCACTATTTGAATAATTTAGGGCCATGAACATATCCAACTCAGTTTCTTCTGGTCAACAAAAAATTTGAGATTTGTTTAGAGACCATTTTCAAGAAGTGTTTTATCTGGTCAGAGGATCGTCAGAGAATCTGAAATTTGCCTGCTGCCCATCGGTGATAAACTCTATTCAACTAAAGAAGACATTTCAAAAGCGATAAGAGAATTTGACATTAAAAATGCCCTAGGCCTGACCAACTACCTCCAAGCATCCTGGCTAAGAGTGTAGAAATGACTATGCATATAATTTTCCGATAATGCAATGCATTTCCCTGTTTCTGGAAATCAGCCCATATTATGCCAATTCTTGAAAGTGGTGATAAACGCTCAGCTGAAAATTATAGAGGCATTGCCATTTTGTCAGCTATAAGGTAGCTGTTTGAAAAAATTGCTTGGGACACCCAATTTTTATGGATCCTCACCTAAACTAGCAGCAACATGGCTTCAGAAAAGGCCGGTCTATGACCTCCAACCTGATGATAATAGTCTCAAATCTGTATGGGAAATTGATCCTATATACACTGACTTAAGCAAAACTTAACCCGCGTCGAACGTGACATTTTCAAAATCAAACTCCAAAATTTTAGCATTTCAGGAAGTTTTCTAAACTGGTTGAACTTTTACCTTCGAAATAGAACACTACATGTTAAAATTCAAGGCCCTCTTTCCAAAAATAATTACCGTCATTTCTGTGGTACCTCAAGGCAGCCACCTAGGCCCGCTCTTGTTCAATATTTTTATTTCAGATCAATCGGAGGTGTTGTCCGATATTCTTCACATTTTCCATGCGGATGATCTGAAAATATACCACACCATTCAATTGGAATATGATGCAAATTTTCTTCAGCTAAAACGTTTGTCACCTGGTCAATAGTATAACCAAAATAAACTTACTCTTAGCGTCGAAAAATGCCATGCCATAAGTTTTTCTCCTCATACGTTTTCCCCACCTGAATAATCAGCTCCTGAAAAATGTTGTTAGTGTCGTAGATCTCGGTGTCATCCTGACTTGAAAGCTGCGTTTTAATCTTCCGTGTGACAAACACTATTCAAGACGTATCTAGATAGAGTCCTTCAAAATTTAGCAAGCAGCTGGGATTTATTAAAAGACGTGCGAAAGAATTCAAGAATATATGGGCCACAAAGTTTCTGTTTATGTTTTCAGCTCACACAATACTCGAATACGCTTGCGTTTTCTGGAACCCTGTTTTCGATATTCATAGAAATAAACTGGCATATGTCCAAAAGCGGTTCATGCTTTTTGTCTTGAAAGATCTCTATAATCCACACGATTTTGAAAGTCTTCCAACTTATAGTTACAGAGTTAGTCTCTTGAATCTGGCGACACTTTCCTCAAGCACAGCTGTATTATCCTTACGCTTCGTTTTTGATGCTATTAACCTAGAATACGTTCGTAATAAAATCACTTTTAACAATCCGGTAAGACACACTAGGTACATACATCTCCTCAATTTGCATCAAAATCACACTATCTATCAAAATAGGGAGCCAATATATAGATGCTGTAAAATATTTAACAATTTTTTAAACTACTATTTCCCATCTATCTTTAAACCATTATTTAAAAAAAATTTTTACTGCTTTAAATTTTTGAACTATTTTTTATCTTTTCCTTAAAACTTCCATATTGAATTAACAGCCAGACAAAAGTCTGCTGACATTTAGAAATATAATTTTAGTTTAACTTAAGGAAAACATTTTTAAATTTGTAAAAATGGTATTGTTTAATTGTAAAATAAACTTTGCTGGGTTAAATAATTTTCTTTTTTTAATATAATTTTCTATAGTTTTCTAAAGTTTTTTTATGCTATCACTTTCAAAACTTCCATATTTATTTCCTTATTTATTTTGGATATCTTGTAGTTACTAATTGGATGTGTTGAATGAAATCCTTTTTATTTCGTATATCAAAAATTTCATTTTATATTGCTTTAATTATTCATTTAGTTTTGTTTTAATTATATTTTCGATTTTGAGTTTTACTAAGAAAGTATATCATGGACGTTTTTTGGAAATATTGACAGACTTTGTCGAAGGCTTGAAAGACTGCTGAGCAGTAAATTTTATCTTCGAATGATATGTTAATATCCGATGGACCTTGTTGAATAGTGTTGTGGAATTTATTTTTTGTTTTGGAATTTATCTTGCATTTTCAACTATTGGAAGTGGTTTTCTCAGCAGAACGTTTTCGAAAATTTTCGAGATGTGTTATAAAATACTTATAAGTATGTATGACTTCATTTGCGAAAAGTCTTTACCAGGTTTGGAGGTCATTATGATCACCGCCTTTTCCCGTGCCTCAGGAAATAATCCGATTTGAAAGATATCGCCGAAGAGATTGAAAAGCCAATAGAATTCGATTGGTGACAGCTGTATGAGCAAGTATTGGTGATAAGATCAATTTCCGAGGAGTTTTTTCGAGCAGATTTCCCGATTAGAAATATTTTACACTAAAGCCAAATTAGCTAAAGTTTTGATTGGCTGGGAGTCCTGAGCATTGATATTAGATTAAAAGCCACATGTTGCTGTGATTAAAGGTGTAGCGATGGCTTTCACAGTGTCACTTTTGACGCATTGTCCATTGATTGGTCTTAGTGGCGCTTCTTTGATGGTAGGTTTGTTAATATTTTTGACCGCTTCCCACAGCGAATTGTCGGCATTTTTACGATTTCATTTCGATACACACGAATCCAAAACTATGCAGATTTGAATTCAAATATACGATAAGAGACTACCATAAAAGTTCTATCTAAATTTTTCTCATATTTCAGTAACACTGGATTCAAAAAGTGCATACTCTGTTACATCATTCTATAAAATTTAGAAAATCTATCTTTTGTGAAAGTATGTTAAAATCGATATTGAAAAATGTACTCTCCATATATCTCCAGTACAAATCAAAACACAAATCATTGAATATCTCCAAACGACTAACATGTAGATAAAACCTTTATGGTTAGTAGGTCAGACTTGTTTGCTCTATTTTACAATAAAAGAGATTGTTTCGATTAAGAAAAATTGTCATTTTTCGGAAATAAGACAATCTAGCAGTCCTCATTCTTTTTTTTTTTATTAATTTATTGGTGTATCAACTTGAATCTTTTTTTATTAAAAAATCGTGCATTTTTTGCGCAACTTATTAAAATAACCTCAATACAATCGTTTTGGAATACGTCGATTTTTGTTTTTTTTTTTGTGAAAATAGTACTAAACTTAAGTTCGTCTTCGATTTTTTTCAAAAAAACCCTTAATTTTCACTGACTATACGACAATACACGAATTTTTATTATCACTCTTGATCTTTTGACTCTATTGAAAGTTCATTATAGGTACATTAGCCTAACTTGGTTATATCTAGGCTCTTATATTTAAAAATTTCATTAAAAATGATTAGACTCCGTTTCAGAAAATACTTTAAAATTTCTTGATAATATTCAGCAAACTGCATTCCTCGGGCTGATTTCATGTAAGCATACATATATATATATTTTTCGTTGGATGAGTAGCTTCCGTGTGGATTATCATTTGGAGCAAATGCAACTTACAGTCTGTGGGAACAGAATATCCAAACTTTCTTTCATGCATTTTTGCAACAAGGATACTTGAATCTGATATATTAGGTCCAGGTAAACTGTAGTAATTCACTTCTCTATGTCTAATTCATAATCACTTTAAACTGATTATACTTTTATTGGCAATCACATTGAAACTACTTCTAGGAGACAGATATCGAAATACAATTAGTTTTTTAAAAAAACACCAAATGATTCATTCGTTTCTCTACCAATTCATGCTCTAAAATATTTCTTAGAAGGGTTTCTGCAACAAAACATAGCCCAACAATCGAACAGGTAAATATATCACCTTAACAAAACGAAATCAGAGCATTCACATGAAAAAAAAATACTGTCAACATTTGCTCTAAACCTAAACCATTCACAATAGACTGCATTCATTCATGATTTACAATAAAAAATAAAAAAACTCGAAAAATACCTGCCATTGTGTGTGAAACTATGATTTCATCAATTTTTTGTCTATTTTTTTTTCAAGGATAATCCATCTTGAATTCACCTGACCGGTTTTTGGCCGATGGTACCTGCTCTAGAGTAGCAATAATCGTCATGCTATTGTCCATTCGCTTCAGTTTTTTGCTAAGTGCTTCTAGTTAGTGACCATAATAGGGTGGACTGAATGTGTTTTTTTCTTGTTGTCTTCAAATCAAGGATATACTGCTTGGGAATTGTTGTGGTGTTGCCAGAGTGCAGATTGGGTTGAATTTCGATTCGAATCTAAACTTTTTTTCAAAATATTTTCTAACAGAGAATTTGGATTAGGATTTGCAATTTTTTTAGGTCTTCATAAAAGATTACAACAAAGCAATTAATTTACATAAATAAAAGGTAAACTATAAATTTAAAATAAAAAAAAAAACTTATTCAAACGACCTGCAAACTTTGATTAATGCACAAAACATTCAAATTCATACAAGTTTCCAATACATCCAATATCATCTGTATCTTCACTCATCTGTCAATCACCATAACGACACAGTTTTCTCGATAAAAACATCCTTTCGGAAAAAAACACACACAAGAATTCCATTGTTATCATGCTCTTTACTGTCTTTATTGTTCGTATCACTTCACTAGAAGATTGTTATGAGAAAACAGGTACTTTAGAGCCGCACCCTGTTTCACAGGCCATTTCCATAGGTGGTCCACTCCACCAGTTCATACCGTCATGCATACATTGGCCAGCGGCCGATGATCGTACTGTGAAGTTTTGAAGAAAAGTAATCCTATTATTATTTTAATTTCACACCGTTGTTGGTCGCCGCTGGACAATGCGGGCCAAGCCGCTGCGATAGCCAAACAACCGCCGCATAGCAGCCGGCATTTGATGCTTTCGAACGTGTGTGGCACCTCAGGTGTTTTAGGTCATTTAGTGCACACTAATAAATATATCATTCCCGAAGATGACCTGTTTGTGGCCGATTGAAGCATTCGACAGTGCACCCACCACTCTGTTGTAGGTAAGCGCCGATTATTGAGAAATTATTCTAATCGGACTGGTGATAGTGGCAGGAATGTTGCTGTGAGAAGATAATTGGAAACAGCGACATCTTCATATTATGACTAGGTCTGTGAGATATATGTCGCATGGCTTATGGAAACGAGCGTTTTATGTGTGGTTATTTGAATAATTTTGCGATTGTGATGTTGACAAATATGATGGAGAGCTCACTGAATCAAGACCACACTCGAATTGAATCAGTCAAATTAAGTCGACTGAAACTAGTTTTTTGATGGAATCTGTGCAAATCAATCATAGATGCACGTGTCAAAGAAGAATTTGGATATTTTCTAATCACCGAATCTCTTCATTTAAACACATGTCACAAATCAAGTCAAATTGACATTTTCCGAAAGATCTGTAGACTTGTCTTCAAACTTAGCTTAAGCACTTGATTCAGGTATAATGGCAAACGTCCGCTCAGATAGAGTCGTTGAAATAATTGTTTGAAACTGTGGGAAAGTATCTAGCTGATGAACTGTGAAATAGTTTCCAAAACGATAGCGGCCCGATTAAACCTCTTTCCAACTAACCCATATAAGTCGGATTATGGCGCGTTAGCTTTTTAGCACTTTGACAAACGGGCACGATTTTGGCCTACAACGAAATGACCCATCTTAAGTCTCCGGCAATAATTGCATTTCGTTGTTTTCACATTCCAACTAGAATCGGAGTTTGTAGGTGAGAGATGTTTATTCGTGCATTTTGTCACGCGCATATCGATGCACTATTTTCTAATAGATCAGGTTGCGAATCGAATGAGAGACAAGATTTAGAAAAAAAATATGTTTGCCAGACAAAACTACAATTTCTATTGAAAATGAAATAAAAATAGGAACTGTGTTGATATTATTTTCTCTTACGTTTCCATTCACTACTCCTTTCCGCTATCATATTATTGTCGGCATTCACAAGCATGTTCTAGTTTTCTTTGCGTAAAATAATTTTTCATGGTATCACAGAATAAATCCATCCACAGCGTCACCTTGAAGCCCATGACACAACCCTATCAAAAGCCAACTCACTTCGGTCCATTTGTCGGTACGTAGCCTAAATGGATCAGTTGAGCGGCCACTAGGATTGACCTTTTGGGCTAGCTACGTCGTGGAACAAAGTACTTCATAAAAAAGGTAACAAGCTTTACGAAATCTACAATGACCGCGTGGACGATGAAGACAGCAATGATGATGATGATGATGATAATGACAACAACGACATAACCATAAGAAATTAAAAAGAAACCAGCGACAAATTAAGACAATATTTCTACGCATCGTAAGGTAGCTGGCCGACCGGCCGACAGGTTATAAGCATAATATGTGACGGACTTTACGGTTTGTCTTAATTTCTACCTGTGAAATGATTTTCGGTACCTGTTATAGTGGTCTTCTGTAAAAGCCACCGCAGATATTTCCAAGAAATTATTTTCGGCGATTGCTGTCACGATGTCGCCAAGATCAAAATGTCTAATGGTACCTTAATCTCACCTGTTGGATGGCGCAGTCTGCTTAATCTTGATTTGCAGGTTTGTTGAAGTGACAGGGTGATGATGGAAGAAATGCTTTTCGTGATTTTTTAAGGAAACTATGAATTTTTCATTAAACAGTAAATAGTAAGTTATAAAAAATCTTAATTTTCATGATTGATTTGAACTGTGATAAAATTATTTGCTTCTACAGAGGCAACTACGAATACTGCCTCCATTGATAATTTAATGACAACTACTTCTTGTCGAAAAGCAGTCAACTCTGTTACGGATTTATCCTAACAAAACATCTTCTTTAAATAGATTCAGACTCTTTTACCACAATTGTGGTGGTATGAGAGGCAAATCAAACAAATATTATCTTGACGCAAAATTCTGCCACTTTATTTTACTCGCCTTCACAGAAACTTGGCTAAATAGTTCCCCTGAGAATGAAGAGATCCTTGATAGCATTTGGTCTATTTACAGAAGCGATCGTGACTTTTGTTCCACAGGTCAAACGCGAGGCGGTGGGGTTTTGCTGGCGGTTAGCAACACACTTTCCAGTGAGATTAATGGCACCACCCCCAATGTATTGTTCCAACACCTTGTTATTCGTGTTTCTTTGAACAACAATTTCTTTTATATTAGTTTGTCTTATATTCCACCCAGATCAGACAAATCAGTTTACAACCATTTTTGTGAATTAATATCTTCCATTACAACGTCTCTAAATGGAAAAGACAGAACAATATTCCTAGGGGATTTCAATCATCCAACTTATGTTTCCAACTCCCAACCATAACGGTCATTGGCTGGATTTTGTGTAAACAAACGCCTACGACGAAGTAGTGGTAAGTCCAACTAATGACGCTGAGCCCCTTTTTTCAAATAGTTTACACCACACTGCCTTATCAGTTGAACTTCCCACTCCTGATTTTATTTACTTAAAAACGTACAATAATTCAATTGTATACGACTTTCTTAATGCTGACTACAAAGTATTCACCATGTACTTGACTCTATAGATTGGACAAACACTCTTTCAACGTTACATCTTGAGGAAGCCATTTCCACTTTTTACGATAAAATATTTGAGCCGTTGAAAGATATGTACCTAAGATTAAAAAAAAGAAAAAGTTGTCTGAACTATGGCTTGATAGGGAACTAAAGCATTTGCAAAATCGTAGGAACAAACTTTATACGCAAGTAAAGGAAAATATTGATGTTAATCCTACTATTCAGGAAGCTTATAATGAAGTAGCTAAGGAATTCTTGATAAAGTCTCGTGATGTTTATGCCAATTATATTAAGATAACCTGTGAAAGTATAATCCACGACCCAAAAAAATCCTTTGATTTTGTAAACATGAGGCGGAAAGTCACCAAAGGCCCTGGCCCTGATCTTCTTCCACTGACCTTCCTGCGTAGGTGTGTAGAGCAGCTAATAACACCCCTGCATATATTCTTTGACAGGTCACTTTCATCCGGTATTTTCCCATCCTGCTGGAAACTTTCATATATGACACCAAATTTCAAAAATGGCGGTAGACGCTGTGTCGAAAATTACAGGGGCATTGCCAATTTATCTTCCATTCCAAAATTTTTTGAAAAAATTTGTATACAATAAACTTTCCCCACTAGTTGACTCTCGTCTGAATGAGCAACATCATGACTTCTAAAAAGGTCGCTCAACTATCACAAACTTGACAATCTTAGTTTCGGACGTATTGTGCAAAATTGAGAAAGGCTATCAAATTGACGCAGTCTACACTGACTTTAGCAAAGCTTTTGACAGAGTTGACCATTCTATATTGTTTCTGAAGCTGCATAAATTCTTGGAATTGAGCCAGCTTAGTAAAATTTTTACTAAGCTGGCTCAATTCCTAGTTCCACAATCAAATCCAACTCGTTAAATTTCAGGGAGTTTTATCAAAAAATATATTTGATACCTCTGGTGCTCCACAAGGTAGTCATCTTGGCCCACTTCTCTTTAACATATTCATCTCGGATCTATCTGACGTCCTGTCAAACATACCTCTCCTACTTTATGCAGACTACCTCAAACTGTACCACACCATTGAATCTAAATCTAAATCCAAAATCTAAATCCAAGCTTGATTCTCTTGTTCAGTGGTGCAACATAAACAAGCTCTCGCTGAATATTCATAAGTGCCAAACCATAAGTTTTAACCGTAAATGCACGGTTACGCGAAACACCTACTTTCTTGGCAACAACTTATTAACTCGCGTTGATAGCGTTGTTGATCTCGGTGCTGACATGGATGTGAAACTTCGTTTCACCTTGCACTACGACAAAATTCTTTCCTGTGCGAATAAGCAGCTCGATTTTAGCAAACGACGAGCCAAGGAATTTAAAAACTTGTGGGCCACTAGATCATTATACACTGCACTTGTACGCCCTCTTCTTGAATATGCCTGTAGTATTTGGAACCCAGCCTTTGAAATCCACAATAACAGACTCGAGTCCATTCAAAAACAATTTTTACTTTTCGCCCTAAGAGATCTGTACAATCCTTACGACTTCGAAAATTTACCCCCATATGAGTTTAGACTGGGTCATTTAAACTTAACTTCACTTGCATCCAGAAGAATGATGATTTTGGCCTGCTTCACATTTGACGTAACTAGAGGCGTTATTAGAGTTGAATTCCTTAATAGTAAATTTGTGATAAATATCCTCTTAACCCTGGAATGGTACCGATGAGTAATTTTTACTCACATGCGGTATATATTTCATCGCGCATCAGCCAGTTGGCCACTCTGACTGCCATGAGGCTAGAAGATATATAGTCATTTTATATTAAATGATAAAATAAAAAATGTACCTAAAATCATCCAAAAATTTACAGCACCATTCTAAGGTTAAGGAACAACAGGTCCAATCGTTTACTAAAGGAATATCCACATTCCACCATATATGCAGCTACTGAGCCGGTGAATAGATGCTGCAGGGTCTTCAATGGCTTTACCAACCTTTGTTCTCCAACGATTTCAAAAATATCCTTCAAATCTTCCCTTATCCAAGCCATTTGTACACCATAATTTTTAAGCTCTTTTTTAATTATCGTTTTTAATTGTTATTCTTTTATTTCATTGTTGTTTTACTTATTGTCTATTTCAAACTTTTTTGTTTACTCAATTAGTTATTTATTTATGTGTTGTTCATTTGCACCTTAAACTTTTTTTTATTTTTTTTTTTATTATTAGTGTTGCATTCATTTGTAGTTTTTTTTAAAAAAAAAGTCTGATATTTCATATTAATATGTATTTCATATCCATATTTACATGTATTGAATTTATGCATTGTTTGGTTAATAAATAAAATAAAATAATATATTTTTTTGCTTAGATCGACAAGTTTCTTGCTTAAATTTTATGATTTTTATATACACACAATAGCACAATTTGGGTTAACCTTTCAAATGAGGCGAGAAACATTCAATTTCCCAAACCAGTGCAGATCCCTGAAAATTGAAAAAAATAAATATCAATCGAATTTAATTTTTTACCTCCTCCTCAGCTCATAACTGATTTTAAACTGGCCAAACAAACTTACTCAAATATCAACGACAATTTTCCTTGCGCTCAAATTTAATTTTTAAGAACAACACTTCTATTTCACTATCACCTTGTGTACTCGAAATGATGTAATTTGGCAATTGCTTTTATCGAACGAAACATACACCACAATAAAACTGAAACATCTTCATCTTCTTGTAGATTCTTTCAAAATCACAAGTCGTTTAGACACGTTTTATAAATCTTAACTTCACGTCTAATCTAGACGACATGGACTTGAAAAGTTTTAACGACATTTTAAGAAACTATTTTGTCTAGTTTACGATTACAATTATACCTGGCTAGCATTTTATCTTTTTCGACTTGTAGATTGAATCATAGGAAATTTGTAGCAAGTTGATATGATGAAAAGTGAATCTTTTGTTGAAAATTTTAAAATTAAAATTTTCAGGAAATTATACAGATAAATTTGCTTGTTTGTTTGGGTCGAAAAAATTAGCTAGTCCGTAATTAAGTAGCGAATATATTGATGGGTTTCACTTTCATTTATACAAGTCATTTTTTGTTTTGCTATGCTATTTCAGGAAATTTTCTAAAGGTCAGATTGGGGTACGGATTCCATTTTTTTTCGAATCCAATTTATGGCTGTAACGCATTTTTTTTGTACATATTCGAAAACAAAATTATAAAATGCTTCAGTATTAGGTTGGGCTGAAAGTTTTTCATAAATTTTCGTTGCTTTTTGAGACTGTGAATTGAAAATATTTTAAATTCGGATATTTTTCGTCCAAAACTATTTTCGATGGTTTTTTTTTTAATGGAACTGCAAATAATTCCTTTGCTCCCAACTTTAACATTTTGACAGCTGCAACTCGCATAAGTATTTTTGCAATTATTGCCAGCATATTTCACAAATAGCGAAGTAATTAATAATGCGTAAATATATATATATATATATATATATATATATATATATATATATATATATATATATATATATATATATATATATATATATATATATATATATATATTTATATATATATATATATATATATATATATATATATATATATATATATATATATATATATATATATATGTTGCTCAATAAATAATAAAACCCTTTATTAATCTAATTCAAACATGTTCTTATTATTTATGCTGTAGGATTGGATTATGATCAGAAGGAAAACTTAGCCTCTATGAAATGATTGCTTCATCGAATGATAACTCCATTGCTGATATAACATTTTATTTTCATATTCGTTTCAAAATTAATTAATTAATTACTAGCTTAATTTTGCGAATCAATCTCTACAATTTTCACTTACCAGAAAATGGGTGCACGTATTAGCACAAATGTCATTAATCAAATACCTTGAGAATATCCTCAAATTCCAACTAAGCTTGAAAGAACTCCTTAATATTTAGAGAATAAAGTTGGCCTGGCTATAAGCAACACTGGCTAGGGTTTAATCAAACATTGGATATTTGAAGTGCAAACACTGAATGCGGTCACCTATTCTGTAATACCCCACCTTCATTGTGGGCTAATACTCATGTGGCCAAATTCTCAATTTGAAAACTAGCCTCGACTTACAAGCAAGCCACGCTTAGAGTCGTTAATAGTTTTTGAACCGTATCTGCGTCTGGAGAAGCAGGAATATAGTACTCATCAAGAAACTGGCCATAGGCTATAGACAAATAATTTTCGAATGCTTTCGAATAATATGCAATAGATGTAAAATGGGGATTGTTTGACGGGTTCCATTATGTACTTTATGATTGAGCCTAGACAAATTTAGCACATCAGTAATGAATCTGATACTTAATACCACTAAGGAAAAGGTGGAAGAGAACGACGTGTTGTTTGACACGTAAGTGTCTTATTCATCATCATCATCATAGTCATCATCATTATCGTCATCATCATCATCGTGGCACTACACCCCGAATTGAGCCTTAGCCTCCTTAATGCTCTGACTCCATTCGTATTTTTTCAGTCACCGCATCCTCCAGTTTGGCGCTCCCAAAAGCGACCTGCTGGCAGCATCGTTTGAATCCTCCCAGCGCTTGCGTGGCTTACCGACTGGCCTGTCTCCGCTCGCAGGCCCGTTGAGAAACCGCTTGGGGACTCGATTGTCGCTCCATTGTTGGGCGGGGCCATCTCATTGCAGTATTTCTAATCGCATGGCTGTAAAGACTTCCAGCTTGTTGTTGTATCGGATTTGCCATCTATCTTCTTTCTGTATTGGACCGAGGATTCTTCGCAATACCCTTCTTTTGAACGTATTAAAAGCGTTTAGAGCCGCTTGGATCAGTGTCCAAGTTTTGCTTCCGTATCATAGCACAGGTCTGATAATGTTGATTTCAATGTTGAATTCCCAGCATTTTTCCAAAATTTATATGACCGTAACTATGTGGTCAGTTGTCGATTTTCCACGTCTGAAACCGCCTTGATATTCATCGAAAACTTTCTCAGTGTGATGAGAAACCCTAAACTCTAGGCATGTACGACGTACAAAGTTGTGATGTGCCCCTGCAGTTTTCGCACCGTAGTTTATCTCCTTTCTTGTGAATGGGCCATATTACGCTTTTTGCCACTCATTTGGCATCGTTTTTTGTTGCCAGATAATGGTCACCAATCCATGGATTGCTCTTAAAGTGTAAATCCCACCGGTTTTTAGCAGCTCCGCGGGGATCCCATAGAGGCATAGTGCTTTTATGGACTTCAAGCGGTCTATAGCCTGTCCAACTTCATCTAATGTAAAAGGGTTGGATGAGGCACTGTCAGGGTATGTCTAATTAATGGAAATAAGATGCGCATCTCTCCTTCATCTGCTTTGAGCCACTTATGATGCTTCCATCAGCAGCCCTACATAGGCTGGTGAACCTTGTTTTAAGTGCCTCACTACTTTGTACGCTTGTCGAGTGTTGTTTATCAAAAAGTTGTCAGTCAAAGTTTCATTGATAGCCGTGTTGTTAGGCGTGAAAGCTAGTTCCATTTCCAGAGCAGAGGTATACTCGGCTTCTACCGTCTTTTTTCGGAGCTTGTCGACACCGAACTTTCGTCTTGGGCTTGCTATGACCTCATACGAAAGTGATATTCGATATCAATATCGAGTCTTGACTAAGTAGTGATCAGAGTCGCAGTTGGCCCCACGGAAGGCTCGCACATCTAAAATACTGGAAGCCCACGTTTTCTAAATCAGAATATGATTGATCCGATTAAAGGTGCGACTGTCCGGGGATGCCCATGTTCTTTTGTAAATGCCGCGACGGGGGAAACACGTGAAACTTACGATGATATTTCTACTGTTTGAATGCAGATCGCACTTAATCTTTCATTGACAGGTTTAAAGTCGATTATTTCTGGTTTCATTTGTTTGTCTACAATGAAGGCCACTCCATGTTTATTTTGTACTGAGTGGTTCCAATAGAGTAGTCGATATTTCGTTTGTGTGGTCGCTTCCGTTGATCCAATCCAAGTATCCGAGGCAAAGTATTAGGTTCCTGAATTAGTGAAATTTTACGGGAACGGGCTATTGGCCCATTGCCCAACCCCCAGCCTGGAGGCGTGGAAAACTTGCCCTCAAACTTGCCCTTCGTTGAGAGCATTCGTGATCTGTAATATCATGCAGACTCCGGGCAGCTACCCAATGTGAAAATGTGAAATCACATCTTCGTGGAGGTCGAAGGTAGGATTCAGTAGCAGATGTTGCTTCCAGCAGGAATTTCTCGAGATTTCAATTGCTTCTTCGGTAACCTACACCCAATTACGCCCCGTGGCCTATACTACCATTTGGCTGTCATCGTCACTTGCATGAGGTACATTTATTGACAAGATTGTGCCCATGAAGCAAAATGTCAAAAAACCATGTCAGTGCTGATTTAACGTTTCCAAAGGTTTAAAAATTAAAAACAATTTGCGGAAAAAATCTTTATATCATATAATAAATATTTAACACGAATATTTTATTGCCCTTTTTTCCTCCGCCTTCACCACTTATGGCTAGTATCTGGTTTACATTCATAAATTGTCAACTATTTGCAGATTTTATAGTGCAGCTGCTTTTTCATTTTCAATCATTTTCTTTTTGCCATTGAATCTTGATCTTGATTGAGAAAAAATAATAAAATATAGATGATTTTTCCGTGAGGAAACTCAAAAATTTTCTTAAGAAGTGGTGAATGAAAATTTGGTTGCTTCATTGAGCTTCGGATTAAATATTTAAATCTGGCTCTTTTCTCAAAGCAAAGTATATGATAATTTGCCTATAAGCTTTTCATATTTTTGCTGCTCAACCTTTTTTTAAATTATTTTCAGTAAAAAGTCTACTTATAACTTAAAAAAATTATCAACCATTTTTGAAGCCAAGCCTGAATTCTGAAGTTAAATTTAAATGCCCAGCAAATGCGTTAGACTTTGAAACTATTCTCCAAGTCCTGCACATCCTACACAACTGTCTGCACTTAATACATTCAGCATAGACATACTACCCTATGCATGCAAATTAACCAAACATCTTACAAGCATTGTCGCACACGTATCATTAATTCCCTGAACAGCAACAAAACCACACTATTTCCATATCTTCGTTTTCTCGTTTGGTAAAGTAATTTTGTCGCACCGGTTGGCAGTATAGCGACATAAGTCCACCTGCCACCTGCCATTCTGTAACAACTTGTACGATACATGCCTATGAACGTTATGTGTTCTTAGCAACCAGTAGTGGCTGATTAGGTTTATTATTGTTTCGTTTGCAATGGAAATTACTGAACAACACTTTGGTGCACCTTGTTTGCAACTTGGCACGGGTCACTGCACGTGGCTAGTGTGGTGGCACGCGCGCGGCCAGTGCAATGCATGAACGATTCGGGATTCCAGAAGATAAGGGTAGGAAATAAAAATTTATAGACCGTGGAGGGAACAGGTTCTGTAGAAAGTTAATATTCTGAATTAGGCACTAAACTAAGAAAATGTAGAAGACACCAGATCTTAGTTTCGTAGCCCGTTTGCAAGGATGAGAATTGGAGATCAAAATATGTTTTTCGATAAATTATATTGTTTAAAAAAAAAATCATTTTGCTGCTGATTGGGTTAGATTTAAAAAAATCAAAATGAATTTGTTTCATACCGACATTTGAAACATATTTTTACTCTACGTAGTCATATTTTTCATTTTTTAAACTCCTTTCACTAATATTCTCATTTACAAATGCATCAATTCACGTTTGAAACTTCAATCGATAATCTTCCTAATGTAATATTGTCAAACAGTCACAATTTCAACAGCATCTTTGATACCTAAGAAGATAGCTTGGTAGCCTGCCAAACTCCCAGTGCACGAATTCTCATCATCAAATGTGGCAATAACGACGGTAGTGGTAAAGGCAGCACAGCAACAAACCATCATAGCAGCAGCGAAACGGCGTGACATTGGCACTACCATAGCGTAAAATGAAGATGACGCGAATAACATTGGCCGAAGAGGATGTTCGAATCAGGCTCGGGTGCCACGAAATGCAACAAGTGCCTCTGTCAGTTAATTAATTGCCTTTGATTTTTTCCTCGCATTCTCGCACTGCCCCATCGTTTTCATTCGTTCTTTCGGATTGGCAGCGATTTATGTGAAGCAAATTTTACTGTCAAACACCTGAGCTACGGGGTCACGTAAAATGTGGCTGGTAGTAGCGCTGGTAGCTTAGTGTCTTCAGTATAAGTGAAAGAGTTGGTGTTTAAGGTTAATAAGTCTACAAAACTTGAAAATTTATAATAATGACTTGGTTTTCAAATTAACCTTGCTATTAAGGGGCTCCAATTATTGACAAATCGCATAAGCGAAGATTGATTTTCCTCAAAATAAAGACATAAGAACGACAAAAAAATGTACTATAAAAACAAAAGACTTAAGCGAGCAACCCGTTATTAAAGAAGATAATTTTCAGAATTATTTATTAAGCGGCATATTACCCGATAAGTTTACATAAAATTTTCTTATAATAAACGTGAAAAGAAATGCTAGATTCGAAAATTGCTCTGCTTTTATGATATTTCCGCGTTATGGGTACAAAATCATCTACAGCGAAGCGGTAGCTCTGTCAATTAAGCTCCAACCATTCCATAAATACAAAAACTATATGCAAGTGCATTTTAAACGAATTGGCATTGGGATCGAGTGTTGCCATTTGCCAAAGCATGTCTCAAACAAATGCTCAATTTGCCTTCCGTTTAATTGCCTCTTCTTTAATTGGACTGTCCGCAATGAATCTTAAGCATTCCTCGCGCTACGCAATTGACCACTTTACTCTTTTGCTTTGGCGCTTCGAAGCACTTCGTCCCGGCGAATCTGAGGAGCCGTCTTTAAGATAAATTATTGGCAGGGATTTTCTTAATGTCCGCGCTAATACCATATGCCAGTCGTACGCATGATTAATGACACGTTTTCTTTGGCTGTCACACACACACAGTAAACACGGGCAAATGTTAGATTTTGTTTGGATATTGGAAAACATGAGGTGATGATGAGGATTGTCGATTGGCAATCGATTTTGCTGCAATGTATACTGTAAAGTGAGTAGCACGTGTTGTCGTTAGTAATTGGAACAAAGATTAAGATGATTAAGATTACAGTAATTTCTCATCGACAAGTGACGGAAACTCTTTCTATGAGCTTCGATATTATCATAAATAAAATTTTTAGGATTTGATTAGCTTGAAAACCTTTTATAATTAAGGTAACAGCTTCAATTTGAGATTATCTAGTAGAAACCGTTTCACAGATTCGTTACTTTTAAGCTTCGTTACGAATAGTTCAAACGATAACGCATAAGCATTTGCACCTTATCACTTAAAATATTCGAACAAGTCCCATTCCAGGCTAGTAACGCACCACGAAGTAATTACTCAGTGAAATGAAAAGAAACTTCGTACACCGCCAGAACGGTTCACTTGACTGAATACGATGAGTACGCGACATATGGGATGAGCACGTTATCGGAATGAAATAGTTCGGGGTGCATTCTATTATCGAGTCAAGTATACAACTTTAACCCTCGCTAGGTCTCTAACCTCTACAATACTCATTCGAAATAATGATTCACCCTTATCTATCACGAGATCGATATAATGGTATGCGATAAAGTTCCAAACATGACGGCAAACAATAGTATTTAAGGCCATCGAGTGTCAGCTGTGCCAATACGTCACATTATTGTGCTGTTAAGAAATCATATTCTGGAACGAGTCAAACATTTTCAGTGGTACATTGTTCGTAAAGCACCTGAGGAGTCAATGGCACCTGCAATTATTTCATGGCTGCATGGTGCTTACGGTGCACTCACGTGCGAAGGGATGCTCTAATAGAGTGCACATTATTTCAGTTATAGGGGTGGCGTGGTAGTGGTGGCGTTCGTAGATGATATCATTTTTTGAAAAATATTTGCTTACCTTATTTGATGAGACCGTGGTGGTATGAGGAATTGAAAAGAAAGTTAAAGCGTCAGTTGGGCTTTACAGTCCAATTTATTGATTTTAAAAGACACTCAGTGCACATCCTGAGCTGTGAAGATATGATGGATCTTAAATTCTGGTAAAACATATTGAGAGCTGAGTAAATTGAAATAATTTCATAAAAATCGAGCAAATGGTTTCGTTTATAAATTTCATCTAATCAAAAATGATGAATAAATAAATTCCGAAAAATATCATGACTGGCCCAGAGAAAACTAAAATGCAGTAAAATACTAAAAAACTAATCGTAAGTTTCAGACGTGTGGATAGCACCTATCATTTTTTTCTAAAAGAAAATGAAAAACTATGTTTAGTAATGGAAATATTTTTTGCAAAAACTTTAAACCTTTTCATGAAGTATCGTTCGTTTTAGTAAACGACTACCGCAATTTTACGTCAAACTAATTATTTGGTTGAAATATTTATTTCTTAAGTCTGATATTTGATATTTTTCCATTGACAACAATTGCCATTTATGTGTGTTGATCAGGAATCTCGAAGAAATTCATTTTAATGGATAGTCCAGCAATTTTTAAAGAGTAAAAATTGATCGAAATTCGTTTCCAAATAAAACTGACATAAAATTCACACAAAAAATATCTCACAAAAAAGTAAATCAAGGTAGCAACTGAGATCCTGGAAAACTTCAAATTTGTTTCTTTACATTTAGGTTTCCTAGAAATAGTAACTGAAAAAGAAAATGAAATTCTGATGCAAAATATCAAAAATTTTCAACATGGTTAGTGATTGAATTCAGGAGGACTCAGAGAACTCTAAAAAAATAATTAAGAACTATATCCATCAAGTAGATGCGATTTTAAGTTTGAGCAGTTAGATGCTCGCATTTAATCTTTCACCCTCTTTATGGACAACTATGACCAAAGCATATTTTTTCATGGCGAGAAACGGCTGAGTTTGGAATGAAATAAATGAAGCCAGTGAAGCAAACCAGTGGTGTTCATTTATTGTACTGATCAATTACAGCTAATTCATCATTGTCACTGTCATCTAATAATCCCAACAGCTGTTGAATAGTAACTAAGTTTCAGGTTGTCACACATGCTATGCTAATTAGCTGCATGGTAAAAAAACGATTTTGGCGCAAAAATAGCATGGAAATCGAAAAGTGAATCGAAATTTTAAATTTTGAAAATTTGAAACAAAAAAAATAAAAATAAAAAGGACCTTTTAGTTTGAGTATTCAGTTTTGATAGGTTGGGAAAGGAAGTTGGCATTTAAAAAAAAATCACTTTTGTTAGAAAACAAATTTTTAAAGCTATGGCCCAGTCATTTTAGCAATCAACCTCGGAATGAGAGATAATAAGCTGAATTTTTATATATACCATCATTTTGAGGTCCTCAAAGATTCCTCAAAAGTCTCATAAAATCTCGTGTCTGCGTCGAGAGTTATTCAAGGTCAAAGGTGTGAAAAAACAGTTTTTTCCAATTATCTTGGTTTTTATTGCTGCAATGATGTTAACACTTAGGATCGAAATTGTAGAACATAAAATTTGCGACAAATTTTGTTTGAAGCATTTTTTCATGCGCTCAACCGTTTTTCCGATAGAGGACGGTAAGCGCGCAGCACTCAGCCATATGTACTTTAATGCAAGGTCAACTGTGCAAAACCAATTATTCCAACAATTCTACAACGAATAGTTTTTCTAAAGCCAATCGTTTTTGTAAAACGAATCGTTTTTCTTTTTCTAAAACGAATCGTTTTTTTAAAACGAACTGTTTTTTCAAACGAATCGTTTTTCGTTTTTTTCAAACGAACCGTTTTTTTTAAACGAATTGTTTTTTTTTCAAACGAATCGTTTTCGTTTTTCTCAAACAAATCGTTTTTTTAAAACGATCTGTTTTTTTCAAACGAATCGTTTTTCGTTTTTTTCAAACGAACCGTTTTTTTAAAACGAATCGTTTTTCATCGTTTTTCGCTTTTTTTTTAAACGAACCGTTTTTCGTTTGTTAAAACGAACTGTTTGGCAGTGGAAAACTGTTTAGCTGCGGAAAACAATATTTTCATACTTGCAAGCATTTTCGTACTTGCAAGTATTTTATATAAATATTCAAAAAGTTTTTAGTGCAAAAGGAGCTGAAATCGGACAAAATCGGCCAATTTTGGGTTAGAGTGGTTTGGGACATAACGGGCCAAGAACTATTACTGTGATATAAAAATTTCGGTTTTGTAAGGGAGTAAGGGGTTTTTTTGGCCATAGTTTGGCAAAAACTGCCTTTACCGCGCTTTCGATGATTGGAAGTGTATATTAGTGATATTTTAAGGACAAAAAATTTTTGATAGGGGAAATTGGGCTAAAACGTCAATATTTTATTGACCTAGCATGAATTCGGGGACCTTTTTGAGTTGTTTCAGTCGAAATTTCCATACGAATCTGGGAAAAAGCGGCCTAGTTTCGACGATACGGCAAAATGAAATCAGCCTAAAAGTAGCACTAAAAATGCCAAGGAGGAACAGGTCGAGATCTTTTTTGGTTCATCAGTTGGCGTCTCCGGGTATGCTGAGGCCCTCCTCCTTACTGCAGGTCGCCACGAGGATGTCTCTATACCTACCGGGGTTGTAAAATTTTCGAGACCATGGGAGGTAAGGTGCCCCTGGACTCATGCTCAGCCTTACGGAAAAGGTTGGCCCCCTAGTGGGTGCATGTTTATTAAACGAAACATTTTTTTTTATTTCTTAATAAAAACTTCATGCTTCAAGTGAGGCGAAGTGGAAATCCGACTGTTTTAGATTAGCCAGGAAAAGTTTGGTATCAGAGATCGCTCGATGAAAAGTAATATAGATGACAATCTATCTTAGTAATTTTTTTACTTTTGTCATATAAACGAATACAACCGCACTAGGTTTTTTTTTTAACTCCTTGTCTATTTGATCAATACTTTCTCTCTTTTTTGCTAAGCTTTTAATAAGCTGAACCCTGGACTCTATGAAACTTAGAAACACTGTCAACTAGTGATGGGCTCAAAAACGCCAAATAGTTTGAAAAAACCGTTTGGCTACAAAAAACGAACGAACAGTTTTTCGAAACAGCGACAAACAGTTTTTCTAAAACGAACAGCATTTCTAAAACGAACCATTTTTCTACAACGAATAGTACTAGCTATTTTTTGCATATAATAAAATGAAAAATAAATTGAATTTATTGAATTTGATCGTTTTTCTTTAGATGGTGAAAAACTTGCCAAATAAATAACCGACCATTGGAAAGTTACGGACAAGCTGCACAGACTAATGACTCGGTATTCTTTGAAGGTAATCTTGCACCATCACCATTCTAGCTTGGTAACGTTGTGTCTGGAGGGTGGAAGAGGGCATATTAGTCCATTTCATTACATTACTGCAAATCGTATGCATTGTATGCATACATGTACATACTTCAAATAGTTATTTGGAATAGGTATTTTTTCGTACTCGTACTAGTTACACCTAGTTTGTGAAAATCCTAGTACGACCTAACTCTAATTGTCGTACAGCATAAAATTTGTTCCTCTCGTTAATTCAAACAGTTTTAAAAAACAGTTGTTTCTGAAAAAAAAAACAGTTTGTTTTCGTTTTTTGAAAAAAACCGAAACGCCCATCACGAGCTATGACCATTTATTCAGCAATTTTATATGAAATCTAAGAATCAATTTTTATGAATATAATTATTTATTTATTGATATTTCATGACTATTTTATTTTAAGATGTAACCATTTTTTTTACTGAAGAATAGCTTTCAAGTGCTTTCGAGAGAAATATCTTTGATTTCGTTGCATATACCGATTTAGTTGCAATACTTGAATCTATAATTGGTGTAAACTGATCAACACCGGTTCAGTTTTTCTCCACACATTTTTTAATCCTTTTCTTTTTTGTTTTCTGTTTTTTTTACTTAAAGGAGCAAGTCTTTTGTTTTATATTTTAATATCCACTCTGTTTCACTTTGTTCTGTTACTTTAACTGTTATTTTTGAATTCGCTGAATAGTTGAAATCTTTTTCATAGTAAAAAATACAAATGTGTTATCCAGCACTAAGTTTTTCATACGCGGAAAAATCTATTTTGATGTGTTGAACAACTATCAATCACATTGTTGAAACTCCAAGAACAGATAAAGACCATCATTCATCAAAATATTCACAAAAGTTAAGAACAATATGTGACGACATGGAAAAAAAGGCATGGCCATAAAAGAAATCAACGTCGGTATTTTAACATAAATGTAAAAATAAAATTAATGCTAAATCATGTGCTTCTTTATTTTCATGCGAATATCTAATCTCTCAAATATTCCAACTAATTTGACTACTTAAAGTCTCCAATAAAATTCAATTATTTATTCCCCATATTTCCTTTTGATTGATTCTATCATTAACACCAACGAATTGTGAATCAGTGATATTCAATAATCGCATTGCAGATATTTTAACCTTCATAATCTGAACAATCGATCTTGTGAATAAAGCAATACCATTCCGTATTAAAATCATCTAAAAATTTTTACAGTTGCAAATTCCAATTGAAAAGGTCACACAAACTGTATGCGATGGGAATGATTTGAGCTTCGATAAAAATTTGTTTGTCTAGCGAAATAAAATCTACATGTGAAATCTACAGCAAACTTCCGGATTTCTGTCTGGTCATTTGATTTTTTTCTATCGATGTCAGAAATATTTAAATGTGTTATAGTGATTACATCGAAAACAACAATAACGGTATATTTGTATCTTGCTTCAATGCAGATTCAATTTAAAGAGAAATCTATCTAAATCAGCTTATCTCATTCAATCAAGACATTCTCGCGTGTTTTCTATTACTAAAAAATAATATCATGAACAATTATAATGCACCGCTACTATATTTCCTTCATTCCTTATCCTCGAAAATCTTTCGCTCATCTGGTCCTAATGCATTTCCTGCCTCATGCCGAGCACATTGAACAATTCAACAGGTGCACTTCCTTGCACGCCGCGACAAACAAAAATTCGTCTACCGACTGACTGTCTGAATCAATCGCTTCCCTACCGAAAAGGAACTTTCAAGATTTTTTCCACATCCTTACTTAAGTCTCATTCCGCCTCCCGGATCTCGTCAGATTTAAATGTGAACGTCCTGATTCGAAAGAGTCTTAAAGAATTTCCGGCAGTGGTAAGAATGAATCTATTTAAACTAAATTGATTATGGGATAGGTATCTATCTACCTATTTGTCGCCGGGCTTATAGTGAAAGAAGGC
The DNA here is from genome assembly GCA_963978885.1 of Nemotelus pantherinus. Lineage (NCBI taxonomy): Eukaryota > Metazoa > Arthropoda > Insecta > Diptera > Stratiomyidae > Nemotelus > Nemotelus pantherinus. The sequence goes on along the minus strand of OZ022266.1, from coordinate 29,438,496 downwards.
ACAAGTTTTTGTAACTGTTCGAAAACTGAATGTATCGATACAGGTCTGAGGCGTAAACTGACATATCCTCGCAAACACAATTTTGTTACATAATGGAATCAAGCGATATTACTCGTATTCCGGACAAATTGGTGAAGCGACGAAACAAGAAAGAAAAGATGGATTTGCAAAGGATTTGTGCGGGAGGAAATCGTTTTTGAATGAAATCTTTTGGTGCATCCGGTCGGAAGAAAACACCTGTGTAGTGAGCTATTCAGTGAATAGCTGTGCAGACATCGAAAAAAGTGCAAACAATTTCGATTGCTTTTGCATGATATTATTGTTCTGTTGTAATTGAATTTTCTCGGTCGTTAAATGGATCCACCGTGTAGCTAGGCCAGACACATTTCTTCTTGTATGGTGTTAAGGATTTGTCAAACAGGTCGTAACTAGTAGGAAATTTATGGCGGCCGGGTGAGGATTAGAAAAATGAGATCATAAGTGTGAAAGACTGTAATAAATTAGGAATGAGTAAAGAGTTGGGATCTTAATTCCGTATCAAGTTGAATCGCTTGAAACTGCTTTATTTAAGTACTTTTCGAAAGGGAACAAAGAAAATAGGTGGATAATACCGTATTCGTTTTACGATCAATAAAATTTTAGGTGAAATTATGGTAAGTTGAGCTGGATGATTTATTTCGGTGGGTGTGAATTGTATTTTTGAAATTTCCATTGAAGGCCGCTCCAAGTATTTTTCGAGCATTTAATATTTTCGACAGATTATGGTACAAGTGGTACTAAAGTAAGTTTTATTGCTTTGGTTTCTAAAAGGTTTAAAAAAATGAATTGATAAAGTCTCACCTGCTTATTTCAAATTGTATTATGAGGGCAAAGTAAAAATATTATTATGTCTTAGTGGGAAGCGTTCAATTTTTTTCTCTTCAACTAAATAAAGGTCATACTTAATGGACGAAAAATTGAATCAAAATCGAAAAAAATGACTTTGTGGGAAACCTTTAATTTTTTTGTAACCAAACTAGGGCAGGTTGAATAAGGACAACTCAGAAAACTGACACCAAATACCACCTTGCAATTCACACTCATTCATTCTTGCGTATTCATACCACATTAATAATATATTTCAAAAATTTAATCATTTTCAAATAATAAAACTCAAAACATTTTTTTTAAATTGCCAATTTAAATACAAAAGAATGATCTCGGATTTCCGTCTATTGATACGAAGCGACAGTAAATCATGTTGTCCATTTGCGAAATCGCGTTCTTTCGCTGGTTTTTCTGTTCATTCGTTTGCTCACTGGTTCGAATGATATATGGGCATTTTGTGGTGAATGAAGCACTGAAGCTGGGTAGACATACAAACCGTGCAGCAGGTTTTTCATTTCAAAGAGAATACAAGCAAAGAATCGACGAATCTCTTATGCCAAGTGTAAATTGCCCAGACCGAAAGACTTTTTCCGCTGTCTCGAAACGAAGTTAAGTGCAAATTTAATATTTACGATCAATTTTGATGTCTACAGACTTGTAAAAGATGCGAAATGCAACAAGGAATAAGGATATGATGGGGAAAGAGACGGAGCGGTATTCATGTAATGCTGGATGGATGCTGGTAGTGTTGTTGGATATATAATTCAATTTCGATTTGAATAAAACCTATTCTGCAATATTCAGTGATGACTAGTAAATGAACCTGCAAAATCTCTAGAGTTAATGCTAGCCAACACTGATTCCATCGTCGTTCCAAGCACCATCACTACAACTCTGCCGCCCGATCCAACGACACATTCCTGCGGCCAGAACATATTCACCTGTTCGAAAGCCGTTCTTGATTCGTTTTTCATCGAGACAACAAACAAAAGCCCTCCGGTATCGGCGATTTGAATGAAGCGCACATTTCCAGTGAAATAAATGGATGCTAGCAATCGCGCAGTGCAATCATAATCAATTTAAACATATTCATAATAGCACTGGTTGTATTGTGGCGCGGCTAAAGGAGTGGGTGGCCGATCATGCTTTCTACTCCACATCGAATGCTCAGACATTTGTTTGGTTTCGTCGATGAATATTATCGCAGGTGCTTGCCACAATGATTTGTAGTTTGATGTGTTTTGATGCTCGTGGACCGGCCGCCGTTGCCGCCAACATGCCGCTGGCATCATGAAATGGGAATTTGTCGGTTGGAATTTATGGGTAATCGAAGAAAATATTGGCTTGGCTACAAGATCTTTTGGTTTATTTTTAGAATTTTTCCGTTAAAGTAGATTTTGCTGGTATTTCCTAAGGAAAGTCTTAATGATAGAGAACAATATTCTGCCAAATTTTTTGGAATAAATAATTCAAAACAGTTATCTTCTGAAATGTGAATCATTAAGTCTTCAGTTATGCGGGCTAATCGACACCCTAGTTTTAAAAATGCCTCGAATGTTGTCTTCGAATCGTTCATTTGACCATTGCATATCCTTTCAAAAACGCTCTAGGTGTCATGCTTCAGAGACCATAAATTAAATTATACTGCCTCGAAATTAGCCACCATGTCGAGGACTCGTATAGTGTCACTGAAGTAAAAAGTCGTAGCATATGAAGCGTGTGCTATACACGAGCCAGTTGTGATCAGGCTGTAACTCGTCATGCGAGAAATTATGCCTACATTTCTAGAAATGTCCGATATGCACATGTTCAATAAACATGGAAACATTCCAGCATACGCTGAAGTTGCGGAGGAATGAGAAAGTTGAAATAATTTCACAAAATTTCAGGCTCAAGCAAATTCATTTAATATTTATCGATATAGTGATCCTGAAAAATATTGTCTGGTTGACGCAAAAAAAACTGTGAATCTGCCTAGAATCTGTTTTTGATGGTAGATCTATAAAATGTTATACTTTTACATCAAAAGTTGGTTGAATGTGTTATCATAAATTTTTGATTGCATTCCCGACAGTAAGTTCATTTCGCAAAATCTCTCGGTAATGTAATTACACGCAATTAAAGTAATTTTCAAAATCGAAAATGATGAAATAAGTTTGCCAAGGTGTTGGTTGCACGGAAAAATACATGGTTCGTAATAGTTTCGTTTCTAAAAATTTTCATCAATAACAGTTGTTATGCCACAATTTTTTCTTAGCATTCCATAATTTTTTCTAGTCTTTTGATTTTTGCCAAGGTACCATTATTTTTTTCCAGGCTCTCGAGATTTTTCTTTGACCCTCCTGAATTTTTCCTAGACTCCTTGAATTTTTTCAGACTAAAGGAGCTTTGGCTAGAGTGCTTTGATTTTTTTAAAGGTCTCATGATTTGTTCTGCGACTCCGAGATTTTTTTCTTGAGACCCCAGATTTATCTTAAGTTCCCAGGGTTTTCAAGTGGACTCTCGAGAATTTTTTCCTTAGCTCCAATTGTTTTTTCAAGATTCCCAGGAATTTTCCTAGTGTCTTTTAGTTTTGTTTTTTGTTTCTATGATTTGTTAAGAATCCCAGAAATTTTCCTAGTTGTTCTTAGCAACCATGCTTTTTTTCTAGACCTACGAGAGTCTTTCTCGATCCCCTTGATTTTTTATTGCCTCCCAAGATTTTTTTCTGAACTCCTAAGGTTTTTTTCCAGGATTGTCTCCAGACTTATGCGAGTTTTTCTAAGACCGTTTAATAAGCTCCAATGCTAACTTTAATGCTCCCAAAATCTCATGATTTTTTCTTTTACTCCTGAGGTTTTTTCTAGACCTCCTGAAATTTTTCCAATCACCGTTGATTTTTACCAGATTCTTGGGACTTTTTCTAAAGTCTTTTGATTTTTAGTCCAATGATTTTTTTTAGTTCCCATAGCATTTTAAAATGCTCTCAGGAGTTTTCCTTGGCCTCTTGCTGATTTTTTTACTAAATTTCGTGATTTTTGCTTGACTCCCTATATCTTTTAGACCCCTTAAAAATGGCCATCCATTTTCATCAATAACAGTGGTCATGCCACACGAACTCTGTTGGGTGATCGTGTTTTGACTACTTACCCTCATTACGAAAACGCACTTACTTTTTTTCAATCACTCTCTATTTTCTTGTGATGAGGCCAACTTCATTTTTGGTATTTTAGCGATAAACGCATATGGACGGCCGTAAAAAAGGAGTGCTATATATTTTTTTTCGCTATTAATTTAAATTTTTTTTTTGTGTTAGGGGGATCGGTATCTTCTTTCGCTAACGCGTCAGTCCAAAGCAGCGATCTACTGCCTGCGGGTTCGAATCCCACCGTGCCCATGGCTGTATTTGTTCGTCTTGTGTTGCCTTAACAGCCGGCGACTGGGCATAATACCAGCACTCCATTAATTGAGTACCGCATTAAAAAGCTTTAGTAGCGACTAGGCATAACACTAGCGCTTTAGAAAATAAGAAAATAAATGTTGCACTTAAAAACAATAATGGAATGATGGATATAGGCTTCTCCCATTTGTGTCTCCCTACCACCATCGCTAAGCATTCGCTTCAAAGTGCAATCCCATGAGCTTTGACATTATCATAGAAAAAAAATACTTATGTGCTTGCGCGAATATAACGAGTAAGTTTATTAACGATCCTACCTCTTTCTGTTAGATTTGTGGTGCACTGACTTTCAAAAAACGAGGCAAAATTTTTCTGATCTAATTTTGAAGTGTTACTGCGAGTACTTTAGTTTTGGAGTGGCTCATCAAGACAGATCTTGGGCTCCACATATTTTTTGCATAACATGTGTAAAAACTTTAACTGATTGGAAGAAAGGATTATGCCATACGCCGTTTGCTAATCCTATGATATGGACTGGGCCTAGAGACTCCAATAAAACTCCAATACAACTCAATAAGACTCCAATAAGAGGGATAAATCTAAAGAGAAAACACACAGTTCAATATCCTAATTTATATTCAGCAATAAGAAATATTCCTCATGATGACAATTTACCTATAAGGCTGACAATTCACAATCCTCCACTTCAAGCCAATTGAACAAGTGATGCTGACCTCAAATCAAGGAATTCATAAAATATCCGAAATGCGAAGAAAAATTGAACGTTTTAGAAAAATCAGCTTGGCATTGCTTTGAGAACGTGCCTGCCAATGGTTTTGGTAACCATAATATTAAGAGCCACAGGGTATTGACTTACGAGCTTCAACTGACATATGAAGCTTTGGGTTGCGATATGTCGCTTAAAATTCAATTTCTAAAATCACATTCGGATTTTTCCCCGGAGTATTTGGGTACTGTAAGTGATGAGCATGGACAAAGTTTCCACCAGGACATTTCAAAAATGGAGAAGCGTTATCAGGGTAGATAGAGTCCAACGATATTGGCTGACTACTGCAGGACGATCAAAAGACACCAACCGAAAGCCAAATATTCCATAAAATCATAGACCTTTAATCTACACACCTCATTAAGCACATGTTTCTGGAGAACTATTTAATATTTTCTTTATAATTAATTTTTCTTAACCAAATAAAATTTATACGTGAAAATAATAAAATAACTGCATATTTTTATTCACAACACCTGAAGCATAGAAAAAACATTAAAAAAGTTAGTGTGACACAACGAAGATTAAATTTGGTTAACCAGAGTAATTGCTCAAGCTGGAGCCTAGAAACCATTGCATAAGCATTCAAACTACTTTTACTGAGTTTGCGCATTACTCCTTGCGTGGCCATTGTATCATTTGTTAGGTAGCTATTTTTTTGGAATTTGCAAAATTTAAAATTTAAAAAAAAATTAACTTATTGCTAATAGATGTAATAATTACCCTTTGAAAATAAAGAAAGTTACGTTCCTTTTGGACTAGTAAGGATACTTTTTTCAGCATCTCTAATTTCTCTAATTTGAGGGATCTGAAGCAGAATACAACAGTTGCTGCGTCAACCATTTTGGCAAGTGTTACTCGTTTTCACAGAAAAGAGCTAAATCATACACTATTGTCACAGATACCAGCTATCGGTGAGTTTTTTTTTCAGGGCTCAATTTTAGTTTCATAGCTTCTCTTGCAGGTATGAAACCATCAAACATTAATTTAGTCAAATTATGTTAGAAGTCTTTGAATAAATTCTCTAGTTTTAAACCACTGCATTGAAAAGTTTTATCTAACTCAAAAACTATTCTCAGCTCGGAAAGTTGAATTCGGTCAGTTTCTTTGGTGCTGGCAATTGCTTCTTTCTCTTCCAGCTTTAAGCTTCTGTATTTCGTTCAATTGAGCTAATGCCTTAACTACTATAATAATTCTTATTTTTGTTTAAAAGCCTACTTCATTCCTCATTTCCCGTCAAATATCGTTACAGTTAAGTAGATGTTTGCATCTATTATGAGTTTGGCTCTTTTTTAACGATCAACATAACTAGTTATGTGAGTGACGTCTACTAAAGTTGCTACATCCTCAATCACATAGGAATAACTTATTGTCGAAAAAAATGTAGTATATGCATCCCCGTTGAATTTTTTTAATGCGCTAGGGATTTTTTCCCATATTTCTAGGTTCTTTTAAGAGTCTTTTGATTTTTTCGCAAGCTCCCATAATTTTTGCTTAAGGCTCTGATATTTTTTCTAGACTACCCTGTTTTTTTAGCCTCGATGATTTGTTCTTAGATTTCTATGATTGCTTTCCAGACTTTTAGGATTTTCCCTAAATTTTTTTGATTTTTTCTATGCTCACATGATTTTTTTTCAGACTCCCTGAATTTTTCTAGAGCCCCCGATTTTTTCTAAGCCTCCATGATTTTTACTAAGGCACCCAGAATTTATTCTAGTGCCACTTGATTTTTCTAAGCCCCCACGATTGTTTTCTAAACTCTCGAAATTTTTTTTAGATTCAAAATATTTTTTCTAGACTACATGAATTTTTCTCCAAGCTGCCGTGATTTTTCCAAGCTTTAAGATTTTTTCTAGTCTTTTATATTTTCTAAGACTTCTAGAATTTTGTATAAGATTCCCTGATTTTTTCTAAACTCGCATAAATTTCCCTTAGGCTCTTTTTTTGATTCGTCAGGTTTTTTCTTAGCTCTCATGATTTTTTCCTAAATTCTTAGGATTTTTTCTTATATTCTCAGAATTTTTGGTAAAAATTTCCTAAATTTTCATAGCTGCTTTGATTTTTTTAGTGGTTGCCTCGCCGAGACATAATTTCTCTCATAATAAATATTATGTCTACGAAATATCTCGTGGAGACGCCATATGTTATGGCATTTTTTGTGACATGGCAGAAATGTTAAGACATATGTCTTAACAGCTACGCTGATTTTTTCTCGGATTTGTTTTTTTAACAAATATATTTTCAAAATCGGAAGAAGTATTAAAATTAATTAATTTATGCCGGGAGATAGAGTGTTTGTGGAAATGTTCCCCCCTATATCAAAGGGTAGACTTGGAAGTGCAAGCGTGGCGGGAAATGAGTGAAATGTCATAGCATAATTTGCCTACTTCGGTTATTTTTGTCAAGACATATATTCTAACATTTTTTATGTCTTGACAGAATTTATGTCTTGTCGAGTCACTGACTTAGGATTCCAACATTATTTCTAGACTACCCTGATTTTTTTTAGCATCGATGATTTTTTCTTAAATTTCTATCATTTTTTCCCAAACTTCTAGGATTTTTTCTAACATTTTTTGATTTTATCTATGCTCACATGATTTTTTTTCAGACTCCCTAAATTTTTCTAGGGTTCGCATAAATTTTCTTTTCTTTTCTAAAAAAGCTTCCATGAGTTCGCATAAATTTTCTTTAAACTCTTTTTTTGAATCGACAGGTTTTTTCTTAGCTCTCATAATTTTTTCCTAAATTCCTTGGATTTTTTCTAATGTTCCCAAAAGTTTTGGTAAGAATTTCCTAAATTTTCATAGCCGTTTTGATTTTTTAAGATTCACAAGATTTTTTTTTAGACTATTTTAATTTTTTCTAAAGGCCCATGGTTTTTCCCAAGATTCTTAGGATTTTTCCTAGTCTTTTAATGTTTTCTTAGCATTCCATGATTTTTTCTAGAGTCTTTTGATTTTTCCCAAGGAACCATAATTTTTTTTCAGACTCTCGAGATTTTTCCTTGACCCTCTTGAACTTTTCCGAGACTCTTTGAATTTTTTCAGACTAATGGGGCTTTTGCTAGAGTTTTTTTTTGTTTTTTTTAAGTTCTCATGATTTTTTCTGCGACTCCCAGACTTTTTACTTGAGACCCCAGATTTACCTTAAGTTCCCAGGGTTTTTAAGTAGACTCTCGAGAATTTTTTCCTTAGCTCCAATGGTTTTTTCGTAGACCCCTAAGATTTTTTCCAAGATTCTCAGGCAGTTTCCTAGTGTCTTTTAGTTTTTTGAAGTTTCTATGATATTTTTAAGAATCCCAGAAATTTTGCTAGTTGTTCTTAGCAACCATGATTTTTTCATAGACCTACGAGAGACTTTCCCGATACCCCTGATTTTTTCTCAGCGCCCAAGATTTTTTCTTAGCTCCTAAGATTTTTTTCAGGATTTGCTTCAGACTTATGCGATTTTTTCTAAGATCTTTTAATAAGCTCCAATGCTATTTTTAAGACTCACAGAATTTTTCCTAGTGTCTCTTGATTTTTTCTAAGCATTTTGTCCTGCTGTTTTTGCAGGATCTCATGATTTTTTCCTTTACTTCTGACGTTTTTTCTAGACCTCCTGAAATTTTTCCAATCACCTTTGATTTTTACCAGATTCCTGGAACTTTTTCTAAACGCTTTTGATTTATAGTCCAATGATTTTTTTAAGTTCTAATAACTTTTTACAAGACTCTCAGAATTTTTCCTTGACCTTCTGCTGATTTTTTACTAAATTGCGTGATTTTTCCTTGACTCCCAATTTTCCTCAGACTCTTATGGTTTTTTTTTCTTAATTCTTGAAATCTTTTCTTCTACCTCGTGAATTTTATTTACAATCCCATTACTTTTTTTCTGATTTTTTCTGCCCAATTTTCGGGTGCTAGAAAAACAAGTAATTTGACACAGCGCTACCCTGATTGTACGATTAAGAGTTTTTAAAATTTCTATTCGACAGGATGAGTAAAGCATAAAGTCATAGGGTAATCATTTCCAAGCTATCACTAAGAAAACCAAGCTAGCACACAAAATTCGCCTTTGGAAAGTTTATTTTAAGTACAATTAGCAAATAGAAAGTATGAGAGTACAGTTAGAAAATGATCATGATTTTTGCGGTCAGTTTTCCATAAATGGGATGGCATCAAATTCGCATCCTGATTTTGCAGCTAGCTTTGCTCCTAATGATTTTTTTTTTGTTCTCGAATGCGAAGAAAAGTCTGAAAAGAAAATTTATTCAGTGCGCAGATGAAGTTGAATAGCGTAGCGCGTAAAACTATTTGAAAAAAATGTTTCGAAAACCGAAAGTAATGTGAGTTTAGTCGCACAACATTTTATGGTTGATATTTTCAAAACTATCGATATTATCAAGATGTATTAAATTTAATTTAAAAAAATATTAAGTTGTACTCGTTTTTTGGAAGTATTAGTATCATTTGTACACAGAGTAGCATATTCAACTAATAGCAGCATGAAAATAAAACTCACATGGACGCACATTACTCTATCATGTCAATTTTTTTAGTATATCCCAAAACCGAACCAATTTAACCTAAATTCTTTCAGTTTTTTTTTTGTTTCGATTCTACATCATCTGTCTAATTTAGTAACTTTTTCCTCGAATAAATGACCTATTCTAAATTAAATGAAGAACAATATGAGTTCAAAATAATCACAGATGCCATAATAGCTAGCCATCTAGCCAACAGACCTTTTCACAGTCGACAGCACTGCACTCTCAACGAGAAACATAACCCACACTTTGCCTTAATCGATACTAAATCATTCGAAAATTGAAGCAATCATTTCCAACAGTCATCCTTCTCAATTTCTAAAAGCAGAGCGCGTGCTTTTCACCTGGTCATCATAATTCTCGAATTTCAAAAGGGGGCCCCCACCGGCCCGGCACACTCATATCATCACCATCGTTTCACCCGTTCGCAGCCATATTTAGCCAGTACGGGCCGTTATGACCCATTTGCCGTCATCTTTCTAATAGACCTCTAATACACCTAATTATCCATAGCAGACAAGGCACTGGTGCAGCAGATTTAATTACAGATTACCAACTAACCGAAAATCCGATTGTAATTGATGGTGTGCTATCGCGAACGGTAATCGTGTGAAGGTGTAAAAGATACGCTAGCGATAGGAATTTGTAGCGTGGCCCCGAAAAAGGAACCAATCATTTTTATTATTGATTAATCAGATGGCAGGTGTCGGTCGATTCGGTTGGCCTCTATTTCTGCTTAGTCAACACAAACGGTATGATGGCCAGGTTCACTTTGTGGATATTTTGGTCTAAGCCTTGGTTTGTTAAAATTCGATACAGTCACCATGAATGGACGCTAGGTAAACAGGATGATTGCTGGACTTTATGGATAAGGAAGGGTCTTTGAGCGGTTTGGAGAACGTTAAGAAAGGAATGTGGTGAATAGAAAGGTGCAAGCGCCTACTCGTAACTTAGATTTTTGAGCAGAAGATACTTGATTGTAGCCGACAGGATTTTCTTTGGAGCATTATTCATAGAAAGATACTCTTGAAAGAATTTCAAATTTACCAGAGTCAGCAAAATACTAAACTTTCCTACGATTTAATCGATCGTTATTCAGCGACTTCTCAGCCGTATCAAAACTGATACAAGTGAAAGTTGTCGAAACGTAGGGTTAATCCTTACCTGAATTTTTTTATCATCCTGAAAAAAGATGTTTCCAGGTAAACAAGCGTGTGTTTAACTCGTAGCTGTCCACGCCATCATCCTTTCATTTATTGATCGAATTTAACCGTGACCATACCAGTTGTCCGTTGCAACCCTTTGCATTAATTCTACGAGATTTATTGCAGCTAATAGCCAAGCAATTGTATCTATTAAACAAAATTACTACCTCGACGGACAGATGACCTTCTAAAGACGCTTGTTAAGACGATAAAATATCCAAATTTTAAATAGATGCCTGTGCTTGATATACCGACGCATGAATTATCTTTTCTAGCAATTTGTATCCGGATTTGAATCTATTCTTTTATTATTATTATTATTTCGGGGCATTTGAAGTCAAACCATGAGCTGACAATAGCTTTTGTAGGTTTAGTGTTAGATAGCACGTTTTGGCATGGTGAGAAATTGTTTGGTGCGGTAAGTTTATATTTTGCGGATATTTGCGATTAGTAAAAGTTTTTAATGATGATTGAGATGTTGAGATGTAAGGGTGGGTCTTAGTTGGATGTAAAAAAAAATAGCAAATTGATGATTCGTTTTTCGAAAGTAAAGTAATTTCACAACAAGTCACGGACGGGTCTAGGGGTTGAAGCTGGTAGAAAGCTTCATTAAAATTTTTTCAGTAAATGTGAATGTGACTGTAGAGTAATTAGTTCCACGACTCAATTTACCCCTGATTAAAATCAGGTAACTAATCAGAGCTAGGTGAACGAACTCAAAGCCTAGTGCGTCGACAGTCGTCCAAATCTGGATTCGAACCAGTGCTCTACCCACTAGGCTACTCAAGCTTCGACATCCTCAAAGGTCGTGGCAAATAAGCGACACGAAAGCACTTCTGGTTGGCCACAATATCAACTAAAGATTTGAAGATAAATCTTTCGTGGAGCAATCCATCACGTGTCCTTACAGAATCGTATCAGACTCTCGCGATTCGGATGGCAATAATTCACATTTTATTCATGTTAAAATAAGATAGGCAATTTTAATTTTTTTGACAAAGCTGATTAATTCCAAAAACTGCGACATCTTGGGTCTATTGTGCCTTCTCTCCGCTATGTCTTATGAAATGACCAGACTTCTTATGAACTTTGATATGTTCCTTGACGGGAAATTTACTATGTCCCTGGTGGAGGAAAAAACAGAGCCGAAGAACTCTAACCTTCGTCTCGCTAGTGCTGGGCAGTGCGTGAAATGTTCTATACACTCTGCCATTTCTCCAGCGTATCCTTATTGTATCAGTCGTGGCGCTTCTTTCCAATTTTGTGGACGTACATATTGCAAGGAAAGCGATCTATCAATGCTCCACATGAAGCTTCTAGGTCACTTTGAGAGAGAGCCACTGCTTCATCTGCTCTTTTGTTATCGAAGCCAAAATATTTTTTTTAAGTGTTTTAAACACTCCAGATTAAGCCTGCTCTATGTTCTAATTTCCTTGCCCGTATCTGCCTTTGTAAAGCCTTAGTACGGAGAAAGACATCTTTTCCTGGTTTTTTTTATGCCACTCATGGCCAGGGATCCATATCAACTCGAAGCTATTATGTGCCCCTATTTCATTTAGGGCCTCTCTCGCCTATAATAATGTCGCTGACTATTACATTATTCATGTGATCGTGATTGATTGCGTTGAAAACCGCTTAACTATCCAATGTGATTTTTATTCTGATCCTTATAATGTTCCTTACCTTTATTATAGGTGAGGTCGTTTTGCTTAATATATGGTGGCCTCCTTTTAGGAGAAGGAAATGCACTTGGAACCTACGATTTCTGCTCCTACTCCAAAACCCATCTTTGAACCATCCGTATACCACATTTGCGCTCCTTTGTACGAGGGAGGTGGGCCATCCTCCCATTTGGTCCTTGATAGAATCGTGACCTTGAACCTCTTCCTGAAGGGTGCTTGGGCCTTTATTTGTTAATTCACCATTTCCATTGTGGACCTGATGTCCTCCAGGATTTTGAGGTGATCTTTAAGGTCTCCTGCTATGTTCCTGTAGAACTGTTGTAGGCTAATAGCCTGTTTCGCTGCTTCCTCCTGAATTTCGAGGTGTAGCAGTTCTTGGCTTAGAAGAGACTCAATTCCGGCAGGCCATCGTTTGAAGCTTGTTTCATGAACAGCAGTTTTTTGTGTGGTTTTCTTCCACCACATTGCAGCTCCATAGAATGCTGGAGATAATTGGTTTTTATTTCTTAAGTGTTTGTTTTGTCAAAGTAAATTTTAAAAATACGTGTATGCACTACTTTAAACTTCTTCTATTTTTAAATAATATTTAATAAATTCTCAAATTAAATAATTTAAAATAAAAACAAGGGTTATAAAATATAGTTTATCTCTGAAAAAAATGAAAACCAGCTGCCTCTACTCAGCACATGAAAACAATCCAATAATCACAATCCAATCTGAATTACACCCAAGCGTCTCAAGTCATTAGGGAGGATTAGCCACGTTGTCAGACCTGCAACATAGTTGTGTGAACTTTGTCACGCGGTAAGTCTCCTGAAGCAACTAGCACTGAGGCCCTCCCATGGAAATGGTTGAGCGATGTGCCGACAACTCATCCTTGTTAAAACTTCCTTCGTCAAAAAAAAACCTGGAACAAATGCCTCGTGGAGGACAACGATCCAGGCGGCCAAGACCCGACGTCGGGGTTTTTTGCCACGATGGTGATAAACCATATCACAGAAGCCAGTTTCAACACAATTTTTTTTATATATTTCAAGCAATTTTTTTCATTTATTTTAAGAGTTTATTTCAAATTTTGAATTGGACATTTCTGAAGGTGAAAAATAAACTAATATCCCGACAAATCTTGATGAGTCTAGCTATGAAGCTTGTACAGAGCTTCATCACACATTTTTACAATCAATGTAAATGCGAGTGTGGAGTGATTAGTTCCACGATTCACTTTATCCCTGACTAACTATTTAGAGCTAGATAAACTAAAAGTCTGATGCGCTGCCCTCGCCCAAACTTGGATTTGAACCTACACACTAAAACTCAGTGCTCTACTCACGAGACTATTCAAGCTTTTCTGAATGTCAAACTGAGTTTATTTGTAAATTACACAAAATATTTTGTTCTATTGCTTTAAATAATTTCTTAAAACCTAATTTGGGAGTCTAGAGGTGTTTATGCGTTGCAGCGTGATCGCTCTAAATAAAGCTGGTGAAGGTCAGCTTCGAAACGCACCAAATGTCAGTTGCATGTAAATTTCGTGGTTTTGTTAGGCCCAGATTTTACCCTCGGTCGAAAGAAAATCACAACGGCTATTGGAGCAGCGTTATGTCATCAAATGTTGTGTAGGGCATAAAAAATCGGCTTTCCAGACGTTGGCTCTAATTCGGCAAGTGTTTTGGGCTGTCAAAACTTGTGACTTTGAGGTAGCCAAAAGTGCTTCAAGAACGATTGGGAGTGTGGGAAAGGTGAAAATGACACCAGACGCTGATTCACGAGCAGAAATAAACAAAATGTGAAGCGTTTGCGTGATCTTTTGAACTCAAACCGGCGGCTAAGTATCCAAATATTCGAAGACAACATAGAAATCGTTAAAATGACTGCTCCTATTATCATTACCACCGATGTAAGGTGTCTATCGAGCGAGGCCTGCTATCACCACCTGTTGGAAGCTGCATCATAACAATGCACCGAGCCACAGCTGCTTCGCCGTCAAGAACAACCTAAATCGGAACGGCATCGCAACCCTTCTCTGGTTGTGACTTGGCCTAGGCAGGCTTCTTCCTGTTCTCTAGACCCGTTTTTCAGAAATTGCTTATGAGAACGGTATCCAAGCATGGAAAACCCTCTGGTCAAAGTGTATAACAACAAACTGCAATTTTGAGAATTTTAGCAGTTTGCAGCGAAAACTTGAATAATATTTTTTCCCGAATTAGGTTAGGTTAGTGAAGAGGGCTGCCGGGAACGCGGCCAGCATTAGGCCACCAGTTTGGGCCCATTCGCCACCCTCATAGACAATCACACGCATTCACACTTACAGCCATGGCACTGGCGGGATTCGAACCCACAGGCCCCGTAGTACGCCGCTTTTCGGCCTGACGCCTTAGCGAGCAGAGCTAGGGCCCCCTTTTTCCCGAATTGAGAATCAATACTTTTTTCCTGTACTGTCAGGTTTTACCAAATAAATTATATTCTAATGAAAATTGTTTTTAAAATTAAATTGCTGAAAATTATTTAAAACAATTGCATTAAAAATTCTTATAAATAATTTATAGGTAGAATCCGAAAAAGTAGCAAACATTTCAGTCTAGTCTTAGGTTAATTTTGTGACTCAAAAGAATTAATTATATTAATTTGTTGGGTTCTATTTTGTTTTTATAATAATCTCTAATCTATTTGTACATTTATCACGAATTTAGATGTGTCTTGTGTTGTTACATGATTTTCTTAAACTTGATAAATTTGATTGAGGGAGCCTTGCACCGTTTTTTGCCATTCAATGAATTTCACATTGTCTTCTGGTAAATTCTAATTTATTCCGCAAAAAGATAAAAGACTTATTTGGAATATTATAATGTAAATCTTAACGGATTATAGTTATACATTTTGAAGAATTTCCAACTGATACAAAAAAGTCCCCAGAATTTCACTACCCCCTTAAAAATCAAACAATTGTTACTAAACGTAACATTTAATTTTTCTTCTATCTCCATCTTCAACTACTGTATCTTGAACTGACCGCATACAAGAAAAAAAACTAAATTTCTGACACTTTCATAATACCACGCAAACTGATTGATGTTTCTTTAAAGCAACGAGGAAATAAATGCTAGCCCGCGCTCACTGAAATGGGCGTACGTGGCAAGTGGAAGCCGAAACCGAACTACAGGTATCTGTTAATATTGTCAGCATAATCTAATTTGCGCACTTCAATCGTAACCTATCTCACCGAATTTTCATGACTTTCATGACGGAAATTATAAAACGATTAACTCTGAGGTTTTTTTTTTTTGCGTTTGGATATTTATTTTTGCTATCTCTCTGCGGATTGCTTAGTGATATCAGTTGTTTTTCTGAAGGATTTTTTTTTCGCAGAGAAATAATTGTACGTTTTGGTTCGTGGGTTTGTTTGGATGGTATCAATCAGATGGGGTATTGTTATGTTGTATTGAACTGAATTTTATAATAGTACGGTTATGTTGCCTTGTTAACGATCATTGCATTTTGGAATGCAGTTGGGCCGAAAAGTATCAATTTGACTAGTTGACCGTACCTTTCGAATGGCTATGATCTAACATGGGTTTGACGTAAATTAGTGCTGTTGTTTCCTAGCTACTACCTTTCGCTTGAAACGTGCAAAAAGTTGCATAGAAAGTTAGAAACGGTAATTATTTGAAAGAATTCTACTGAAATAACTTCACAAGTTCATGGAAGGTGAACCTCAGGATATGATTTTAAATAATTTCGTCACAAGTTGAACAAGAAAAGCCTTCTGATCATCAAACAGTTTATATGAATCGAATCATAAACATCAAGCCTTGCACTCTAAATTAACCCACTTACAATTACGACTGCACTTAAAAAGTATGCACTCTCACTGCCATCTTGCATTAGAATTCGCAGAAAAACTCATTTGAAGTACAATACATAGTGTGAGTCCATTGACAACGCCATGCACTTGAAGAGCTCTTGAACCATTTTACATAATCCATGAAATTAAGCTGTGCCATAAAGAAAATGTTGCTTTTATGCTGGGTTTTTGTTGTGACTACTTTTTAGGTCTTTTTAACGATCAGTTTGCATTATGGTATACTGTGAACGAGATTGGACAGAACACGAATTGACAAACGAACCTCATCAGCAAACGAATGGAGACTATAATAAGACGCGACAACAACTCCCTTTTGAATTGAATAAAGCAAAATAAACTGAACCTGATGTTTAGGGTCAATGCTATGTCTAGTTTCATTCTTATGTTAATACTGATGAATACAAGTTTGTTACTATTTGTTTGGAAGATATAACTGAAATAGTTTTTAAGCAGGTAGAGTATCTTAGAATTTTACTAGATACTAACTCATCTGCTTTAAATTATGTGAACTGAGTGAAGTAATGGAGATAAGAATTTAGCAGTTGCAGCTTACTTTTTTATAAATCTTTATGGATCATAATTGCTATTGGCTATGTTTTTGTTGTTTTAAATTTTTGTTTAGCTATTTTCATTGTTTGTTTTTTTCTACAGTAAATTGATGACTTATCAACTATTTTTTTTACAATTGTTTCTTAATGCAAAAGAGGCTTTTAAAATCTTTGAACTGAACAAAATAATATTTAGTGCTTTGAACTCTCTTGCGTTATAGTAGACTTACAATCATCGACTATGCTTTTAGCAGAACAGTCTAGTTTTCGAGCTTTTCGCGTGACTCGTTGCTGATATCAAAGCATTTGATCCTAACACGACAACGAAATTTTGACCAGTTTCATGAATTATCATAGGATTCAATCTTCTTGGTCTTGCATTTTTTTTATGATAATGCCAAAGCTCGAAAGATTGTCCTTGTCGAGTAGAGTTCTCCAATACCCTTCTCCAATTTAGGGCTAACTTGCATATGCGTGTGATGGCAATGAATATAGTGGTTTTTAAGATCAATTAGATGGTATTTTTTCCGTACTCCTACTATATTTTTCTAGAGTCTTTTAATTTCTTCTAAACTTTCACAATACTTTTTTTTTCTATGCTGCCAAAATTGTTTGCTAGAATTCAGAATTTTTTCAGGGTTCTTTGAATTTTTCTAAGCTCCTATGACTTTTTTCTAGAATCTCAAGATTTTTCGTGATCCTCCTGATGTTTTTAGTTGCTGTGATTTTTTCTTAGACTCCAAATAATTTGCTTACTCCTGCTGATGTTTTTCTAAGCTACCATGTTTTATCCACAGACTCCTAGAACTGTGACGTCTTGACAAAGTCTTTGGATTTTTCTAAGCTCTCATGATTTTTTTTAGACTGCCAGAATTTTTAACAGGGTCTCCCGATTGTTTCTAAACTTCCATGATTATTTCCAGGCTCTTAGAATTTCTTCAATTTTCTTTAATTCCTTGTTATGAGCACTCTATTTTGCAATATTTGCAACTTTTTTATGCGACAGGTGGCGGCCATAGACGAAACTGGAGCACCGTGAGTTAAGAATGGCAGGAATATAGTTTTGTAAATAAGTAATTTGTTTTCGAGGCTAAGGAAAGATTTTCTATCAATCAATGAGCATAACATCTTGACAAGATTTTTGCATTTAAATATTTTATTTTGAATGTGATTTTTATAACTTAAGGACTTGTCGAACTTCAAACCTAGATAATTTAAAAAAGGGCACCATTGTATCTCTTGATTTTTAAGTCTAGTGTTTCTCTGTGGGAGGTTTCTGGTAGATCTTTTTCTAGTAAAGAATATGCATTGTGTTTCTCAGCATTAACTCTGATTTTCCAATTTTTTGAAGTATAAGAACAGTGCAAGCAGATAGTTTTCAGTAGCAGACATCAGTTCACATGCGTAGGCACCTGCAGAGTACAAGAGCGTATCGTCGGCAAAAAGACCTAAATTTATTTCGGGGCATTTGGGAATATCGCTAGTAAAAATAAGATACAATAGAGGGCCAAGTACTGATCCTTGGGGAACACCGGCCACAACATGGTAAGCGTCAGACTTGGTGCGACCAAGTTGAACATAAAAAGTCCTATCTAAAAGGAAAGAGCGAGTTAATTTGAATATGTTATTTGGGAAATTCAATTTAATCATTTTATATATTAGTCCATCATGCCAAACACAATCAAAAGCTTTCTGAATGTCAAGAGAAATAGCCAAAGTAAACTTTTTTAGAAGTTTTGCTGGACATAGTTGGCCAATCTTTTACGTTGATGCACCGCATTATGTTTTCTATGGAATCCGAATTGTTCATTGAGTATGACTGGTTCTGTGAGTTTCTAGCAAATTCTGAATTTTGGATTTTATTAATTTTTCCAGTAGTTTGCTCATGGCGCTCAATAGACTAATAGGTCTTTAGCTTTCAGGAGCACTATTGCCTTTGCCAGGTTTTAATATAGGGACAATTTTTGTTATATTCCATTTCTTAGGGAAGTGAGAGAAAACCAAGCACTTATTAAATATTATTAACAAGTAATTTACTGCTTTACTTGGTAAATTTTTCAATTGAGAACTTGTTAGTTGATCAGCACCCGGCAATTTCTTATTTTTAAATGAATGGATAAAGTATACATGTCTTTTCGTTTGAACGGTGAAGACGTGAAGCTGTTTCCGTTAGCTAGTTCATTTAAGCTATTGGAAACCTCAGTTTCAATATGAGCATGCCTTATGTTAGATTGATGAACTGCGGCAAAATGATGTACAAGAATGTTGCTTTTTCAGATTTCGAAATAAATAGACGGCTCTCCGCCTTTAGAAGTGGAATTAATTGCTTTTTATTTCTTAAAAATTTCGTCAACTTCCAAAAAGACTTAGAGCCTTTGCCAAAAGTACTCAGCATACAGTTGAATTTAATATTTTTTAACCTAGAGAATTCGTCACATATCAATTTGCTGATTTGACTGAACCTTGTTAGAAAGTAAGAGATTCGTGTCCTCTGCCAGAGACGTCTGATAAGTCGCCTTTCAGAAATTAAAAGTCAGAGTGACGGGGGAATGTCCCAGGAGCTTTTATTAATATTTAACAATTTAGAAGAAGCCTCGAACTTTTGAATGCATTTGTCGATACTCTAAGTTGTATAAACATTGAAAATATTCAGCTCATTAATATTTGGAGCTACAATTTTTTTTTATAGAGAGTCCAATTAGTACTCCTCAGATCGTAAAGTTTAGTTTCAACGCAAACCGGTTTCCAAAAACTTCAAAATGCACAGGAAGGTGATCGGAGCTGAAATCACTGCAAACAATAGGAAGCGAGTAAAGGGACTGGACATTTGTAAGAACTATATCAAGTGTAGAGGGCCTAAAACGTCGTTGGACTGGAATAAAAGTAGGTTCAGATGGGAAAAGAATGTTGAAATCGTTTACAAGCTGACTGTTTTATTGGATATCGTCAGGGGCGGATTTGCCACTAGGCCCGGGCCTAGGGCGGCAAATTCTGGGGGCGGCAAATTTTCGTTTTTTTTTGGGGCGGCAGTTTTTTTGTATGTGTACATATATCTGAGTTGAATGAGCCTAACACCTCAAGCCAACCGAATTCCGTAAAAAATCAATGCACGCAAAAATTCACCTCTGATGATTTTTTTCGGACATGAAAAAGTTTGACTTATAATAAATTTCGAAATGCGACCACGGTAAAGGACCAAAGAAACTCAAAAATACCTAAAAAGTACCTAGAAAGTATCTGATAATACCTAAAAAGAGCCTAAAAAGAGCCTAAAAAGACCTAAAAAGAACCCAAATAATACCTCTTCAATTTAGGAAAAGCTTATCAGAGGTAAATATTTGCTTGCATTGATTTTTCAGCGAATTTTTTTATTATTATGGTACAATCTCTTTATTTTTTACATGTTTTTTTAAACTGTATTTCACTACTGAAATTAATTTCAATAAAAAAAAAATTCTATCAAATAAAATCTAGAACATCATAGGTCAAAATATTTCGGGTTCATCCTTAACTAATAACATATCTAACATTAATTTACAGTAGTCGAGTTCATAGTTGATCTCCAGTCAAGTGCGGGAGCAAACTTTGAACGGAATAGTAAACTTACTCATAAAAATATGAGCAAAGACGTTGGAATTATATGCGATGTAAAGGTTTATACGGTTTTGGACTGTTAAAAATTGGTATTTTTGTATTCTTGTTTTTTTTAGGTAGTTTTAGGTTCTTAACCGTGTGTGTATTTTTATAATTATTTGTGTGGCAAGGGCGTAATAACAGGGAATTTTTACGAACGAACTGGTGCCGGTTTTGCTCTGATATTCCTTTTTTGTGAGCTCGGGCACAACGAAAAACAGCGAAGTATTCTAGGGAATCGAAAAAAATCGCGCATTATATATAATTCTCGAAAAGGGCGGCAAATATTTCTGAGGCCTAGGGCGGCGAAATGGTCAAATCCGCCCCTGGATATCGTCCCCTTATACAGCCCCATGAAGAGTCCCTAGCGTTCAAATTACCACATATTAAGTAGTTATGGTCGATGTTAATGAGTTTACGAATATCGTTTTTATATTGGAGAGCTTTGTTTGAGTTGTAGATACCACCGGGAAAATATACAGAAATGAAATGGAAAATAACGCCATCGAGCATTATTTTGACACCAACTGTTTCTATGACATCAGTAGTAATATCGGGCAAAACAGTATGATCCAGACTATTTCTGATCAAAATAGCAACCCTGCCACCAGAGCTATGAAGACGATCATTTCTGTAAACTGTAAAATTTTTAATTTTGAAATTAGTCGTAGGCTTCAACCATGTTTCAGATAGTAAAATTATGTGTTATATTATTATTGTGTGTTATATTGGGCCCATCGTTCCAAAAATAGCATTATTGGCCAAGTGCAAAACGAACCATTTTATGCAGATATTGTTATGAAAATGTTCAAACAGAATAACTCTACAACCTATTGGCATTCTAGTCAGTGAGCTCGTAATAACCAGGCTTCCAGAGATTACAAAAACTAATTTTCTCAAGAATATCCCCCTTAAGATAGGAGCCAAACATAAAGATTCGAAATAAGATTCGAGTAATCAGCCCTGGTAAGCCTGATTCCCCAATTTTAAGTTTTGACAGTAACATGCCCTTTCAACTCTAAACTAGTGATGGGCAAAATGGCTCTTTGAAGTGAGCCAGCTCCGTAAAACTCACTCACTTTAAAGAGTCGCTCTTTAAGAGCCACTCAAAAGAGCCACTTCAAGCAACTTTTTTATGGTTGCAAAAGTATAAAGTAAATTACTATTTTTTGTTGTTTTATTAATAATAATAAGCTTAAATCCAATATAACATAACATTACTTTAAAAATATAATATAGCATATAATATAAATTTAAAAATAAACCATAAAATCATCTGAAAATCTTTCCATATAAGTGGCCACTCTACTCAATCGTTGATTCACTATCTCCAGATTCTGGGATGTAAATCTTTCTTTTCTTTCCACCAATTGAGAGGGTCAGCAGTTCTGGGTATAGTTACATGTTGTAAATACTTATCCATTTCGTTAATGCCTGCAGCTACATAGCTTTGCTGGGTTCATACACTATTGACTTTGTCATCAAATTTTCGCCATAGCGAATTTTGCGTTCCTTGTGCTGTGGGTACCGAAACTAGATGTATACAAGCAAGTTTGTACGTGGATTCATTTTGAAATGCTAGTCTTTTAAATCGTGGATCTAAAAGAACGCTCTCTAAGCAAAACATATTTTCTTTATATAATTTAAATCTGTTTGAAAGTTCTCTTTGGATCACATTTAAAAAACTGCGTACATCAGCAGTTTTATTTTCGTTCAGACAGAGTTCTGAAATGTAGCTTATAATCGTTGATGTAATAATATATATTTTAGAAATCGTTACTGTTTTCTCACTGCTTATTTCTAGAGTAGCCTCATTGAAGATGCTCAATATATCAGGGGCTGTTTTCATAATATTCCATTCATCAGAAGAAGGAGTTGGTAGATTTTAGTTCAGGACACCTAAGGTGGCTAATAGTGGCTCTTTTACTTCTTGAATGCGCACAAGCATAGATTACGTAGAGTTCCACCTGGTAATTGCATGAAACTTTAATTTAAGCTCTACGTATTCCATTTGCCTCTGTTTTTGTTGTAATTTTGCCGTTATTTTGCTACCAAAATTTTTTCGGACGGTTTTCCGTCAGATTTCATTTTGCCGTATCTTCGAAACTAGTCCGCTTTTTCCCAGACTTGTATGGAAATTTCGCCCGAAACAACTCAAAAAGGTCCCCAAATTCATGCTAATCAAAAAAAAAAATATTTTGGAAAAATGAACGTTTTAGCCCAATTTCCCCTATCAAAATTTTTTTTTTGCCCTTGAAATATCACTATTGTACTCCCCGACCACTTCCAATCATCGAAAACGTCCTAAAGGCAGTTTTTGCCAGACTGTGGCCAAAAAACCCCTTACTCCCCTACAAAACCGAAATTTTTGTATCGCAGCAATAGGTCTTGGCCCGTTATGTCCCAAACCACCTTAACCCCAAATTGGCCGATTTTGTCCGATTTCAACTACTTTTGCCCTATTACTTTTTGAAGAACGAAAATATTCGATACGAACCTCTTCCATATACCTGTTCTAGTGTATACGCTTAAAAAATGAACGTTTTTGCCCATTTTCCTCTCTCAAAAATTTGTTTGTCCTTAAAATATCACTATTGTACTCCCCGACCACTTCCAATCATCGAAAGCATCGTAAATGCAGTTTTTGCCATACTATGGCGGAAAAAACCCCTTACTCCCCTACAAAACCGAAATTTTTCTATCGCAGCAATAGGTCTTGGCCCGTTTTGTCCCAAACCACCTTAACCTCAAATTGGCCGATTTTGCCCGATTTCAACTACTTTTGCCCTAAAAACTTTTTGAAGAACGAAAATATTCGATACGAACCTGTTCCATATACCTGTTCTAGTGTATACGCTTCATCTCTAAAATCTACCTATGAAATGCACCGCCTAATAGCCAACATTTGGCTACTAAAATACTCGTGAACCAGAGCAAAATATACGCACGTAAACGCATACTGTGTGTTCACAAAATGTCGCCATCAATAACCGCACACGATCAGTATCCATGATTCGCACAGTTCTTCATTCAACGGAGTCGACTCTTTTATTCCTCACTCGCACAGTGTTCATTCAACGGAGCGACTCTTTTATTCCTCACTCGCACAGTGTTCATTCAACAGAGCGACTCTTTTATTCCTCACTCGCACAGTGTTCATTCAACGGAGCGACTCTTTTATTCCTCACTCGCACAGTGTTCATTCAACGGAGCGACTCTTTTCACTATGCAATACGATAGTCGTATACATATGTTCGTGTTCCGACGTTAGAATAGCATAGATTTCGCTTCAAGTACACACGGTAGTCTAATGAAGTATTGCCGTGTGTATATGCATAAGCTTTATTTGGTCGGGTGGTTGTTTGAGTGGCTCCGCAATATCGCTATTGCCACTAAAGTGAAGGTATGAAGTGTGCGGAGCTATTCTAAATGATGGCTCACATAGCTCTTTCAAAAGAGTCGAAGAGCTGAGTCGCTCAGAGTTGAAGAGTTGACTCACACAGCTCCTTCAAAAGAGTCGCTCTTTTTGATTGACTCGCTCATGAGCGACCCATCACTACTCTAAACTGAAATTCTTTCTGAATTTGAGCTTCAATGGCAAATAATTCCAGTTTTTAATGTTAAATTTTACTATACAAAACTCGAATGTGTATCTGCTGATACAATAATAAAAAAAAAACGTCAACCAACGCGTTAAACCTCCCACAGAATAAATTACGAAACACGAAAACTAAGTACAAATAAGTCAAATGTGACATTCGACTGCAACCTGTTCACCTTCCACGCTATCAGCTCTATCCCGCTTAAAGTCGGAGTCAGTTCGTACTAGAATTGAATACAAAAGGTGAACCTTTTGCACTTTTCGTCTTTTATGTTAATCAAAAACAACCTGAATACCCGACTTTTTTTTCCACTATTGCAATAATAAGTCGCTTTGATCTGCTTGAAATGGCTCAGAAGCAATTGCCTGCTCACTCGTTCACTCATTCCTTCGAGAAACCAGATCAGAAAGAAAACGAAAACAATGGCCAGTCAGTATAGAACACACCGAAGAACATAGAACGCATAAAAAATCAACGTATGAATGCAACACATATTGTTTGTCATACCGCAGATTGCAATCTCATTCAAGTGCATAGTGCAGTGCACAATGAGATTGCAGCAATAAGATTCACTCAGAACAATTTTGCCGAATTAGTTCTTCGGGCAAATGGTCGGTGATGTATTTGCAGGGAGTCGGGTTTTTTTTCCTTCAGGATTCATGCAACTTTCTCAATCGAATCTTTCATTTTCATCCTCTAGAAAATGATAATCCCGGCTTCAGGTCTGGTCTGCATTCAACTTAGTCGACAACTGCAGGTCCAGATTTTCTCGGAAGCTGATAGATTCTAAATGATGATCTTCTCAAAACGAAGACAAAATGGTCTTTGGAGGTCGCTTCGTTCGTTTGCTTGCTTGCTTGCTTGGGCAATGAAGCGCAGAATAATGGAACTGACGCAGATTTCTACAAAATCTGCAAACAATAGAATGCGATCCGTCATGAAGTCTATAAGTTACGAACAATTTAGTTAGCGAGGAATGTGGCAGGTGATGGGATGCTTGTACAGGTAGACATGTGCAATGAAGTCTTTACCCTTATTATTGCCATTTCGACATGTGTGTGTTCTACTATTCATTCAATGAGACATACTCGGTATCTATCTGCTCGTTTATTTGTTTGTGGATTTTTTTTTTTGCAATTGAGTCGAGTAATATCTACGTACGTACCATGAGTTCTGAGTTCTACTGGCTGCCTAGAACAATTTCAACAAGTACGATGGAACCTGTTGAGTTGTTTTTTTGCGAAAAAAATATTTTATGTACGCAGAAGCACCTGCGACATTGCAAATGTCTTTTGTTAGGATCTGGAAGGCGGCATTGTTTGTTCAAATTAGGCAGTTGAGAAACAAGAATGATGGCTTGAACTATTTAGAAGTTATTGTTGTGAAATAGTTCTTTAAGATTTGTCTGAGAAAATAATAAGTAGATTGCCTCACTCAACCATTAAACTAATCATGAAATTGAGGAAATTGGTTATTTTACAGTTTTATGGCTGCATTTAACTGCAAGCCATAGCAGACTACAATATTACACTTGAGCTGCTGACACCAAATCAATCCCAATATCAACAGTCAACAAGCTAAAATCTAACGGCAAACATCCCATATCGAAATGCAGTCTGGAAAACACTGATACGTGCCGTGCCTATCTGCATTCGAAGACAGTCAGGTAGTAAACTAAACAGCGACTTATCGATCATGTGAAATTATTCTTAAACAAACAAACCACTTCGATCCCAGGTTGAATCTTCCAACAGATAGACAAAATGCACACTATCTTCTTATCAGCGACATTGGTTAGTTTTCGAAATCGCTTCTATCACACCTTATCACATCCACTCCATCATTTGTCTGCGCTGGATGTTGTCAATGCAAATACAATTTCCCAGGAAAAAGTCCTTCTGCAGTCGACAATAGTGTCTGAGCATGTTGTCCGAGCACCTATGATCTGATATCGAACACAATCAACATGAGGTTGTGACGCGTTTTTCGTCTTCAAAACATAGTTTGGACAATGGAGTAGGATATATGCCTGCGACCCGAGGAGCTAATACAACGAATTCTTATAGGTTTTTGTGTTATCAAAAACGTTTAGCCACTATCTAGCCCCAACAAAGGACGCCACTGCAACGATCATCAATCCTTGATCGACGACAGTCTGTAGCGACGATAAGAGGTGCGACAATGACAGTTAGTAACCTGCACCCTACACCTTCGTTTTACAAATCGATTGTATGCTAATCGGATTAGAAGGTTGAGAATGTGTTGACATTTGATAAGGATTTGTTATTCGAGAATGCAATGACGATACGATGTCTATGCATAAACTCACATGGTTTGGAAGTGGGTCAATAAATTATATGTTCCTCTTTGGGACGAAATTTCGGTTAAATTTCCAACCTAATGCGCGATCAAATCAAAGTGGCTCGATATTGATTGAATACATTCAGACAAGAATTTCAATTATTTGGAAGAATATGGTGAATAAGATTATTTTGTGAGTTCACCAGCTCCTAGAATTTTTTTCTAGAGCTCCTTGATTTTTTCTGTACTCCTATAATTTTTTCTTAGATTCCCAGATTTTTTCCAAGCTCCCATATTTGTTTTGCTAGACTCTGGAATTTTTGAAATGAAATTTTTCTTCTCCTGGTTTTTTTCTATGCTCTCATGATTTTTTCTTAGACTCCTAGAATTTTTGCTAGCACTCCTGATTTTTCCTATTATTTTTTTTCGTAAGCTCTGTAGACTTTTTCCACACCATCTGAATTTTTCTAAGCTCCGGATGATTTTTTCTTAGACTCCATGGTTTTTTCCCAGACTCTAAGGACTCACCCAGAAAAGATGGTTCAAACGACAGGGGAGCCACTTGAAAAGGGGTTTGACACTTGTTCGAGGGCGACATCTGCGGAGGAAGATGGAGTTAGCGTCGGGCCTACCTCCGAGTTGCCTGGACCTCATGACTCTGGAAGAAGAGGAATGGGCTGTGGCCACATCTATGTCCAAAAGAGGGAGGGCCTCGATCTTACCCTTGTTGACAGTATATGATGGTGAAGGTAGTGCAGATTAACCTTCACCATTCCAAAACAGCATCCGCTGCCCTGCCACTCCGACTGTCTAGGGCAGAGAAGGAGCTCATCCAAATCCGTGAACCATGGGTTGCCAACAGCCGGGTTTGCGGGCTACGCACCAATGGATACTGGCTGATGGTTCCTAACGGCTTTCATAAGCCACGGGTCTTTATTCTTGTAAAGAAAACCATAAACCTCTTTATGTTACAGAATTTTAGTGACAAGGATAACATGTCTGTTGCAGTGGAAATCGATCAAAGATCTTGCTGGTTTGTTTCTTGATACATGGCACATGATCATGGCACCAGCCCTCCCTGCGACATCGTCAAGGGTGCTGTGGCTGTAGCCACGAAATCTGGTGTGCGTCTTATTCTGGGGGCTGACTCTAACGCTCATAATGAAGTATGGGGTAGCTCCAACACAAATGGCCGAGGTGAGGAACTTTTTGATTTCATGCTTGCCCACGACCTTTTCATCGCCAATACTGGTACGGAACCAATCTTCCTTACCTCAAACCGTATTGAGGTGCTTTACGTTACCTTGATTAGTGGGCGGCATTCGCATCTTCTCCATGACTGGAGGGTTCTACAGGAAAGTTCATTCTCTGATCATAGGTACATATCGTACAACGTGGCTGACCGCAGCTCTGCCGAGCAGGTAGCCTTTATTAACAGAAAGAGGACGGACTGGAAGTTATTTAGACCTCTGGTTCGATCCTCACTGGAAACTGCTCCTAAGAGGATTGGCTGCTACCAGGAACTGGATCAGGCAGTTGACATCCTTACTAGTTCTCTCAACTCCGCGTCTAGGGAAGCATGTAAGCCACCCACAGGCAGGGGGAATTCTAAGCCCCCCAGGTGGAATATGGAGATGTCGAGACATTCGGTTGTTCAATTGATTTGGGTACCTAGGCGTAGGGGTTTTCCAAGCAACTTTGAGGCAGATGATCTAGCAAGGCCTGGTGCCTAGCTACCGGAGGTCTCTTGCTCCTTCTCAATAGGTATACCGATGACATCGGTCAAATTGGCCATCAGGAAAAAATATATTGAGGACGCTAGGAAGTCCTGGGCAGATGAATCATCCTTTGCGATAATAAGGTAGTCCTGGGTATTCATGGACGTGCATAGCACTAGGCAGCTTTTAGGCTTAACTCGAAGCGTTCTGCGTTGCACCGTAGACGCTCTTACGGGCCACTGCCTCATAGAACGGCATGAACAACGATTGGGCGTAGAGTTTTACGATTTCTGTCGCAGTTGCAGCTCTGAGGACGAGGAAAAATCCGTTCTTTATTTCAAGTGCCATAGCTCCCCAACTGTAACACGTTCCCAATGGAACATGTTACTGGAAACTACTTTTAATTTTTGGAACGACTTGCTCATATCAAAAACGAGTAACACTTAACGAAACGCTTGAAAAATCATAAGCAACTTGAAGGGCATGCCCGAAAAAAACACGACAATCGTTTCGGTAACTGGCCTCTCCGTTATTGTACTTGTTCACCAGCTCACAAAGGCGACGGAAGAGGAAAATTCATATTTTCAGTTCTTGAGCTTTAAGCTTCACTGGCGATGATTTGATCAGGAACGCACAAAATAGACGACGTTGAGTAAACTCGATAGACAGTTTGAAACGCTCTGTAACGTATTAAACCGAGCCCTTTGAGCTTACAGTGCTTTATATTGAAACGTGCAACGTTTATGATAACATACGTTGCGCGTGCCAATATAACCAACGAAAAGAACATCGTTCCATAAATAAAATATTACTGGAAGATGTTAATCGCCGCAAAATGTACCGCTGGAACGTCTTACTTATGTTTATCGTTATTTCCCATCTCTAGTGCCAGTGCCCGGCTTTGGCAAGAAGAAGGTTGACGGCAATATTTTTTCTTGGGTCCCCTGATTTTTTCTAAGCTCCCAAGATTTTTCTAGCCATCCTGATTTTTTCTTAGCCACTCTGAGTTTTTCTTAGAATCTCGAGAATTTCTATGTCCTATGATTTTTTTTCTGAACTCCAATGATATGTTCCCAGACTCTTAGGATTTTACTTCTAAACTCCCAGAATTTTTTCTAGGTTCCCTGATTTTTTATTAACTCTCATGATTTTTACCCAGACTTTTATAATTTTTTCAAGAGTCCTTTGATTTTTAGTAAGCTGCCATGATTTTTTCTTAGATTCATAGTATTTTTTTTGAAGTCCCAGAGTTTTTTTTAGCTTCTATAATTTTTTTCTAGTCACTGGAAATTTCTTTTTGCTTGAAGAATGAGAAAAAAAGTAAAGGATTCGTTGATGAATTCAATATATTTTAAGGTCTGTTCTCCAGCTCAATTCTGGGTAAGATTGGACACTTGTGAAACTTTAAACATATCCGAAAAACGTTCCGTAGCTTGTTAGTGCGAAAAAAATTACAAACTCTTTGCTGATATCACAGCCTCATATCAGGAAGAAAATTTTGGGAATTTTTTTATTGGTCATTTGTTGGATTTTTTTTACTGATAGTACATATGAAATTGAACCTTGGAACTGAGAAGTTGCTTTTAACTGTTATTCTTCCATTATAAGTTTTGACCTGAAATCCATTCCTTTGTTTTTCCGATTTTCGGCAAATTTAAAACGCGAGGGAACATATCTTTCAAATGATCTTAATATTTTCGTGTCCGGAGATGTTTTTTTTACCAATAATATGAAGTTCTAAATCAAAGTGTTTACACCTTTCTTAAAACTGATGTTTTATTTAAAAATGCCATTAGAAATATAACTACGATATATAACTACGAAGATATATAACTACGAATAAGTAGATATTTTTAAAGTTATAAAAGGTATTATTATCGACAATCGATGCTTGTTAGATTGTTTACCCTTTTTTTAAAAAATGATAGCAAAAGAAAATAAAAATATCCACTTTACTTCTTCGAGAATGTGGTACTTTAGCCGAAATATTTCGCTAAATTGGGCCACACATCATTTACATGGATCCACCATACATCCACATATCATTTACATCAATGCCGTCTAAGTTTTCCAAAGAATTTTGCTTATTATTATTTAATTTGCAATTTTTTAACAATTTTTAAAAACAAAAAAAAACATTAAAACTACACCAAACAGTGCAATTTCCGTTATAAAATTGAGCATCACGAGGCTTTTGCAGATTTATCTTTCCCTGAAAATGACGATTTTGCACGTTTGCAATTCTATTGAGCCGAAGTGTACACCGCCACGACAACACAATATTCACGAATGAATATTTTTCCACTTTTTTTCAATTGTTCTGTTTTATTTTTATTTATTATTAATTTTTTAACAATACTGAATAGGAATAAAAAAAAAATCCTATCAAAAAAACAGCACAGCTTCAAAAAAATCCTCTTGAAAAAATATTTTCATATAAATAACTAATTTTTCCCTCTAAAAGTCATTTTTGTGTGAAAGATTTTGTACCGTTTCAATTTAATTATAAGATTAAGCTCAATAAAATCATAAGATTATACAAAAACTACAAAAGATTTAAAAAACCAATGACTGTTAGTCACTGAACTGAATATTTTTTTTCCTCAAATATCATTGCAGCCAATTCAACTCATCCACGTTACGCACCAATCTTTTAAACACCTGTCATCTGATTGTAAGTATCATGGATAAATATGTTATATGCTTATCAAATTATTCAGAAGGAAATCAATCTAGATAAAAAAAATCCTATAAAAACTAAAATTCGAATCAACACACAACCTAACAACTATTTTAAACACTTCAATTTCAATCTTTCACTAAATTTTAATCTCACATTTCGAAAATTCCATAATTTCAAATTTTATATCCACTGCACTAGCCACTGTATGCACTGCACCGTTTGAAAGGGTTTAATATTTTGCTAATTAGCCCCATAAACAACAACTAAATGGCTTCATGTAAAATGCATTGCGGTTGATGTCTTAGATATTATCGATTTTGACATCTCATGCATAATTGTCCCGCCAGAAAGTTTCATCGAGACAAGTGAATGTAGCCTCAATAGTAATGATCCGCGAAAAAGTGATTTAGTGCAATAATTAAGTGATTTAGTGTGATAAATTTATGCATTTCCACTTGAGGAAGTCGTATTCCGGAAATGGAGAACGAAAATGAAGAGCAAGGTGAGTGAAATTATGAATTATCGCAAAAAGAAAATTCTTCTGGGATGTGAAAGATTGTTTGCTGTGTGTGGGGTAAGGTGCGGCCGGAAGATATTCGAGAAGTTTCTAGTGCACTTTCGATGGTATAAATGTCGCGATATTAGGAACGTAGACGTTGTTTATGCGGTTGTGAAAAGGATTTCAAATTGAAGTAATTATCAATTGGAATTTAGCTGCTAAGGGTTGTTTCGTGTCGGATGTTCGATCACTGCCAAAGTTAATTTGTCATGTGCAGGCCAGATTTCGTTAAGATCGTGCATCGATAGAAAATTCACAAGAGCGATTCGACTTTGCAGGCGCAGGTGCTTATGCTTGTAACCGGTCGATGTGTGAGTGTGCGTCACGTGACCCACGATTTTGAATGGGTGCTGTAGTTAATACGTGCCTTAAAGATTTTAGTTCAGTGAATGCATAGATTTTTTTGCTCGGAAATTTGCATGCATCGAAAGAAACACTTCGTAGCTTGCACGGAATCATGCAATTTAGGTGGTGTTTGATGGTTAAAGCTTTCTATAAGTCAATAGTAGTATTTTAAAAACCGTGCTTCGGATTTTGTCCTGGTAAAATATTTTATATGTCCTTAAAAATTCCAGTGTATGTAATTTAGTTTAAAAAAGGCTCGGTTTGACTGAATAAATACATAAATGTAGCTATGTATCTATATTATCAGTTGCACAATAATTCTTAACGCTGCAGCGTGTCTTTCGTCTGATAATGAGACGTTACTTGACTTTAGTGTTGAAAAACGGAAAAGACAGCATTGAAATGGTGGTTTTCAACTTATAGTGAATGTGGTTTTCTTCGTCACTCGAAAATAATCTTTTAAAATATTCTCTAGTTATAATGGGCTATTATTTGTTATATATCTATTGACATTAAATATTTACCTATTATAATATATTTAACTATTAAAATTATATTTATGGCAGCATTAGTTTATTTTCCGCAATATTTCATATATATTTTTTCAGTAATCAGGGCAGAGGCATAAAAATACCTATTATAATTATCTGCCCTAAAACTATTATTTGAATTATTTTTTACTTACTACACTGCGGTTTACGGAAGCCAGTGCACATATCTGAGATTTCAGAATATATTGATGATTTTTTCTGATGCTTTGTCACGGACAAATTATGAGAAGTTGGAGGCATTGAATTGCAGAGGGTAACAATATGTACCAGCTTTACCCTCACATAATTCTTTGAATTTTCATGAATGCCAGAAACAGTTCTTTTTATATTAACTGCTAATTTTATTTTTATGTCAGAGCAAGAAAATTGAAACAAATGAGTATTGAATTATTTGCACGTAGATGGCAGAAATAATTAACCAGATCGTATTTGATGTGACGAATCTCTCAATTGCCCGGAGAATTCAAAAAATATTTTTAGTGTTTGGCTGAATTTTGCTTTATATTTTGTCACTCCACCATTATTTTTAATTATTTAAAATTCTCTTGAATTGGCAGTCATGCAAAATGTTTTATTACATGGTTGAAAAATATTATCTAAAGATGCACCGACCGAAGTTTTAGGGTCTTCTTTTTAATTATGTTACTTGAGATCTATATAGAAGCTTCGAACTAAATAACCTTCATAAACAAATGGATATCTATTAGATTAGGATCTAGTGAATAGGCTAGCCATGGCGGAAACTCAATATTTTCGGTGGAAAAGAACTCTTTCACTATTCTTGCAACATAAATTGGCGTATTTTTGGCTGAAAACTGAAATTTCTTTCCGCCATTCCTTCACCAGGGTCAGAAATCAGCTCGTCAAGCAACTTTAGGTAAACTCGTGTTATATTTAAGTCTTATTCTTGCTCAGAGCATCTCACTTCATAAGCCATGAAAATAGAATGCAAATCCTTCGAAAACATGAAAATTATTTATTTTTCGTCGGAAAAACGATGCTCCATTGCACTTTTTGATGGATAATACATAATTTTACGAAAGCTTAAATTTAACATGTTTATGGTTAGCCGAAAGTGATGATTTTCCACACATTGTTATCTATTTTTTTTTAAAAAAACTCGCTGCTCAGTTCGAATTTAGGTGCTTTGTTCTGTTTCCCGTAGAATTGAAAGATATTTATCGATAGACTGCGTTAGACTGGTCGCAGTTCCCGAAATGATCGTCTGATCATGTTATCAAATGACTTTTAGTCGCCCGTTTTCAATCATTTCCTCCCGTAATTTTCAATCTTATTTCAATATCTTTTGATTAGTCGCTGGCTTTTTTCAATCTACGTGTAGTCATTTTATTGCTTCACCCATTTTCCTGCTACGTATTTATTATCATCTTTTCATCTAACAAAGGAATTTTCCATCGTTGCATGCTGTTATGTTTATTTTCATTTTAGGAAAAAGCATGAGCAGAATATTTGAAAAAAAAAATCTAATTTTAGTGCAAGTAATGGGTACAGCTAATTTTACCCAGTGTAAAGTGTATACAAAAGTGGGGAGATTGGAGAACCTTGTGAGAATCCGACTCCTATTGACCGTGTACTGGAGACGTGGTCGTTAATTCAGAGGGGAAGAATCTCTGTCCTCAGGAAATGATCAAATTAGTAACATTAAGGGTTTAGGAATGAGCATCAATATGAAAATAAATGTATTGTGCGTTCGACTACTTTCCCGATCGAAGATATGAAACTGTTCGGTCTCTAGTTTTAAAGAAACGTGATATATTTGTGTGATTCTTGTACCACAATAATGGTGGCTTTTTTCAGCGATTTGGAGAACATTTAGTGCGGAAAATCGCATTGCCAATATCTGCTATTTCTTGGATTTTATTGTTTCGCAAGTATATTTGGCAGGTATTTGTTATCGTGCTAAAATGCTTCAGTCATAATCGTCATGCATTTCAATTGCTATAAATCGGAGTAAGAGATAATAAATTCAAGTTGAACGAACTTCAGGATAAAATTCCAAGCCTTAAGCAGACGAAATGATTAATTGAAAAAATCAGCTCAAACAACATTACTTCAAAAAAATGGCCCGGATTGTGACTTTATGCTGGTGTAGCTCTGAAAAGAAAACAAATAACGACAGAAGTGATAAAGGGACTCACGACAAAAAGTAGATCTCAAAGTTACACCCCCATCGTTGAACACCGAAAAAAAATTACTACCGAATTGACTGGCAGCTAAATTAAACGCAACTCTCAGTCTTCTCTGTCACTGCAGACGTTTCAGAGGCTTCGATCTTTTTAACGAGGCAATTAAAAGCAATGAGAATGGTGTCAGGTATTATTGACTTAATTTACTCAGTACGTAGAGAGTAGGTTGCTAAGGAAGTTTGATGCATGATGATGCAGTTGCCATGTGATTTAAATTAGGGCGCAATGGTATTTTCCCCTCGTTTTACTTAAATCTATATTTTCTTCTAAGACACACTGATCAAGTTGTGAAAAGTTTTTTTGTGTTTCTGAGGTTTTTTTTTATCAAAACAGTTAGTCGTGCTTCTACCACAACCTAGAAAAATCGATCTTCAGTTTTCCCTTGCGAACCAATGCACTTTATGCAAAATTCCATTGCACCGTTCTGACCCCATTCAATTCGAAAAGGGATCACGTGAAAGGTCAGAACTGCAGCCAGAAAAACAGGAAATCAATTTTTCGAATTTCAAATAGAGTACACGCACAAACCGTAGGCAAATGACTGTGAGAACGATTCTTAAACGTAAAATCAATTATGCATTTGTTGGCGAAAAAAAACCCCGATGGTCTTAAGGACTGTGTTGAAAGGGAAATCGTAAGTACGATGATTCTAATTCGAAACGATTATCGAGTAGAACGGACATGGAATTTGCATTTAAAATATCGAATAAATAGTGTCAAGGAAACACTAATGAGGTTCTTCGATTATGTTCAGCGATGAGTCTGGAAGTTGGCTCTCTATGCAACTCAGAAGGGGACAGTGTTGAATAGTGTTGATTGCGTTAACCTGAACATGCATTGCGGACACCTGAGTTTGCTGGGAATGTGTAACGTTTGCGGTAAATGAAGGTGAGATATCTAGTTTTAATGCAGTTTGACACCAAACATTAGCATGAATGTGTGCTAGGTACAATGTCGTGGCAGGATTAAAATCGT
Organism: Nemotelus pantherinus; assembly: GCA_963978885.1. Taxonomy (NCBI): domain Eukaryota; kingdom Metazoa; phylum Arthropoda; class Insecta; order Diptera; family Stratiomyidae; genus Nemotelus; species Nemotelus pantherinus. The sequence goes on along the minus strand of OZ022266.1, from coordinate 29,403,062 downwards.
TATAAATTTGAATGTAAATGCTCAGTGAATCCGATCGTAGATTGTTGGATTTGGCCAATAGAGATGACTTTATATATTTTGTGCGTCCATAAAATGTAAATAAAACGAAACAAATATGATATCATCGGAGGTTTTGAAACAGTTTCATGCTAAATTTCAGCTAGTTTTCTAAACTTTTCTTTCATCTTCATAATCATCTTTAATTTTCGGAATAGTGGTGTCACCTAGTGATACGCACTTTGGGCTGCGAAAAATCACTTACATGCCCAATTGCTATTTAACTCTACCATCCCGCTCCGAAATTTGACAATGCGGAAGAAACAAAGTAGAAATTTTAATGTGCATAGCGCGGTTAAGTTCATGAGGTTCGAACCGATGAGTCCATGCTCTTAAGTTGCATTCGCAATCATCGCCGCCATTCATAATTCAATTTTAGAGAACCGAAAAATGTCTCGGTCCCAGGCCCTTGGGTTCTCGTCGATTGAAAATTCGCAATGGACATGGGCAAATATATACGTTGTCGGTCCGTAACGTATGATTAAATCCGACGAAGTTAAAAACTTGAGGTTATGTGTAGGATGACCTTATTGTTAAACGACCGACTTTTTTCAGTTTTATGACATCGCAGCAATTGTATCCAGGAGAATGTCGGTCGCGATGTATGAAGTGCTGAACCATTGACGGGGGCCGTGAAAAATACTGCATGGCATCGATTTTAAGGAAAATTCAACTGGAGAAAAAATATGATATGTTGTCCTTTTGAAAACTCTAATATTTTATTCCTTGATTAGTTTTTGATCTAATTTAATGGCACTTTCCAATAATGTGACTTTAAAAATTAGCACCCTTATTCTAATTTTCCAGTCCCACCACTGATCACATTTTTGAAGCCCTCCAACCTGCGCCATGCACCAAGCAAACATGACCATGTCCACCGTACATTCAATTTCAAAACGAACATGGACTCGACGTTGCGCTACTCATTCGCGAAAATGACTTTTCCTTGGAGAGAGTATCACCAAACAGTTACAGGTAATTTCGAAATGAGTTTGCGGTTGTTCCGGTTTACTTATTGAATACTTGACTCTTTGGCCACGCACCTAAGTACCTCCTTGACGATTGTGGTCTTGTCGTTTGTTGCCATGCACAATACCCCTGTATGCAGTAGACTCAAAGCTTTTTGTCGCTGACAAAGGAGTGCCTATATCATTTTCGTTGACCACACATTAAAATCAACGCAAAATCTTTCTTCGAAGATGTCATAAAATTATTTAATGGTCATGTTTCCTTTTTGCAATTACCGAGTAGGTACCAACTCAAATCGAAAACGAACAATTATTTTTTCGGCGTACAGTTCATATTATGTATGTTGCCGACAGCAAATAATGTGAAGGTATTTTTTTAGTTGATGGAATTCTTCTTTATTGACACGGTGATGAGTGGTGAAAAATTATAGTTTACTAGAAATTATAAATTAATGTGCTCAGTGAAATTGAAATTGCAATTGATTTTCGATCCCAACCAGCTATTTTCGGTACCTTGGAACTGTGGAAAAATATTTTGCTTCTATTTTTGCTTCTCCCTTGATGAAAATAAATTTTGGATCCTAAATCGATAAAGTCTACGATACACAATCATCGAAATAAACGCTAGCCTACTGTTTAAACACAATTGAAAATTAAAAAACCAAAGCGCATCAGAAACGCTAGAAACACTAATGTTCGAAAAACAGTAGAGGATTTGTGCAGATTTTAAGTGTGTATTCTACCACTACTTACTTTTCCTACTTAAAACTAAGTAATAATAGAATCTAAGCTTATATTAATTTCGGTGACTTCATCGAAACTTACAGCGATAGAAAAATGTTTGGGGTTGTCATCCGAAAAATATGCAGATCTTAGAAAATTTAAACATTGTTTACTTATTTTCATTGCAAATGTTTGCGATGAAAATACTTAATGTAAGCATTTCTTGGAACGAAAATAACAAAAAGGCCTAGTGCTGGCAGCCCTTTGCTAGCAACGTATCAACAAATATGTCGCATCTGCCTTACGTTGAAGTCAACCTGCTCTGCGAATTTCGTATTTACCCAATGACTGCATTGGAAATTATAGGGATGCAAAGAAATTTAGGGTTACCATTCGCAAAAGTTTTAAGATTTTCTAGATCTTAATGTTTGGTGTTTATTTTCACTATAAGATCACTACGATTTGAAAATTATATGATAAAATCGCTTACTACTGCCAAAAAAATACAAAAACGACCATAGCCTGCAACCCTATCATCGTTTTGAAATTAAATTTCTACTGAATATTGCCTATAATAAGTATAATTTGCCATTTGAATTTAGTTATGATTCAATGACTGTACTCGAAGTTATAGGGCAAAGAGCTTTATTTTCCTCAGTAATTTTCTAAATTTAAGACACCAAAATTACCATAGCTGGCAGCTCCTACCAAATTTTTCAACCTAAGGTCCAGATATTGTGTGAATTTCGTCAAAATCGAATGACTGAATCAGAGTTTATAGGGCCAAAAGCAGCTATTTTTCTTAGTGATTTTTCAAAATGACACCACCGGCACAAAATTGCCTGGATTTCAAAATCACTTCCATCAGGTTTGATCCTACTTAAAAACAATTCGTTCCGTAAATTCCAAATAATTTTGATAATCGTATCGTGAGTTTCCGTGAACAGAAGTTTTTGATGCTAAAAATATAGGCAAATTGGGAAAGGGTTAATAGGTGTGCTCGTTGTAAAATTTCAAATTTTTTGCTTTGGCTATGTAGACAAAGCATAAGATTTATATATAAGTGGCTTTTTTTCCAAGAAACGACATTTTTTCCGGAGAGTCGACGATTTGAAGGTTTTCACTTTCAGCGCCTGCCGTAGCTACAGGGTTGCCAACATGCTCATTAAAAGCTACAAAAACTTACAACATAATAATACCAATATGTTCTAAAAGTTTCATAATGATTGAATAGCTCTGTCAAAAGTTATCGCAATTAAAATTTTTTTAAATTTTCTCGTTCTCTTTTTGAGCACCTAACGCACACATGGAGTTAAAAAATTCCAAAACACTATCCAATTCACATTTAAAACATGTTCGAAATTCATTCCGTTACCTTAATTTTTGCAAAAATCAGTTGTGGACGGAACAATAGGTATATTAAAAATATCACTAAAATGGCCGCCGGCGCCAACGGGTTAAAGATAATTGACATTTAGTGAGACCTGGACCTATTTTGCAGATACACCAATGTGGCCTGAAAGTTTCAACTGAATCAGACGGCGCATTTCTGAGAAATAGTCACTGAATTTTTTTTATTATATATATATATATATATATATATATATATATATATATATATATATATATATATATATATATATATATATGAATTTTTGGCCAAATCGATTTTAATACTAACATCGAACGTTAGTAAAAACATTGTAGAATATTTCACGAAATCTTTTCAACGGTTCGATTTTCGAGCAGCTGTCTCATCAAATATTTGTGCAGATTGAGCTCACTTTGGAAAATCCCTTTCGACCCTCATCCATTTTACTTTTAATCTCCTAGAGCCATCAAACTCATCTTGCCATTCCATCGACACAAGTCCATATGCACCTCTTGCGCATGCACTAATTGTTCAACTCGACGAATCCAAGTCAGTAATTCTGTTCCGCACCCCATATACGGAAGAGGAAGAACTCGCGCCCTTTTCAGACAGGTTTATGATTTCTGAGACGTTCAATTTGAATAGACCCCAAGGGAAAAATTGCCGCACAATTCTCAGTTTCGTCGTCTTCATCTTGAGCTGGGATTTAGAGAAAATCCAGTGGCACATAAGATCTGTGAAGAACATGCGCAAGTGAGGGAAAATGGTCATTGGCATTGGGAAAAAGTAACGGCAAGCTGCGGTCTCTATGAGCACGGTGTGCATCCTAGACACAAGCAACGAAAATCTATTTAAAGGAGCCGAGATATGATGATCCCTTCACGTTTGGCGTTATTTTCTGTCATCGTGCCGGTGATTCTGTGTCGCATCAGCACGAGGCAGATGCATACTTCAGCATGGACCAATTTGATGAATATGGGTGACAGATTTTCAGTTGATAAATAAACGAAATGTTAACCCATTTCGTCCGGGCGGTGAAAATCCTCAGCTTGGGTTTGAAATTTTACTCCTCGTTTTCGTCGTACCAAAGTAATTTTAAAGTCATATTAAAGTAATTTGAAGTTACCAACAAACAAGCCCGATAATTTTCAAATCAGCCAAACGAATCATCCAGATGTATGAGGGTTAAAAGCAATAAAATAATCTGCCAGAAAATGAATTTGATCCATATCATGATCAGTATCGACCGTACCCACCACCAGCAGCAGCGGCGGCGCTTTTCCGCAAGGCTTCATGTTTTAATGAAAACTCTTACCTACGTGTGGCAATGTGGCTTCTATGTGTATTAGGCTCCTGGGGTGCATGGGTTGACGTGACATTCGAAGCAATTTTCAACCACCATGCCTAATACACGGGCATACATATATTTAGGAATCTCAACAACATTTCGACCCTTTCACTTTGCACACATTGCAATTGTTCCCGAATAGCAAACATTGGGCGAACAACAGCAGCACCCGGTCTATTTGTGGTGATTTTCCGTTTGTAACCAGGTGTATTTTTTTTATGAATATGTTGTGCAGTGATGCTTTGTGGCACATGTCGATAGGTGTACGCTATTCGAAATACATTTTGCGAATTTGTAGAGGGAGGGGGAGAGAGGAAGTTATTGTATGCAGTACTACAAAGGAAAGAAAAAAAAAGTCCTGATTTCGGTCTTTAATGATGATTGCTCTTTTTGGTTTTATGTTTGATGCAATAGCAAACTGAGAAATATTTAAACTTTTCTAAGTGGAACGAAAAAACACTACTACACTTTCTGTCCACTAGACATTTTCTTTCATTAGTTTTGATTTCGTCTATGTCGTTTAAAATATTTCGTTTGAATCATCTTTTGATTTTAGCAAACAGCCAAAAATCAGAAAGCGCATGTCTGGAGAATCAGAAAGTTGCCACAGTGAGTCAATACAGTATTTCGAAAAAAAAATGGATTCGATTAAATGCTTGAGGTGGTGCAATGTCATGGTGGAACTTTCAGCCACTGTCTCCTAGTAGTGGCAGTCTCTTCCGTCGAAGGGAATTATTTAGTCTACGGAGTGGGCAATACTCGTTGCGAACAGCGAAAAACAAGTAAAAGCAGAAAACTGTACTCGTTGGGATTAGCAGAAATATTTCAACATAACCTTCTTATTGTGGCGTGTTTCTTTTGCTCTCTTCGGCCGTGGAAAATGAGCTGTTTTCTATTGCGAATGAATGAGCTGTTTTTCCACGCTTTTTGCCTTAAAGCCATACCTGTAGACCCAGGACTCATTTCCACGAATTATAATTAAAAGCTATAAAATTAGGATCATTAAGGGCGCATTCGACCTGTTTCGAGCAACTTCGAGGCAGTCATGAGCAAGGAGTTCCAGGATAAATTTACACTGACATCAAGGTCATAAGCTAAAATTAATTGATTCAATCCATGTAAATCCTGTTCACTTTTCGTTTCTTCCTTTGTTATTTGAATATCTACCAGCAATAGTTGGCGTATTAATTTCATTAATTTGCGATTTTGACTGGTGCCAAGCCTTTCAGACCGTTTTTTCTCGTTAACTTTCAGCAATTTTTGAATCGGCCAGATATCAAGAGTATTGTTTTGATTTAAATTCAAAATGTTTTTCGAAATTTTCGATGTCCAAACCAGTAGAAAATTGCAAGAGCCTAATAGCTGTGTCTAATGACTCCGAACAAAGAGCAGATTATCTCAAAGCAAGCTAGAATAGAGCAGCTGTCAAAAAATATGGAGCAACTGTGAGGCAAAAAAAGTCGAGCAAGTTAGAGCGATTGGGAGATAATTCTCCAAATTGATTGCTTGTCAGAAGTTAAACCTGTCAATTCACAAACTCTACTTCAGTTACAATTATATGTTAATGGTCGGTTCCGCGACAGTTGACAAACAGCTGGTTGATTGCCTCAAGTTGTTCTCCCAAAAAAGGTAGAGCAGAAAATCGTGCTCTAAATTGCTCTAGTTCAACTTAGAGAAGGCTCATGAAATACAAATCAGAGCAGCTTCGGGCAAGTTAGAGCAACCAAATTGCTCATGAAACACATTTTGCTGAGATATCTCAACCTAGCGCAACCTAGTGCAGCCTATTAAACACAGCTAATATCCCATCAAACATATTATCTTTGCAGAAACCTTCTTCATGTTTTGGAATGATAAATCAGATTATAAAAATGTTTTAAAATTTCGTCCATAGTATTTTGATTCAAATATGCCAGAATTGATCGACTTTGACTTCAATACTTTTCAAACCAATATAGAAAAAACAACATGAAAATACATTTTTTTTAATGATTTCCTAATCACGAAAACTTGAAAAATCAAATTAAAAAATGAGTACTTTAGGAAAAAAAATGAAAAATAATTCGGAGAGTTTCAAAACAAACCAGGAAAGTTTGGTCCTTTTTCTTAAAAATTTTTGTAGATATTTTCAATTAACATAAATTTTATAACGAAAAACGTAAGTTAAATGATAAACAAGCAGCAAAAATTGAACGAAGCTTTCGTTTGTAAAGATCTATGGAATTTTTATGTAAAATGCTAGCTATGAAAATACTATGAACGGCCAAATATTTTAGAGCATTCGCGCTTAATCATATAAGGTTAGATATGGCGTGGATGGTGCGAAGCATGTTATCGATTCGAGTTGCTGCAAGGTGTTCAAAGACGCTCTTGACGCCAAGAAGAGTCAATAGGGGAGAAAATGAGGGCTCTCCAAAGAAACCTGCAGAATTGCAAAGCTGTTGATAACCTTCTCACGCAGCTCGTTTGTAAAAGAAAGGCTCAGGTCGTCCTGGTCAGTGAGCTTTACAAGAAGAGGAACTCGCCTATTTGGTTTTCGGACGCCACAGGGTACGCGGCGATCTGCATTGCTGACGCTTTCAGCGCAAGTATTTGTGGTGGCAGCTGTGATGAGGCTTTCGTTTGGGCAAAATACAGAGAGATAACTTTCGTGAGCTGTTACTTTTGGCCGAATGACTCAATGCATGGGTGACTTCAATCCTAGTGGTTTGGTGTGATGTGTACCCACCGGAAAACACTCGATTGCAATGTATTGTAGAGACCGTGTCGAGGTTGAACCTGTTGATGCTAAACACAAGCTTTACGCAAACATATAAAAAACACGGTGTTGGCGAATCCATTCCCGAAATCAACATGACACCGGAAGGACTGGTAGCCCTCCTGAGTGATTGGAGGACGATGGAGGACTACAAAGGTAGTGACCATAGCCACATCATCTTTTACATCACTGGGAATAGACACAGGCAATACCACTCATTTTGGAGAGCTCTTGATTGGAACGTAGCCAGGCTAAACAGAAATGAAATAGTAACGTCGATAAACGTGAGCCTGGAGGAAGAAACACCACCCATTAGGGCCCCAGTGACTCATGAAGCAGTTGAAAGCACTGTCTCTAGCACTATGGCTCTGATTTAGAGAGCATGTTATGCTTCAATGCCCCGACGGCAACCCTTCCGTGGAAGAAAGCAGGCTTACTAGTGGAACGATTACCTTTCGCCTGCAGGCGCAGGGCACAGTGGGCCAGAAATAAATTGCAGGCTGCCGAGATTTCTGCGGTCCACACGGCAGCGAAAAAGGAATTGGCCAAAGCCATCAAGAGGGGCAAGCGCTGGAAATGGTAGGCTCTTTGCGAGCAGATCAATTTAGATCCTTGAGGTGAGGGGTACAAATGAAGGGTACATAGCAGACTTGGTTGCATGCGGTCTAGCGCTCCCAGAGATGTTGCAACCCTCGAAGGCATCGGCGGCTCGCTGTTCCCGGGGCACCCGCCAAAGACGGATGGTAGCATCATCGTTAACGGGGGGTACTCTCTTTACGGAGAAGGAACTGATTGTCTCTGGAATGAAAAACAGGGCCCTGATGGCGTGCCAGTCGAAGCAATGAATGCTATAGTGAAGATTTAAACGTGGCTACTACGGGATCTATATAATTCATGTTTTGTGTCGGGGGTCTTCCCATCACGTTGGGAAGTTGTTCAATTGGCACTCATCGATAAAGGAAAGGTAGATTCGGACAATTCGTCCTTTACCATCCGCTTTGCATGTTCAACACGGCGGGGAAGCTCTTAGAGTGGTGGTTGACGCCACGGCTGCTAGCAATAGTTAGATCAGCTGGTGATCTGTCTGACAGACAGCGTGGGTTTCGAAGGGAGCCTTCAATAGTTGATGACATCTCAGCAGTGATTGAGGCAGTAGCAAGAGTGGTGGAGGCATGCTACAGTATGCAGCCGGCATTTCTTCTGGTAACAGAATTTTTAAGTAAGTAAAAATCTTACATAGTCCGTGATTTGTTTACTCGGGTATCTTTTGAAGATTTTTTTTTTGACCATCTGCAACGAAAAAAAAAGATTAGAGGTGGGTGAGAAATAATCATAAAACAACGACAGTTTCATTATGGTTTATTAGAAGTTAGCAAAAATCACAGAGAAATTATTTGTCTACCAAAATAGTCAAGTAAACTTATCATTTTGTCTATCTACTGCTAACCGAAACACAACATTGAAAAGCAAAATTTCTGGCAGGTGCCATTATCACAAAGCACATATTTTGGAGCTCTCTGTTTTGCCAAGTAAAATATTTTACTCTCTGTCGATTCAAATTCAGGAAAAGTAGGTAGATAATAGCAATTACACAGGTCAGTTCAAATAAAAGTACAACATAACCAAGCTTCTGGAGAAATCAAATTGGAGCTAACGGAACACAGCAAGTTTAAATTGTTGGAAAATCATACCCCCACCAGTAATATCGACTATTTACTGTAGAAAATATTTAAAACGCTGAAACAAATCTACCAGCAGAGAAGCTCGACAATGGACGCTGGGCTAGAAAACCTCCAATCATTGATAATTGATCTGGTAGCCATATTTTCTATACCTGCTCATTGAAAAATAGTCCCGAATAAAATCATTTAAGCCTATTAACCAGTTTTTCAGTTTCCCAAAAGTATTTGAAAAAGTTGTACTCAGAAAATTGCTTCCGCTTCATGAGGATACGGCCTAGATTTTTAAGCAAGAGTTTGGTTTTTGAAGACAATATAGTATTGAATAGTATGGAATTATGGCAGACATTAAAATAGCATTCGAAGATGAAAAATACTGCTCAGCGGTCTTCCTAAAAGTAAATCAAACTTTTGGCGGAGTCTGTCACAATGAGTCGTTTAAGTCCAGACTTCAAAAAGGCTTCCAAGAATTCTTAACGAACCGATCAAACATTCAAGGTTGAATCCCAAAGTTTGGCAACTACTAAGCATCATGTTCATGGTGGAGTTCCACAAGAGTGTGTTTTGGGACCTGTGCTTTATGTCATATTTACATATGAGCTTATAGTAATTTGGCGAAACACATCAGTCGTTGCAAACAATATAGCCATTCTATGTGCCAACTTATTCCAGATATACCATACTGAATCCCGTACACCAATATTTTCCTTATTCAAAAATAGCTGTTGAAAGCAAAATATCCGGAAATGCACCTTGGCAGAAGGCTGACCTGAAAATGTCACATTAACGCTTCGTTAGCAGTGGAACGTCAAAATTATGAAAGTTCGAAAGATAGGTAAATTTTTACTGGATTCCAATGTGCCTATTTATAAATCTGTTCTGATTTGGGTTGATGGTTTACAGGTTAAGTCCAAATTAGAAGTATTCTTACAAATAAGCTCAGATAATTTTTGGCTGATTTTTGTAACGTAAAAAAATATATTTTTAGTTTTCTGTAATTTACTGAATTTGATTTTTTAGAATGGGTACATTTTTATGTATATCAATTGAAAACATATATTTACTTTTTTTCAATATAATTTTTCTTAAATAAATACTTCACAAACTACCGCCTTTGAAACAATAACTGTTTTTGCTTGAAGCGTCTCTTGATGTCTTTTGCAGCAGCTTGAAGCCTTTATGGACCAACAATTAATTTTTTGGCTGAGACACTGAATCCATGGCAAATAACTGTGACAACACTTAACAATCTGCCAAAGAACAGTTCCGTAGATCAAAATTTTAAGCCAATCTAACTCGATGCTAGTAAATATTCTAGCAAACCTTAGATCTCCAGATCATCAAGCTATAATTTCGAAATCTTGAACTTTACGCAATCATCAATCTTTCGAAATCTAAAAAAAAATAAACATTGCACATTTCCTCGTATCTCTTCTGTTCCGTTCCGTTTTATATTATTTTTCTGCAAGCCAAGAATAAATTAAAAGTTTATAACCCTTGACGATAGAATGTCAGCAGCTCCTTTCGATACGATGTTTTGATTGAGTTTGCAATTTATTCGGTACCTGAACCTGGCTGGTTTTGCATCGACCGGGCTCTCGTACTTTTCAGCACAGGCAAGCCAGACAGTGCAATAGATGCGAAAATCAAGCATGTTGATGTCGTTGCCATTGCTTAGATTACAGGAAAAAAAAATCTTTAATCCGTATACTAATCGAATTCAATGTGCAACAACCCGCCAGCCGGGTAACGTATAGAACGCGCGGCGTTTCTTATCTCATCGACATTTGTAAGAACTCTGGCACTGGTGTAGAAAGAAGTAGACCACCCGCAACTTTCTGACATCTTTTCAGAGTTCTTGCTAAGTGCTTGCTTGCTGCTGCTGCTGCTGCTGTTGCTGCTAGTGGTTTGTTGTTTGAAGCCAAGCTGAAGTACTGTCAAAGAGTTCGAGTAAGATGTTTTATACACGTTAATTTAGAAAATTGTCATCTCATAGTGTGCTGGATCCGCTGCATTCTTAGAAAATGTCAGAAACTTGTCCATACAAGATGAATGTGTTCAAAAGATTCAAAAATGAAGTTCAGTTTCAATACAATAATTTCCATTGAAATCTTCTTATAGTCAGACAATAACCACTCAAAACAATCGCTCCATGTACGATCACCTTAGCTCCATCATCACTAACTCAGTAATTGCTCGTTCTTAAGAACACTGTTGGTGCTGCTGGGTAGTTCTCAAGCGAGATATGGTAGAAGCGCGTGATTTAAGATTTCTCGTGTTAATTGAGATAAGGCTTCGGGGATTTTAAGCCACTAATGGCTAATGGTGACAACTTTATAACATTTTAAGTAGTATACCTCTTCAAGCTCGATCAATTACGTGAGTGAAGTTGTCTTGATTTGACGAGGTCCAAGTCTAAGTGCTCTGTCGTTAATAAATCAAAAACAATTTGATTTTGTCTACTAAATGAGCTTGATACTGAAACTCAATGAGATTCGAAACTTTAGCACAGTTGTTCATATTTTTCGGTCCATTGAATATTTCGCAATCTCTAGCTCTATTTGAAAGAACAATAGTCGTGGCTGATATGATCTCGAAAACGCAAACTAATTGAGTCATGATATAATTGGAAACGGTTGATTGAATGTGCTGACAAAACTTGTGTAAACAAATGAAAATTGGCTTCAAGAAAATTACTAGAAATCGATCAAACAAAATTATTTCGCTGATATTTACTGATGCATAGTGATTTCGTTTTAGCTATAAGTTTTTATTTTTATTCTGGCGTTCCTCATCCTAGTAAGAAACGCAGTTGAGAAAATTTTGATATTTTGAAATCAACGTCGACATAACTGTTATTTTCCAAATCATACACTTCAAATGCCAGACACTGAACAAACATCCAAGATACATTGATCTTTACCGAATCGCATCAAAAATATTAAATTACATTGTGCTACACGCGCACATGTATGCTTACAAAACAGTTACCCCTCGAATCGAGACGGTTTCGAGACAAAGCCTAGACATTTTCGATTCCGTTACATTGACGAGTGGCACGGACCCTATAGGTAATAATAAATGTTTTTCTTGTTCTTCTTCTTCTTTTTTTTGTGGATTTGTCAGCTGTGCACGACCATCACCCCGTGTTAACTTTGGCGATGAATAGACGAAATCGAAAGATGTTATTTTATTCGTGCTACGACGAAACGGCTCTTGCCGAAAAGGATCTTGCCATATTGTTCATAAGGTGGAATAAGCGCACCTGGCAGTTTTTCTTTAAGACTTTAGCTTGGGTGATTGTGTTTTCTCCCCTAAGGCACGTTTTTCGAAAACAGGACTTTCAAGAGTTTTTCGACGTAGTTGAGGATAGTGGTTCCGAGCTGCAGAATGATTGCTCGGAATATTATTGTCCTTTTCAGTTATGTCAGCATGTAGGATTTGAAGCTGACAAATATAAATAAGTATGGCGTTGTGCCTATTGAACGGACTTTTATTGTGTTATCCCAGAATTTTCACGAGTTATGTACATATGAAGAGAAAAAGCAATTTTTTTCGCTGGACTGATGAGGTTGGTTGTTGGTCATTTGATCTGCCATATTTAGTTTAGAAAACATTGCTAGTAGGTCTATAAACGAAATTTATTACCTTAATTTTCTAATTTAAATGTAACTTTCGTTGTCTGAAAAATCAAAAGGTTTACCAAAAATCTTGTTAAGCGGGCATTCATCAAAAACTTTCAAAAATGTTCGAAACTGATCCTCACTTTTTGAACAATGTTAACATTTTGGATAATCATGGTCTTTTCGAGTACGACCCCGAGTCAAAGGTGCAAAACCCTGTAATCTCGATACCCCAATGATGCTGGAGTGAGAAAATTAAAGATCAAAACCGTCCTTAGTGTATTTTCTGACATAAGGAAAATCGTGCACCGTGAGTTTGAGGGTCCCGATGCTAGTTCTCAAGCTATTGAAAACAAATTTTACGTGCAAAGGCTCAGGGAAGAGTTGTCGGGTGCAACAGGTCACACATTAGCATTAATTGTACACCGCCTTCTTCGTCACTAGTTGCCTTGCCAGATCATATACATATGCTCACACTGCCCCAGCCAACCTGTAGTCCTGACGTGGCTCCTCACAGTTTTTGTGCTTTTCCACTTAAAAGTCTTTCCTGAAAGGATATCACTTTAGAGAATTTGATGTAATCAAAGTAGCGCACTCAATGATTTCAAAAGAAACCCCAAAACAAGCTTTGACCTAAGAGAAGACCATCTTCGAAAATTTCCGACTGATCTGGTTAATCATTTTTTTTTCTCGACCTTTTTGACATTGCTTTCCAGATTGACCATTGCTCCCGAATTGTTGCCAAAATGCTAAGACAGAGTAAACTGAAAACAATCATGTTCTATTGAATCAGTAAATGCCGGGGAAAGTTTTACATTATGAGATAATATTGGGTCCATGACCTGTTTAACTCTGCTCGAACCTAAAATCTGTGGTACGTCAGTAATTGATGATCTGAACATGCAAACTTGGTCAAAATTTATAATGTCTTGACATATGTCAGCAAGAAAATCCAACGAGTGCGCGAAGTCGAGAGGTCTCAGTATCAGCAAACCTGTAGATTGGTAGTATAGATTATATTATATTAGGTATAGATTATATTGATTTTGTGAGAATTAGAAAAAACTTCATTCAAAATAATTCATATTGAGCAATCTAGGGCGCAATTTTTAATACCCTTCTCGTGATTCGTGTCAAGGCCAAATGCGGAAATGTCAGAGTTCATCGAAAATTTCACCAAGAGTCTCGAAAAAGTGGTTCCAACATTCTGTGAGAAACGTCATTTGATCTCCGGTAGAGCGGTCAATGTGATTACTTCAGCGACTTTGAGCTGGTGTTTTTTTTTTTTTTGGTAAACTTTGGACAGGCTTGAAGTATTTGCAATTGATGTATAGCTCAAAGAATCTCTAGCTTCATTCATTCGGTGGAGCAATCAGAACGAACATGAACAAGCTTCCACGTGCATGGGTAGCTTCCTATTGGAAAGATCAGATGAAACATATCTATAGCGCAGAGACCTAACTTACGAAGAGGCACAGTGTTTCAAAACAAGGTACAAAATTCCACCAGGCCTAGCAGATTAGGAAGTACATTGAATGTTTTTTTTGTTTGAAAATGCATTGAACGTTGACTACTGTGAACACAAAATGAAAGAAAGCCTGTAGAAAGATAGGAAAAAAGGATTTTTCAGCAAAAATTGCTGCCAAAAAGTTACCCAGTGGTTGATTGTAAACCTTACCGTTGTTACCGTAATTTTTACCTTTATTGTAAACCTTACTGGTGTTACATTAAAAACCAGTGAAATCGTACTAGACAAAGTTCGCTAAAGACGAAAAGCATCTCCTACTTTTCATAATAATAATAATAATAGCTTTATTTGATAGATCGAACGATTGGGAAATATTTTCTGTGTATGAGTTAAATCTAGAGTTTGGACAAGGTCTTTATGGCTAAATTACAAATAGATATACATTTAGAAATGATTATTTGTATATAGAGTCATAAGTTATCTCAAATTAGGCGGCAAAATTAGCTTAAAAGCTACTGGAACACTTAAACTAACTATGGATAGATTTTACAACTAAAGATTACAAACTAGGTTAAAGAAATGTATAGAAGAATACGCTGGCTTAGGCACGATTCAAGAACTCCGGTGTCATCAGTATATGTACATCGCAAAGTTACAACGCGGAGATTTTTCGAAGTCAGACATGAACATTATACAGCCTGGGGCTCAAGATTGAGTCTTGAGGCACTCCGGCAAGTAAATCACATTTTTTAAATAATCTCAGTGTCTTTACATTAAAACTGCGCGAGTGTAAGAAGGAATTGACCATTATGCATAATTAAAACTAGGCCGTCATGCCATACAGTGCCAAGACCTTTTTTAATATCAAGCGCTATGAGACCATTTGAGTGCTCTGATATGAAATTATCATTGATGTGATGAACAACTCTGAGTAGCTAGCTGTTCAGGAAATCAGAAATAGTGGAGATAGCTTCGAGTTATTTTTGAATGCGGGGGAGGACAGCTTTTTCAAAAGGTTTACTAAAAGGAAGAAGTAAGCTGATAGGATGGTAGTTGCTGGAGAGCCTAGGATTTTTACCTGACTTTAAAATTGGGATGACGATTGCGTTTTTCCAAGCAGAAGAAAAGTAGCCCAGCTTTAAGCAGCCATTTAAAACAAATATAGCTAAAAATTATTGCTTTCCTAGGAAGGTTTTTAAAAAATACGTTCGGCAAGCCGGATTTCAATTTCAAATTTTTGAGATGGGATCTTGTTTCTGCAGGAGAGCAAAAATCACCAGGTTGGGAATGGGCTCTGGCTTCTAATAGTTTAGCAATTTCAAGATCAACTTTGAGACTGGTGTCGGAGTTACTGCGAAGAAGTGTAAGCTTGTGAGGGCTTTGAAAGGAATCACCAAGTGTATCAGCTTTTTATCTTTCCGTATAAGTGACATCGCCATTAGGAAGGAGCATAAGAGGAAGCCTACGTTTTTGTTCTCAGTAGCTTGAGCAATTTCCAGAAACGATTTGACCCTGGTACCTGTGCGCATGGTAAGTCATTCCACCATTTATTACGAAGTTCAAGAAACATTTTACGTATTAGGGTGTTCAGAGTGTTTAAGTGGGCTTCTAACTGAGGACTATGAGTTCTTTGCTACTGCCTACGAGTGTCATTGCGGTGTTTGATTAAAGTAGCAATGGCGTTGTCTATATGAAGTTTGGAAATGACTTGCTATGAAATGGGGGTGAAGTTGTTTCGGGCTAGTGTGGCCTTGTTAGAGAAAGTAGAAATTATACTGTCAATTTGCGAGACGTTAACAATGTTCGAGAATTCATAATCGTTATGGTTAATATCATCCTCTGAGATTCTACGATAATTGTCTCAAGAGGTATTAAGCCTTTTGACTCATAAAAATATATTTGATCCAACAAAAGCAATTAGATACTACATTGTTTACCCATCCCAGCAAGTGTTTCATATATCATTCCTCAAGCAACACAACATCTGCTCCTTAATTGTCTGCTTATTCTCGCTAAAACTGAATTTTGGTTTTCAGTACCCACCAATTTATTTCAATTCTTCCCAAAATTCCTACGAAAAACAAACATCTCTTCTTTGTGCATGCACAAATCTTCTCACCTTACAGGTGACACAATCAGCCAGTCGTCATCAACCTTCACATTCAATTCACCTAATCCGATCAATCAGCCCACCGTTGCCCGTTGCGTCTTTGTATGCATATTTCTGATTCTGATTTAATTAGGCACCATTGTTTATTCTTACGATTCACGTACAATTGGAAATTTTATATTGTCGATTGTCGTTAGCTCGGCATTTATTTTTTGGAAGTGCTACACTTGATATTTCTTGATTTGGCTATACAGGAAATTTTACAAATAAAACGAAAATTTCCGTGCTTTAGACGATTGAAGTTGTGTGTGAAATTTGAAGTTTATTGTCATAGTACAAATTAGACTAGATTTGCGAACCTTGACCTAGTACCGCCAAAATCAATCGAAAATTTCGGAATGCAGTTCAAAGAGAGTCTGAAAGCTCTGTTTATTAGAATGTATTGTAGGCAAGGAAATATGAAAGCGAAAATGGCTAATGAGAATTGGTTGGGCGTATGTGCAATTGTCTTAGGTGAGACAGGCCAAAGCATGAATACAAGATGCAGAGACCATCCTTGAAAAATTCGAAAGAAGTTTCGAAAAATTGATCCATTATAGAACGATATAAAGTTATTTTTTCAAAAGAGTATTGAAGTAAACTATTTTTGGAACATTCTTCTTCTTCTTCTCATTCTTCTCTTACATTCATAAGTCTTGTTAAAAAAAATTATTAAAATGTCTTTGAATCAACAGACCACAGTTTTTACTGCCAATTTATCCAAAACCTGCATTCCGCCTGATTCCCAACGAGTCCTTTTCATGCAGTTTTTTCCCCATCCCATTCAAAAATCATATTGCACAACAAGTATCACCAGCTGATGCGAAAAATTTCCGTTGTCGAAAAAGCGACACCCTGCAAAAATACTGCACAAAACCGAACAGCTGAACAACCACTACCATCCCGAAACGGACGCCTTGTTAAACGAACGATTGCGTAAAAAAAATCTTTCGATCCATTGAAAGTGGGCAACGACAATCTAGCAGGTATGCACCAGTGCAAGAAGCATTTATTAATTTTGAAAAGCGCATACAGAGAGTACCTTATGCGTCCTCGATTAAAATCCTTAACCGTTGCTTCGCCACCAGGCATCAGTTCTGCTGCGGGACAAAAGGTCACGGGGCAGATGTTCTCCCGAGCGGGAATCGTAGTCATCACCCCGCTTCAAAAGCATGCACAATTCAAGGGATATTTACATTCGATCCGTTGTATACACCGGTATAGATACGAAAATACCGTAACTAGTAGCACGCGCTGCCAGGACACAATGCAATCCGGAAAAATGCTGTG
Organism: Nemotelus pantherinus; assembly: GCA_963978885.1. Taxonomy (NCBI): domain Eukaryota; kingdom Metazoa; phylum Arthropoda; class Insecta; order Diptera; family Stratiomyidae; genus Nemotelus; species Nemotelus pantherinus. Next base: position 29,385,627 of record OZ022266.1, on the reverse strand, counting down.
ATTTAGTTTTCGTGATTATATTCAAAAATAGTTGCACCGGTTGGTTTCGAGACAGAATTGGGATATGGTTGGGCTGACTGAGGGGCGAAACAGTGAATGCTGATAATATTCTTACAACGTCAGGGTATAATTTTCTTGGAACCGACTTTACCATTGCTTCCTCCTAATCATCATGCATGCGAAACCATATTTTTCCCAGAATTTGCTTTTTCAATAAATAATTTTATTCCAGTCGCAGAGATATACCAATAATTCTAAAGTGTACAACTTTACAAACGTGTCAATTATTTCTTGCCTTCACTGTACCATCATTTATCATTGAAATCATTTTAATTCGCATTGTGTCGTGGAAATCAAAACGTCACAAGCAACCTGGTCTCTATGATATCAATGTTCAAAATATTTCTTCGATCATCGCCTTTGGTCCTTTTCAAATCTAGGTAGTTTCAATAGTTCGAACACCTAGAAAAAATCATCCTCTCAACAATAGTGGAAAAAAAATTCGATTACTTGACAGGTTTTCCATACAGACCGGGTGTACAGGTACGGTAACTTACCGCTTTTCGTTATTGTCCTGGCTATTGTGTCTCGAACGAATGGGCATTTGTTCGTCTCCGGCTCTTTTGTCTGACACGACTCAAATCGAGAATTTTATCCAGGCTGCCAGGCACAAGGAGCAGGACAATAACTTTCAGGATTTTAAAAAAAAAAAAACACCGGGCACTAGAGATTCGAAGCCAAGACACCACTTGGTCTTAAGTGCTGGAATGGTTTGGTGGTTTGGTATAGCTGCTGTAAGGTTTATAGGGCGGACGTTATGTTTGGAATGTTCCACCAAGGGGCAGTATATAGAGAGCATAAATTTTGTTTAAACTGAGCGATGAGTTTTAATTTGAGTTCCAAACAAAAAAATATCAGCTTTCTGCAAAGGTTTTCCGATACCAACGTTTCTGAAAAGAAATAAAAAAACGCTGTTATTTGGTTTCCAAAAGACTTGGGCAAGTAACTTTCTGCGCTGGTTTGTTCGGTGGCTTATTCCCATCAAACTTTAAAGATTTTGTCTAGACGATTTTTTTGTCGAAAAGTATCTTTGCTGTAGCTGAATGCATTGAGTATGTGTCATTAGCAAAAGTTATTTGGCCTAGCAACACTTCTATCCTTTACCTAAAGTTTTGAAATATAAGTTTTCTCTCTCCTAGCCTCATATAGATTAATACTTATCTTACCCAACAATGCCCATCTACTGCACTAGTGTACACTTCATTTATATGCAAAATAAATTTAATAAAACCCTAAAATTAACTTCAATAATATCATACAACAGAATAGTAGCATCTATTGAACATTTCATCAAACCATCTCAATTGAAAAAACAACACAAAACACCCAACAAAAATCCACCAAAAACCTCCATACACCGCATTAAATCAAATGTTTGCCAGTGTACTAATATTCCATATTGCATCGAAATCCACTCATAATAATTTCATTCAACACAATTCCACTCCAAACCTATGTACATGTCTTATATTCGACTCAAGTCTCAAGTCATAAGATTACCAACAGCTACCATCTACCATATACACCATCGTCCAATCCGTCTTTGTTTACGTTCTTCTACAACCATTGGAACTTAGTTCGTTTATACATCTCATCGTCAACGGCCGAACCATTCGCTCTTCAACCGAATCTTAACCGATACATAATCTCACACTCACAGACCCCTCGTTGTCTTCATGGTCTACGGCACTGCACTGCACATCACAACACAGCCGCAAACCGTGAAAGGTGCGTTTCGGATAAGGCACAACGTGCAGTGCACAGTGCAGTAGAGCACAAAAATAGTATTGGACTTATAACGGACCCTTGTGGTACTCGGCCAGAAATCATAAAGAGCCTTACAAGAGGTTTAACTCTGCACAGAGAGGTGCACACCTGTCTCTCCCTCTATAGTGCGCCTGCTGCCTGTATGGTACCGCCTATAGGTTTATAGTAGTACGAGTGCCGGTTGGCTGGAGAAGGGGACAGTGGGAAAACGATTATCATTGGACAAACGGCACGTGCTGCTCTACAAGTGCTGCTGGAGGGGAAGGCTATATAAGTGAGCCTACCTCACTGTGGGGTACCAGTTCTTGTGCTGTAGTCTTTTCGTGCGTTGCAACATTTTCGAAGAGCCAACGAGAATTTTTGTATCGTGCAGTTCCAATTTGAATCGAGACGAGTGAGGAGGTATCGATTCTCATTTGAAAATTAGTGAAAGACATTTGTTTGTTGATATAGTTAATAATTTAGTCGGACTATCAGTAATAGTGAATATAAATAACAATGCCGTCGTCATTAGGTGTGATTAAGAATTATAGCAAATGTCCATTGAAAAAACGGCCTGTGCATTTTACATTCGAAGAAAGTGCTATTAAAGACGAACCTGAAAATTTAAGTTTGAAAAAAGATGTGAAAATTGAAAGTGACGATGAAGAAATTGAAGTAGCTAGATCTCCTAGCCCAGTTAGTGAAGTTAAATCTCCCGTGATCGTACGAACCCCGACATACCCCAAACTGAACCTGCAGCCTTGGAGCTTCCACATTCCATACACCACGGATTTTTACCGAAATATCCATCAGCACCATGCTACACCACTTCATCACCAAGTGTCACCTTTGCGGGGTGATCTCCATTCACCAAACACTCCATCGTCCGAAGGATCACTTTCGCCACCACCACAGTACCTAAATGGGCGATCAAGTTCAATTTCGCCTCCGATTCGGCCTGACATCTATCATCCAATTGGAATTAAGAGCAGCAGCAGCAAACCGCATCATGTTTTCAAGCCAGAAGCACTTAGCCAGAGTCACCAGCATCCTTATCGCTACATGCCCTACACAATTCCTGCTGCTTATCAGCCCTATCCAATGGGCATTATCAACCATCAACATCCTACTCAGCAGCCTCCAGTCTCGCCAGCCTACAGTGATGCTTCTTCATATTATTCGCATCGATCCATTACTCCGGAGACACCTGTGAGTCTTGCACCTGAGGACTTGTCGCTCAAGCAGCAATCGAAGCTATCTGCGCCAAATAGCCACCACCAAGATAATCAGGATCTCAAGGCGACTTCAATCGAACCAAGAGAAAAAAGCTCATCGACCAGCCCACCCCGCTATCAGTGCCCAGATTGCCAAAAATCTTATTCAACATTTTCGGGACTAACCAAACACCAGCAGTTCCACTGTCCAGCTGCTGAAGGAAACCAAGCCAAGAAGTCCTTCAGCTGCAAGGATTGCGACAAAACCTACGTTTCACTCGGTGCCTTGAAAATGCATATTCGCACCCACACGCTACCCTGCAAGTGTACAATTTGCGGAAAAGCATTTTCCCGGCCATGGTTACTCCAAGGACATATCAGGACGCATACAGGCGAAAAGCCTTTCAGCTGTCAACATTGCCATCGAGCATTTGCCGATCGATCTAATCTTCGAGCACATCTGCAGACACATTCCGACATTAAAAAGTACTCGTGCCCTAGCTGCAGTAAGACTTTCTCCCGGATGTCCTTGCTGACCAAACATTCGGAAGGAGGCTGTCCAGGAACACAGATAGGTAATAGTGGTAGCTACATGACTCCATATCCTGAGATGCCTGAATATTGAACGTGCTGATTTCGATGAGTTTGTGAATATTGCGGTGACATTGGTGGTTCAAGTGGTAGATCCTTGCAGCAGAAAACAGATCATTTTGTGGTAACCCAATGAACCATCAACTCCAGTGCGTAGATTTCTGTATAGTTTTTTTTTGTAATTTTGAAAAACCAAAAAATCAGTTCCTAGAACCATTATCGAAATTTGATTTAACTTTCCGCACCAAATTAGGCAGTTTCCTTCATATCATAACTTTTATCAATAAAAAGATAATTTCCACTCAATTCGAATTCATTTAAAAGGTTTCAATCTAGTCATGAAAACGTACTTTTAAATGTTAATCTTTTGTAAGAAATTTAATTTAATTTTTCAATAATGTCGAGATAAGTGCCTAAATCTGAATCAAAACAAAAACGATTGAAAGCAAAGCAGCTAAATGATGAAAATGTACAAAGACTATCAAATGTAAATAAATAGATAGATACTTGTATTCAAAGATGAAATTTTTAGATATAAGTCAAAATACTTAATATATGTCGAAAAACATGAAAAATGTTTATTTATAGTGTAGCTTGATAAGGAATTATTTAAATTTGAAAAAGATGAATAAAATCAATGATAATTAATATGAAACACAGTTGTTTAATACTCAACATTATGGAAGATTGCTGAAGATATTAAGGGGTGAGCTGTGGATCTTAAGAAAAATTTGAAGCTTCCAACGGTGGAAGGTTCTGTTTATATCTTATCACGTCTTTTTTTTAGGGTCAGTCGATTCGGTGCCTTACTCTAGCCACCATTTCCGCCCACAGTAGACTTTATGCTCCGTTTTTTTTTTCACTTTGTGCTCTTGACGCTGTTTGATTTCCGGACTCGACTCAAGTGAGGCTGTTTTTCGACCTTCTTTCAATCCAGGCTGAACAATTCGCTTTAGATACGCTTTTCTTCTACGCTGCGTCATCACTGCCTGATAGCGGCAATTACGTGCGCTGAACGCTACGACATCGTAGTCATCGTGGCGCGGCTCAATCTTCGCGCCGCGCCAAAGACGAAAGTGATGAATGAAAACTCCAAATGATGACTACTAATTTTCTAGTTAAGTAGCCTCTGGGCTCCTCGGAGCAATTAATTAAAAGCCTTCTTGACTTATGCGGGCTTTTTGCATTGTTGCTCTCTCCAATGTGGAGTTGGTGTTTTTTTTTGCGTCGTCTTCAGATCGGACCAGAGCATGAACGCACGTACGTGTTTGAGCCCTGTTACGCTATATTATCGGAAGAACGCTTACGCTGCTGGTGCATGGCCGATATTTTGATGGAGGCTGAGACAGCCAGTCGAACTATCGAATATTATTTTAATACGTTTTGTGTGTGGGAACTGTGTGAAAACGTGACGTGATTTATTGATGTTACCTGGCTCACCGGTGGGTTCAGGTTGATGGCCTTTAATTGATTTAATAAGATTTAGGTTTGCGGTTCTATCATCGTGCCATCAGCTTTTTGGTGGAGTAGCTGGCTTTTTTTCCATCGTCGTCGCTGGTATTTATTTCAGCTTGTAGCTACGATTATTCTGCTTTTGGCTACATACACATTTATTTCGTTAGTAGACTGTCTGATCTTTGGAATTCTTTCGTTTAATAGTCTTGACGAGGAAATTAACAAGTATAGTTCGAAGATGACCTATTGTTCATACGAAAAGAAAGTAGTTTTTGAGGATTTTCGCTTGTTTCGGTGGTTTCGGGCCACGTTTTTTATTTCGCCCGTCGTCTTGTCGTTGTGTTAATTTCCTTCGCATGGCAGCGATGATGCTGTCGCTGCTGGATATGAATGGGTAATTGGGTAATTTGAAAAGGTGTACTTACTTAAATTTGCTTGTAGACAGGTATGTATTGATTGAATGCCGGTGGCGGCTGTCGTTTGTCTTGCTTGGGCCGAGAAATCGTAAAAGGAAAATTAGAAAAATAAAAACAGTAATTGCCTTAGCACTACTGAAAATGATTCGAAATCGTGATATACGGATATTGATGATTTTGGGAGAAATTGCGTTAACAGGTTGATTGTGATGTTCTCAATTTGGGCTTTAAAAAAACGGTGTTAAATATTTTGATATTATACTTTGTGATATTTCGACAAGTTTTGAATGTTGTTCTGAATTATGTTATGATTGGTTTGTTTGAAGGAGGAAATGATCAAATGGGATGGAAAAAATGCTTTATTGAAAAAATTGTTTCTTGAAATTGATTTTTGAAAGCTTGGAGTCTTCTTTTGATGAATATCCATATACAGAAAGAATAGTCTTTGGGAATATCTTGTGCTTCCAAAAACTAATTATCTAATAATGTATTAAACACAAAACCAACTTTGTGTTGGTTGTAAAAGCATTGAACTCTGACATAACAAAAAATATAATTTTTTGTTCTATAAAAATTTTGCCTACTTGTATAATAGTTTTGGTTTCAGTTTTGTTAAGTGTCAAGTGTTTGTGGATTGTAGATGTGTAGTTTTGTCCCCAAAAAGCCAATCCAAATGTTATCCATAGCAGGATTTGACCTCATACCAAAAAAAAATTAAAAATTTCACTTTTTCACAGTACACATACTCGGATAGAACAAGTGACTGTGACTGAACAAGTAAAAAAATGCCAACATATTTCGCGCACCTCATAATCGCATTATCTAGTTTAAAATAATTCAATTTAGTACCATATTTAACTAATTGTTCTTTCAATTCATATGAAGCATAAAAGTTGCACACATGTGCCCAAAAAAGTCGTTTAGGTACGTTTAAAATATTCCTGCGTTGTATCTTGATCTGGTTAACAACGATGATGCATCAGTTGTTTTGAGTTTTAAAGCCAAAATCAAAGAATACGTTTTTATCACCAAAAAAAATCAATAACTGTGAGTAAGACTTTTCTGCGCCCAGCGTGGGAACATTTTAGTCGCCACTTAATGAGCTTGTTCTCATTGCTTGATGGCTTAAAATGTAGGATAGCTAAAAATATTGTGATATGATTTGGATTGATGTTCAATCACCCGCATTTATTGGCCCTGCCGTTTAATTGTGGTATTTGAGGGAACGAAGACCGAATTGGAAGACACGCTCCGGAAGATCTCTCAAATAATCATCGAATCCTACCCTGGCAACTGTTCTGAAAAACCAGGGCTTCGAAAACGAAGTCATTATGATAAAACAGAGTTTTAAAAGAATTCAAAAGAGAATTGAGCTCATAAACTAAATTCAGCAGGCCAAAACACATCAAAAAGAATACTACGAAATGAAAGCACAACAATGTGACCAGAAAATCCGAAAGAGAAGTTTGAAATTGTTTTTACGAGAGCGTAAAAAACATCTTAGAGGCTTTCCGGGTACAAAAACATGTGTGCCAAGTTTTCCAAGAGCATAAATTTCAAACTCCAGGTGATGAAATAACAACGCCTATGGGAATCTACTGAAAGTGTTGCTCTGAATACATGTTCGGATGAGCTAAACTTGTCATCATGTTGAGGACGAGGAGTGGGATGAAAGTGACCTCACTCACCACTGTTTAAAGAAACCAGCATATATACAAATGTTAATTGAGAAACAAACTCCCTCAAACCCTATAATTCACCTAAATCCTCCCAGGTCATCTATAAAGAAGCACATGAAAATCCTTTTTTGGAAGCGTGCGGTAGTGTTTATCCCTAAGGGCGGCAGCAAACTGGACCAATTAGCCTATTGTTCTTTACATTGAAGACCATAGAGAAGCAGATCAGCCTATACATAAGGAGTGATGCGTCTCGTAAAGTTGCCACTATGTGAGTTTCGATTCGCTTTCCAGAAGAGCACAACAATTAGAACAAATAATCGAAAAAATTCTGTGATGATAAGAAAATAATGGACATAAAAAGAGCCTATGATTATAAGATATATGATTCGCTGTACCATGTATTGAAGTAAAGAAAAGCAATATGAATGCAGGAAACTATGGTTGCACACTTGGAAAGCATGTCCGCAAAGATGTGTATTATCTCCTTACTTCAGTCTTTCTCTATCTCTATCAGGCAACTCTCAATAGAAAGGATCTAATCATTGTCGACCATGCAGATGGTATTACGATTGTAATGAAGGAGTCTCACTCGGTATACCTTAAAATGTAGAAAGCTAGTAGACTTATATTAAACAACACAGTGGTACAACGAAAGCAGGTTTGATCCTAAATCCTCCCAGAACCAAAATACTGAAATTCACTATGAAAAGAAAAATCGAAATAGGTGTCCTAAAAATTAAAGTTAAGTAAGTGGATCTGCAGGAATAGGTAAAATATCGAAGGATCCAACTTGATAGGAAGTTAAAGTCAGACAATCCTCCAAACAAAACGACAATGGAGCATACTAAAGCAATCCGGGAGACACAGCAAATGCTTATTTATTTATTTATTTATTTATTTATTTCCGTTTTCACAGGAGCGATCCCAACTGTAAAAGCAGAACGAGAAAAGCAAAAGATAATCCATTAACTACTCATAAAATTACATTAAGATAGTTCAAAATAAAACTGAAAAATTAGCGAAAGATAATAAATAATGCAAAGAAGCTTAATACAACATTATAAAAACAAAATCAAAAATTATAAAAAGTTTCAAGAATTAAGGCTATGGTATGACGTCTAAAACTAGAGAAGGTTTATGGAAAAGGACCAAGCTGTAGTTCAGAGTGTATGCTGGGGATACACAATAATTGTGAATAAAAAAGAACGTCGGCTCCCGCAAACCGGACTAAGAGCACTGACGAAGATATATCTGAGCGATTGGTCACGCGAAATAAAAGCTTCAAGCCAAGGTTAGACAACATAGAATAGTGAATGACCCTGAAAAGCAATCACTCATCAAGGAACGAACACTCGGCGAGACTTTAAAGAGGGAATTTGGAATAAGGACAAACGATCACTATACTCACAATAAGGTATGTGAAACTTAAATAATAATGAGCGTGTAAATCTACGTTGCACGCGCTCTACGGCATCATTTCAATAGACAAGGGGGGAGACCAGACCTGACAATAGTATTCGAAGATGCTATGCACAACTGACAAGAACAGATGGATGGAACTAGAGGAAGACCTGAGAACGAAGCCGCTCACACGAGAGGCCTTGGCAGTTATGTACGCGATGTGTTTATCAAATTTAAGCTTAGAGTCGAAGAGCACACCAAGGTCCTTAAAATTGTCGACAGCCGCAAGTGACGATCCGGATAAGGAATAGGAAAACAATGGACGAAACATTTTACAAGTATAAGACATCAGGTGACATTTAAATATGTTCCGAGTAAGAAAGTTCCTGGAGTACCACTTACTCAAAGCACAAAGATCATGCTACAACGGGTAGCAATCATCAAGTGAATCAATCACTCTGAACATCTTAAAAACATTAGCAAACAGAAGACTGGGAGAACGAATAACAGAAGGAAAATCGTTGATAAATACCAGGAATAACAGAAGTCCCAGTATTGAGCCTTGGGGAACCCTAGAAAGAGGGCAGTATGGTGAAGAAGAACGTGAATTTGAAAACTTAGGATGAGAACCAGGGCAAGAGAATATTAGATACCTCATAACCTTGGAATTTTAAAAGAAGGAGCTTGTGATCAACAGAGTCGAAGCGTTAGCAAAATCAGTGTATACCACAGCCACTTGCTTATGCTGATCTAAGGCGGAAGCGACCAAGTTAGTGAAGATTAAGAGATTAGAGGTTATTTACCTTTTACAAACCCATGCTGCTCAGGAGTATGCAAAGGATGAAATATAGAAAGTAGCCTATTGTAAACATTTTCAAGTACTTTAATAAAACGAAAAAGGTATGAAATAGGACGATGTTTCGATATACAACTTGGGTCCCCGATTTTATGTATCAGGGAATTATGAGCAAACTAAGATTGTAGATAATAGACAAAGGAACAGATAGGGACTACAAAAGAGATTTGGCGAACAGGTTCGGAGTGCCGTAAGGACTACAACCGACATTAGCATCAAGACATTGAAGTAAAGACTCAATTTCAAAAGGGTTGGTTTGGATACAGGAGATGGAAGGAGTTCATAAGACGGTATCGAATTATTTTGGAAAAAGAAAGAGGAAAAGGGATCACAAATCTCCTGAGGATTAGCAGCAATGACACTGTTAAGGACCATAGAATCAGGGAAATGATAAGAATTTTTCAACGAGTAATAACGAGGAGTAAAACCAAAAGCGCTTGTGTTGGTTAGAACGAATAGACGATTCGATGTTGTTAAAATAATCACGTATAGTCTGTTTGACGGCAATTTTGGTGGCTGATCGAAGCTTTGAAAATTCAAAGTAGTCAATCTGATGACCTGAAGCACTTAACTTAGGACACCTTGCTTGAACAATGTCGGGAACTATCATCCTATCATCATTAAGCAATCAAATGAGGGCAAACAATTTTCAGAAAAATGCTCTGTATATATGAAATGCACTTTTTCCTTCCAAAGTTGGCAGCTATTAACCAAACATAATGATATGTCATACTGAAGGCCATGGATATGATACAGATAATTAACTCAAAAAGAGCTAAAATTCAGAATCTATCAGATAGCCGAGGATTTCGCAAGGCTATGAATTGCAATCAAATAAATGCAGCTACGTTGTTAAAGGCAAAATATTAGAAGAATAGCCTCGAGGGTCTCCAGCGAACAGGATTCCAAGCTGACTTCGAAAACGAAGAAAGATCTAAATGCTCTATATTTGCACCACTTCGTACCGGGACATTGCAAAGGCGAGCACTGACAGGAAAACCAAAACATACACTAAAGCAAGATTAAAAGATACTAAGTTAAACTGCAGGTTTTGAAACAGACAACCCAGAACCAAATTTTCGATACTAAAATAGCAAAAAAAAAGGCAGGGGCTCTAAGGAAAAAGTGTCAAAAAGTACCTCGAAAAGATAAGTAATGGCTGAGAAGTTTGCTGCACATACTAGGGAAAAACGACAGAGAATTTAGAAAACTTCATACACTGCCCAACTTAAGTGAGCCCAAGATGTAAGCCCTTAGCTTCTGCCCTTTCCTTAACCTGCGACATGAACCAAAGCACCGAGCACGGACATAGCCAGGCTCATAAAAAACGTGAATAAAATTTAACGCCGAGAAGGCACAATAGACTCAAGAAGTTACAATCCTAGGGACTATCTGGAGCCAGTGCATGGATACGCATTCAAATCATTCTTCAAAATGCTCGAGACAGAGTCATAATGATGTAAAAATAGAGAAACTACAGAAGCCACAGTAAAAAGTATTTGAACCTTAGTTTACTTTTGGAAAACAAAAACCTTAGGAACCACTGCAATTTTGGGACTTACCTTACCTGCACTAGAAGGCAGTTTTCATTGAGGAATTTATGGACTCATCATACTTTTCACAAGCTGTGATAAAAAAGATCCTCGCAACTTAAGATCAGTATTAGGGGTACCTTACAGATTTAAGATAAATTACTTTACTAAATCTAAAACTGATTAGGTGATTAAGTTAAAAATTTGCATGAATATGGCGGGAATAAGTTTGATTTGCAAATGAAATTTCACATCGAATAAAAAATATATAATGTGTTCCATCATTTTTTTCTTCTTAAAAACCAACCATCAACGGAAACACATTCTTAAAAAAATATTTCCATATCCGGAAGAAATTTCAAGATGTACCAAAATTTATGTGTTTGCATAGTGAAAAAAAGCATCCGGCTCCACATAATTATCTCTATGCGCATATGTGTGTCTGAATCACCCAAAAGAAAACTTACTCACGACCTAATAAAAAGCCGACAACGTATTCAAATATCAAACGAATTATTACCTGACATCTCCCGAATTTCACGGATGAACCTTATAGGTCGTAGCCCTATACCTCCTCATACAATCGCTAAGTGTATACATTCCGGATATATAGTATGCTGTGGGAGGCTTTGTTCGATGCGAATAAAAGAAAGGAAACAGAGTCGACGCAACGTAAAGATGCTTTGCTATTCAAATCGATCTTCATGCTCGACCTGGTAAGGTGATTCGACTACTTCTTCACAAAGAACTGGAAGAAGAAATGAATGTACACGACGACCTAAACTAAAACTCTCATCCAGTCCAACTGAGTACGACCGCGATAGATGCTTATATCAGAAAGCGAACGAAATCCCCAAATTATATTCCATCGCCAACAACCTGTAGATTCAATTTGAATCAAATCGGTCCGGCGATATCTGAGATCTCAGATCTGGGAGGCAACAAAAAGCCAGACAATATATGCACCTGCACGATCGCACCGGATAATGATCAAGAACGGGCCGGAAAAAAACGAAGAACGCGAACAAGGATAATAAAAAGATTATTAGGATGCTGATATGTTTCGTCGCGTACAATCTTGCAACACAGATCAGATCGAGGATGCGCGGAATATGCTGTCGCGACGGCAACAGAAAAAAAAACGAAACGATCGCTAAGAATGTAACGAAGTGACGAAAACAGGATTGGGATCTTCTTGTTCGTTTATTTGTGCAATACGACGAAAGTGACTTGATGGCTACTTGCCTGATCGAATGAAGAGATAATGTAGTTATTGAAAATTATCGAAATACAGTATTTTGAAACTGAATTAATGAACGCTCAATTTAGCGTTTACGGTACTGAAAATTATATCATTAAGTCATTTTGTTGCTGATTGTATCTTTCTTTAGGAAATTACAAACAAAAGCGATGTCGTGAAAATGTCATGCGCCAAGCAATTATCTTATGAACATAAAACTTGCCCACTATGATATACTGAGTTTATTAAATAATTCAATTTTCATTTGTTGCCATTACGCAACTTGACTTCTGAGTTCCGTATCCAGTGGGAGTAGAGATAAAGGTCTAGCGGTAACTAGCTGCCTATCAATCATTCATACTGAAACTTGTTTGTATTCTGACTTTACTCGATTTACCTAAAACAATGGCTGGCGCAAAGATCATTCCATATTCAATGAAAGATTGAATTAGTTTCAGGGGTTGGACAGATTTAGATGTATTGCATTAAAAGTGTTGGATTTTAGTTTAGATTTTCGATATAAAAAAAAATGTTTAATGTTACTAGTGCGTTCCGGTACGTTCAATCCTTTTCTGTACACTATAACGATCCAGCTTCGATGCAAAAAAAAAATATCTTGAAATTCTGAATTAGATTTAGATTCGATTTACGCATGATTTTTCGAATCAAGGCCTGAGATGGTGAAAAAACATAATTCATCAACCAATACTTTTGTAACATCTACACAACCCTTTCGGATGAAAACCTGAAAGAAATTCAGCTTCCATCAATGGTCACATTTCATATTCAGCAGATCAAGTGCAATCGATGGAATTGCCTTCTATGCCAGCGGGCTCAATGACATTTATGGATCATAACAATATTACGTAGAAAGACTATGACGCTATACTCTGGGGTCTCAATTTATCGTTTCAGTTTCGGTGCAATTACTTAATAATTTCTCGACTAAATGGAAATTTATTCGTTTCAAACAATAACTAAATGCCCTTTTTGATTCGTTCGATACGGAATCGCTTTGAATGTTTATCGGGTGCACGATGAATGAGCGCTACTGTGATTGATGCGTGATGATGATAAAGACAGCAATCAGAGAATGCTACGAAGACTAAGTGGTTTTTTCGAATTGGTCTGAGTGTGTAGTTGGGTGGATCTGAAGAAGGGCTAACTTTCAATCAAAGTATAGGCTTTTGAACACGGAAGGCTTACCTTAACCAGCATAACTTGACATTTTGTTTTAATATAGTTCTGGCAAAGTAATCACTAGGTCCTAGGACGGGACAAGCTTGTGAATTTTAATTATAATATTTTGAGATGTGATCGGAAGGTACCACCAGGGGGTGGTGTTGCGATCTTTATCAAAAAAGGCATAAGTTCGTGGGACTTAGTAATCTTCTTACTAAGATTATCGAATCAGTCGCAGCTCAAATTCTACAATGATTGCTGTTTACTTGAGTGGGACAAAGCTGAACGCTAACAAGCTTAAATTATTTGAAGACGACTTACAATTGCTCTTTAGTATGAATAGTAACTGTCTGCGGTGATCTAAATGCATCACACTACCACAGGAACTGCCCCAAAGCCAACAAAGCTGGGAAAATTCTCTTTGATTTATTCCTGAAAAAAAAAGTTATTGTTCACTCGTCAGGTAGTCCAACTTGCTTCCCTCCCAATGGCAACCCATCATTGCTAGATATTATAATCACCAACGGCCAGCTCCCTTTATCCTCCCCCTCCGTTATTAATGATCTGTTTTTTTTTTATATTTATTTCTGTATTGCAGCTATTTGTTTTACAAAAAATAAGTAACATATGTTTATTTTATTGCTCGCAACTCGCAAAAGTGGGAACACTTGTGCGCGAGAGCGGGGATCTTTGCATGATTAAAATATTTATTTATTTTTCATGTTTAAAGAAAATGTGAAGAAATAAATAGAAATGAAAAATGAAAGATCTATAGGAATGAGGTCTATTATAAGTGAAATAGTAATCTTAACACACACAATGTAAGATCTTTAGGTATGAGGTTATGTAAAAGCAAAGTGAAAGAGTAATCTTAAAACACACACAATGAAACAAATTAAATGAATTAAGTTTAATTGCTGACACAAAAAAGGAAAAAAGACGAACGATTTATGGGCTTAAGACTGAATTCAGAAATTTATTGTTGTTTTGGGTAAAAAGCTTTAAGACTAACCTATAGTTGCGTTCATTTAGACAAAGTTTGATCTCTAGTGGAAGGTTATTGTACAACTTCGGCCCTAATATACTTAAATGCCTGCCCGTTTGAGCTTTTCTACAGCGCGTGGTCAAAAAGGGATTCATCATTTTTCGCCTCGTACGATAGCCAGTGATATGGAAATCAAATTCGTGTGAGTTTAGATACATGAATTTCAAAGCTGCATACAGATACAACTGACGAATGTTCATTACACGGAACTCATTAAAAGATGCTGTTGTAGATGAATAAATCGATCTTTTTAAATATATTTTAACTATCTTGTTTTGCAGGTTTTGTAACGGTGCAATATATGTCGAAAGAGTGGCACCCCATGTTCCAATAACATACTGCATTATGCTTTGAACGATGGCGAAATAGACCATCCTTATCGTATTTAAATTAACGTTGTGCCTAAGCATAACGAAAGAATATAGAGTTCCACCTAGCTTCGGTATAAGACCAAGAATGTGACTTTTCCAACTAAACTTGTCATCCAGAATTACACCAAGGTAGTTAATTTCACTAAGCCGCATTATCTCTTCATTGTTCAGCTTAAGATTGAAACTCACCTCATCGAGTTTGTTCCTGGTGCCAAAAGCCAAAAAGCATAATTTTTTTCGTATTAAGGACAAGCTTGTGTGAGTTTAGCTACTTGGAAACTATTTGAAGACCCCTTGTTTGCTTATCGAAAACTTTTTCCCAAGTGTCCTCTATGACGATTAGTACAGTGTCGTCTGCATATGAAATTACTTGACCGCTAAAATCAGGAACGCTGCACTGTAATCTACATAAATCGTTGATGTAAAATTTAAACAGAATCGGGCCTAATACTGTTCCTTGGGGGATACCGCAATTGACTTCTATCAAATCACTGACGAGTGTTCCGATTTTAACTTTATGCTTACGCTTACGTAGATAAGACTCAAAAAGCAGTTTTATGTTGTTTGTCGGTGTCAGTTGCCTTAGCTTTTGCAAAAGTATATCGTGGCAGACCGTATCGAACGCCTTTTTTAAGTCTATAAACACCGCAATGGTTTTTTTGTTTACATCTAAGGCCCTGTTTATGATATTCGTTGCGTGGTATATTGCATCTGCTGTGCTTTTACCCTGACAGAAACCAAATTGGTTTGGGGTTATTTGTTGACGCATTGTGAAAAAGTCACACAAACGGGTCTTTAGGCACTTTTCAAAAATTTTTGATAGATTTGAAATCAAGGAGATTGGTCTATAGTTATTTAGGCACTTCTTATCTGTCATCCATTCACCTGCCTGTTTTATTCGAAATAAACAGTACTATATCTCTGACCAGACACGCTTTCTTTAGATATGGAGCAACGTCGTCGGATAAATACCGTGACCATCTAAATGCAGCGCTTTGCCTTTTCAGTGCTCTGTCGACGCGAATCAAATTGACACTCTCCTCTCCAATCTATTAAGAGACATCCGAGCAGCCCGTGAGATTGCTACTCCTAGCACTTACACCAGACCCCGTTCACCTTCTCTTGATGCTGCTACTACTGCACTTATTAAGCACCGTAACAACATCCGCCGGAAATGGCAAAGATTCCGGACTCTAACTTTGAAGTCTCACTTAAATCTGCTTAATGCACAAATTCGCAATGCTTGCTGGAATAAAAATCTTGCCGAACCAATGAAAGGCTCCCGAAAGCTCTGGAATATACATAAGCACCCAAAAACAGATCGCGCGCAATCCCTGCTTTAAAAATCAGTGATAATATGTTTACGTTTTCTGAGAAGGACAAGGCCAATCTTCTTGCTTCCCAATTCTTCAAATCGCACACACTAACTCTGCATAAAGATGATCTTGTAACTAGAAAAATAGTTGCCGGTGAAATTACTAAGCTTGCGTGGTGCCCATCCGACTTTCAACCGCTGTGCTTTTGCTCCCCTGCTGAGCTACGTTCTCTTCTCAAAGGCTTAAAAGTAAAATCATCTGCTGGATCTGATGGATTACCTAACATCCTTTTAAAAAACCTGCCAAGAAAATCAGTTGTCTTACTTTCTTTCGCTTTCAACTGTTGTTTGAAGCTAGGATATTTCCTCAACATGTGGAAAAATGCTACTATTATTCCTATTTTGAAACCAGGTAAAAAACCTTAGTTACCTAGCATCTACAGACCAATTAGTTTGTTACCAACATTGAGTAAACTTTTCGAAAGAGGGTCCAGCAGCATCTTCAAAATTTCGCTGTCATCTCAGACTTTCAGTTTGGGTTCAGGCGTGGCATTTCAACAGCTCATCAATTGTTCAGAGTCTTTAAGCACATTCAAGGTAATTTTTCCATGAAAAAATCCACTGGACTAATTGCTTTGGACATAGAAAAAGCTTTTGACACGGTCTGGCACGATAGTTTTAATTACAATCTAATCAAGTACTCATGCCCCGTCTATCTTTGCAAGATTATAAGCTCGTTCTTATCGTCCAGATCTTACTCTGTTAAGTTACAGTCTTTCTCAAACAAGTACAAAATTCCTGCTGGAGTCCCTCAGGTATCAGTTTTAAGTCCTACTACCCTCTTCAACTTATTCATGTCCGATCTGAACAAACTTCCCCACTGCAATATTGCTATGTACGCTGATGACACTGCCATGTTCTCTAGCGGCAGCAATCCAGATTCCATAGTCAATAACCTGCAGCTTCAGATTCAATATATAAGCAACTTCTGCAACAATTGGAAAACTCAAATCAATTCTGAAAAAACGCAGGCTATCTTTTTTTTCTAATAAAACGTGCGGCAAGGAATTTTCCAAACCCACACCTTAATATCTTAGGGTCCAATATATCATGGCCGAGAGACGTAAAATATCTCGGTTTGCATCTTGATTACAAATTAACATTCAATAAAAACACGGAAATGATTAAATCTAAAATATTGAAAAGCATTTTTTCAAACTACCCACTGATAAACACAAAATCGAAACTTTCAACTACCAATAAACTACTTATTTACAAGCAAGCTTTTCTACCAATAATTCTTAACGGCTGCCCAACCTGATATAAATGTGCTTACACTCACAAGCTTAAACTTCAAATCATCCAAAATAAGTGTCTTAAGGGGTTAGTCCACTGTTAAACTGCTCAAAATGAACTTTTTTTTTCAAACAGCTACCAAAAAAAAACTATTCAAGATATCGATTTGAAATTTTACATACATCTTTATTGAAGTTAAGAGTTAACATTTTCATTGGAAAAAATCATTAGAAAACAAAATGGCGGCCGCCCCAATGGATCGCCGCAGCACCGCCAAAAAAAAAAGCAAATTGCGCCTCGTAAATTCCTGGACAAAATAAGCATCTGTGAACAAAATACCAAAAATATTTCATTAGTTATGAGTATAAAGGACTGCACGGGCCTAAATTGCATTTATATCCGATGTCTTGCAATCAATTGCAATCAGCAATCAACAAAATCTACACTTGCCATCAGAAGCTAGAACCCATCGAACCAAATACGGCAAAGACCTGATTTCTTAAACTGATTTATTCATATAGCTCATCACGAGCGCTGTGTTTCAGCCAAAAACCAGACATCCTTGAACCGTACAAGTTAGTTTTAAATTCATTAGAGCTGAAATGTCATCGAAACGAGAATCATTTGAAGGAAAAAGATCATCGAGATTTTAATTCAACCCAAGGATCTTAAACTGCCTGGAACCCAAACTTTGATTAATGCGACGCAAATATTAAATGAATAAATTTTTAACCCTTTGTGGCCATTACAATGCGTGAAGTTGTGGTGGCAGCAAATGTAATTTCATCGTGATAACTGATCGGTCAACTAATAATTAATTTATATTCGTTGTAATTATTTTTTTTTGTAAAAAAACATTGTATTTGGGGAAAGACACAGTATTTTTGGCAATTATTTATTTAGCTGCTTAACATACTTTCCTCACTTCCCTAGTGTTAAGCACAACGTCAAGGATTCGTACCCCAGGAGCAGTCAAAGTTCAACATAGTACTTTATTGCATTTTGCAAATCCATAAATTTTCAATACAATCTCGATTCGATCGCCTCAACTCGAATCATAATTTCAATTGGAAAAATCTAGTGCGCACTTAGCTCTATTGTCGTTCAATTATTCATTCATTCGCCATACACTAATAGATCAACGCTGACTGAAGGTAGGAAACCTGCGGTGTAATGCTAATGTTCGCTGCGAAGGTGATTTCAACGCGACGATAAGCAAATTTCGGTGGGAGGCCGAAATCAACTCACCTGTTCCGTAAGTATCTTTTGATCGATCGGATATTGTACATATAAACCGCAGGCGAAGCAGGTACGAATCTTATGTTTACCAACAGAACCGAATCATGTGGGTTGCGTAGCAATTGAGCCAGGGTAGATTACGCGTGACCTGAACTTAATCAACAATTCAATAGTGAACCGTTTGGCGCCACATAAGCTATTAGGATTTTGAAGCTAATCCCGGTGAGATAGTGCGTAGAGGCTAGTATGATTGCGAGTATGAGAAGCGGAAATGTTTTAATTGATACATGGCAAGATAGATCGGGGAGAAAGATAAAGTAAATGATTTGAATTGATTTGAATAATTTTATTTATACGGGGGTTTGCTATAAGGGGATGATGTAACCATTCAAGTAAGTTAGAGTATGAGAACGTATAATCGGAATAATAGCAATGAAGTGCTTTCAGATGTTTTCTAAGATTTATGGAGAAAACTGTACATCTCACCTCTATAATGACGTGTGGGAGTGGAAGACGAGGGACGATTAGGGTACTCAGCCACTTTGAGAGCCGCCGAAAATGAGAAAAATTGGCCGGATTTTTTGAACAGACCGTCTTCTAAGAGTCCCAGTAATATCAATGTATCGAATCTTTTCCAGGTGAGGCCTCGAGTCAAAAGTTTAATCTAAAATGGTTTCTGGGCTTTCAACTCAAAAAAAACTGTATTCTGACACGTTTGAGCCAATTGATTTAAAAAGAAATAGATTTCTTTTGATGAAAATTGAATTAAAAAAACAATTCATATATTGACACCCCTTTGACTAGTAAAACATGAGAAAACATCGGCCTGTCATTGTCAATAAAAAAGGCATTGAAGGAGACGATAAATTTTCCATAAATTGTAAATAAATAGTCTTTTTCATCAAATTCAAATCCTACACGAACTAGGGAACTGTTTTAAAGATGAAGTGTCTATTTTTCAACTCAAAAATAAAGTAGTCAAGTGGAAATTCGGCATTAAATTTACACGGTGTCCTATAAAATCGAATACAAAAGTAATTTGTTGTTTAAATATGAAACAAAATTGTTTCTCATACTTTCACAAAAAATGGTCCCGTTATCAGTCCACGTGCTATAACAAAAAATACGATTTATACCAGTCTTATTTAGATAGTGGAGTGCGATGGAATCCATACGTGAACTAATGGTTCAAAAATGTATCAAAGGAATGAAACGTTGTGAAGTTTTTCGAGACCTACAAAAGGAAGAGACTAAGCGGGACCTCACACGTAAAGCAATCAAACGTTATCAGGAAACATCCTCTGTTAAGGATCCTAAGATAATTGAACGTCCACACAGTGCACGTACTAACAGCGGGTTAAGATCGTAAAAAATCAGATTCGTAGAAAAAAGGTCGTTCGATGAGAAAAATATCTACGAAATCGGGACTCTCAAAGTCTTCAGCACAATTAATACTCACCAAAGATACAGGAGCGAATGCTTACAAAAAAAACAGAAAATTCATGGAGTTTCAGCCTCAGTCAAGGAAAAAAGAGCTGCTAGAGTTGAAATGATACTTGCTTGGCACGGTGGTGATGAGTTCGTGTTTTCCGATGAAAAACTATTCATTTTCGATCAGCCACACAATCCACAAAATGATCGTTTGTGGGCAGTCAGAATGGAGGACATAACCGAAAATGAAGTTTATGTGCCCAAATATAAAGAAAAAACATACTCAGTTATGATTTGGGGTAGTTTTGTAGGTGAGGCAAACTTCTCCTTGTTTTTCAATGCTGAATATTACCAGAAGCAAGTTCTTGAAGCAGTTGTCCTTCCAAGCTGCAATAAGTTGTTTGGAGATGACTATTACTGCTTTCAACAAGACGGAGTGCCTTCGAACGCCACGAATGTAGTTCAGAGATGGTGTGTTGATAAATTAACCGACTTTTTACCAAAGGATAAAAAGGCTCCAATTAGCTCAGATTTAAATCCTTTGGATTTCTGTGCTTGAAGTTATATGGTAGAAAAATTCAGGGACCGAAAAATCAAACGATTAGAGCATTTCAAACAAGCTATGTACAAAATTTGGGAGCAAATGCCCATGGAATACGTTCGTGCTGCCTGTAACTCTTTCGAAAAGTGATAAGTATTGGTAAAAAAAGCAAAAGGGGATATTATCGAAAAACATTTATTGTAGATTGTTTTTATTGCGTACCAATTTTTTTGTAAGGTTGTAAAAATATTTTAATTTAAACCAATTTTTTCCTTTTGAAGCTAGATTTATTTTAATTATTCGACATATATCGATATTTCGAGGGTAATCTGTCCTTTTCTTCAGCGTCTATCGGTCTAATCTTAAACTTACTTAGGTATCTTATTTAAGGTGCTTACTTTTAAAGTATTGACTAATACTAATTACCAGCTAATTACCTATTAATTACATACTTAAGTACATTTAACTATCTATATTAATTACATTACTCTCCTCCCCATAAAATATCTGTTCAAATTAACCTGAACAATACACAGTTTCCTTGGTCTGTGTTTAGTGGCCTATCCATGGGGGTTTTCCATATGTTCAGGCTTTCGTACGCATCCAGTTTTTGTACCTGCTGTACCTCCTTAATCACCTCCACGTTGTCGCATGTTATGTTGTGCTCCTCCTCCAGGATGTGTTTCCCTACTGCTGATCGTACTACTTTTGTGTTCTTTTTCCTTGCTTAGGCTGCTTTTCGCTTATGTTCGGTTAGTCTAACACCAACTAACCGTTTCTGGGCAAGTAATTTTGTATATTTCCCATTTTTCCTTCTTATCTTTTTTGTCTTTCACGTGACATAATTTTGACGCTACCTGTTCACTGAAAAAAATCCACATGGCGCCCAGAGCCATGTAACATAGCGCATTATTTATGGTTCCATACGCCATGTACATAGAAATCTGAGCCATGCAATATGGCTCCCAGCGCCATAATGTCAGAATCTACGTAGCGCCTGGTCCCATGTAACATGGCGCAGCATTTATGGTTCCACACGCTATGTACATAGTGCCCTGAGCCATGCAGTATGGCTCCCAGTGCTCTAATTACATGGCGCAGAAATTATGGCCCCACACGCCATATTACATAGTGCCATGAGCCATGTAGTATGGCTCATGGCACGCCAATTATAACTCGCAGCCATACTGTGTGAGGAGGTGTATAAATGTCAGCAAGCTTCTTGAGTATAGGAGAGATTTTATTGTAGTAGATTAGTTGCCTACAATAAGATTGTTTATCTAATAACTGCGGAAATTTCGATAACCAACCGAAAAAACTGAGACTGGGTGTCAAATAATTTTTGTAAATGAATTTTAATCGAATAAAACTTCAATTCGAAAATAAACTGCAAATCAATTGTAATCATTCCGCTCGAAAAGCATGTTATTGCACTGAAAAAACACATAGCGCCAGACGCCATAATCTATAGACTTCGTTCGCCATGTGCATAGTCGATTTCAGTCGATTTGTGATAAAATATAGCACCACACGCTTTAGTACATAGGAGCACACGCTATGCTTATAGTCCTCCACGCCATTTACTATAGTCCTTCACGCCATGTACTATAGCCCGCCACGCCATCTGCATGGCGTGGAGGACTATAAACATAGCGTCTGCTCCTATGTACTTTTCGCCATGTATTATGGCGTGTGGCGCTATATTTTATCACAATCCCCAAATCGACCATGTAGAAGCGCCAGAAGTCTATAAATTATGGCGTCTGGCGCTATGTGTTTTTTCAGTGTTGGAACTGCTTTTATATCAAAGCGTTCAAGAATTTCCTAAAGTTTTTTGAATATGAACGTAAAAATAATTAGAACTCTTATGGTTAAAAGTGTCGCTAACTGATCACGCTTTCTTTTGTCCATCTTCTTTTTAACAAGGTTTCCAATTATTTTCTCGTCAAATCCATTTTTTCTCGTAGTATCGTTAATATACTTAACTTCTGAGTTAAAACTTTCCTGATCCATGAAATTTCCTACAGAAGACTTGGAAGTAGACGTCAAAGCCGCGGTAAGAAACCTTCCCGAACAGGAGAAAGCACAGATTATAGGCAATGTGGATAAACTCGTCAGGAAGGAAAACCGTAACTGGTGGCAAACTGGCAAGGCATAACAGATACTTAAAGAGTTGGCTACTAAACCGGTCTATTATACCAAAGCAGATAAAGGAAACACCGAGGTTAGAATGGACAAAAATGAATATGACCGATTAGTTATGGAAAATCTCAACAACGGATATTACCATGAGATAAGGAAAGATCCCTTACCAGACTCTATCAAACGAGTTGAAAGAATTATGAAAGAGTGCAAAGGGACAATTGGAGAGATCAACTAGCTGCGGGTCTCAACCCCGACGTTGCCAAGAATTAGATGCCTTCCAAAGATACACAAGGAAGGAAATGAGCTAAAACGCTCCGACAAGGAGAATCGCAAAGTGGATTGTAGGCGAGTGTAGCACCTTAGGGAAGATTAGCGATAGAACGGTTAAAAATCGAGATGAGGTGAAAAAGTGGTAGCAATGGAGAAATATGAGCTAGTTGTATCATTTGATGTCACGGCTCTATTCGCAAGCGTGCCGGTAAAACAAGCACTCGAACATTTTGAAGACTGGCTATTAGAGAAGAATAACTCACCGGAAAGAAAGAAGAGGGCTGAAGGAAAGGTAGATATTCTATAATACTCAGGCGACTTCGCCACGCAGCAAGTAGACCAAAATATTCATAGAATGAAACCACTGGCGGATCGCGAATTATCTAATAGAGTTTCTAATGAAAATAAGAACAGAGATGTTTGATTGCGTACAGTTTGGTAGTTAGGAAAAGAAAGGTCATGCGAAGCAACATTCCGTTGATTGCTACGAACGATTTGATTTTACGCTTTGGACTACACGCGAAGAAATTGGGTATAATTTAGGTCGATTATGGTACTGAATATATGACTGATGTATACTGTAACGGTTTGAAAGATTTTTCGTTTCTAATTCAACTGAAAACTACGAGAGTGGGCCATGAAGTTCACGGAATAGGGGATCTAAGAACTGCAAATAAAAATGAAAATGTCTTTCTCTTTATATTCACCTGCTACTCTAATAAATTTTCCCGATGTTTCAATTAGTTTATGTATATTGTCTAAAAAAACGTTTCGCCGTTGTTGCTTTCACTTCTTCATTGTTTGAAAACTTGTTTCCACGAAATTCCGTTTTCATTTTTAGGAAAATATAATAGTCGCTCGGAACCAAGTCAAGGCTGTAGTGTGAGTGACCTAAAATATCGAAGCCCACCCTTTATAAGGTAGCCAATGCAAAACGGCTCTTGTGAACAGGCACACGGTCGTTCAGAAGGAGCTCACCTGTGGCTAATCTTCCTCTTTTTTTGATGGATTCTTTAAACTGCACTAGAATTAAAACGTAGTACTCTTTAGTTATAG
Source organism: Nemotelus pantherinus (assembly GCA_963978885.1). Classification (NCBI taxonomy): domain Eukaryota; kingdom Metazoa; phylum Arthropoda; class Insecta; order Diptera; family Stratiomyidae; genus Nemotelus; species Nemotelus pantherinus. Next base: position 29,361,543 of record OZ022266.1, on the reverse strand, counting down.
AGGCTCCTTTGTTTTTAAAATCAATTAACAGCATCCCTACTGAGTTCCAAAAAACGGTCGCCATAACTTTTTTAGCAGATTTTGACACCTCGAACATCTTGGGTGGTGGTGCACCTATCTTGCGCTATTGCATAGAATAATTGGATTCCTAATGATGAATCCAAGTCTCGTCTTCAGTAACGATTTAATTCAATGCTCCATCCTCATCTTCACTCCAGAGGCCAAAACACGCGCGACAGCACGCTACACACTGTTGTTTTTGAGGTGGCGTGGGCATTCTCTTGCACTGACCTTAGTTATTCCAAGACGATCGTGAAGAATATAACTTTTTCGATGTTTTGAGCAACTTCCGTAGTGGTCACATCAATTGGCCGTCCTGGTCGTGCAGCGTGTTCAAGTGAGTCCCTTCCTTTTTTGAAAAGACTCTGACCACTTATAAATCAAAAGTTTACCTGGACAAGAGTCCCCATAAAAGGATGCCATCTCTTCGATTATGATTGGAGTCGACTTTCCTTGTTTGGTGAGGAGCTTTATAACAGCGCAGTACTTGATTTTCTCCATGTTTTACACTACCTGCCAGATTGAGTTGCTTGATCAACAGTAGTTAAAAAATTAATGGCTCAACTGAAATAAAACTTGCTATTTATGCTTATAATGAGTCTTTAAGCTCATTATTTTTCATTAAACTACTCTCATTAATGACCTACCCCCTACTAATTTCGCGAACTTTATGATCCACCCTCGTCCCTCGTATCTTACTTGGTTTGTTGAAACGTACACAAAGGTCTGTCCTTGATAATTTCGCATGACGTTGAAAAAGGGTGGAGGCGGAAGCAAGCTCTCAGTCTCACTGTAGCGTGGTTAAACGCACCACCTTAAATTCAACAGTGTTGCAAATCATTACTACTGAGCAGTTCGACTGACAGGAGAAAAAAACCTGAGGTATGAACTTCTACTTGATATAGTTGGTGTGTTTGGTGCAAATACTTCCACTCGAATAGAAGCAAATCGATCACAACTTTGTTGACAAGTTGACACAAATGAGAGAGAATTCAAATTCAGAAGTAGTCAAGAAGATTTTTTCGAAATTATGTCAAGGACTTAATTTTCCCGAGTCATTTCAAACACACCGAGCATCTGCAGTCCGTAGTTTTGATCTCAGCTAATAGTCTCTTGTCCAATCTCATTTTCGCAAAATAAATATTCATCTCACACCAGCCTGTAAATCACATGATATCAGCAAAACAATGGTATCACTTTATTTTCGTTTCTTTACCGTTGCTCTTATGATATTGCTCGATGCTGCAATCCAATCTACAAATACCTTTGCGAATTACGTATATTAAAACAAAATCACCATTGGTCATCTGCGACGCCACACCGATTTTCTCATGAAACATGACAAATCGGAAGTCACGTTTTTCTTGCTATCAACTTCGAATTATTAAAAACGCAAAACCTTAGCATTTTGGTCGCCAACTTAACCAGCCCGAAAGAAATGACAAATCTTTTGTTGGCAAGTCGACTCTTTTTACTTTTATTTTTATTTTTTCGAATTCAACTTCGCTATACGAAACAGTATAACAGTGAATTTCTCATTTTGTTTCGGTTATTTCAGATCAAATCCAAAAACTCACAAGATACTATGGCTATTGCGAATCGTGTCTACAGAAAAAAATCGCAGACTATATCCCTTCTATATTATTTCATGCTCACTTCGAATTCAATTGCATGTTGGATTAAAGAGATTACGCGTGCTTACGATAAGTTTACCCATATTGGGCTTGAACTGTCTCCAGAAAAAAAAGATAACATCAATCGCGCCTACAATAAATTCTTAACAGCAGGAAATAAGAAATTTTTTTAGGGGGTCTGATATGAATGGAGCTTGTAGATAGGAGAAAGCAGGGATCAATGCGAGAATATATCGTTTAAGCTAGTTTTCATGAAATTTTCTTATCGTAGGGTAGAGTAAATTAACTGAAAACAAACTGAAACGAAATATTCTCGACTTAATCGCCGCTTTCTCCTATCTACATTAGCTCTAACTCCATATCCAAAACAGACGTCCTGGGAAAAATTAAATCCCCTTGTAATTTTGGGTTTCTGCTTTATTCTTAGGATTTTTATAAACCACAGCCTTCTTACTAGTTAGGAAGAATTTCCTAGTTCTCTTGTGATTTTTGCGTATTTCCAAAGATTTTCTCAAAAAATACCGAAACCCTATAGAACCCTTCGCTAAGCTACCCAAAAAAATCCCTCGACCATACTATATCCGTACTTCTCAAATTGTCAAAGCAACATGCAGTTAAAAATGGTCTCGGAACAATTGCTATAATAAATAAGGGAAAACAGAAAAATTGCAATACCTACGGTTTCAGCCACATACGTACGAATGTTGTACTAAACTTTTGCAATGAACGTGCAACAAGTGCCCTTTGAAACGTGATGCGAATCACAATGACAACGAAATTCGCCAAAACAAAACTACTTACGAACGAGAGATTCGTTGCGAATCTTCGCGCCAAGCGCAAGAACGAAACGAATCCGATAAAGTGAACATTTATGCGTCCATTGTGCGTTCCACATAGTCACATGGTTCAGTTTTGCGGGGATTTATTGGACTCGCGGGAATATAAAAATGTCTTTATTTTTCGAAGATTTGGATGAAAATTTCTCTGGCTCGACTGGCGACAGCGGCGGTGGATTATTTGGGTTATTCGAAAATTCAATGATCGAGGGTCCGTTATGCGCGGTGCAGTGTACAAGTGATTTTTATCAGTGGATTTCTTTATGATAGCTCAGGCGGAGACATCATGCTGGGGAGAACATTTTCAAGGAAACAAGACTTTCATCTGTCCCGATTTCTCTCCGATTTGAAATTTTCCACGGACCTTTCGTCTCAATACATTGCAAGCTCCCGAAAATTTCAGACACATGACCTTCCATATATTTTTTGCATTGTCGTCACCATTGTCGAAGACAAAAAATTTCACTCCGAATTAGTGACCTTGCAAAATTTCCAACGACAAATCGGTGAAATTCTATCACTTTCATCTTCACCGCTCCATTCCAGGCGAAATCAGCAGCAAACCACAAACTAAACTTGTCTTTTTGAAAATCCCCCTGTGCGACCACAAATCGCCAAATAGAGTTCAAGACAAGTACTTTCTTCGTAACGACATGCTATTATTGTCCACGACTCCGTCTAAGATGAAGCTTATGCGGGATTCACAGATAATTAACATCCACATTCACTCGAGCTTCTGAATCGAGCCAAATCTGCGCTACCGGTGCTACTATTAACAGTATTGTGTCGTGCAAACTGTAGAAAACTCAAACTGTCGATTTAATCCCTTGTCGACAAATTCGACTATCCGAAAAATGAGTTGGCATATTCACACTGACCCATTTCGTCGTTTCAAGTGAAACTAAGCAGATCAATTCGCTTGGCATAGAAAAAAACACGAATTTTCTACGGAATACTGTCAACGAATCTAGCTGCATGGGTTGCGGGCGAATCAGATGCGGATTATTGCCGCGAAAGGTGCCTGGCTGCTGCCCTGTGAACTGGAGCAAATCAGATCATATTTCCCTAGTTGCGTGCAAGTCAGGCGAACTGAAGTTGGCCCCTTTACTGGCGACAAGTTTTCTATTCGACGCACGACAAAGCAAGTCATCTTGCGGTTTTCATCGGCAATTTTCTCTCCGGTGAATGAATCGTGAAAATTTGTTGACGGACGCCATGCAAAACGTGAGGATAATCTCGACCTAAGTTTGGTATTTAAATACTTGTCAACGTCATTTAATCTTGCGGAGAAAGTAACCATTGAGCGAAATATGAAATCGGCCTGGTACGCAATAAACTGAGACAAATTTGCATAGAATGGTGGTACTTAACAGCTATTTTTCGCAACATTTCGCCCACTGAGTTGAACGAATGCGACACCGACATCCCTAAACACATCATCATTCGCTCGGAAGATTTCAAGCCGACATTCGCTTCCATCGCGGATAATCTCTAGGAATAGTTCTCGATGCACGGCTGCATCTAGATTTGCCTGGTAAATGTCGAACTGCACGCACATCCAATTGCACTTGGTTGAACCGGTGGTGCGTCAGTCGTGCCGCGAACGCAGGAAAAGCTCCGGTGTCGTGACGGAGCCTTGTGGAAAGCCACCTTATGCTACTACCCGATTTGCATTTCTAACGTTTCGACAGCAGCCGTCTCACACACACAGTACATATAACAAGAGCAAACGGGACTATCATCATCTGGTTGGCTGATGGGCTGGATAAATAGCAATAATAACAATAACGCTAAAGGAAAATTGCAGCGCGCGGCGACCTGAGTGCAGCAATCAGATTTCAATGTCGCCTGTTTGTGGTTTAATGGTGCGCGGTGCACTGTTGCAGATCTTTTCTAGTGCTTCGTGGCGGTGGCGTTGGCGATGGTATGGCTGGAGAAACGACGATGAGAAAGAAAGGTGGATGAAATGGTATCGGATGCGTATGGATTGCAAGTGGTTTCAGTGGCTTTCGTTCGTGCAAGGTAATGAATAGAAAATTGGGTTATTAACAGTAATAGTTAGAATTTGATATGAACTAGATGAGAAGCCATGGAATCGATTAATGGTTTGATTGGAAATAATGTGTGAATTGCAATTTGAGTGCATTACTTCCAAGAACTATCATATGGCTCTACGGGTTTGGCATTCCAGGTAATATAAAATGATAGCGAATCGAAAAATGTCTAATCTATATTAAAATCTCATAGCATAAAAAAACAAAATCATCAATTAAAATTGAGATATAGACTCTGAAAAGATATTAAAAGTTTTTCCATTATTTTTCATTGCTGCTTCTTTTTAAATAGTTATATTTTGCAAATTTAAAATATCATAGCTCTACCTCAACTAAATCAAACTGCACCTTTTTTGGAAAAATTCTTATTGGTTATCGACTGACTTTGAAGAGCCTTTTCGACGTTGTTGCCTGCAGAAATAATTTCCATATCGTATGTATTACGTTGACAAATTAAATAAAAGCAAATTTCAGTGCACAGTGAAACTTAGAACTCAACCTAATATGGGGCAGAGATGCCGCAGTTACATCCAGATTTTTCAACCAAAATTCTGTCACATCTGACTTAATGTTAGGTCCAGGTACTTGCTATGTGGATTTCGTCAAAATATGGTGACTGAATCGGAATTCATGGGCCAAAAACAGTTTTATCTCAGTGATTTTTCAAAATGGCACCCCTGCCACAGGGTTACCTGCATTTCAAAATTACTTCTCTCAGACTTAGTCCTAGTTAATAACAAACATGTTCTTTAAATTGCATATTGATCAAATCATCCGGTCGTCAGTTCTCGTGAACAGAAGTTCCGAGTGCTGAAAATGGAGGTAATTTGGTGATGGGTTGCCGTTCTTATGCAATGCGATATTTTGAATATTTCAGCCTGGCATGGAGGACAAAGGTTAACATTTATCAAAAATTTGATTTTTTTTTTCAAAAAGCGAAAATTTCCAAAAGAGTCGATGATTGGAAGGATTTTTTTTCACGTGCCTACCATAGCTACAGGGTTGCTCGCACAGTCTTAAAATATGTATGTAGTCTTAGACAATAGCAATACGTTCTGCAAATTTCACGATGATGGAATGTTTCTGTGAAAAATTATGGCATGTCGAAATTTGAAAAAAAAAACTTTGTCTACTTGCCTAGTCCTCATATATGTATATAGTAGTGATGAGCGTGCCTGTTGTTTTCAAAACACAAAAACGAACTGTTTTTTCAAAAAAAACATATGTTTTTTAAGACTGTTTAAAAAAACAGTTTGTTAACGACAAGAAAAAATAGTATGCTATGCGACAAAATAAATATTTGATATGTATGTCTGTAGTTCAATTCAGAAACATCGTTCATAGTTTGAATAATCTTCAACTCATTCAGTACGATGAATTTTTACGTATTATGTTTTTCTTATTTATATTTTATGTATTATGTCTTCCAAATGTCTTCATCGTAAACATTCATTGCTGACTGACAAAATCATCTAAGCGCTTCCAAACTGAGTTGGTACTTGTATTGTCCCAATTTTCCAATATATTATCTACTTGATCAACCGTATAATCATACATCAATCAGTACACATGGTCGTAAAGAATCAACATACATGGTAAGCATCATTCAAAACAACAACAACAACTGTTGTTGTTTTCAATGCTTCCTACCCTGACCAGCTCTTCAAAAATACGCACCTAATAAGTCTGACAACCTCGTATTATATATACAAACATACTTAGTTTGCCTCTGAAAATCTATTTTCCACAGCTAAACAGTTTTCCAATGCCAAACAGTTCGTTTTAACAAACGAAAAAGAAAAACGATTCGGTTTAGAAAAACGATTCGTTTTAGAAAAACTTTGTTTTAGAAAAATGGTCCGTTTTAGAAAAATGGTCCGTTTTAGAAAAACGGTTTGTTTTAGAAAAACTATTCGTGGTAGAAAAACAGTTCGTTTTAGAAAAATGATTGATTTCAGAAAAACTTTTAGAACAATTTTTCGTTTTAGAAAAACTGTTCGTTTTAGAAAAACGATTCATTTTAGAAGAACGATTCATTTTAGAAAAGCGATTGGTTTAAGAAAAACTATTCGTTATAGAAAAACGGTTCGTTTTAGAAACGATAATCGTTTTAGAACAATTTTCGTTTTAGAAAAACTGTTCATGCGTTTTTTGCAGCCAAACGTTTTTTGTAAACTTTTTGGCGTTTGTGAGCCCATCACTAGTATTAGGTACATCTATGTATGTCCTCTGAAAATTTCAGCTCAATCGAATCATGTTTTCATCCCTGAGTCTGTTTGCTTTTTACTTAAATATAGTGAATTAAAGATAAAATCATCTTAAAATTATGGAAAGATGCAAACAGCTACAGAGGCACAGCAAAAATAGTGTAAAAACAATATCCGTCAATCGAAAGAGTGATAAAAAATTTCAAATTAACATGAGAATGGAAATCTAAGCCTCGCTCCAGTTGCACAGGGAAATACGACATATCGTTTTAGTAGTAAGGAACATCTTACGGTGACTTCACTTCAAAAAGCAACTGAAATCAAAGAAAATTTGAACAAAATATTTTTTCGGGTAAAAAATTTCAAAAAGGTTGTGTATCACGGAAAGATTACTCGGAAGAAACCGAAGATTTTACCGGTTAATCGATAAAAGCGCATTACCTTTGCAAATGCAGTACATTAACATACCAACAGGGTTAACTATTTTCTTACGGAAGCAAATTGAGTATGTTTTCCACAAAAGGACGAAAACTAGTCTGCAACAGTTCGTCAAAAAAAACTATTTAATTCCCTTAAAAATTACACCCATCCCTACAGTCACCAGATTTGAAACCCATCGAACACTTTCGAGGTTTTCTAGGCAAAAAAAATCGAAAGAGGTTTCAGTAACAATTAAAAAAAGTTTGAAAACTGGTTTGACGGCGGAGTGGGGGCAAACTATTCCTGAAGTGAGGTTGGGTCTGCCTTCAAGGGACAGCTAAGTTATGCGATGCCGAAAGTGTTCCGATAGGTAATTTATTTATTTTAACAGTTTTTACTGTCTTTTATTTAATAATTTTATCTCAAGTGAACGCAAACTTGTGCCGCTTTATTTTTATGTGTTTTTTTAAAGTACCTTTATCTCAAAAACTGCAAGGTGCAAAATTTATGAATCAACACAATCTGGAAATTTTTTTTTGTTTTTGATTCTTTAAAGTTATAAACCAATTGACTCCAAATTATCATAGAATTATCGAAAATTTGTAAAAAATTTGAAAACTAATTAGTGAAAAACTAGAAAATCGAAAAATAAAGTTTTTTTATTCAAAATCGGTTCAGTTTATGATTTTTTTCTTCTGAGCCACCCAACCATGACCTAAGATTAATATAAAATAAATTTAAGGGTGTGAGCTCAACAAGCTCAAAATCGTCAAACCATAGTTTAAAATTTTGGCATATTTGCCCAAAGTTGACCCCTAAGTTTATCAAAATGACAGCGTTTCAACTAATTTGATCGTGCAATTGACAGTGATTTTGAAAAATAACCTACCAAAAAGCTGGAAGAATTGGGATCTATGATTTGGTACGAACAATAGAACTACAATATTCTTCTGCATCCGCACAAGCTATAACTGTCACTGTTTTTGCTCTTTCAGTTGTTAGCTTTTGCCAGCTACAACTTTCAATTGACAGCCGACTCGTCTACGTTGCAGACACTGCTGGGTTTAAATGTAAGTCTGATCGCATTCTTTCTGGCTCATACTTTTTACTCGAGTGTCTAAAATCTTTAGGCCTTCGGAACTGACGAAGATATTAATTAAGCCAATCTGGGCCTGCCAGCTTTTTTTCTTGCCGAAGAAGTGGCTTATTCCCATAGCATCGACTAAAAGTACCTGTTTGAACTTCTTAATTTATTTTGGAACTGACTGACTGCAAAATCACTGCTGTGCTCCACGGTTGCAATCAGTTCATTGTTTTTCGCAATCTCGTCATTAACGTGGTCTTTTAATTCATTTATTTTTCTTTTGATCCCTCGTAGATAAACAGAAACTCGTTGTTTGTCCTCTCTGAAGCAACTTCACGGTTACTGATAAGTACTGCTCTGTGCGGGAAAAAGAGATGGCACGCGGAAATTTGCTATCTATATTTGACGAAATACGTCAGTCTTATTATAGGCTATGCGCTGTAGTAAAATAAATAAATCTTAATGGCCTAACATAGCTTTTTGCTCAAAATAGAGCCATCTTTCCTCTCATAATTTCCTTGGCTTTTCTGGCCATACATTTGCTCCTTTTAATAAACAAACCATACAAACTGGACTCTGATACATTCAATGAAAATGCATTTTTCAGCCCTCAAGAAAAGCATACAATGTTTGTTGGCTACTTTTCTTCCTTGTTTCTAGCTTCGTTAAGTTTCACCAATTAATTTAACTCACCTGCAACTTCTTCTGTTATCCTTCTGTCAGTGAGTAGTCTTAAAATGGAAACTAAAATCATCCTCCGGAACTGAAATGCTACCAGTAGTTCCGATAGCATACCTAACTTCAGTGTGAAATCTCTTTTCACCCCACATCCTGGGTTGTGCTTTTCATAAGACAATGGGCGCTTTTTGTTCATCTTGCGGCCGGTGTTCGGTAAGGCTCTTGTATTGGCTCTCTAGTCTTCATTCGGTACATCTAAGACCTTCCTGCTGTTTTTGATGAAAGTACATACAATATGCAGAAGATCTTGAGTTGCTCTGTGGATCAATCAGATGCGGAAATTTTAGACACACGGTGCATCAGGAACTACCTTCCTGCAAATGTATCCAAATGTCTTGCTTTGTTCTTTTATGTTAAACCCAATTTATTGTTTTTTAGTAGTCACCGTCAAGTAGTATTTAGGTAAATGTAGATACGCATCAATATCTCGGTGCTAAAAAATGTGTATGTATAGTGATTGGAGTTCGATGACTCACTTTACCCCTGGTATAGCTCGTCCTCGTCCGAACCTGGACTTGAACCAGGGACCTAACACACTAGAAGTCAGTGCTCTACCCACCAGATTACATGAACTTTAGTATTTTATTTTTAAATGCATATTTTATTTAATTATTTAATTCCAAATCCAAAACCAAACACAACATATTTTTGTGACTTTCGTCAGCTGGACTCACAAACAAGCTTCAATCTTAAAATCAACCTTAGTCCCTTCAAATTCTAACTACAACCATATAACAAAAATTTCCGCGCAACAATGATTTAACATCCATTCAAGAGTATTGCCAGATTTGACCATGTTTCTCTTGTTCAAGCCCATACTTACATCCATGCAATCGACTAATTATTGTCTTGATGCATTTATCTCCGTAAAGAGACCAGACGAGATACACACGTTCAATACTTGATCGATCATTTAAATCTTTTATTAGGCCACTAATTCTACGCCTGGACCTATTTTAGTGCCAACAACATCAATACTTCAATATTGTTCTGCTCTGTACAGAGTTTGGCTCCGGTTCCGATCTCGTCGTCGTCGACGCGACGTCCAGTGCGGTCAAATCATTTGTACTGGCCGCGTGTCATGTGCACCGGGTATCACTCATGAATAAATTAATAAGACCACACAATGTTAAACATGGTTTATTAATTCAATTTAGATAAATTAACTCTCGGACCAGATAGTTGCGTGTTCATGTGCAAGAGCCTAATAAGAGCCGATCCGTGCTCGATCACGTCCCGGCCGAACAGGCAGGCATCAGGCACAAACATTCGGCAAAGCAACGACGCGGCATGCGCCTTGAGATTCCTGCTGCAAAAAATAAAACTACTGCCAGCTTGCTTATATGTAAGTATCTTGCTTGCAATATATCCAGACCACTGGACCTGATTCGAATGCGTCCCGAGAAGATAACACACAGTTGTACACTTCACATTATTCGGAACTCTCCTATATCAAAATCCCCCGATTCGAATGAGACGTGGTCCACACTAGTCGACGCGACGTATGCAGACGCAATGTTCGAGAGACCCGATTCCGTGGCTTGCCTTACGAATGTGATTCATAGATTGAAAATTATGTTGTGACATTCTTCTCGCATGTTTAAATTTTATTAGTCATCTACGCAAATTAACATCAAGTGCTTTTATGTTCCGACTGTTCGATTGCACGCTAGCCGCTGCACAGGTTTTGATTGTAGGAGAAAAAATGAGGCACCTAGCAAACTAGGTTTGAAGTAGAGCTGCCAGACTTGATAGATATACTTTTTCACGTATCCGATTGATATCTGTATAAAACTAATGTCCGAAAACTCCGCTGTAGTGTACAAATGTGTGACACTATCAACAGTTAGTATTGGAGAGCAAACTGATAATAAAATTTTGTAGGTCTGATCTCAGTGAAATAACCTGCTTCTGCTTGTCAAAAGCTATACATAAGTATAATTAACGTGTATCTTAATTATTGGCGAGAAGTATCTAAACATCTTCAGAATCTCTATGTTTACTAAGAGTCTTTAGGTCCATTACTCCAAAAAAAATTCAAAAAGTTTTATTATGGCTCCCTACACTGCAACCCTGATCATTCCATTTGCAAATAAATATCCAACAAATAATAATTTTACTACCCGACATGAAACAAAACCGAGACCTGCCGCTCCACTCCAGTTTAGTTTCAGTCGATCACAAATTGACTCTTGAGTATCATACGATAACTGCATACAATAGAAGATCTGTCGATCTGGAAAGTCATTTCGCCAAGTGCATGGAAATAGTTTGAGGCATTCTGAGGTAAATTTATAGGGTACTTATGGAGAACGCATCAACTGCAATCGCAGACGCGCCTCGCTGCTCTTATTGACTGTTTAGCGGCCATTTAGCACAGGACCCATTTCGTAGTGTGGTCATAGTCCAAGAGTCAATAGATCAGCTCCTAAACATGAAACGTATTACGAATCGTTGCGTTTACGTTCGCTGGACCATTGGTTCGATTCTTCTTGCTCTTACTGCTGGTGTATGATGATGGTTCATTGCACCGCCGGGCACTTAACTTAAGTCCAGGCCACGGTCCGACAATATGTCAGTCTGTTCGATCCGCGGAGCTTAGCTTAGTGCGGTTCAGTTCACCTGATGCAGGTGTATCATGCAAACGAATTCCAGAAAATCTCTCTACATCTTCCATTAATCAGAATGAGATACGAATGGAAGTCACGACATTTTCGAAACATTCTTACGAAAAATCCCATCCATAAATGGGTGTTCACGCTCTCTTTCTTCGATTCCGTTCGAATTGTTCATTTCGATGGCACGAAAATTATCTCAAGCGAACGATTGCAAGTAGATTGGAATCGGATTACGAGTTTCAATCGAAGTTCATAATAAAGCACCGAATTTGATCGACTTTGATTTCTTTTTTTTTTACGCGGGAGGATTTCTTTGTTCCGATTGTTTTGTTTCGAGAAAATATTGGTACATGAAATTGAAGTGTTTTTATTTTGTGGATTTAAGGTGTTGATCAAAGTTTTTGAGATCAGTTCGGATGAAATCATGATTGGAGAGTTTTGAATGTCAGTGCTGATCGGTGTGAATAAATAGAGTCATGACTGCGCATCTAATTTGATGATTTTGTTACATTTACAGTTAGTAGAGCTCCCAGCATTGAAATTCGAATGATACAGGCAAAATTTTGCGTGTGTTGGCTTCTTATAATGCCCTTTTAATTGCAGTAAAAAGTAAAAAAGTAACCCCATGACAACCCTCGGGGTTGAAGCTAGTTGAGAGCTTCATCACAATTTTACAATTAATGTGAACACGAACGTAGAGTGATTAATTCCAGGACTTAGTTTACCCCTGATTAACTAAGGTACCTATTCAGAGCTAGGTGAACTCAAAATCTGGCATACAGACCCTCGCCCGAGCCTTGATTCGAACCAAGGACCCCACACACAAGAATCCAGTACTCTACCCACTAGGCTACTGAAACTTTTTAATTGCAAATATTAAATCTCCATCCATCTTGACGAAAAAAATATGAATCTCCACCTGTCTTGACCATATTGTAAGTTTCTAATTTGAAAATAAAAAAAAATTCTTCTTAAAAATTTATCTTATTCAGGTATCATCAAAATATTTCACATATGTTTGTAACATCATTCAACTTTCTGTTAGAAAATCGGCCGCTCTAGTAGAATATTATTTAACTTTAATGTTGCATTCGCCCGTACCGACACCTATTTCTTTTCACCCCTTTTGCGTTTGCCTCGTCAGCACAATAGCCTCAACCTTGGTTCTCTGCCTCGAACGTTATCACTGTTGAAAAATACTTGAAAAAATAACGTTCTTTCTAATAATCGAAATATGACCTAACTTACTCAATTTGTTTGTTTCTTTTTCGGCCGATTAGCTTTTCCCATTCCATTTTTCATATTCTATTCTGAATTTATTAATTTTCATAGTTTTTATGTTATTGTTTTCTTTTTCTTATAAATATTTATATATGTATTTTTTTTTATTTGTTCTTCTTGTCTAATCTATAATTGGATTCGTTCTATGGATTTGGACAATAAATAAATAAATAAACAGTAAAATATATATGAATTCGAACAATTAATCAAAATACAGGAAAAAACATTGCATCACAGTCACAAAATTACATTTCCATTGAAGTCAATGATTCATCATTACCACTGCAATAAAAATGAATGAGCAAACGGTTGAAATGAAGCAAAGGACATATCACACCCCAAAAGCCTTTCAAAGCTTTAGTAATTTCTATCAACCTGCTGAAAAATAAGATGTACAAACGAAAATGTGCAATTTAAGGAGCATATAAATCAAAATTATCATACATACAAAAGAAAATTATCTGATTTTTTGAAAAAATGCACTAATTGTGATGGTAAACAACAAGCTAGTGCATCAAAATAAATGCAGTGAAAATCAATTGTTTCTTGAAATATTTACATTATTATAAGCAGCACTGCCTCAAAAAGAAAAAATATTACCAGAATGTATTAATGTAAACGGTAATTATTTAGATTTGACATTTCCATATAACTTTTTAAATGGAAGAGCCAATGTAGTACTCAGTAAATACCTTCCTTCAGTAAAATATCTGCTCAAATTTAGCAAGAAACACGAATATATTCCATGCAAACAAAACAGATTATGGGCGAAACTCACTTTTAGAAAGTTTTTTAAAGTGGGTGATATTTTGTGGGATCACGTGGACATATTCAGCACAAAACAAATTCAATTATAATCACTGTTTGTGACAATTTCATTATATGTGAATGAAGTATTTTGTTCTTATTTCCAAAACTTTGCATACTTAATATATAATAAGCCAATATTTTCTTTAAAAAAAATATTCGCTGGTTTTAAATTAGTTTCTTGATTTTGAATATTTTACAATATATTCCTTTATTGCGCTTCAAACGATGATCTTTCAGCACATTCAACCGACTACAATACTCAATATATGCATGAGTTAAATAAATGATATATCAATGAATTAATAAATATGATTTGCACGTGGGTAATAACGGACAAAGTAATTTTTTTAAGTGCACCAACTCAGTTACACTCACTCTTTTAGTTGAGCCGCTCATTCAGAGTCATTCAAAAGTGATATTTGTAACTAACACTGCTTCATTTCAGCATGGTGCCTGTGTGTCACTGCTCGACTTCTTTCGATTGAATACAGAGCTGAACAGTGCCAAATATTGTGTGCGTCATCTATTAATGAGTGATCTTCGTAAACCTTTTGATCTCAAGCCCATCCAACTTGTCGCTGTACTCTGTACTTAAAACTATTCAAAAAGGTTCACCCTACGAATATATAGTCAGCTGATTGTAGAAGAATGCCTGTGTGATGGCGGTGTCGTAATAAACCAGCACAGAGCGTACCCAAGCTGTCTCATTAATCGCCTTACTCATTTACCAACTCATTGCTCGTAGCTCTGTGCGATGAGCTGCTTTCAATGCAATTTCAGTGCCACTTGGTGACATAAGGTACTGAATATATCAGTTTTTCGATGGTACAAAGGATAGGTTGAATTAACAGTTTTAGGTGGCCATGGAATCAGAGCACCAATTCACCGATCATGCTGGACCCTATATGAAAGAAATTTGCTAGCTCCCACGGCTCAGTTGACTCAATGGCTCTTTTTGATTGCCTCACTGCTGAACTACCCATCACTACATGTGAGTAAATAAATTGATGAACATGGTCATCAGCTTGAAACTAGACACGAAAACAGAAAATATATATCCTCTGAATAATAGTTTATGTCCAAATATTGAAAATTCGCGAGAAGTAAAAATGCCATTAACCTTTTTTTTAATCAAAAGTATAGCGAGATTTTCTTAAAGCTGGGGATGTGCTAAAGATAAAGCGGCGATTAAATTTTAAAATTTTGATAATTTGAAATGATAATTTAAAACTTTCTTCACGTACTAAACATTTTGAGTATGTTCAATACATTTCCGTTATGTCAGCCTATAGATGGCGTTTTTCATAGAATGTTAGTACTGGATGTATATAATATTCGAAGGCTAATATACCGCCTATTGGAAGAGCGGAACGGTTACTTTAAAGTGGTCTGCAGTTTTGTTCGGTAAAGCTAGTAAAAAAACCAGCTAAGTATTGAGTAGTTTGTCGTGCAAATAGAAACACACAGATAATTAATTTAATAGAACGCCACGAAGAGGATAAATAAATATGACGAAAAGGCAAAATCTTATAAAGAGACAAATTTTGAGATATTTTCATTAGAATTATAATAGCACTTACAAATTTTTCTTTAGCCTCTCAATCAATCTCTCCTTCAATCTCTCCTTTTTCAGCCCCCCTTCTGCAGCTCTTCCTTCTTAAGCTTCTCTTATTTCATTCTCTCTTTTTCGGCTCTTCTTCTTCAGTTCCTCCTTCTTCAGCCTCTCCTTCTTCAACCTCTCCTTCTTCAGGCTCTCCTTGCTCAGACTCTTCTTTTTCAACTTCTCCTTCCTTAGCCTCTTCCTCTTCAATCTCTCCTTCTTCAGCCCCCCTCCCTCCTTCTTGAGCCTCTCCTTCTTTAGCTCCCACTTCTTCATCCTCTCTTTCTTCCGCTTTTCTCCTTCAGCCCCTCCTTCTTCAGCCTCTACTTCTTCGACCTCTCCTTCTTCAGCCTCTCCTTCCTCAGCCGCTCCTTTTTCAACCTTTCCTTCCTCAATCTCTCCCTCTTCAACCTCTCCTTCTTCAGCATCCCACCTTCAACCCTTCCTTTTCAACCTTTCCTTCCTCAATCTCTCCCTCTTCAACCTCTCCTTCTTCAGCATCCCACCTTCAACCCTTCCTTCTTCAACCACTGCTTCTTCAGCAACATTTTCTTCAGCCCTTCCTTCCTCAGCTTCTCCTTCTTCAGCCTTTCGTCCTTCGCCCTACTACTGAAGATTAGTGAAATGTCTAGTGCGTTTCATGTGTAAAATTGCAACACTTGCTATTTTGGGTTTATGCTCAAGTATATTTCATAGTCTCGTAAATTACGAACCAACGCAGACTTGGAAGAATTGTTCGGTAGATATTTATAGAGTAAATGAAAGTAAATGGAAACATAAAATAAATTAAATGAATTAGAAACAGACCTATGAGCTGTCACTATCAAAGTCAGCATTACCCGAATATATTGCGTAATATTTTCCAAGCCATACAAGGGACAGTTTAGCTCAGCATGATTGATAGGGGATTCTTGTAATATACAATACACAAAAACTAAGATTTATTATTCCCAATGTGTTTGATCCAGATTTTTTCTAATTGATGTGAGGAGTTTTTTTGTTTTATTGCTGACTTTATTTTTCTACTTAGCATAATGATCATTTTGCAGGTTAATACAACTTCCTATTCGCATAATTCTTAATTTATTGAAGTCACAAACAAACACTTCGCATCTTTCTTCTCAAAAACAAGCCATTATGCTTTGCGAATCTTAAATTCATTTTTCCTACAAATTACATATCATATAAAGTTGTTACCACAGAGTCATTGCAGCCGCGAGCTCTTCTAATCCGACTATAATCTCATCAACAAAGTAACAAGTCCTGTACTCTGACGTGCCATACCCGTCAAACCCCCCCGTTCCAACCGACAACG
The DNA here is from genome assembly GCA_963978885.1 of Nemotelus pantherinus. Classification (NCBI taxonomy): domain Eukaryota; kingdom Metazoa; phylum Arthropoda; class Insecta; order Diptera; family Stratiomyidae; genus Nemotelus; species Nemotelus pantherinus. Next base: position 29,344,886 of record OZ022266.1, on the reverse strand, counting down.
AAATTACATTCGCTGGTCTATCGCGGATCTCCTCCAGCACTAGCAGTACCAATACTAGCTTTATTCGGTTTTTCATATCTTAATTACGACCGTAGGTGGTTGGACATTACCACCACTGTATATTGCATCTGATATTTATGCCCCGAACCCATAAAATCTGGAAGCATTCGTCGCAAACAAACCACCACGGTCATAGGCCGATCGGACAGATCTGTCGCTCAGTTCAGTTCAAGTTTAGTTCTACAGTTCAGCGAACAGGTTTAAGGCCGTGTGAAAGCCACACACATCGATCGCATCACGCTGACATTTCTATAAAAATAAATATGGTGTTGGTCGGTCGCACTTACCGCGTACAGGATCGTATCGGATGCTGTGGACAAAATCGTATAAAATCGATTAACAAGACCATCAAAGTGTCGATTTCAGTTTTGGAAGGAATGCTCATTGTTCGTTGACTATTGTGGAAGAATCGGATCTGCGAACGGACGAGATGAGACGAAACGGGAAGAAAATAGCTCCATCAATGGTATAGGGATTGTCTTGGTCGTCTTGGACCACTTGATGCGCTCTTAATATGCTTCGATATGGCTTTTTAGCGTGCCCATAATTTAAGTGATTTAAATTTCAGGTGATTTCAAGGAATTCTACTGATGGGGCTAGAACTTGCCCATATGTATACACTTTATAAGGGTTGCCATGAGTGGAAATATAGTAGTTCGTTGTAAACAATAGTCGTAGCACTTCTTCAAACACACGGAGTTGTTTTGTTAATTCACCAATAGATAAATGGTTAATAGCTAGAATAGTCTCCAAGAGCTGCATTAAAAGTGCTGGTTAGCTGGTTAGCACCTATAGACTCCACAGGCTATGAAATCTGCACACCGAATGTCCTTTTTTGCCTCCTTGATTAACTTCAAGAACTATTTTTCTCCCAAAAAAATCACCGAATTACAACACCAACTATCCACCACAGACCAAACACGATCTTCATTTGTTCACAAGCTGATAACGATCATGCGATAATCGCTCCCCCACAATGCTAGCACCAGTATTCACCCAAAATTTATACGATTTTTTTTTCAAACGTTTGTGTAAATTTCAATTTTAGTATCCATTAAATTTTAATTGATCTGATCACATCATTTCCAGTCACAGTGATCGCACCTCTAGGAAGTCCAGCCATCTAAATCGGCAATTAAACATGTTATCGTTATTGCCGCTATGTCACTTTGGTCGATGGGTAGTCCCGCGCAGGTCCGGTAATAGAAAAAAGATTGTCATGAAAAAATCTGTATACAATAGTAGAAATCGTTAAAAAAAAAGCTCTCGACGTCAAGCTCGATCGCATCAAATTAGGAGAAACATGTCGTTTTACGATGATGTTGATGTTGCTGATGGGCAACGTTTAATTGGTGAACGTGCCGGGTAATCTGATCCGACAGATAGTCCGAGAATGGGTTCGTTTCGAACGGATGATGGGGGATGGAAGGTAACAGTCGGCGGATACGAGCTGAAGCTTATGGTGACGATGATGGTGTTGATGATTCAATGATATCAATTCATTTTGGCGTAATGATGATCGAAACTTGCTCGGACTGTGGTGAACGAATCTTGTCAAGTGCATTATGCAAGTGTCAAGGAAGTTGGTTGACAATTACGTAATGAATTATTTTTTTCAAGGTCGCATACATGACACCTGTTGCGATTACGTGCTGTCAGCTGTTTGGGATCGAAGCTGTATTATCTGATGGTCCACTTGAGTAGTAAGTGTATTTCTAGTAGATAACCAGTATGGATTTGAAAAAAAAGAGTTAATACCTTTTCTTTAGTAGTGCCGAATTAGAACAATGTTCAGCCAAATGAGTCCGAAACCTGCAAAATACAGCTCCACTGCCAATTCAAGCTATCAAAGACATACTTCAAAAACCGATTTCATGGTGACGATCCAACAAAAACACTAGCTTCAATCAAAATCCAGCTCGTCCCGCCTTCATGATTAATTTTGATAGGCATATCTACATCGAATCTAATGCCATATTAAACAATAGATTGATTACATTCCCAACCGAAACACATTCCGAAGGTCGGTTCCTCACCTTTGACCATGTGAATCACTTCATCAAGAACCGAATCACGACGGCTGCTGCTCGCCCATCCAACCAACAGGTTGACTGGACATCAAAAATTTTTGTACAGCACCGGTCGTAGTGAAGAGCCTTGCGGTATGAAATCATGACACATCATCGATAAATTTCTTCGCCGGTATCTCGTCGAATTGATCCCACTGTCCGATCGCGACCTGAAGGTGTGTATTTCGGAGCGTTTGTATTTTTTTCCTGTTCTCCCGAATCATAACGTACTATGCCCAGCCGAACTTACATACCTATTCATTACAATTCAATGATGTTCTTGCTGTTGTGGTTCTGTTGGATTTGATGATTGTGTTGTTCTTGTTGCTTTCGCGCGCCATGTGTATTTCGAACCTGCAACGATTCCGATCATAGTGATTTTACACTTGTTGTTTGGCATTCTTTATGGGCCATTTACATTGGCGTCCATGCGTCCACGCGTCCATGCGATCTAGCGTGTTTTGCTTACACGAGTCAATTTGATTTTGTTTATATAGGCGGGTCTAAAGCGAAGGAGGTGGAGTATGCTGATTCATGTACAATACATTTTAAAATGATTTCTTTCGCTCAGTGACATGTGTGGATGATTCGTTGGTGATCATTTAAATATATGTTTTGTGGATGATTATTTTCTTATATAATGATGTGGATAATATATATTTTGCATCCTTACGTGCATGACTATTACGAAAACAAATTGAATGCATCTGAATATCTAGGCACAAACATATATATGTAGGTATATACAGTCGTGGCCACAATTATTTACACAACGCTTATCATGAAGAAAAATTTGAATGAAATCAAAATAACTCCTTCAATTTTTATTACAACAAAATGAAATTTTATTCAGTTATTTATTGCCAAATTCATAGTTCCTTGACAAAAGCAAAATTGAAATAAAACATTACAGAACAAAAATAAAAATAAAAACTAAGTTTCCAAAATTATTTGCACACCCGTCATTACGGCCAAAATTATTTGCAATGTATGGTTTCCGCCTCGTTTTTCCGAAAAATCTGGGAAAAAGGTAAACTAATTGTTAGCCTTAATAAAAAACGGGTAATTTCCGACCATTACCTAATACTTGGTGTTGCCTCCTTTGGCACGAATAACCGCTTCGAGTTTTGCTGGCATTGAATCAAATAAATTCGGTATAGTTTCAATGGATAGGACCTGCCATGCATTTAAGATGTCTTCCGAGGTTTCAGCTGCCGATTCTCCAATCTTTTGAGGAATTGTTGATTTCATCAAATGCCAGACATGTTCAATGACATTCAAATTAGGGCTTTGTGGAGGCCATTTCATGACTTTTTGCCCAACATCCGATAAAAACTGTTGAATCCGTTTTGAAGTATGGATTGGTGCATTGTCCTGTTGTAGTATAAAATCAGGACCAATCAAATAATCGCCGGCAATAAATGCAACTTCGTTCAATATTTGGAGATATTCAGACAAACGCATCTTGGTTGGACAATCAACAATTGAAGCAACCCCATTGTAACAAATACAACCCCATACCATTATTTGACCACCATGTGAATGGCGCGTAGGGATACTGACGGCTTGATTTTTCTTTTGTTGTGCATTGGAATAGTAGAAATGTCTACCGTACGTTCCGTCCAATGACATAGCACTTTCATCTGTCCACAAAATTTGTCTCCGAAATTAAACTGGCTTATTTCTGTGTTCAAATGCAAACTGCAAGCGAACTTCCCGGTTCTTGTAAGAGATGTACGGCTAATTTCGGATGACGTATGCTTTTATTCCTGCCTTGGAAAATCTTCTCCGAACTGTTGTTCTACTGATTTTGTCATTTCTGTTCTCGTTAATACTATTTATTATGTTATTGATCTTTTCGCGACTGTTTCGCTGCATACACCAACGTATTACAGTATCTTCCCTGTCACTTGTTGCCCTCTTTCGACCCCTTCCTACTGCATTTTTAACACTGCCAGTTAAATGTTTTTTTACCTGGTAATAAACGCTCCGCCTGTGACATTTAAATTTTTTGGCAATTTCGTTAGCGGAAATACCGCTTTTAAATTCAGCAACGATTGCCGCCTGCTTTTCGATGGAGAGTTCAACGTTTCTAGGCATTTTCACTGCCACTAACTAGTTTATTACAATGAAATCTAATGTCAACTGATGTCCAACATTTGTTCCAGCTTTATCACTGATCGAAACAAAGTCGAAGAATTACCGTTAATTTTCTGGAAAATTTTTCTTAGTGTGTGCAAATAATTTTGGCCATAATGACGAGTGTGCAAATAATTTTGGCCAGTTAGTTTTTATTTTTATTTTTGTTCTGTAATGTTTTATTTCAATTTTGCTTTTGTCAAGTAACTATGAATTTGGCAATGAATAACTGAATAAAATTTCATTATGTTGTAATAAAAATTGAAGGAGCTATTTTGATTTCATTCAAATTTTTCTTCATGATTAGCGTTGTGTAAATAATTGTGGCCACGACTGTATACTCATATGGATAAATACATACAACTTTCTGTTACCAATATATTTGTACGGAGCAAAAAAACATCATCATAAGCGTGTAAAATCCATCCACTTATCGCCTTAGCCCCGCCTTCAAAAAACTGGATTTGAGTTTACTTGACTCGTGTAATCTAAAAACGCTTGGACGCGCGGACGCATGGACGCTTGTCTAAATGGCCCATTAGAATGAAGTGTCTGCTCGGAGCAGTCATGCCGAGCAGTGGCGGCGGGCATATATGAATTCCAAGTGGAAGGCGGTCGGGAAAAAAGCGTGAAGACGATGAAGGTGAAGAGTTCATTCCTAACAACCTGTGTGCATGCGCTGCCGTACTATTATTCAGGCATTTGAAATTCAAAAAATTTACACAGTCCTGATTATCGCGCGGTCTTTTCGATTTGATGTGAGAATATCATTTTCAGATCGGATTGTATACATGGAGTGATTTTCGGAATTGTTTCATGAAGGTGAAGTTTTTATGCTTTACATTTTGCATACGTCAAATAATCGTGTGAATCAGCATTTCGTGATGAATCTCATGCTCTATAAAAAAAAGAATATTTCATTGGTTTTATATGACCTCTAGAAATTAGCCCTATTTGATGAGTCCGCATTTTTCCATCCTCGATGAATTGCGGAAATTTTTCAGCCATTTCAGCTCCAGAAACTTTATCTATTTTAACCTACCCACCAGTATTTCTAAGTGTATGCCCCACACTTATCTTCGCATAAAAAAACCACGTGATCATCATGATCAGATGCAATCATTTTTTGCCCTTTTATGTGAGAGAACCGTGAATAATTCTCGTTTGATATATCAAACACAAATCCCTGGTTTCGGTGCGTCCGCCGAGTTGCAGCAGTGACAATAGTGATGCGATACGTCTCCCACGATAAATCGCCGCGGGCTAATGAATGAAGACACCATTGAAGCACCTGCACTGTGAGTGCCAGGAAGTTGACGAGGCCTTCGCTTCGAAGTTGCGCATCCAAATCACGGTTTAACCCTCTGGTTGAAACTTTCATGGAAAAATTTCTTCAGCGGACTGTTCCCATTCTTCTGATCATTGAAAAGTTTCTTAAAGGACGTAAACTTTTCACAGGAAGTATTCATTAGATACTTTAGTTGACTGTTCATCGCTAGACTGATTTTCCATGAAACTAGAATGGACCTGCTTCTGGAACATTTTCAGCTGACGTGTAAAAAAGTGGCAAAATCACTAGAAGCAGTGATTATACAATCACTCCAAAATAAACAGTTTATTTCTGCTTCAAACCTCCCTCAGCAGGGTTAATATCCTTACATTTTCCCACCGTCACGATGATATCATACACCGACTAACATAAAGTACCCACTTGTTACCTATGCCTATGCACTCCTTTCTTTGCCTGATTATCTCGCACTATGCTGCACTGCACTGCGTTGTGTTGCGCTACCCTGTAAATGGTAAATATTGTAAACAAGCAGCACAGCAGGTGCACACATTTCTCGAGTTCCCATGGAATCCTCGGCATCGTACTGTGTACGAGTCGAGATAATTCAATGCAAATGCAAAAAACGAATTGGATCTTTTTAAGGAAAGTATAAATTGTGGCTGCATACATATTTTTTTTGCGAAATTTCCTTTCCTTTTGAAATCAGGTGAATGCAACGTATGATGATGTCCTTGGCTTGAATCAGTAGGTAGAGGACAAAATTGTTTCATTTGTTTAGTTAGTTAGTTCTTGGAAATGAGCATAAATAGATTACATACAGGATTTTGTTGGTGGTATTTTTTTTTATTTTTAGATTGATTAAGGGTGGGAAGAAAATGAAATGATGGTGCATTTCGGTGGTGGTAGCCGTGAGAATCATTTATGAAGATAATTTTTTATAGCACGTTGAATGTGCAACAAAGTTAAATACAGGAAAAAAAAGGCGCTACTGGTGAATAGATTTAGAGCTCAGTGAGCAAAAAAGTACTAAATCCCGTTATTGACAATCGTTGTGAGACATAACTGAGTGGTATAAACAATGTTCAATAATTTGGCAATGAAATAAGTTACGATGCCATCGCATAAGGTCTAAACTGACTAGAGGGACTAACTCAAAATTGCATTTTTGTTGTTGCAGCACATTTTATACCCATTTTCAAGATTTTTTTTTAGAAAACTGTTAATAGTAACTTGATTGGGATAATACCTACAGTAAAGAACAACCTGTGAAGAGTATCCAAAAAAAATTTTATTGAAAAATATCGAAAATTAAGCTCGTGACATGAATTTGACATTTTCATTCAGGACAAAGAGTTGATTTGCGGTGAGACACATAACTAATGACTGGATCATCGTAAACAAAAAAACCAAAAATATTTCGTTAGTTTATGAGTTTCTTGAGGTAACGCTGTCGAGTTTTTCCAAATATCTAGATTATTTAATTTTTGGTATAAGTTTGAAGTCAAAAAAACGAAAAAAACCGAAATTTTTTTTTCAAAATTTCTGTTTTCAGTTGTAAAAAATTCCATAAATAAAAAAAAAGCAAGAAAAAAAATATCTCGACAGCGTTACCTAGTAAATTGCCTACAGAAATAGTGTGCAAAATTTCAGAAAGATCGGTCGAGTAGTTTTCGAGTTACATGTCTCACCGACTTGAAAAATAAAATTCCTCAAAAAACGCGTTTTATAATTTTAACTGTGCAACAAAAGTGCGTGAAAAATTACGAAACACGTGTACCGTAACTGCTCGATGAAATGAATGTATACTACTATAAGTCACATATATAAGTGTTTTTACACAAATATAGCACAGGCAGGTGTGGATAGAGTGGAAAGACTCTACTATCACGTATATGAGAGCTGCGCGCGGCTAATAAAGCAGGAAAGGAACGCGATATGCGCGCAAATATGAATTTGAGTTATTTGTATTGTTAAGCCGATAACTTCGTTAATTTTGCTCGGATCGACCTGAAATTTTGTATGGACACTCCTGAGTCACTATACACTAGTCACTTAACAAAAAAACAAAATCGATTTTCTGACCTTATCTTTTAGTATCTTTTTTAACGATAGCTAGAATGTCGTCTACATATCTCAAACATACTCGAGGAAGCGAACCTTCTTCATAAAGATTCTTCTCCAGTCTGTCCATAAATATCTCACTCATAAGTGGGATTAGATGAGGTGTTTATTGACCCCGGAGAGAAGATTGCTGGCGCAGAGTTCAGTTTTCAGCAACATAAAGCGGCGATCCATCGCTCGAGAAAAGCTAAAGACTTTCTTAGGTCCGGTGACGTCCCGATTGTTGACTGGCCTGCCCTTAGTCCAGATCTTATTCAATCGAGAATGTTTTCAGTTGTAAATGATGTTATCTATGTTATCAGCTAAAGTTTTTTACCATGGGCGCCAATACGCAAGCGTGAAGAAGCCAAGGTATTGATCCTGCAACCATCTGTACCTTAATGAATTCAATGCCAACGTGTTCAGAAGACGTGATAAACAATAACGGTGGTCATAATTCTTACTAAGCTTGCGTAATAAATAGTCACTACAAAAAAAAAACAATAAAAGTATTAAGTGCCTTTATAATTATTTAGTTCTGACTTTTAGTTTTTATTGATATAAAATTAAAAAGAAAAGTTCTTGGTTTTTAAATACACTGTTATTGAATACACAATTACATGAAGCAATAAAAATTTTGATTGAAAAATTAAAAATGACTCCAAATATATTATTTTCTACTAAAAGCTTTCGTGCCTTTTTAAATATTTCGCGGAGTGTATTTATATGCAGAAATTTACGGCCATTTGATTGCAGTCCGAAGTATATACCAGCTCATCGAGGTAAAGTAAATACTGCGCGGGGTGGAGCTTATGAGGAAGCATTAGTGCCATATCAAAAAATTGTCTGGCTACGAAATGGGTGGTCCTAAGATCTTATCGCGTTCCTGTGACAACACTGCAGTTAGCCCCATGGACTTTTGAGACAGGAGCATGTCTCTAAAGTCCCTGGAGTTGACTGCAGTGGTGTAGATCTACTGACGTAGTGGAAGTACTCTGGCTAGGTCTTTCTGTGCACCTTCACCCAAGTATGTAGGCATTTCTTCTCGAAGACTAAGCAACTATAAAAATTATAGGTCTGACTAAGCTCATTTAGCATGTCAACCATAGTCTTTCCCGTTTCTTTCCGGCGTGTATAGGTTGACTAAAATGCTGACCGAAACAAGATCAGTCCGCACTTTCTTGCCAATTAAACTAGTTTTTTTTTTAATAAGTTTTCAAGATGAATGTTTTATGAGTTTTTAAAATGGCCATTTTCAAACATTTTGAAGTATAAATAGGTGCTTAGAGCGTTGCTCAAGAGATTATTTAATGTATACTATAAGTTAATGAAACACTTGCGGTTTCAAGTAAAAAAATATTTTATTCAAGTCAAATGACCGAATGGTCTGCAGATCTACTTAAGACTAACAGTATTATCTTAGCTTTTCTATATGTCACCTCGGTTGCTGACGCTGCGGAACGTGCACGGCAGGAAATTCCTCAGACGTGGGAACGACTGCTTCGCTGGTCTAGGTGTCGGATGATGCCAGACAGGTGTCGTATGATGAGTTGATGTTGTTGGGTGTTAACTATCCGCCGCTTAAATTTGAGTGTCCTCACTCAATTAAAAAAATGGAATGTTGTGGATGCTGTGATTTCTTTCGATTTGTGGATGGTTCGGCATGGTTGGGGTCTGGATGTGCCGTTTCGATTTGGAAGGTGCACTTGGTACTGTGGAAATTGTATTAATTTGAATTCTTGTGTTTTTCTGCTTTTTCTTGAGCCGAGCCATGAGTTTTGATGAAAGAAATATGGTGAGTATGATGATGCAGAGTCCGTAGCATGACCAGGTACTGAGTTTGTAGTTGAATTCGATGGTGTTTATTTTCTGTATGTTATCCAAATGGAGTTCTTTCAGCATTTCCAAGGATAGTATTTCTTCGATCTCGTCGTTATTATGCCCTGGTTGAATGAGTGGTGGTAGCAATTGAATGTTCGATATCTCAGAAGATGTAAATTTTTCCTGGTTAATGAGGATGCTCGTGTTCTGGAAGGTGATTAAGTAAGTTCCACGTAGTTGTTGTTCTGTTCCATTGGTGTTGATTAGCCCGTCAAAATCGTTTAGGAATATTACTCCAGGTGCCAGCTCTTCTAAGGATGGTAAATGGTGACCATTCGTTCTTGTACAACTAGTCTTCTTACTTCTAAATATGTCTGTTATACATTTTACGGTACTTAAATCTACAATATTTTGCCGTTTGCACAAGGAAATTTCGTTAATGGTTTTGCATGAGTTTAAGATGCCAAATATTTTTTCGTTGTTTTTTAGAATGTATTGATAATCGATTTTGTTTACTAGATTTTGCTTTCTTATAGGTTTCATTAAATATTTTCGGAAATTTTCTTCGGAAGCTGTTGGAACGTTAATGTTGTAAAATATATGAGTTTTATTTTGAAAAACATTCACATCGGAAAATTGCAATGCATCTTCGACGCTATGGTATGGAATATGTCTTTTGGAAAAATTATCTAAGATATTTGAAATTTCATCTTTTGAAAGGATATTTGCGTTAACGATGTTGGCTTTTGCTAATTGGATTGACTGAGTTAGGCTTACAAGATCTTCTTTAACTATTCTTATTTTATATTGGGTGCTTAAGGCAAGTGTATTCTCGAAAATTTTGTCTCTTTTAATAGTATTTAGTATTTCATTCGTAATGTTAGTGATTCTATTGATTCTATTACTGTGCTCTAGATTTATAAGGAATTGCTTGTCATTATTTTTGATTAGGTCATTGATCCTTCCTTCCAGTAATGCGTGATCATCGTGATCAGGATTTCCCGCTATCCATTTGATAGCGGAGCCAATAAAATTGAGAGATCTTTTCTTTCTTTGCTGATCTATTTCGTTTATTAAATTTTCAATTTGGTTTAATTCGTAGTCTAAGAGGTGATGGAATGGATTGTTGGAGGAAATGTGTTCCTTCAGAGTGGCTGAAGCTTCCAAAACAAAGTTCCTGTACTGATCTATGGGGATGATATGAACCAATTTTAGGTTTCCTTTCTGAATTCGTGCCGTTCCGATGTCGAGAGTCAAGAATTGTGAGTTGGAGTAATCGATGATTTGGATGTTGGCGTTTGCTAATGCAACGCAAAATCTGGAAGAGAAATCAATTTTTTATGTCACTTTTGTGGACGGTTCTTCCTGATTGGGTAATGACTAAGGTTGGTCTATCTTCCCTAACGATTTCTTTGCGGTATCTAGCTGTTAATTTGCTGCCTACGCGTTTGTTAACCTTAACGTATATTTCCTGCCCTATTTCGTAATCCTTGATTGGCTGCCTAACTTTGTTGTGCGTTTGGAGATCCTTACTCTGTTTCTTTTTCAGCTGCTCTACGTTGTCTCTTCTCGACTTTTCTAATTGTTCTGGGTCTGTTGAAACGATCCGACCGTAAAACAGTTCGATAGGTTTTTTTCCGGTGACCGAGTGAATGCTTGAGTTGTATTCGTAAACGGAGCGCTCTAATAGTTCCTCGAAAGTTCTATGAGTGCCATCCGTTTTAAGACATCTCATGATTTCCGTTAGGGTGGAATGGAATCTCTCCACTTGACCATTCACCTCGCTCTTGTACGCCGGAGTTTTGTAGATGTTAATCCCGAGTTGGTCTTGCATCATGAATAGTATTGATGCGGAATTGAGCGACTTCTCACCGTTCATTACAACGTATTTAGGTATCCCATAAAAGAAGAGAAGCTCTCGAAGGGGTTTTCGCACATCTTCGATTGCTCTTGACTTAAGCAATCTTGCCTGTGCGAACTTTGTGAACTTGTCTATCACAGTAAGGATAAGATGTTTTTCGGTAGAGTAGATGTCTAAGTGTAAGGTATGGCCGGGGAACTCGGGAATAGGCGTGGGTTTTAAGTAAGGGTTGTTTGGCTGCCGATCGTACTTGTTTTCTTTGCAGATCGAACACTGCTTCACAAGTCGCTTGATTTTGAAGTTCATCTTAGGGAAATAGTATTGCTGGAGAATTTGAAGCTTGTTTTCATGGGCGTTCCTATGCGCTCTCTTATGAAACCTAAGGATAATTTCTTCCTGTTCACTTTCGTTTTGGACGCTAGTTACTTCTATTTGCGTAAACCTAATCTTGTAATTGCTGAAAAATAGTGCGTAGATCTCTTGTATCAGACCCATTAGTTCTTCACTTGCTTTGATGCCGTTGATTACGTTGGGGTTTAGATATCTTTTACAGATGCCTATCAGGTTCTCGCGCGTATACTCTCGTTCAGTAAACGTATGCTTCCAGTAGTTGGGGAAAGGTTTCTCAAGTTGGTATTCGGTTTGCTCTCCCACCTTTAGAATGATCTGATTCCGAAAAGCATTTAGAGGAGTTTCGACTGAAGGGATGAGATGTTGTGATGAGCTTTCATCACTATGAGTACAAGTTGTCATGGAGTTGATATCTGGAAGTCGAGATAGTGCATCTGCGACTACGTTCATTTTTCCGGGTTTATAGTAGATCTCGTAACTATATTCTTCCAGAATAGCCTTCCAACGTTTCATTTTCACATTAGTATTCTTGTTACTAAGTGCGTAAGTGAGTGGTTGGTGGTCCGTGAAGATGTTGACTTTTCGCGGTCCGTAAAGGAAATTCCTGAGCGACTTTAGAGCCCAAATAATCGCCAACATCTCCTTCTCATTTGCTGCGTAGCACTCTTCGGTTTTGCTCAAGGTGCGCGATATAAAAGTTATGGGCCGGTTTCCCTGGGACAAAACGGCGCCGATGGCGTGCTGCGAGGCATCGGTGGTTAGATCGAAATCTTTATCGAAGTCTGGATAAATGAGCAACACATCTTGGGAGACAAGGGAGTTTTTAATTTTCTCGAAAGCATCTAAAGCGTTCGCGTCCAAATAAATGTCAGTCTTGCTTGAAAGATTTTTAGATATTCTACCATCTTTTCCTCTTAATAATGACGTCAGGGGGCTTGCAATTTTTGCGTAATCGCGAATGAATCGACGATAATAGCCGGCTAGGCCCAAGAACGATCTCAGTTCTTTCAGCGTCTTTGGCGGTGGATGGTTGGAAATGGCCTCGACTTTTTTAGGGTTCGTCTTCACTCCATCTTCCGAAATAACGAAACCAAGGAACTCAACAGACGTACGCAAAAACTCGCATTTGTCGATTTGGGCTTTCATGTTCGCTTGCTCTAGTGTAGCGAAGACGCGTTCGATGTTCTGGAGATGCTCATCTTCGGTTGCACCAAAAATGACAATGTCGTCTATATAGACGTAGCATCTAGTCCCTATGTGTTCTCTCAGAATGTCATCAAGAGCACGTTGGAAGATAGATGGTGCGTTCCTTAACCCAAACGGGAGACGGGTAAACTCGTACTTCCCGTTGCTAATCGAAAATGCGGTCTTTTCTATGTCATTTTGTTTCAAGGGGATCTGGTGGAACCCACTTTTAAGGTCCACTATTGTAAAGTATTTACTTTTCCCAAGGTTTGCAAGTACCTCGTTAATTTCCGGTATCGGATATCTATCGGGGATGGTGACGCTGTTTAACTTCCGATAATCTATGACGAGACGATATTTCTTTTCGCCAGATGCGTCCAGTTTCTTGGGTACCACCCATACTGGAGCGTTATATGGAGATCTTGAAGGTCGGATTATCCCGTCCTTCAGGAGTTTGTTTATTTCGGAATCTACTACTGGTCTGAGAGCCGTGGGGTAAGGGTATGATTTGGTGTATACCGGGGTGTTATCTTTAGTGCGGATTTCGCCCTTTACCTTTGTTGTGTACGTGAGGCTCTCGTCTGGTTCACAAAAGAGGTTAGGATGGGCTTTGATAATGGACATGAGTTTCGAAAATTGAAAGTCGGTAAGGTGGTTTTTCCTTATAGTTATATTATTGACTGCTTGCGAAATGTGCTGTTGAATGGGGATTTTGATGTTATCATTAATTAAAAGGAAATTTTCCGCTGTGTGTATTATGGCTCCGAGTTCTTTTAGGGTGTCGTTGCCTATTATGCCGTCAAAGGATTTTAAAGCGGGAAGTACGAAAAATTTAAGACTGGGATTTGGGGGTCCGAATAGATCTACGATTGCATGGTGTGTTACCATAATTTTTCCAGCGACCGTATTTGCGAAAAATGGTTGTTCGTTAGGAATATGGTTGCGGACACAGGAAGGCTGAATATAATTTTTGTTGGAGCCTGTGTCTATGAGGAATTTAAAAGTTTTTCCGCTCCTTGCGGCATGTTCGAAATAAGGCAGCGAGGAGCTGGTTAATCTAAAAAATGAATGTCGGCGCAATCGAAATCTTGTTCATAGGTTTCTCCGATGGAGGTCTCCATGCCATTAGCCATCGATGGCTGTTCCGCGCCTATGTAGTCGATTAGGGTTTGATCGCCTAGTTCATTCGTTTCTTCCTGGTATAGGCTCCTTTCGTATTCTGCTACTTCTTCTTGTTGCTCAGAGTTACTTATGTGGAATGTGCGCTGTTGTTTGTTCGGGTGAAGGGCGGAAGGCTGTGTAGTTCGTTTAACAGCAGTTGGGAACCTGTTGGCGGGTCTGTTCTGGTAGTTTACGGCAGCAGAATGGATTGAACGGTCTACTTCCATGGGCTCGGGCCTAGGTTGCGGCTTTGGCGGTAGCCTATGAGGGCCCGGTGGGGGATGATATGGTTGGTAAGATTGGAGGTTAGGATTGTTTTGGAATGGTTGGTTTGCGGGAGGATTTCTCATAAAAGGAACAGGCATTTGAGAAGGCTGGAGGTTCGAAAAGCGTGGTTGGTGAGAAACTTCGGGGTAAAATATATTCCTTGGTGCTGGGGTAGGTTTTAGTCTTGGTGGAATAGGTGGAGCGTAAGAATATGTATTTATACGTTTAAGGTTATTGTTATTGGTGTGGGCGTGCTGCATACGATAATTGACATTCTCTAATTTTAAACATAGATGAAGTGCTTGCGGTAAGTCCGCTGGCTCTTTCATGCTGAGAAGTTTCGGTAGGTCCCCGTTTAGTCCTCGAATAAATGTATCGAGAGCTTTGTCTCTATAAGTCCGAACAAGTAAGTTCATAGACTCAGTGCTCATTTCCATACTGGAAAGTTTGTTTAAAATAATTGAGAGGTGCTGGTACACTGTGTGGTAGAAACCCTGAATTGTGTCTCTGCCCTGTACCAGGCAGGTTAGTTGATACTCTAACGTGCTGATATCCCGTTTGTCAGCATAGTGCATCGACAAGCATTTTGAGATTCGCCTCCAATCAAGTGGGGTATTGTAGGACTCTAATGCAGTGTCCGCCTGCCCCGTAATTTTATTCCTAATGACATTTATGATACCGTAGTACCGAGGGGTACCTTTCAGCGGTTCGTAAATTTTTAGTATGCGCTCCACACTTTTTCTCCAGGACCCAAATTCGCCTGGTTGTCCGGAGAACTCCCGAAGTCCCTTGACAACATCTGGGATTCGATCTAAGTCACCAAGGTTTCCCATTTGGTCAGCATTTATCCCTTGGTCTACTTCGTCACCATCATTTGCGTATGGGTTTAAGATAGAGTTGACTAATCTAGGACACTCCCTAGCAATCACACCCGAAATAAGTGCTTCAAGATGCGCAAGGTTAATATGAGGGAGCTCTGGCGCTGCTGCTGCGTGCTGCGCGGTGGATGAACTAGCATCCAAATTAAGGACTGGTGGTCGTATTAAATTACTCTCGTTTCGAGACATATTGGTAAGGTGTTGACGGGATAGGATTTAGACTACGAACCTTTGAATATGATTTACCCACCGAATGTAAATAAATTTCTTTTGTAAAAAATTTCGCTCTTGTAAAAAATTTCGCTTTTGTAAAAAATTTCGCTTTGTAAAAATTTCGCTTATATAAATGGAAAAATAATTTTATTGGCGCGCTGATATTGATGTGCACTGAGAGAAAAAATCAATGTACTTACATAAAGATTATTGTTTTCATATCCGCTTTTGTGGTTTAAAAACCTGCTCGACACAAGCACTTCCTTTTTTTGTTTCACAATAGCTTTTCTTTTATAGCTAGTTTCAATGCCTTTTTACACTTGCACTCAATTTGCGTTTATAAATGCACTTTATCTTTTTAAAATCGCAATTTTTCACAATAACTTGATTTTAGTAATTTGAATTCACTTAAACTAATTTTGTCGTTGGGCGGCTGCCGATTCACATCGACTCCCTTTCCTCCTGCTAGCAGGCTACTTGGGGGCCTCTTTTCCCTACGATTTCGGTTGGACAGACCAGCGGACCTTTTCCCTGTCGGCGAACACGACCAACACGACCCTTCGTTTGCCAGATGTTTCCGCTTTCGGATAAGATGGAATTGCCGCACTTTACGCGTTCTTCCTTCCCCCGTTTAGGCCTTTCGCGTAACTCTTGCTTCCGGTCGTTTGTCTGAAAAAAAATTCGCGACTTAATCGAGCCTTTCGCGTTCTCGCTTTCGAATCGGTTAGAGCCTTTCGCGTTTAGCTTTCGGACTACTGAATCTTTCGCGTTTCGCTTTCGGACGATTTTTTTTTTTTTTGAGAAAAAGCCGCGGTCCCTGCTCGGGCGCCAGTTAATGAAACACTTGCGGTTTCAAGTAAAAAAATATTTTATTCAAGTCAAATGACCGAATGGTCTGCAGATCTACTTAAGACTAACAGTATTATCTTAGCTTTTCTATATGTCACCTCGGTTGCTGACGCTGCGGAACGTGCACGGCAGGAAATTCCTCAGACGTGGGAACGACTGCTTCGCTGGTCTAGGTGTCGGATGATGCCAGACAGGTGTCGTATGATGAGTTGATGTTGTTGGGTGTTAACTTATACTGTACCATGCTGTCTGGTCGATGCATCCGGCAGGCGTTTCAGCACAATTTTAGAGATTCCATTGATTTTTGACTGCCGTGTTTTTTAAGGACATGAAAGAGTGCCTTCACCGGGATAAAGGTGACGAAGTAATTATTGAGGTTCTCAAAGAGACTGTTTACTGACCTCTTGACTGAATTAATAGAAGTGTCTATCCGCTGGATAAATAATCTTCTAAAAATTTACCTATTGCGGCTGACTTTTACTTGTTTACTTATTTATTTTTTCTTGTTTATTTATTAACATATATATTCATCAGATAAAAATCGAATTACTGAATATTACAAAGAAACTAATAAATAACAAAATCAAGCTTAATATAAAGAAAAAAATAATAAGAAATAAAATCAAGCTAAAAAAGTACAAATTAAAAAGAGAGGAAAAAAACTACAACAAGTTGCTAGTATTCAAACCATGGTTTTTCAAAAAAAAAGTTTTTAAAGCGTGTAATATCGGCAGTAGAGGACCAAACTGTAGGTCAATGTGTTGTCTCAGTAAATTGTAAGTAATACCGCAAAAATCTTTTGACTTAGCAGCAACCATTGCGCAAAAAAAACGCTAGTCACGCGCAGGCACTTCGTAGTCGGATTTGTGTCAAATTTAGGGTAAAAAGAAGCTGTGCATGGCTTTAATGTTTTTGTCTTTAAAATGGTTTGTATTTAGTTTTAGCATTTTTTCCATGCATAAAAGGCTTGAAACTTGCCATTGTAGAGGAGAATTTTTCGTTGGGAAATCTGAGGTATTCCAAGCTATGTGGCCATAATTTTTTCATTGAATGTGATGGAGAAAGATAGCTTACGTGACCGTTTTTAACCTCATTTAGCTTGTTTTGGAACCTAACTTTTCATGAAATGTGTACATTTTTTTTGTTCCCACCGAATACTGTTAAGGCGAAAGGAGGAATAGGACCAGTGTTTGGCATAAACATTATTTCGATAGAGACGAGACTAAAAAATAATATTGCAACGCTTTTTCATGTTCTCAAGAGTTCTCCAAACCGATGAAAAATGTTGAAACGAGCATTTGTTTAATGAATTTATCTCGCGAACTCTATGAAAAAACTCACTACGTATCTTCTTGTAGATTGCCATTTTAACTTTCAATTCAAGTTAAGCCTTAAAATGTCTCTTAATGAAAAATTCAAAAAATTTCGCCCCAATAAAGCCTCAGAATTTTCAAAATTCACCATAAAAACAGTAAAAGATCGATATGTCATCAAATTGTTTTCAAAAATCCACCACTTTATTGTTGTTAGAAACGAAATAGGTAGATTAAAAATCATCCCAGCTTTCAACTAACTACCCGCTTGAACTCATAGTCAATACAGAAAAACAACCAAACTTAAATGTAGTCGAAAACTAATATTTCGTTAAGTCAATGCCATCGCACATGTTCCATAATTACAGCACGTGACATCAAATCGGCAAACTACCGGATCCGGAAGCACAAGTACTATTCTTCAGCACAAGCCTATATAAATCTTTTCATTATCAAATCAGTAAAATCCACTGCACCAGAACTGAATCATTCGGTCGAATCGCCAGGACAATGGCTAATCTTTCATAAATGGCACGCGACAAAACCGAATGAAAACAAGCTTGATAAATCGTACACTCAACACCCTCGCTATCGCAAAGTTTCAGCCACCGATGCAATAATAAAACACCCTGCACCGAACATTCACTTTATTTGAGGACCATTAATTCAAATTGCATATGTTTCTGTTTGCATCCGCATCGTGTCAAAGCCATCTCACCGCTAAGTGGCTCCGTACGAATTATTGCTGTTATGCTTGAAGCAAAGCAGGAGGGTGCATTTCGCTTCCCACCAGCTCAAGGGATGATGCTGTATGCGATAGATGACAGTACGATTTTTTCGAGATGACATACAAGTTGTAGCTTTCTCACGCATCCGTATAGGGCCGTGGGCAACAATAGGCGCGTTTTTTTGCTCCTCTATCCAGCGGAGAGTAGAATGAGAGTAGAGTAGACGCATTGAAAACAACAACACTCCTACACCAGTGAATTCACTGGTGTAGGAGTGTTGTTGTTGTTTTCAATGCGTCTACTCTACTCTCATTCTACTCTCCGCTGGATAGAGGAGCAAAAAAACGCGCCTAATATCGCGTTTCAAGTTTCATTAATCATAGATCCGCGAGAGATGTGTCAGTTCTACGAAAGCATCAGAGAATTAAGTTGGTTGTACCCTTGGGTGTTATTGTCGTTTCAAATGCATGTTGAGATCATTGTAGCTTGGGATGGAAAGCATACGGTTTTTGATGGGTGTGGAAATAAGTATTCCCGTGAAATTTGATGAAATTACAAATAGAAATGGAATATTTATTGTGCTCGTGATGATGATTTAAGGGCATCATGTTCATAATTAATTTGAGAATGAATTCAGAGAGTTGAAAAAATGAAAGTGATGTTGAAGTCCAGAGGGACTCGATGGACGTAGATACATGGTCGATTAAAAAAAAGGATATGGTAAAATATGCTTTTCCTTTTAAAGTGATCCCTTGAGATCTTGATTCAAGCCGATTCCACATGTTTTCCCGCAATTTACATATGAAAACCGATGACTACTTGGATTCGTTGCATCACTCGATCGTTTGTAATCCAAATTGAGACAAGCATCCCAACACGTTTCAGCTAAAATACACCGTTCACAAGTCTACTAAATTCTAAATCTTTACGACCGAATGATCAGCATAAGCTGCTTTTGTCCTGATCGTAAGACAATCACCTCAGTGTGGGTGCGATTACATTGTACGTTCGAGCATCTTAAATCTGCTTGTGAAAGATACCCGAAGTCGCATGGTTTGCTCCCATCAACGCAGCACCTCGCCAGAGAAGTCAGTATTGATTCGCACCGCGTCATAAACTTCAGCCGGGCACAATGAATGAAGTGGCGCCAGCTGAGCCAATGTGCAATTTCCAGTTTCGAAAAGTGCGGGTGTTATTCATTTTGTTGCACTCAACATGTTGAAATTTATACCGGGCCTGGATTGTTAGTTAGCTCACTTTTGATCTGCTGCAAATAAACGCAATACGTACACGAAACATACGAGCGCGATACAATCCTCATGGAAAACATACTGGTCTTGTAAGCGCCTTTATGCTGCCCGAAAATTGACTTGATATGTGTATACAATTGCAACGTTTTGGGGGAGGAAAATGCAGGCACCCGAACATAATCATTCACACTTTGCACGCGAATAATGATGCCGAAAGTAATCGCACAGGACTGATATCTCTAGAGATCAAAACTAATATTTATAATCGTTGTCAGTTGGACGGAGGCCTCCTTCGATCGGTATTATGTTCGCCGTAATTTTGCACCGGGGCAAATCAGTTAAAAGAGCCCCGCCGGCTATGATTAATTTTATCGGCACAATTTCATGATTTATTGTCAATCCGGTCCAGTATGTTTTTGATATGACTTGATATCGCAGAAAATCGGGTGGTTAGCAAAAAGTCAACAGAAATGCCAGCTTTTTGAGACTGCCACAAAATTTAATATGCTGATAAATTTGTTTTTTACAAAATATCTGTCTGTTTTGGTTTAAAAAAAAATACATCTATTTGACACTTTTGTAAAAATCTCTTTTAATCAGCCACCCTGTTCATCCAACCCAACATTGACTTGAAATCGTAACACAAAACTTATCTATATCATTAAATTTTAAGTATAATCGATTGCCAACTGTTTTTCCAAAGGCGATGATTTAAGGTCCAAGGAAAAGTCCATTGAAGTAAGACTTGAAAAGCTGTCCAGATGACATCTACTAGAAGTCCACCCGCAAGCACTTACTCGTATTACAGCAAGTCAAGTGTGTTTGGTTTGGTTTCGATGCAAAATTTAATAGCTGTCTGTCTGTGAATTTTCAAAAGGTTATACGAAATGAAAATATTGATGAAATATGAGTTGTAGTGATCATATTTATATGACTGATCATTTTTTGTTGTTGCTATTATTATAAAAGCTTGAAAACTTCCTTAACATCGTGAACATTTTCTGGGATAATTGCAGATTATCCAAATGCAATCCAAATATTTTTTAATGGCAGGAGAGTAATAAATCCTTCGATTGAATGAAGCAATTGGGGTTTTTTTTAAAATCATCAGCTAAACTGCGGTTACTTGAAAGTTCATCATAATCATCGTGGCACAACAGCCCGACGTCGGGCCCTGGCCACCTGGATCGTTGTCCTCCAATTATCTCGGCCACGTGACCGCGTCCTCCAGTCTTCGAAACCCACTTGTTGCTCGGCGTCCTCATATACTGAGCTCTCCAAACGAGCTCTCGGTCTTCCTCGTAGTTTCGCTCCGTCGACTCGTCTATCGTTCATAGCTCGTTTCGGCATACGATCGTCATCCATGCGTTCTACATGCCCTGCGCATTGTAGACGTTGTAGTTTGACGATTTTGAAGACTTCTAGTTCATCGTACAATTCGTACAACTCACAGGCCGCTTCCACCAGCAATTTCCCATGGCATAACATTTTCAATTCCTAGTGGAGGTTACCTATGGTATGCCATATTTTATGGTATGGTATGCCATTTGCTTGGCAATATTTTGACAGTTATTGATTTGAAAATGGCGTTGAACCGTGGGAATGCTTTATTTCTTATAAGAAAATGTAGGGATTCTGAATTCAAACTGATTTTTAGATCTCGTTGAGCAATGAAAGTTGTCTGCAGAATATGAAATGGTGGGAAATTGCGAAAATATCGAAAAATTATATTTAAAAAGTAAATGATAAATAATGAAAAATATAGGAAATGAAAAATATTTAAAAAGTAAATGATTTCAATTTTGAACGATGAGACTCTCTGTTGATGATTGGCGGATCTGTCAAATGACTTTTATTGCATTCCCCTTCGTACCCCAGCAAATCATATAATAGTTACATTTTCGCCCGAAATTTCACCCGCTTATCCAAAGAGTAATTTATCCTATACGTGAAGTTTTCATAAGTAGCAGAATTTCTTCGCTCTGCACTTCAAATAACTCTTTAAGAGCATATGACACTCAGATACAGCGCACGTCTTTCCCGCTCAGAGGCATTTTCGAAATGAAATTGCATGCCATGAAATTGCCCAAGCACTGATGGCATACCATAAATTTGGCCCGGTGTCACTGTTGTATCGGATGCGCCAACCATCTTGGTCGCGAACAGTCCCGAAAATCTACCGTAGAACTTTCCGTTCGAATGTGTCAATCATATTTTCGGACGCTTGGGTGAGGGTCTATGTTTCTCAGCCTCTGCTATGGCACAGGTCTTATGATAGTTTCATAAGCGCGGAGCTTAGTCTTTATCTGCACATACTTGGATTTCAGAATGGGGAGGACCGAGCAAAACGTCTTATTTGCTAGTTCTATCCGTTACTTGATTTTGTCAGTTTCGTTGGTTTCATTCGATACCCAGGTAAAAGAAGCTGGTCACGAATTTAATGCTAAGTTCCCCTACGTTAATAGACGAGTGCGCTGATGTCCTTGTTTTAGATTGCATCATAACTATCGTTTTAACCTCGTTGATTCGTAGTCCAACTTCTTTTGCTGCGGTGTCAAGTTTAAGCAGAAGTTCTTCTGCATCGGTCAATATTCGAGCCATGGTGCTAATGTCATCCGCGTACGCTGACAATTGTGTCGACTTAAAGAGTAGCGTGCCGCTGGTGCTCAGATTCATTGCCAGAATAGCGAACTCAAGTGCCAGGTTGAGGAGCGTCGGCTCTATTTCATCGCCTTGCTTGGGGTCAACAAGAGTTTCGAAAGGATCTGTCAATCTGTTGTGGATCCGGACCTGCTAGACGGAGTTGGTCATCGTTATCTTTATGAGTCTGACAATTTGGCCGGTATTACAAATTGCATGATGTTATATAGTGCGCCTCGATTGATGCTGTCATATGCTTGTTGAAAGACGACAAAGATTTGATATACGTCGACGTTATATTCCCAGCACTTTTGCAAAATTAACTTGGTCTTGAAGAGCTAGTCCATTGTGAAGCGACCAGATCTGAAACCGTCTTGATACTCGCCAATGACTTCATCAGCGAACGGATTAATTCGATTCTTTAGAATTTTTGCCAAAATTTTGTAGGTCGTATAGACTAAGGAAATGCCTCTATAGTTCTTACACCACAGTTTTTATCCTTTTTGTGTGAGACAAATGATGCTTCTGCGCCAATTGTCTGGGATTACCTCAGTCTCCCATATTTATAGCAGTAGTTGATGTAGTGCACTTAATAAAACCTTCACCAGATTTCAGCAACTCAGCTGTTATCTCATCAGCATCTGGCGCTTTGTTCTTTTTCAGTGGTCGCAAAGCGAGATAAACTTCTTCTACTGTCGGGGGGCTGTGTGGATGGGGCGTGATCAACGGTATCATCATGTAGCTCATGTTTTGCTGGCAGGATGTATGATGGTCGATTCAGAAACTCTTCGAAGAAGAACGCCCATCGTTTGCTAATACTTTCGATGTCGCTGATAATACTTCCATCTTTATCATCACACAGAATAGTCCTAGATTGGTAACCGTTTTTTGTAGTATTTATCAGTCTTTACACTAGTCTGCAGCTATTACTAACTAGGTTTACATTAATATTCAGCAACTGCTCGTCAAAGTATTTCCGTTTCTTACCTCTAAATATTTTATTGGATATTCGCCATAGCTCAGTTCGTCATATTTTTCCTTTCTGGCTGTGGTAGCACGTTGAATCCTTTGTCTGTAGGCCTCATTTTTTGCGTCAAGTGAGTTTCTGCATTCTTCGTCAAACCATTCATTTCGCGCTTGTCGGGCTTTGTATCCCACAGCGTTTTGTGCAGCATCCTTGATTGTATTTTTAAGTTCTTCCCAGAACCCGTGGACATCTGCGTTGCTACACTGAGAAAAATACTTCTATTTTTTGAAGAAAAATGAACACATTATCAAAGAAAATTGGTAATGATTCTGCGCCAAAGAAATATTTACTCAATCCAAAGAAAGACCGTTCTTCATTTCAAAGAACAAATATTGTACTTGCCCTGAATAAAACTTGGTATAGTTTCAAAGAAATATTTATTCAATCGAAAGAAAGGAATTTATTCATTTCAAGCACTGATATTGCACTTGCCCTGAGTAAAATTTAATATAATTTCAAGAACATCTGGCATCTGGCATAAATCGGTTCACGTACGATCACCGAAGTTAAGCAGTGCTGGGCGCGGTTACTACTTAGATGGGGGACCGCTTTGAAAGCATAGCATGTTGTTGGCACGCAAAAACTTTGAAAAAAAAATTACCATTTTTTTCCTTTTTTTAAGGTGCGATATTTTTTTCTCATTTTCTGAAGCGCTAGTATTATTTATGCCCAGTGGCCAATTTAAGCTATAATGTTATACTTAATCAATGGAGTTAGGAACACTGAAGACGAACAAAGTCAACCATGACATGAACCCGGCGGCATTCGAACCCTCGAGCGGTAGATCGCTGCTTTGGATTGACACGTTAGCGAACTAAGCTATCGACCCTTTATTTGTGTAGAGGAAAAGTTGATAGAAGACAGAAAAACTATCAATTTTTTCGTCGAATATTGAAGCGTGGTTGTTGTTGAAACATAGAAAAAAATATTCGCGGTGTAGATATAATTTACTAAATTCATAGACGTAATTTACAAGATTTGAGGAAAATTACTTACTTGAAATAAGGTAAAGCAAAAATTGTATTTCGTTGAATATAAGAAGTTTTTCAATGATATGTATACAAATTACTGATATCAAATAAAAGTTTATTTGATTTGTGGAAGATTTCACATCTCGTAAACAAGTAAATATTTTCTTTGATTTTCGGAAACATATTTTTCTGAGTGTAGAGTCGCGCAACAATGGTGAGATCCTTTCCTCAAGCGAGATCGTATATGACTGCACCGTATCATTGTTCAGCAGATTCTCAACCGCAAAAATTTTGGGGGGCTGAATCTCTGGTGCACTGAAAAAATTCTGCATCGGTACGTTGTTTTCAGTAGGTGATGATCGGAGTCGCAGTTAGCTCCGCAGTACGACCGAACATCCATTACGCTCATCTCTTGCTGATAAAGACGTGGTCGATTCGGTTAACGGTATGTGCGTCTGGAGATTCCCAAGTCTGCTTATGAATGCGACGGTGTGGAAAGCAAGTTGAGCTTGCAACAAAGTTCCTGCTGCAGGCGAAGTCGATTAGACATTGACCGTTATCGTTGAAAGTTGAGGGCAGAAAAACTTAAACTTCCAATTCAAAAGCTCAAAATACCCTCGTTTGAGCAGAGTATTTGTCTGCATATTGACGTGTTGGTAGTTTTTAGAAATGATACTGTCAAAGATGGTAATCATTTTCAAAATTAGAATCATTAAATTTCTCTTGTACCGATTCAATATTGAAAATTCCCAGAATCAAAATGTACTTTCTCTTACAAATCACACATGAATACTTCAGTGATCATAATTTTCTCTTCCCTTTTTCTCTATTACATGAAGAATCAAACAATAATACATCATCGATTTCTTCGTAGTTTTCCAGAAGTTTCAAATGAATTAATTCTCATATCAACAACCTTCTTATCATCTCGTCACAATACCTCGTGCAATTTCGAGAAATTTCCATCGACTTTAGCCGCCACCAATAATTGCCGTGAGAATATGTAAATAACCTTATTCTCGTTTCGATGAATTTCGTATCCCACAGGCTCCAAATCACGATTATCAGCTAATTCTGTTCGAAATATTAACCGGGTTAGCTCGTCTCCGCCTTCTTGTGCAACCTCTGAACAAAATAAACACCAACTTCCCAATAATAATTGATCATTTCCTCTAATTTCGATTCTATATCAGGTGTTAGCAGCCATCACAGCTAATTTCATCGACATCACATCTCCTGGGCAATCATTTCCATTTCTCTGCAACGAATATGGAAAATTTGCTGCCTCATCAGCATTGTCCATAATAAGTATGTAGATCATGCCGAAGCAGCGGTATCTGTTCAACAACAAACACACCGCACCTAAGCTAGGCTAGGCCGGACTGGGCTGACTTGTGGTCTCGCTCTGTATTGACTAGGCAGTTAGTTTAGCCGAAACCCATAATTTAGATATTCCCAGTGACGTGAATTGCAGCATCGCTAAAATAAATCACACATTTACGGGCATAATGAGCGGACGCAATTATTCGAATGGTGGTCATTGTTTCAAGATCGACGACGAACAGGTGAAATTTTCAAAATTAACCCAAGGAAGAAGTGAAGGTCGGTTGTGACTTGATGAACTTGTAATTTATTCATTTCAAACAAATTTATCTTGTTTCATTAATTTTCGTTCAACATCTGATTCAGTTTCAAAGCTAAAGGTACTATGAGGAGGAGCATTGATAAATGTTTTAATAGCAATACTTTCGAATTATAGTACTCTAAGCCACCTTTGGGTTAAGCACAACCACATCAACTGCAACGGATTATCATTACGATTCCATATTGAGACAATCAACATCGCTAACGGTCCAAATACTGCATGCACTCACATATGAAAATTTATTGCTTACAAATCGTTCGGTATCCACTCATTAGACTTCATATGGAAACGCATCTCAGATCGATTCTTTGAGGTTTTCCCATTTGAAAGTTTTTACATTCGGTTTGGGATGCGAGAAAATCATTAAAATCATAGGCCATAGTGAGTACATATCAATGATTAGCTAGCTAGCTTCCTTTGCAATTGCCTCGAAGCATTGAGAAAAGTGATGTTTCTACGAATGGAAATTTTAATGATTAAGTTTCCGGCTAAATTGAGTGCTCACATAAACAGTTTACTACTATGTAGGTGAACAGGTAGATATCTAAAATTTTAATTCAAAAGGGCTTAAGGGAAAATTACTTGTGCGGTTATGGTTTGTGGTTTTTCGAATTGACTGCGTCGAGTATTTGGGACCATAGTAAATGTTTTGATTTTTGAAAAGTGAAAAAGTGATCCAAATGATTTTGATTTACATAATATCTTAGAGAGAGTTATGAAATTATTGTTTTCACTTCGAGATAATCTAGCTTTTGTTGGACTCTTTTAAAAAGATTGAGTCTTCTGACTTTCACACTATGTCTTATCTCTATTTTCAGTAAATCACTGCCTTATCTCAGTTTTCTCTCCGGTAGAGAATAATAGTATTTTTTGCGTAAGAATAATGGCCGAAGCTTGGTAGTTTTAAGAATAGGAAGACATTGATATATTTTGAAAATAAGATAGGGTCTAGAACTGTGCCTTGTGGTACGCTAATATTACCGAAATCATACAGATTGCATTCTATAACGTATGTAGGTTAGATTAGGTTAGGTTAGTGAAGAGGGCTGCCGGGAACACGGCCAGTATTAGGCAACCAGTTTGGGCCCATATGCCACCCTCATCGACAATCATACGCATTCACACTTACAGCCATGGCACTGGCGGGATTCGAACCCGCAGGCCCTGTAGCATGCCGCTTTTCGGCCTGACGCCTTAGCGAGCAGAGTTACCGAGCTCCCTATAACGTATGTAAAATACCAATAATTTAAAAACTGTATCTCTTATCAGAACCTTTATACATTTTTGTGCGAATCATTTTACAAATCTATCTTCGAGCAAATATCTTCCTTCATGTCTTCTCTTAGTGCTGAGGATAAAATTATTTTTGGCTGATATTAATGTTTCAATTATTTCTTATAAAATTGGTGTTTGATTGATTCCAGTAAACCTATTTGAGGTGTGCTCAATGTGCATGCCATATCTGCTCCAAAAGCATAGCATAGGATAACTATAACAAGTGTTAGAATTTGCAGTAGCAAGGCGAAGTAGCTATGAGTATTGGACAGCCAAGTGCTGCTTTGTAGATCTGCTTTTACATGGCACAACTCAACATCAAATTTTTTGTCAGTACTGTTTTAAAGTTGATCTAATCACTTACGTGGATTGACTCAAAACATACTTTGCACTTTGAAAATTGTATGAAATTTCTTAGTTTTCAAAATACAGCAACACAAACGATTAAAATTTCGATAAATTATTCAAATAAATTTACTTATTCATGTCTTTTTACGCCATATATGCGAAAAAAGAAAAATGTTGAAATTTTGATGGTATACGAATCAGTGTATACGTTTTCTTGCGCCACACATCTACCTCAAGAAAATTCCAGATGAGTAGCGCTGTGTAAAAGTTTACTTAAAAATTTAGTTGAGTTGAAGTGTTTAAAAGCGTGGAGAGTCTGTGATAGCACCAGTGAAACGCACTTTTTTTCAAATTTATTGATCATTTCCTCTGTCACCAAAGGAAAAAAACTGCTTTTCACTTTCTCTTCTAATCAAAGATGACGTTTGAACAATATTTCAGCTTTGTTACGCACAACCATTTTATCTTAGCTAATTTACCATCGGACCTAGGTCCGATGGTAAATTACCATAGGACCGCTACCATAGGACCTATTCTGGAAACTTGGACAGCCCGACTGTAAAATAGCAAGCAACAGAAAGCGGCCATTTCGTGACATTGGACAGCCAAAACTGCTAAAATAGCAGCTATAGCTGCTATAACAAGAATATTGAACACACTCATGAGTCTCTTGATTTCAATCTTTTAAGTATCTTTCAACT
Organism: Nemotelus pantherinus; assembly: GCA_963978885.1. NCBI lineage: Eukaryota > Metazoa > Arthropoda > Insecta > Diptera > Stratiomyidae > Nemotelus > Nemotelus pantherinus. The sequence goes on along the minus strand of OZ022266.1, from coordinate 29,316,743 downwards.
AATGACCCAGATAATCTTTTCTCTAATTTTTTTCCTTCATCACTCCATTTTTACATTAGCCTTATTTTGGACACTAGTGTTTGATGTATGCGTCAAAATATGTGTACTTATGATCAGGAAGAAAAATACCTCTGAACCTAGACTTGACAAGACTATTTGACGTCTTAGAATCTATGAATTAAAAAAATTGATAATGAATTAAAAATAAAGTCGACGTTAGCCACCGTATTAAAGAAGAATACGATATATTTGGTGAGAATATAATCCACGACTCCAAAAAAAATGTTTGTTAGTATGAGGTGGAAAACAACCACTTAACCCACCCTTGTACGTTCAATAAAAATTCGACGTTGTCTGCTTCTCCTCAGAAGATCGGCAAACTTTTTGTTGGCCATATTTTAGAAGAGTTTGGTTTAATTAGCATCCTAACATGCTATCGATTCCCGGGTGCGTCTCAAACCAGTTTTGTTGAGGATATAACCATATCGAAAAATGATATAATTATTGCCATTATGAAGCTTGATACTAACAAAGTCTCTAGATCTGACCTCCTGAATCCCACTTTTCTTGATTAAGCGTGTAGAACAACTAATTTGAACTTTTCATATTGTCATTAATAATTCACTCTCCTCTGAGCTATTTCCATCGTATTAACAATCTTCATTGTCACGCTAACTTTTTAAAAGTGGCGGTAGACGTTTGTTTTGAAATTATACAGAAATATCCATTCTATTCGCGATTCCCAAACTACTCGAAAAAATTATTTGCTGCAAACTCTCTCCTCTGGTCGATGCTCGACTGAACGAGCAATAGCGTGGTTTTAGGAAACTTCGTTCTACCACCACTAATCTTCTAGTGCTTGTTTTCGATGTTTTGCGCAAAATGAAGAATGATCATCAGATTGACGCTGTCTATACTGAGTCTAGCCCGGCCTTTGATCGAGTTGATCACAGCATTTTGATCCCCAAGTTACAGCAGTTCGGAATCGCAAAATCTATACTAAAGTAACTTAGCTCCTACCTTCACGATTGCTAACAATATGTGAAATTTAAGGTCTTATTTGTAAGAAAGTCCGTGCTTACTCTGGTTTACCTCAAGGGAGTGATCTTGGCCCTCTCTTTTTTAATATATTCATATCAGACCTATCGGAAGTTTAACTATGTGTGGAACACCCCAATATCTATTATGTCATCTATGTAGCTACCATCGAATGCCGATTTTGATTTTAACAATCTACCACCTTACGAATATCGCCTTAAACGTCTTCACTTATTACAAGACTAATATTCGCATCGGCATCGCATCAGCATCGATATTATCCGAAAAGTCGTAGTATTGACTACGTAAAGGATAAATCTGTGCTCAATTAGTCCTTGAGAATCACGAGAACCCGAATGTTACCTATTGAATACCAAGACACTACAACATGTGCAGCGAATGAACCATTAAATAGGTGCTACAAGATATTCAATAGCATGAGCCAGAACTTTTCCCTTATGGTTTCTAACGCAATCACTGACTAAACTGAACTTAACTTTCTTTAAGAATATTTTTTTTTTATTAATTTGATTATTCATATATTACTTACTATCTAACGATAGCCCTTATTCAGCGAATTAATTAAATTGTATTAATTCCAAAACAACATATTTTCTCAATAACAGAACCAAAGACTTTGCATAAGCTAGATAGGCTGATTAGGATCTGAGCTATTTTTTGCAAAACTAGCCTTATATATTTCCTGAGCTACCAAAATCACATCAAGCGTCTGATAAATAATTTATATCTTCCAAAAATTTTGTCAAGTACTAGTAGCCTAAGTTAAAAATAACAATAGGAATGAAAGAAATTGGGCCATAATTGTTAAAATAAAATTGCTGAAAAAAGTTAATAGTTTGTGCTACAAATCTAATAAAGAGAACATATAAATCCTTTAAAAATTTTTACCTAAATATACCAAGAGAAACGCTATAATTTATGCCTGAGTTTTAAAACTAAGAGCTGCAAATTTTATCAATTTATTTTTGTGCCACATTTTGCCATTTCAACGTATATACTTCCAATAAAGTGTCTCGAAACAACTGTCATATCAATGAAAAAATATTCCATATTAACTGGATAGCTCTTAAAATTAATCGTGACTTGCCTTCAATATACACCAGCACCACAAAGTAGCTTTTAGACAAAAATACCTCGAGAACGCAAAAAAGTCCTGAGCTAATAAATAATGCTGTGCGATGGCAAGACAGTTCTGAGCCTCCATGGATGCACACCGCACCAGGTTGCTGTTAAGTTATATCCGTGGTGTTCTCCGCTTTACAGCAGCTGCTCTCATGGGCCATTGCATCATGAAGCGGAACACACAGCAGTTGGGCATATGCTTCGATGATTTCTGTCAGAAAATCGTCGATGTAACTCAGAAAGTGAAGAGGAGTCCTTTATCTCTTGCTCCAGTGTCCAGCTAACGCCAAGAAGAGAATGAAGTATCTCGCAGCACCGCTCCTTTTAGGTCTGACTGTTCTATTCTTTATCGAGTTAAGGGATATTGTACAGTTTATCAAAGGAATCAAAAGGTTCCTAAAGTACAGTGGCTAAGGAAGAGTCTATCCGGGTATCACAACAGGCATCCAATGTGTGCCTTTCGGCAAGACTTTCCGATAGACAGCCACTCGACCTTACTTTACCATATCTCAACTAGACAAAAGACGCTGATTTGGCGGTTTCACAGAAAAAAATCCAATAAAAACAAAAATAGATCCAAAGTCTTTCGCTAAGTGGAAGCAAGGTGTTACAGTCGTCCAAGCAAGAAGCTAAAAAGTTATAAACAGTGGTGGTTAAAAAATAAATACACCCTTGCATTTTCCAGAAAACAGCGGTTCCTTACAGCTTTCAGGTAGTGTTAACTATTGCAATGATAACAATGATAACGCTTCTAACAAACGTTCATAGCCTTTCCTTTGGTATTAACTCCCACTCTCTCCTAATTGCGGCCCACAGCTCAGGTTTATTTCATGATTTATGTTGATAAACATTATTCTTTATTTGTTTCCATAAATTCTCAATAAGATTGAGGTTTGGGGAATTTGCTGGCCAATCAAGAAGTTAAATTTGTTTACGCTGTATCCAATCTGCTGGAATATCCAATGGGGCGGATATTCTCTTCTGAAAAAGGTAACATGATTATCTCCAAAGTGTCAACATACCTCTTTTTAGTCATAATAACCTCAATCAAATGGATTGGGCCTACGCCGTGCTATGAAAATGAAGCCCACGTCATAATGCTTCCTTCTTTATGTTTAACGGTCTTTTTGGTGAATCGCGAATTAAAGTTTTTGTTGGGAGGGCGCATCACATACTCCTTTCCGTATGATCTAAAGACATTAAATTTACATTCGTTACTCCATAGAATATTACGCCACTTTTTCTTCCCATCTTCTCCGCTCCAGTATAAATGAGTCTTTCCAAAATCTAATCGGCTCCGTATACTTCCTTTACCGATCAGAGGTACTTTGTTAGGTGATTGAGTGGGAAGATTCCTCTACTATTTTTCGACGAATTGTCCATGCGCTAGTGTCATCATTCGTTTCCCGCAAAATCATAGAAGAAGACGGAAATGGATTTTTTTACAATCCGATCCAATGTTGGGTTCCGTGGTTTCCCTCGATTTTTTTGATTATCCTTCTCCTTAAGAGCATTCTGCACCATTCTCAAGGAGCTGTGGGCAATTTGCACTATCTGAAGGAGAAAATAACCGTCATCCCTTGGACGTTGAATCTCAATCCTCTTCTCTGGAAAAGAGTGCTTATTTCGCCCCATGTTTGAGCTAGAATGTGATTGAAGAGTTTGGGAATTTTGCGCCAATTTGAAGAATTTATATATACCCCAAGAAACAAGTTTGGACAAAAATCCACAAAAATTAGTCAAACAATACTTATTTAGCCAACTGTATTTATTATTTTGTTCAACACGAATTTAAGATACAGACTCAAGCTGATTTGTGTAAAAACACCTTAGGATTTTATTCCTTGCTTCGAGAACCTTTTCCGGACTTTAACGCACCATTCCTGTATGTGGTACAGGTTGCAACGTATTTAAATTTGCCGAAAACAGGTGTTTGCCAGAAAATGCAGTGGTGTATTTATTTTTTTACCGCCAGTGTATATCGCTATAATACTATCTTCAAATGTCCTAGTCATTCGATTTCCGAAAAACTGTCAGCGTAACCTTTTAGAACTCTTTCTTTTACTCGTACATGAGATCAAGTGAACACTTGTTCTAGACATGCCCATTTGTTAAAGCCCTGACATTGGATGAATAAAATACATGAAAATGTAACACTTTCGGAATACCCGCTGAACAGATACATTTCATCTCTGGTCAACATTCCTGTAATCCATTCATTTCTATCCAAGTGTCATTCGCATCACATTGCTCGAAGTCCAATGAAAGACCATTCAAGAAATTGAACAAAACTAACAGAATCCGATTCAGATCACATGATTTATTATAAAAAAGATCAAATAAATAAATAATAGCTGCAAGCTAAAGTCAGATACTAACAATACAAGAATATGGAACACATCACAATGACAATGCAAACGACTCAAATCGCCGGATCATTTTCAAACGCTAATAATGGAATCGATCCGTAATAAAAACCGGCCAGCTACGTGGGAGGAACGACACATTAGAATATCAGATGAATGATCGCGGACATGTCGAATCTGAAAAGCATGCAAAGAATACCATTGATCTATCATTTCGATTCTGTTGAATTTTGTTCGAAAATGTCCAGGCTTTTATCCACGACCAGACCGAGAAACCGAAAGTACTACGACCTAAAAGTCTCCATTGTGATTTGTCCAAGTACACCGGATGAATAAGACGTCGATCGGTCGTTCAGTTGAAGTTGAGAGAAAAAGGTATTGTCTAGACCCCCGGTCCATACGTGTTAATTGTCGGCCACAAAGGCGCAGCCGTTTTCCCGTTCTTACCGGCGAAGAACTTGCACGCTCAGAACGTTGAACCGAACGGGTTCTATGATTTCGAATCGGATTTCAATGCTAAGACGGATATTGGCACGGCTGGCGAGCTTGCGATGATGCGCAAACGTGACGCGATCACCAGGCCGACACGCAGCTTTTAAATTAACCGACAAACCAAGGCCAGTGTGGGTGCAGGTGATTCTTTATCGAGGTCGAACATCTTTTCGCGTTCAACAGGTGAAATGGTGGCAGCGGTGGCCTGGTGGCGGTGATGGCGATGATGCTGATGATCATGAAGATGGAAGTGATGATGAGCAATAAGCTGGGACCAACTGTTCCGGTGATGGATTATTTTAATAGATTTTTACTGTCAGAAGTTGGATTTGCCACGTATTATTTTCTTGGTCAAAATTACGAAAGAAACTGTCGCTTTTAATTTTTTATTTGCTTCAGTCTGAGGTCTACATCATTTCGCAAGTATTCAGGTGGCATTCTGGTGTTCTGATGAATGACTTAAAAATATTTTCGGGAAAATCATGACCAAACATATTTTCAAGTTCCAAAACTCAAGAGTGTTTTTTTTTTCAAAACTAATTTTCGATGTTCTATTTCTGGTTCTAAAATATTTGCGAAAAACCAAACTGTAGCTTGAACTAGTTCCACATCTTCAAATTTTACCCACTATTTCCGTTAACCTTGAACACAATCCACATACATAATTTACATAATGTAGCATACGAGAGAAAAGAAACGATGATTCAAAACTATGCTAAAATTAATATTTTGAATCATCAACCACATTGCAAAATTATCATATCATACTTGATTGAAATAATTAACAATGAAAAATTCAAATTCAAATCTGGCGCCACAGATTATCCCTGAAGGGACCTGTGTCCGCCCGTGGGTGGCTGTATAACTGGTTTGTGTTGCGAACAAAAGACACTCGAATACGAAATGAGAATGAGATGGTTAAGAAGAAAAACAACATCAACGTCTTAGCTAAGTTGCGTTTAACATTATTGCTGGCAATTTGTTTGATGGCTATTCGATTAGACAGTGTGTAATCAAATATGTTGATAAATTGCCTGAGAGTCGTTTTTGCCGGGAGGTGGTTTAGATAAATATTTTGATGTGCTGTGGACTATTTGAAGTGGTTTGTCAACTCATGAAACACAAATAAATTTGAAGTTGGTTGCAATGTGCGATGAGGATCATGTGATGAACGAAAAGAATCATTCAATTTTTAATAATGCATCAAAATCATTTTCTAAGTCTACGCCCCAACGAGGAGCAATGCAAATTATCTTTGAAAACTCTTATGGCGAGTAAAATTAAGGAGGGTTGCTAGGTTGGGGTATTTTCCCCCAAAGTGGGGTATTTTTTTACTTTTGGAGGGGGAATGGGGTTATACAGATTAAGCCACACGAAGGATATTGGGGGTTTTTCAAATCAATCACTATGTATACTTTTTACAATTGAAAAAAATTATATTTCATTGAATTGTTTGTATATTTATTGCCGTGAAACATTTTTGATGAAATCTCACTAACATTGTCATATCCGTGATATAATCGATACTACCATATAATTTATCAAGTAATGTGAATGAACGATTTTCCTTTACCGTATTTTCAAAGAAAGGTTCGTTCTATGGGTTTTCCATCGCAGCGGATACATTTGACGTAAACATAACACAGTGCAGCGCGAACTTTAACGCAGCCACGGACTTGACATTTCCGATCACTGAAGTTTGAAGTTCTCTTTAAATATTAATTGATCTTCTTAAAGATTGAGGCAAAGTGCTAAAAAATACTAAGGGCTGCTGAATCGGATCTATTTTTATTCAGTTAGTTCTTGCTTTGTCAATTGCAAGTATATTTGCCGATTTTGCTCTGATATCCTTCGTTATCAAGCCTACACTTTTTATGGCACTTGGCCATTTCAGTTGTTTATTGATGATCCTGTATATTAATTTTCCTTGCTCAAATTTTATTTTTTGGTGAATATATAATAAGCCTAATTCCCAGCACACAGTCGAAATTGGGCTCAGATTTGGTATTCCGAGCATCGTTTTCATTTGTTTTGATTTTCTAATTAATCTTCCAATTAAGTCAATAGGCGCGTATTTTGCTCCTCTATCCAGCAGAGAACAAAAGAGACGCATTGGAAACAACAGCACTCCTGTACCAGTGAATTCACTAGTACAGAAATTCTATTCCTCATATGTAGTTCACGTGCTGAACTATAGAATGTGCTGATAGAAAAAAGAAAAGCTCATGAGAAGTTGTCTTTTTTGCTGTGAGCTGGCTTTGGGTTTTTCAAGGTTATGTTAAATGTTTTGGAAGTTAAGAAATTAGGAAAAGCAAACAAAATGTGTAGAAAGTTAAAAGAGGTAATTTTCTGTTAGTTTTGTTTTCTATTTTATACTTGTTATTTTCTCCCTTTATTGTGCCACCACAACGAATACAGCAACCTATATCAATCTTAGCGAATGCACTGCTATTTTGTGCTAGATCGTTGTTTTTGCGGCATAGTTCTCTTCTGTTCTGTATCGGAACAAAAAAACGCACCTTATATTGTACTAAGCTCTTTGGTTCCATAAAACTGATCCGTAGGATATATTCGATAAAGGAATAGCAATAAAAATGTTAAGTTTTATACTCGATTCTAGAAATTGATATCTTCTCAAGATTCCTATCAAAGGCGTTACCTTATATCTGACGTTGTTGATTTGGTCCAACCATGGCATTTTTTCATCTTAGGCTTCACAAAGCGAAGACCACTGCCAATTATTAGTGGGGAAAAGGTCAATATTCTAATCGAGATCAGGGACCTCCTGAAGCCTCTAGATGAGGCATCCAACTTGCTCTCCAAAGAATAGGATGCCACTCTCAGTAACGTTATCCCTATTGTGTGCGGAATCAAAACAGTGAGAATAGCGTGCCACTTATGATTTTAAGGTGGCCCACGGATCCCGGGATTTTTGGCAGGCAGGCTTGTGCATCTACCGACAAGACGTGAGACTTCACCAAGCTCCACTTCTCGCCTCTCGCATGTTACCGCATGAAGTGTTGCCTACCTGTAAAACAACACCGGATCTCGTGGACCATCCTGTTTAATATATAACACCCACTAAATAATTCATCTAAATTTTCAGGTGATCAAGGCCTACCTGCCAACAGAGCCCTTGTCATTCAACGTCAAGCAGCAACTTATAGCGGAAGTCAACTCAAAATTTTCTGAAATCAAATTACTTCGCCCATATGTAGCAGCAACTTTTCTGGACCCTCGCTATAAAAAGTTAGTCTTTGAGGATCCAAGCGCTGCTTCTTCCATAATTAGCTACCATGGTGAATATTTCGCCGTTCGATTTGTAGTCTTCGTAGTTGGAAATAATTTGCAAGGGACTTCTCCTTCAAGGTGTTGCCACATGTACACGTCCGTCTTATCCAGTAGTCCGGTTGAAGGCGGACAAGGTGGACAAGACGGACAGGTGCATTTGGGGCGCATTATGGCAAAGCTACTTCTCTCCTATCAGGCCCGGCGCTTCTGATCAAGATGGGCGTGTCCAGTGTTAAGACATTGATACACAATTGTAATTTTTCGTTGGTTTTCAGGTAGCCGTATACCGGAAATGATGCTTGAATCCAGACATGCTGTGGACTTGGACTTTGCGCCTAACGATGATGGTGAAGACTACTCTTCAGGGATCTAGTCCGCAGTAGACACCATACCATCGCAGCTAAAGGTATACCTCAGCAGCGCCGTTGTGGACAGGCGCACAAACCCAGATCCTATAGAGGTGTTTGACTCTATGAGAATTGGATATGAACACCTCTACGAATTAGCCATGCTCTGTTTGCCCCTAATGGCCACTTCAACTGCTGCCAAGCGACTCTTCTCCCACGCAGATAGTGTGAAATGCACGAAGAGGAGTAGATTATCGCCTAAAAACCTGAACATGCTGGTCTTTCTGCGTTCTGTTAGCCACGAAGATTGGTTTGAGTCTTGAGATAAATTTGTATTGTGTCGGGTTCTATAATCAAATTTTCACATGCTATAATGTATTTATCGTGAATAGCGTTATTTTGAGTTCAGTTTGCATTGAATTTTTTCGAAGAGACTGATTTTGGATTAGTCTAAGTTATTTATATTTTATTGAGTGTTTTCTTGCTCTTAGTTTACAATTTTGTATGATCTCATTCTACTCATTATTTATTTCTGAATTTTATATTGTTTTCCAATTTTATCAGTTTTGCAGAAATTCTATTTAATTGTTTTGCATTTGCATTTGTTCATAAAAATAAATGCTTTTTAAAATTCTTGAATTTTGATCGACCTCGCTTTTCATTTAAACGATCAAAACTCATTGGCAATCTGATTATACGAGCATAATGGTTTTGAAAATGTTCCAGTATTTTTTTCGCAAAAAATGGCGTTTAACCGGTTAAAATCTTCCACCTCAGGGCTTTCATCAAGCCTATAAGAAACTGTAGTATTTTTGCTTGAATAACTTTTCCAAATACTTTACAAATAGCACTTGTCACTGCTACCAGACGATCATTTGAAGGATCTGCTGGCACACTTCATTTGTAGATATTTTTTTTGCTTATTTGCTATTTTTAATTTTTTAGTATATTCATTTTTTATTTATTATTTTGATTTTAATTTGCTGTCCAATTTCATCTGAAATTTTGAAAAAAATTGCATGTGAAATTTTGAAAAAAATTTTATGTGAAATTTTATGTGAAAATTTCATGTGAAATCGAAGCCAATATTATACTTAACAGAGAACTTGAGGGATTTTCCATGCATTACAGTAGATTTTGGGGGATATATGCAGACGTTACCTGGCAACGCTGAAAGTAACTGAATTAGTCAGCTTGTGTAGAAAGAAAAATTTCAAAATAAGGAAACAAATAGAAATGGATGTTATAAAATTTCCTTTGGCCGATTTTCTATGCTTCGTAAATCAGCATGGAATATGCAAATAAAATAGTACAGCACACCTGTTCAGTAATTTGTGGAAAGTAAATATACAACGAAATACCTGAAAATCATGCAAAGCTATCTTACAAACGAATTATGAATGCCTTGCATGCCCACTCATGTCGCAAAAACTGCTGCAGTGTTTGCCAGCAAGTGCATAAGCTTGATTCTCTCCATAACTAATGCTAGCCAACAAAATAGGCTCCAAATCGAAACTTGCATTACTACCGTAACTACACTGTCAAGTCCATAAATTACATTTGAATTTCATGACTCATGCGACAGGCTATCCCATTGGGATCACCCTTGGTCGCGTGTCTGAAAATTGACTGGCCTGCCTGCAACTAATAGGCAGCAATAACTGAAAGTAAATATTGGATTGCACACTACCGTCGCCACACCGCCGTTGCATTTACTCCGTCACATTTGCATTAATTGACATAGTTCAGTGTGCAAGTAATTAAAATAACAAAAAGCGGAATATGCTGGAAAATAGTTTCGGGAACTAATCAATTAGCGACAAAGTTGCAGAATTAATTTATAGGGAAAAGAGTGAACAGGTTTTCATATGGTGAACAGCTTCAGCCGTATTTCTTTCAAAATGTCTCATGGAAATTTCTTTTAGACGCTGATGTTTGAGACCCTTAACAACCCACTCTATGTCTGCATGAAATCACTCAATAAGTGTTCAAGAATTCGCAATTTGAAATTGATATTCGATCTCTTGACTTATGTGGACTTTCTCTATCGCATCACGAACGTCTTCTAGTTTAGTGACCAGTGGCTCTAACTATCAAAACATGCTCCTCACCACTTGAAAGCATATTATTATTCATCAAATTCGAGACATCAAAGCATCCCCTGGCCACTGAAAAACACTTATCGTCTATTATCACCAAGACTCAGCCTCCAGGCTCGCACCGGAATAGAGAATGTCGCAACCTGATCCATACGTGGGTCACGAAAGAACATTCTTCTGGCTTCTCCATCATTTGCCTCGCATTGAGACTCCAGTTTCAACTTGGCTGAATGGACCCAAACTTTCGATAATACTTCTGCCAGCCAGCCAGGCATTACCGCGGCCAAAATAGCGAACAACAAACGAATCAAAATACTCGCGCTGCCAATTGAATTGAACTTGGCCTCTCTTGCGGCAGCAGATTCTAATCAAGAATCACGAATGTTTGTTTGATGTGTGGTTGGTTGTTATTTTTTTGTAGGTATTTTGCAGCTCTTCGATTCGAACATTGTGTGTACATGTATAGCGTGGCTGCTGGCCGCGTGTTCTGGATCGGATCGAACGTCGCGGTAACAAGTAGTTAAGCGAGGTTGGGACAAAGTGCAAGAATGGCTAAGTTTGAATGGACCGCAAAGTAAAAGAAACCCAACCGCAGAGCGAAAAAAAAAATGCTGAAAAGTTCACCACCAAAAGGAAACATCATGCAACCAGGCAAAGAGTCAGGAGTCGAAGAAATAGGGCAAGAATATACGAAGCTGGTGAAACCTTGGGTTGAGTTGAGGTGAGGCTAGCTACGAGACATTCCAACGAATATATCACCGACGCAAGTGTTCCTTCAATCTCGACCATTAAGTGACATGCACAGCAGCCTAACGGATTCGATTCGGGTTTTGCGAATTTCGTAAGATCTTTTCTTGGTGATACGATAACTGATTTCAGTTAAATTGGACGAGGTCTAAACATGCAGAGCAATAAATAATTGATTTTTGAATTTTCATATTGTAAGTGCTAATTGAGAACTGTATGTTTTTGTATTACTCTAACTGTATATATGTATTAAGTAAACTGCTCTATGATTAAAAACCCTTGGAACTGGAAAACTTTGTGAAATTTTAAAGGGTTTGCAACAAACTGAAAAACCCTTTAGCAAAATCCACAAAAAAATCTCCATTAATCACGATGCAGTCGAACCATTGTAAGCATTTCAATATACATTTCGTCAACTAGCTGATTCTTACGCATAATGCGATTACAATGGCAGGAAAGGTGGCATCCGAAACCATTAGTTTCTGAGCCGAAGAAGACAAGATGTGCAAAAGATTAATGATTTGGTCATGGTTTTTTGGTCATGAAGTCAAACATTGAGAATCAGAGCTCCACCTTTGCTTCATTATTGTGGCACTTTTATCCACAGGAGTACTCTGCCTTTTACAAGCAATCCCTAAAGTATAGTAGAGCTAAGTGATCCATTTCCACCAGGGTCACTAGTGGCTGTTGGCTGCAGACTTGTGAACGCTCGCTCCTGTTCAAACTTAACCGGTAGTAGCTCCTTCCTACAACTAGCACCATTTTTAATTATTCATGGTTGTTCCAAATTTGGTGCAGAGTATTCATGGGAGCGGCAACATCGCCACTTTTGGAATAACCTGCACAGCCCATAGTTTTGAAAACTAATCAAGAAACTGACGCGGGTGAAACCTCAAAATAATGTAATCTGACGGCAGCAAAGATCGCACATACGTTTGTAGATTACATAAATACTCAACTTCAGCAGACATTTTCGTAGTTAGAATGATTTATAATCTGCACAGGAATCTGGATTTTTTAAAGTACAGAAGATATAAAAAAAGAAAACTATTCTGGCAGCCTACAAAAGAATTATGGTAGCGTAGAAAATTCAGTGTCGTCTGGAAAATATCGTGGGAATCTAGAAAACAACCTTAGAGGTCTACAAGAAAAAATCCTGTAAGCCTGGCAAAATCTGTGGGGACTGAAAAAAATCGAGGAAATCGAAAAAGTAACCCTCGAGTCTAGAAGGGGAGTCTAGAATAAATGGTGGAAATGTAGAAAGCAATCCTGGAGATCAATAAAAAAAATAAAAAAAGCCCAGAAAAATCAGGAGACGCTAAAACAAATTGTAGAAATCTAAAAAAACAATTCTGGGGGTGTATAGAAAAATTATGGACGCCTAAAAAATTGGGGGAGTCCAGAATAAATCGTAAAAATCTAGAAAACAATCCTGAATGTCGGAAAAGTTATAAAGGAAGTCTAGAAAAATCATGGGCATCTAGAAAATATCGTGAAAATCTAGGAAACAATCATTAGGAACTGCAAAAAAATATGGTAGTCTAAAAACATCAGGTTAGTCTAAAATCAAACGTGAAAATCAACAAAAAATATTTGGAAGTCTGCAGAAAAGCTATAAAAAAATTCAACTTCAGATCCCTGGCATCTCTAGGACTTCCAAACAACGAAAATAAAATGCGTGCTGGTAATTCTTAGTCAATTCCAACACACTGCAGTCATTTGCGCTCTTTCAATTTCACATTCCAAACTTCAATTACTCTTGGTGATACAATTGCTATCCAATCCACTTGTAACTTGTGTTTCCAAAAAGTTCCCCATCTTTATCACCTACTTCTACACTTTAGAATGTTCTGATCGCATACCGCAATCGCATCTTCCAGTTCTTTTTATTACTTCCATTAAGATGGAGACTATTAAAGACTCAAATCATCCTCTAGCTCTGGCTCGGATGGATTTTTATCTACATTTTGAAAAATGGCAAACAAATCTTTGAGCACTCTGTTGTCTATTAGAAAATATTTTTTCTTCAATTTAGAAAGAAATCCTTCATATCCTATATCGAAAGAAAGGGATGCATCATCTACCAAAAAAAATTTCATATTTCTCTAAAATTCGTGAGGGATATCTCCATGACACTATAACTAATAATTACGCCCATTCGATCGTAAAGGAAAAACATGACTTTCTAGTAGGTTACTGTACATCGAAAAATCAGGCGTGTTTCTCAAATTTTGTTGCCAAAGCGCCAGAAAATCAATGTGATCGTGATACGATTGTACCTGAACTCTCGAAAGCGCTAGATAAGTTTATGTTGACTACAGCCTACTTCTTTGCAAACTAAAGTTTCTTGGCTTTGTATCGGTCATCATATGGCTGGAATCCTAAATGTTGGATCGTTCTTGCTACGTCCGCTACACGGAGAGAAATTTCGGCAGTGATTTTTACTAGAGTGGATAATATAATTTACTATTCCGAAAATTCCATATGAAAATATGAATGTTATTACAAATTTGATGAAATTTTACTATTTTCCTGCAAATAATAGTCAATTCCATTACATACTACAACTCGCTCATATTCATTGCGCTGTAGTAAAGACATTCCTATATATACATAATTCACAACAAAGTAGTAAAATGTGTAGTGCAATTGATTACAAAGGTAATGGGGTAAAAAATTACTACTATGGCAATAAAATTAATTGCAAATCTTGTATAATTTCATTACACTTTTCTCCCCGTGTAGTAATCCTGTTTATCAGCTCTCTGCAAGCCCGAAACTGGTGCTCCACAAGGCTCTATGCTAGGTCCTTTGCTCTTCCAGCTCTGCGTCAATAATCTACCTAATTTCCTTCCATTATAATGTCTTTTCTTTGCTGACAATCTTAGACTATTGATCAAAAACAGATCTCTCAAAGTATAGCACCCTGCTTCAATTAAATTTTTCTGTTCTTGTTCTTGTGAAAAAAAAACATTCGATACTATTTTCCCACAATACTAATTTCAACTTTTATTTTAATTTTAACTATTTTTGGCTATTTTTTGGGTACGAATCAAATTTCATCTTCTAGTTGTAAGAGTACTTCAATAAACCATTTCATTTCATTTTATCTAGAGGGAAAAACCCTTTACATATAATGAACTTGCATAGCCCATTGTACCTAAAGGGAAAAAATAGAGCCTAAAATTAAAATGTATTTTGAAAATTTTTCTTCTCTGAAAACTGCTTTCTATAGAAGTATATAGATTAGCTAAAAAACTTCCAACAGCTTCCAATATCCATAATAATTTTACAACAATATTTTTTTGTGTTTTTACATACTTTTTCCGGCTTTTCTAGAAATCCTACATCAAACTTGCTTTCAAAACAAATACTCAGCCGATGTAAAAAAAAGCCCCAAAAAAATCAAATGTTTGAAGTAATTATTGAGAGTATTTAAAACACCATTTGACACCTATAAAATTTCTTCTAAAAATTGTGTTAAAAACTCCACATCAACACTTAAACTCTCTGAAACATAAAACTGTTCCCTCCATACCTGAAACCTAAATACCACTCGAAAACCATTCATAATCCGAAAACATGCAGCACTTGTTCAATTCAATTGAACTAACCTGTACGAAAAAAACGATAAATTTCCTACAAAGACAGATTTATTTACTAATTTGTCGCATAAATCAAAACCAACAACCGTTAGTCAATTCCATGAAATTTAATTTTCAATTTTCTCACCATTGTCGAAAGCATTCGAACCTGTTAGTTGTCTACTAAGTGGCTGCGATTCTGTGATTCCGATGAATCCCAAGTATATACCGAACTTAGATAATAGTCAGTTCTCAAGTAAAAGGGCTCAAGTATCTGTATCTTTATGTCCCTATCCAAACGATGAACAATAGCTTCGAGATGATTATTTTTCGAATAAGTTTTTCAATATGAGTGGAGCATGTGAAAATATTTAGTATTCATATGTTATTATTTCGATAGGAGTATCTGAATGGTACAGTCTTCTAAATAGTAAAAGATATTCCATTGCTACTTTGAAAAACACTTGCTCAATCACCAGTTTGTAGGAAGCCCTACTTATGTGAAATGAATAAGCATTGATCTTTCTTTCATAAACAATTCGCATGATATCTAGAACATCCGAAAATACTATCGGTATCGAACTAGCAGATACTTCTCACAGTAGCTATCAAAATCTCTCTAATTGGCTTGATAATGCACTCGAGGGCGATGACATTGCGATTTCATCAGCTCACCATACTTCGATTCAGCAGAACATACGGGTCAAGTGGCACAAGTTCTAGGTAAAGTATCCGTTTCGTTCCCAAGTCTTTCTGTCCTCGAGGTGCGCATTTTCGAAGAACGTGGTGAACCAGTAAATTGAAAATATTTATAACTTCGCCACGACCGAACAGAAGCCACAAAGCACGACAATATTTCATAAATATATATATTTCATATGGCCCACGGGCATTTCTCGATGATCGTCCTCCTCCTGTCCTCGAGGGCACACTATCTATACCCCGAGCTACGAGAATTGATCGAGCTCGAGCAGAGTGGCAGAAGAGTGTTGTCTTTAATGCTCATTGCTTCAGTGGGTTCTTGGCGACTAGTTAAAATTATCTGATATCTGTTATATGGTCATTTAGTGGCATTCATGGTCAACGGTATGGAGATACGTGAAGTTTGCCGCACTGGCACTGCCACTAGCCAGCCAGCCAATTCGTGAATATGAGATAAGTGATGGTGCGCATCAGAGCTGTACCTTGTTGCTATTCTGCGATTGGGCTGCCAGTTGGAGTTTTAAAAGCAAGTTGAGGAAATCTGAATTGTTTAGCCATAAAAAATATTATTTACGTGCCCCTCATTCGTCACGAATATTTAAGTTGTTTCTTCACCTGCAACGAAAAGCTACTTTTTATTCACTAAGTTTGATACTCTGGAACATTTTTCGCATCTCTACTGAATTTCCGCTAATCCGAAAACACTCCACATCGCAATATCTTCATGAGTTAAACAGTTTCAAATGTGCGATCTCATGACAATGCCACGACAATGGACTCCCGCAAACGACTTAACGAAGATTATTTTTTATTTTTTTGTGCACAAATCGCACTTTGTAAGCCACGACTTACGCATTAGATGATCGCAATAATGCGCGACCGGGATCAAGGAAGTATAACAACATGGCAAAACAGTAGTTCGACATGTGTGCCGTCGTCGTTTATTGCCATAATTTGCTCCTACTCTCATACGTTAAATATGAGGACAATTTGTGAAAGATTCTTTTGTTGTGATAAGTGGCCACCATCATTTTACTGGCAGTCAATGTTGTACGTATCTGAGATAAAATTTTCACTGCAGAAGAGTTCTAGTATAGAACAGGTCAGAACTGATGTTTTAAAGACTAGAAGTCGAGATGTTAGTAAAAGATGGAATAACAGATGTGTTTTTTAGTAGAAAATGGGATTTTTTGTTTGGAAAAAAATTGAGATATTGAAAAAATAGTTGGAATGATTTCGAGCTTGCTTTTGTATCAAAACCATAAGAACACGAACAAAATACTTAGAAAACATCTCAATCACAGTATCATGTTTAAATTTTCATCAAAGCTTATAATCCGTCAAATACTTGTAGTAAGAGAAAGGTATTGAATTGAAAATATTTTTATTTTAAATTAATCGTACATTCTTAGCCTAACTTAAAGTTTAATTAAAGTTTAACAAGGAAATTTAAAATCTAGCGTCTATACTATTTTAACCTGCTGGCTCTGATTGGTCTTTTTCTATACATTTTCTTGCCACAGTTATTTTTTTTATACACTAATGGTATTACCCGGCCTGTACAACAGCTGCGATTACCCTGGCAATGATTTTCTTAAAAACTACCTTTCATTAAAAGCACGATCTAACTTATACCTAATTATAACTCACTTAGCCTAATTAGACCTAAATCTTAACCTAGTTCTTAAATCTTACCCATTCTGTTCGTCGGGTGGCCTATGTAGTTGAAAAGCGCATCCAGGAACCGCCGCTGCACTGCTATCTTCGCGGGGCGCACAAATGGCTCATTAGAACCACCTGTACGCCCTATTGACCGAATCAGTCCATTCTCATGTCCGTCTGTTTGTCTGTAGAATCCAGTCATTAGTTCCACAATTTGGTCCCTAAGTGGCTTCAATCCCGACTCCTGATACAGCAAAAGGTTCTTCGACCACTTCTTAGTTACCGGGTTGTAGAATTAGACAGTGCAGAAGCGGAGGATTCTTCTTTCGAACATCTCCGTTTTGGCCATGACAGTCCACACTTGACAAGCATATTCGAGTGTGCCATAACCTAACATTAAGCAAAGACGAGCACATGGACGAATATCAACGAACACAGAGGCAGAACGAAGGATTAATCCAAAGACTTGGGAGGCTTTAGCGGTGACTTCCGCAACATGAAGAATCAATTTTAATTTAGGATCAAAAAGCGCACCCAATTCCCTGAATTGATTAACGGACGACAGATAGTTGTTGGAAAATGAACTAGAGAATGAAACTGGAGTAGATTTGAGCGAAAAGGTTATTTGTTTACATTCGCTTAAATTCAAGGACAAGGAATTGTGGTTACACAAATTAAGAAGAGTGCACAGGTCATTTTGAAGAAGATTACAGTAGTTTGTCGACCTGATGACTCGGAACAGTCTAAAATCGTCAGCATACAATAAACAAAGGGAAACGGTAACGAAAGGGAGGTCATTGATTAAAATTAAACAGAGTAAAGAACCAAGGATACCTGTGGAACAGCAGACCCTGTGGAACATAAGAAGAAGAAAGAAAGGGAGAAGCGAAAATGCTACTAATAGTAACTTTCCACATACGATTTCTGAGGTGGGATGAAAACCAAGAAAGGAGTGACCTGAAACAATGAAACTCTCTGACATCATCCGGAAACAATCTGTGATTGAAAGCGTCAAAGGTTTTTGGAAAATCTGTGCACAGTTGGTCCATTTGTTCCTGAAGATCTAAAGCGTGAGCAAGCGCTGATGAAGAGGATGAGGTTACGCCAAAGGACGATTACGCCTCACTAATCCATGCCGTTCTAGAGAGAGGATAGGATGAACCATGAGATACATTCTGAAGAAGACAGTTTTTCGAAAAGCTTACTGAAGCAAGGGGAATGGGCAATAGGACGATAATTGGAAATGGATGAAACATCACTGGCTTTGAAAATTGAATCAATATTAGAAACTTCCCGGCCAGAAGGACAAACGCCGGATGATAGGATCAAATTAAAGAGGATAAAGACACTGAGAAGGGGAAAGAAAATCAGAGGGATGTATAAGGGGAGAGGAACTATTGAACGAAAAAGAAAAAAAAGTTTGCGAAAAATTCACACGCATCCCGTGGAGTTGAGGTGGTTTGGGCGTTAAAAGTAAAATAGTGCGGAATAGAGGTGGTTTTTTTTTCAAAGAATGAATGTATGACCACAAAGGCTCAGTGTCAAAAGAAGAAAACAATAAACCCAGAGTAGCAAAGTCAGTGATGCAAAGTCTGCTTCATTATAGGAACAAAGAGTTCTAAATTTGGCAAGACCAGACTGAGAATTCGATCTTCGAAACCTTTCCAAAGCAACATTTTTCAATTGGATTATCAGGACTTGCAAGGTGAAGCATGGAGGGTCTATAAATGAACGAAAATAAAAGATAGGGAGATAACATTCAGGTCATAAAGGTAGGAATGAAATTTGGAAAGCGCATAAATAATATTTAGCCCACGGAAGAACAAAAACCATTTATTTTTTTCAAATTCACAAGACATTCCTGTGTAATAAGCCTTACGAAAATTGTACCGAGGAGTAGCAGAGATTCCTTTCTTCGTATGTCAGCGAGACCTAAAGTGAAAGAGGAGGGTGATGAGAGTCTGCTAAAACTTAGTTATGGAAGACGGTGGATACAAGTATATCAAGAGAGGGAGTTCATTCAAAGTACGAAAAGGAATTAAGTAAAAAGAAGAACAAAAGTACCATGAATAGCTTAAAAAAGGCTGTAAGATCTAATGTAATTTGAAATTTGATCCCAGCCAACACCACAAATTTTTGGTAAGTGTAAAGGAAGAAAGAAAATATGAACGTAAGAAGATACGAGTAGCTCAACAAATTTTCATAAACAGCACAAGAACTGCTACAAAGAACTTCTGCAGAGAGGACTATTAGGTGAAGGTAGTGGGGAAAACAAATACGACCCATCACACATTCAACAAGAGAGGATGGATGGACATCATGACATAGTGATCCATCAAGTGGTTTTTGCAAAGCAATCCATATAATTCTGCCATGCGATTTGCCAAAAAATGAACAATTACGATCTATAAAAAATACATAATCTATAGGAAGATCATCACTAGGTGCGTTTTTTTTGCTCCGGTACTGAATAGAATAGACCAATGCCGCAAAAAAAAAAAACGATCCAGAGCAGAACAGCTGGTGCATTTGCTAAGGCTGCTATATTCGCTGCAGTTGCACACAGAGCAATTGAAAATAAAGGGAAAAAATAGCGAGTATAAACTATCACAATCCATAGCACAAATAAAAAGAATAAACAGAAAATTACCTTTTTTAACTTTTTCACATTATGAGGGCTATTTCCAATTGCCCAACTACCAAAACATTCAACATAACCCTGAAAAATCCAAAGCCACCTATTGTCAACTAAATAACCACCTCACGGCAAAAAAAGGCGTAACTACTCATGAACTACCATCACAACGGGCCTCTCTTGAGTCTTATGTGTGACGGTCGTCAGTCCTCTGTAGATCAGCAGCCACTTCAACCTATAGTACCTACCTACCATCAAACTCTATGCGTGTGCTGGTAGCACTAGTGATGGGCAAAGCCAGCACACTTTGCTGTGCTAGCACACTTCGTACAATACACTTAAGTGTGCTAGCACTGTGCTCCCAGCACTGGCACAGTGCCGACACACTGATAGGTCTTGGCCCGTTATGTCCGAAACCACTCTAACCAAAAATTGGCTGATTTCAGCTACTTGTGCCCTAAAAACTGTTTCAATATTTGAATATTTAAAAACATAGTACTGCTTAGCATAAACCTTCTATCTGCAGCAGATCATTTTATCGCATTTTATCGTTGCATGCTACGACAAAACCATTCTATCTGCTCAAAACCTATTTTCCACAAATATTTTCAACGTGAAAGCATTTCTTTCAGATGTACCGCAAATAAACGTATTTGTTTCTGTGTTTAAACTTTCATCCCGTTTGAAGACGTCCGCAGCATTTAGAAAAACACAAATCATCGGTAGTGTACTCAAAATTAAAACGCTCACCCAGAAAATATACGAATAACAAATCTTATCTGCCTTTTTTCGTTCCCTAATTATCGCATTCATCAGCTAATGCATTCAATAACTAATGCTTTCGAAACCGCAAAATGTGTACACATTCTGCAATGCAAACAACGCCTTGTTACCGAAACACATCATATTAATGGGCAAAATCAACGCCACTCGTACAGCATTCGTTCCCAAGCACATCAGTGCGGAGTGTGCCTGCCTGTACAAGTGTGCCGGCAGTGTCAGTGTGTCGGCACTGTGTCAGTGGGTCGGCACTGTGTCAGTGGGTCGGCACTGTGTCAGTGTGTCGGCACTGTGTCAGTGTGTCAGTGTGCTGCCGACACACTTATAAAGTGTCGCACTCGCACAGCACACCGAAGTGTGCTAGCACACTGTGCTTAGCACGCACAGGTGCTGCCCATCACTAGGTAGCACTCATTTAGAGCAATGGAAGCCCCAAACTAATTAGATTAGAGCTTCAAACTCAAGCCACTTATGTTTCGGTTATATAATGAAATTCTACAATTTTAAGAATTTCGGTTGGAACAGGTGCTTTCCTTATTTGGAGAAAATCAGAAGAGGTCTTCTCGTGAATTCTTTAACTAGTATACCTGCAGGCCGAAAACTAACGCTCAGTAATTTCTTTGTCATCAGCAGTAATAGTAAATCAGAATAGTAAATCATTCTTCCAGGTTAAAACTGAAAACTATAAAAAAAACTTAAAAAATATTCCACAGAAAATTTTATAAACTTTTCAACATTTTTGTAAATATTTCAAAAGCAATACAAATATTTTTTTTTTACTTTTAGGAGGACTTGAAAAGGTATGTCGTTGTTATCATAATCGAAATCGTCTTCACTACGAAATTTTTTTTAATCTTTGGGTGAGTCAAAAAGAAAATATTTTTTTAAATAAATAACATATTCGACTAAAAAAAGCTAAATGTTTTGGAACCATAAATTAAATGTGAAAACAAGCATCAACATCACTTTTTACCACTTTTGTATTATTTTGAAGATAATATAAATTGCTATTGAATCAAATTATGGATAAACAAATAACTCAAAATCAAAGTGGAAAAACGTTCAGCTATAGAAAAACTTTTTTCAAATGTAGCTAAAATATTATACAATTTTTTTGGCTCCAGTTATCAAATATTTTAAATTATATTATATAATTCAAAGTAGCTATTAAATATTTTTTGAAAAATATATAAATTTTACATTCATAAAACACATACATCAAAACGCAAGTCTATGCAAAATTTTATTTATATTGAAATTTTTTTATTTGAATCGCAATCAGTTAACTGTTGAGTGCAATAAGAGGTGATCAGCGGCTTTCAATTAATTATAGGATTGCAAGCTTACAGTTGCCAATTAATCATATCAAATCTGGTGGTAAAATTTTCAATATTTTTTTGAGGATGGTAATTAGTACTTTTCAAATAAAATTTTTTGAACCATTAAAGTATCTTAAAATGGTTCTGTAAGATGACTGAAATCCTGTATTGATCCCTTCGATAATAATTGCTAGAAATGACTCATATGTCTAGCGCAACTCCTCTTTTGAGTCACCTATTTAAAATTACTTCGAAATGCTTAAGACTCAATATGCTCAAATTATTTTCAATAGAAATTACATATTTGCCGAAAAATCATTTACGCAGCGCCTAACATCAAATTGACTTTAATATTAGAGAATTTAATTGAAATCGGTATTTTCTTTTCTCCGGCGAACTCACACTAGGCACTGATTAATACCTAATAAGCAGTACAATATCGATTTCGGACATAGCCTTAGATCTACGAGTCAATTGGAATGTTATTTCATAAATCTTTTTTTCATTAAATCATACATCATAGACACATGCTGGTCTGACCTATTTTGTAATCGATCTTCCGGGTGCTTTTGGTACTTGAAAGAAAATCACTTTTCCTA
Source organism: Nemotelus pantherinus (assembly GCA_963978885.1). Classification (NCBI taxonomy): domain Eukaryota; kingdom Metazoa; phylum Arthropoda; class Insecta; order Diptera; family Stratiomyidae; genus Nemotelus; species Nemotelus pantherinus. The sequence goes on along the minus strand of OZ022266.1, from coordinate 29,293,939 downwards.
AGGCCAATGTTTTCGGCCAAGGTATCAATAATATGCTACCTACTGTGGCGGCAGACATTGAGATCGTTTTTTTTTCTCGCTTTCGGAATAGTACGATTTGATAATTAAATCGATAATACATGTTCGTGTGGGTATATTTTACAGTTCCAATATATTGCATGGAATGTTTTGGAAATTTGGTTTGTTTGAATTTCTAGCGTAATTTTGAAAAATTCGAAAAAGTCAATATAACGTTGGATGTGTAAGGCATACGTAGGATTATTGAAATGCATAGGGTGCTCAATAGCCCGGGGAAATTTAACATGGTGCTTCGGAAAAATTAAGGGAAAGCTGAATTTTGGTGTGAACCTTGGTACTAGCGTGTTACACAAAAATTGTCAAAAGTCCCCATCGATCCGAGTGTTGCGTTACTTTTTATACGGGGTCAAAGGTTACCAAAAGTGACCTGTCCTAAATATCTCAGTAACGGTCACGTCTTCAGAAAAACAATATATGACAAATTTGTAGCTTGAAAAATTTCCAACAAAAAAGGCCGTGCAACTTTTTCTTATAACCATAACCCTTTTTGAGATATATTGATCTAAACATTTGCTACTAACAGCATCTTCTTTCTCAACGGCATATAGATATTATTCGATTTTCATTGCGTATTGGAATGTTTGTGAGTTTGTTTTTCTATGTTTAAGAAGCGCATCAAAAAACATGCTAACAAACTTATCTACCAGACTCCAGGGTAGGTGGAAAAGTGTGCTCCAAAAAGTTATCCCCACCTCCTTTTTCCATAAAATGGTATCCCTGAGCTTCCTTCTCAAATCTCCAGGAATGAGATCGTCGCCTACTCTTTGCCCACTGTTAATCAAGATAAGATCACTTTTTATCCTGTTTATGTCTTATTCTTGACATCGCAGGATCAGCCCTACACCCACACCCTACCCACACCCTACCCACCGCCGCAAATGAACCACCCCGAAATAACCGGTTTTTTAGTTTTTTTCCATATCGTCTTATCCCATGAACGATCAGGCCAAGGTCAAGTAATTTCAGGTGCGAATTGGTTTGGCGATGTGCTATGTCCATTTGGCGATGTGCTATGTCAGTCATCACAAGATTGGTAAGAAAACTGATTATTCGGGGATAGTCTGCAGCGGGTTGAGCTCCTATAATGTCAAGAATGAGCGTTTACAGAATTATGCCATCATATATTCTTGCTTTTTCATACTCTTAGGGCCATGATATGTTACAAAACCTATTTTCACCTGTAATGTTGTTGTTTTGTCCTGCTCCTTTGTGGCATATCCCATACATGATGTAGCAATACAGTTTATTTCCGAGAAGAGAGTAGCGAGTCCCTACAAGTTTTATGGCAAAGGGGAGCGGGGGGTGGTGGTAACTTTTCGGAGCACACTTTTCCACCTTCCCTGGAGTCTGGTAGATAAGTTTGTTTACATGTTTTTTTATGCGCCTCTTAAACATAGAAAAACAAACTCACAAACATTCCAAGTCGTAATCAAAATCGGATAATATCAACATGCCGTTGAGAAAGAGGATGCTGTTAGTAGTAAATGTTTAGATCAATATATCTCAAAAACGGTTATGGTTACAAGAAAAAGCTTCAGATCTTTTTTGTTGGAAATTTTCTAAGCTACAAATTCGTTACACATTGTTTTTCTAAAGACGTGACCGTTACTGAGATATTTAGGAAAGGTCACTTTTGGTGACCTTTGACTCCGTATAAAAATTAACGCAGCACTCGGATCGATGGGGACTTTTGACATTTTGTTCAACACGCCAGTACCAAGGTTCACACCAAAATTCAGCATTCCCTAATTTTTCCGAAGTTTCACCTTTCTCTATGTCGGATTTCACTGGGTTAAAAGGCAAATCGAATTTGGACCGATATATGTATGTTCATGCTCATACGAGGAATTATGTTATAAAATTATGTTATTTTTTTCATAGCCCGACGTGTTTGTGCGATTATGTTTCAATTTCATTCAAAAAACCTTTCAAGTAAAATCAAATTATTTTCGAAGCTGAAACACTTCACTTTGAAAAAAATTTTAAACAATAAAATATTAATTTAGATATAAGAGCACTCAACCATTTTTTTTCTGATGAAGTTCTCACGTAGATATCAGGTGAAAATTCGCAGAAATTTCACAAACCATACATACTTCCCGCCCATAAAAATTAGTCCCGTTCTCAATCAAAACTTCACCAAGAAAACTGTTCCACGATCATAAAACAACATCACGTAAGTTATTATTTTCGCTCGTAAATCCCAACAAACACACAAATCCTTACCCAGTAAATGCCGCACCCCAAAAAAAAAACTTTCGGCAATTTTCATTCGGTTGACCCAATTTCTCCATACCAACAATAATTCATCAAAGAGACCTTTTATTGGCAGCAGAGCAAAAACTCCACCGTCATTAAAACTCGTCGTAAAACCTTCAATAATTTCCACGTACGCTGCCTAAATGGCACAACAAAAAGATCAGTCCACGTGAATGATAGCCATATAATATTTGCCCAGCAATAATTAATGCCTTTTACACACTCGACACATTCGACACTGTTCGTATATACGGACGCCCGAGCCCCATTGGGACGCCAATATCGGAACGGTCGGGATATTTTTGCAGTCTGTCTCAAAAGCATCAACTTAATGTCCGAGACAAATCAATTTCATGTCACGGATAACATAGCAGATCGCTCGAAAGATTTTTTTTTTTGTTGAATTGCGACTGCGACTGCAACGGAGTCTGCAAACTGTCGACTTCATTCATCCATTGTGATCATGATCATTGCCATCATTGCGATCGATGTCGGATCGTTGCGGCTGACATGATGATCATGAAGTGTCTGTGTCCAATAGCCATCATGTTACCCGTCCACACCAACACTCACCATCATCAACCTCATGCATCATATCATGATACTACATTCGATGGTTGCATCGCTCTTTGATGCTAGCAAATGAACAGGGAACGCAAATACAGTATTGTTAATATGATCAATAATTGCTTTCAGCGAACAGTATTTTATTGTTGAGCTTTATTGATCATGAATGGACTGTTTGAGTTAATGTTTGGAACAATAAAATTTAGAGGAAAAGCGTATTGATGGCGTTCCACAGTAATTATCGTGAGAAATTCGAATGAAAAGATATTGGTTTAGCGATGAGCTATGTGATGAGTTGATCGACAGAAAATTTCACCATCGCATTGAGCCTTGAAAATTTTCTTAGCAAAAAAATGAAATACTTCTTAAAAGAGCAAGTCTATGTATGTTGTCCTTTGTTTTCGTACTTGATATTCACAGTTAAACTCGCTCAGGGTACATATCTAAAAAATTCTGCTTCACATTTCAGTACAAGGACTTTTAGTCTTTCACATCACATTCAACTATAAATACTGAAACTTCAAGCTCTTGAACGGAAAATCAAACCACACATCCATCCAGCTTGAATTTCATCGCCATTACCCAATACAGAATTATCAGCCTTACCAAATCTAGTTCGAATAACGGCATTTCACTTTACGCCCGATAAAGTTCAAAACTTTTCATCCCTCCATATCTGCACTTGCATATCGAATTCATTACACTTGGCTCCATACGTTACGCATACGTTACTCACTCCGCTGCCGGGACGTCGATATCGCAAGCATCCCAGAATGCCCGTATCTTTTGTTAAATTATGCGACACTGTGCATTGACATGCCGCCATAAAGCCTGCCCACCTCCGTCCTTTCAGGCGCAATCTCTCCAAGAAAAAGACGAAGAAAAAGAACACTCCACGGCCACTGCTTGCAATCAAAAAGAGTAAGGCACCACCGATTGGATCGGACCTGTGTACAACTCGTATAGACCTTAGATGCGAACGATCTGAAGAATGTTCTGCTTCAGTTTCATTTTCACGGTCATGACTCTTCAGCTGCTCAGCTGACTATTTGTTTGCCAATGGAGCGTCCGCCTGGCTTGGCCCCAACTGCCAGTGCGGTCAGCCAGGAGTCAAGTGAAGCTGAGGTGGCTAGTTGGTGTGTGCGCGCGCGATAATGCGCAATTTATTACCAACGGCACAAATTCAATTACATTGGAATGTAGCGGCACAGATTATAGGATATCGCGTTACTGAGACGACAAAAGGAGTAGGTGATAAATAAGATGCACGGTAATAAAGTGAGCAAAGACCAGGCTACAGTAGATGCCTTGTCCCTACCCAAGCGGAGCAAGGGTGCAGGTGAAGTCTTAGTGACTTGAATACTTGTCGTTTGAACTGACTGTTTGTCTGCAAGTCATCCATTCTCGAGTACATTCTATTGTCCCTTGACTAGCACTTTAAGATACACTTCATCCCGGCCGAGTGTTAGATATAATTAAAATTCTTCGAGGCTAGCAAGTGCGTTACGCAAAACATCGATAGCGGCGCAAGCCATGTAGTTTGACGCGTCCACTGAAACTACATGAACGCTTGCCTTTAAATAGAAAAAGGAATTCCCGTACTACACGCAGTTTCCTTCTTGGGCGACCACTGAACACACAAATTCACTCACTGATGAATGTTGTTTGCGCGATACTATGAAGCGCGTACGATTGGTCGCTTGCGAATAACAACGAAATTTTATTTGTTTGATACAGCTAAGGTTAATGGAAGCTAGGTGAAGCATCTTGAACTGTTATGGATCAGGAAAGTGACCAGACATTTTGTTCAGGGTAGATGCGAAAAGAGATACCCAAGACTGAGAAATTTTAAACTTAGGACGTAACCCAAATTTTCTCCTGACTACTTTGATTAAGTTTTGACTTGCTATAAAATTTTCATCACGTCGGGTTGTTGGAATGTAAGAACTCACTACGCCAAAAAAAAATGCGATATAGCTGATACAAAAGATAGTTCAAATGATTATTTGAGATTTTTCTTGACATTACCAGAATCCACTTTTTAACACCGTTGTGATTTTTTCAAAACAAAAAGACCATCTATGCAAAAATAATTTATGGTGTCTACGACACCAGTATTAATTCGTTTTAATGTCGCTCGAAACCTCGTAGCAATGTCAACTAAACCAAAATGAACGAAAAGTATGCGAAGCGTTACGAAGCTGTATTTATATGATCGCACTTGAAAGGGCCCAAATATCGTACTCCGCGGCTGCAAAGGTGATTTAAAAATCGAATAAGTCCAACTAGCGGTATAAAGTGTATGACTTTTCCAAACGGAGCTTCAATAGTGCGACCAGGATAAGGCAACTCTCCAGCCTCTTGAGCTGCATACTTTTCTGCGACAACGCCAGACTAAGAGGAATATAGATGACAGCACCAAGCCCAGTGAATGGTGTTTGAAGGAGGCAAACGTTTCTTACCCTCTCACGACGTAAAAACCTCTGTTCTCTGGGAAATGCATCGACAAAAAACGTCGCGCTTAGGCTATCAAAAATATGGATCACGATTGGACCAAGGCTGTGTTCTCCGATGAAGCAACGTTTTGAGCTTCGGTTCGGCTGAAGCGAACTTGGTTCACACGCAGTACAAATAAACATGCAGTTTAAGAAAATGTTTCATTTGCAGCTCTTCATTCAAAATTTGAACGCCGAAAAAATGGTCCAGATATACACGTGTAGACTCTTAAAATTGGTAAAGAAATTTATCCACCGAAAAACAAAAATTAGATCTTGCAAGAAGGTATTGACCGGAAGCACCGAACCCGACTCTGCAAGTCCTGGAGTGAAGAATTTGGAGTCACGAAAATAGAATAGCCTTCCGAATCTCGAGATGCCAATCTCATCAAAAATGCGTAAGAAATTATGAAAACCAATCTCACCGGAAAGCCTGTTTACAATGTTAAACAAATTGTATGCACTATCCGCAAAATTTAATCCTCTTTGTACACAGATCACGCGGAAAGACCAGCAGAAAGTATGCAAAGAAGGTTCTAGGCTCTATTTGACAACAATGGAGACTACTATATGCCCACGTAACAGTTTTAACTAATAGTTCTAATCATTTTGGTCAATTTTTGGCGATTAAAAAAGTATGGAGGAGAGGGAAAAATATTATTTGCCCCGTTCAGAAAGACATCTAAAAATGGTTCCACTAGAGCCCTCTTTGTTGTTCAAAAACGCCGAACTTAAATAAAATATTTTGAAAATTACACCACTAACCCATCACAGGTCTCACAGGTGATTTATTTCATGGCTTTTGTTCCACGATTTGTTTCATAAGAGGGCCTTTGACAAACATTGTTAGCAGTATTATCCTACTTTATTCCTGAGGCCTTACGAATAGTAAGATATTTTCACTAATATTTTTGCATACACGTGACAGCGCCTAAAGTACAACGGAGCAACTCGGTACTTTAATATTTCAGCCGAGACGATTAAATAATTTGCGGCTGCTAAGCTTGGTTACATGCCACCACTTCTTCTCTGCAAAAACAGACGCCTAACAGCTTACAGAACCAGGAAATGGCATCTTTTCGAGTTACTTTATCTGTTGGCGTCAAGGAGCTTCTATAAAGGGCTTCTGGCCTCCTGGTGTTTTAGCTAAGGAATTTATCAGAATTCCTCGTAAGAATTTTCATCCGAGAGAAACAAAGAGTTCCATTACTTAGTATTAAGACTTTATTACAAAAATGTCCACGGACCAAAAGTAATGAGTTCAGGCTCTCTGCCCCTTTAGCTTTGGAAAATATAATATATCTTACAGAAACCTGGCTTACTGATGATATATTTGATTTGGAAATCTTACCTGACTACACCGTTTTTCGTAAGGACCAGGATCGTTTGGATAGTGGTAAATCCGACGGTGGAGGTGTTCTCATCGGTATTAGTAAGATACTCAGCGGAATACTCTGTCCTGATTTTCATTCCTGGGCTCCTGCTGAGTGTATTTTTGTGCGTATCTCCTTACCTTCTGGTTCAATATATATCCCCTCCAACCTTCTTCTGTCAGTTTATGAACGTTTCCTTCTTACCTCAACAGTCATTTTTCCACCACTTATATTCTACTATGTGGTGACTTTAACCTCCGAACTCTATATTGGAATGCTGACTATTCGGTTATGATCTGAACTACTAGTGTCTTTTTAATAACATCATCGTTTCTCTCACTTTGTTTCTTCCCACAGCTTAACCACATACCAAATTCCAGCAATTGAATTCTGGACTTTGCTTTATCCAATCTTCCGAAATCCTCACTTTCGTTAAGTGCTGCTCTCTTTCACTATATGCTTCCTGACTTCCATCATCCTGCTCTTGTTCTTGAAATTTCTAATACTAATTCTATGTGCAACAAAACCCCTTCCTTAGTACGTTTTAACTTTTACAAAGCAGATTTCACTGGCATGGCGATTGAATTAAATAGAATTAACTGGTTCTTTTTCTTTCGTGTTCTTCAGATTGAAGATGCTTTGCGTAAATTGTATATTCTCCTCTCGAAACTTATTCTGCAATTCACACCAACTCATCGCCTTAAAAAACGGAATGATGCTCTTTGGCGCACTCAAAAGATTTGGTTCACCTGCTGACCTCCTTTTTTTAATAAAGAACTACGCTCTAAAGCGAAAAAAGCTGCCAGAGAGGCAATGTGCACCTAAATTGCTGGCATTGAAGCATCAATCAGAAATAACAAACCGAAATCCTTTTAGTCATTCATCCGTTCCTTGAAAAACTCTCCTAGTATACCCAATGGTATGCATTTGGCTGATACAGCTGCTTCCACGTCGATTGAATGTGTGAACTTTTAGCTTCTTACCATTCCTCTCTCTCTTCTCACAACAATGCCCTCCTTCTTTCTAAAATATTATCTCTCCATCTTTTCCTGAATTATATTCGTTTCGGACAAACCCTTTGGAATTGAACGAAATCGATGCCAATACCGGTATTAGTTTTTACAGCATCCCAAATATCCTGGCTAAATCTCTGTCATCATCTCTCTATCTTGCTCAATATAAGTTTATCTTCTGGCTCTTTCCTCTCTCTCTGGAAAATTGCCAATATCTTAACTATACATAAATCTGGTGATTGTACATGCATCTCAAACTACCGTCCCATTTCCCTTCTTCCTTGTTTTAGCAAGATCCTTGAGAAAGCGGTCTACAAGCTAGTCTACTCCTTTATCCAGCCTTCCCCAGCTCATGAGCAGCATGGCTTTGTCAAAAGCAAATCCACATTAACCATATTTACTTCACACATACGGTCACATCCGCTCTTGACCATCAAAAGCAGGTCGGCGTACTATATACTCTCTTCTCCAAAGACTTTGTCTCTGTTAACCATAACCTCCTTCTTCAAAAGCTAAGGAACGATAGCTGACTCTTCTTTCTTGGTTTAACTCTTACATCTTTGGTCGTACCTTTACTGTAACTGTTAATTCCTGCTCTTCAATTCCCTTTTATCCTGCTTCAGGTGTTTCGCAAGGGTATATTCTTGGTCCTCTTTCTTTTGTTCATAAATGATATCCAACCTTTAATCCAATCTCCTTGTCTTCTATATGCCGACGATTTCAAGATGTTTCGAGAGATCGAGTCCCAAGATGATTGCACGCTTTTACAAAACTATCTTAACAGCTTACAGACTTGGTGCGCTGTCAAAGCTCTCACTTTGAATATCGTCAAAATTCGCAAAATATCTTTTACTTGTATAATGTCACCTTTGATCTTTTCCTGTTTCTGGATCTCCTCTTAATGTTGTTTATAATTTAAGAGATTTTTGTGTAATATTTGTTCTAAAGCTTAAATTTGATAAACATATTTCATACATCACTGCCAGGGCTTCTAAATCAACAAGTTTTATTATGAGATCCTCTAAATCTTTCGTTAATATTTCCACCTGTGCTCAACTTTTTCTCTCCTTTGAGCGTAGTGTCCTTGAATGTTGCTGACAAGTGTAGTGCCCTCATTTTGCCTACTTAAATACTGCGTTGGAATCTGTTCAACGCAGATTTACTCGTACCGTATTCTTTAAATTTCTGCTTCCCCATTGTCCTTACAGTGACCGTCTTTCGTTCCTATATCTTCCTTCCCTCGAATCATGGAGACTTTTCCTAGATGCTTGCACTGATATTTACTTGTATTCTCTATACTGTTGAGGTTACTAAGGCAACACAGTGACTTGCAGTTTGGTCTTTTACTGAAGACATTACATGATTTCAAAAGTTTTTTGAAAAAACATCTTTTGACTACTAGTAACTTGTAGTTTTTCTTCCTTTTAAATTTTTGATCTGTAGTTTTTGTAACTTGATTTTATTTTTTATTATTTTTCTCTTTATATTCACCTTGATTTTGTTTTTTTAGTATGGTGTCTCTTATATTCAGTAATTGGATTCTTATCTGTTCAATATTTATTAATAAATAAATTAAGAAATAAATAAAATAATTCAAACCCACATCAGCTAGTACATATCAAAAAAGTTCAATATATAAGACAAGAAGAATGAAATAAAGGGTATAATCGAGCTTAGCAGGCCATTTCTTATAGGCAACCTTCTTAGCTGTTAATATTCAAATAGAAAATGCAGATTTATTTTATGTCACTGAAAGCCTACTTTCGTTTTTTTCTCCGTGAGTGGCTCCTTCCATTGAAAATATATCTCGGAGCAATATCTAGGTACACATCCGTTGGCTACAGTATCTCAGATCCATTGAGAACCGGGCATCACAATAATCTGGCGTAAATGAACCCGTAAGGATTAAAATTATTACGTATCTCTTTAATTCCAATAATTTCACGCAAAAAAGGGACGTACAATATAAAGCAGGTGGTGGACTTATTGAAGCGATCTAACTCAGGAGCAAAAACTTGAGCAACACAGTTTAAAACCCAACCTCAAAAACTTAAACTTTAAACAAAAATTTCATGAGCAACATAGTTTTATAAGAGGCCGTACCAGAACGACTAATCTTATGGGGCTATCAAAGTTTACCACATCAGCCTTCGATTCCTAACTTAGAGTTTGCAAGTCTGTGCACTATAAGCCTTCATCTAAAAAAAAAGCTTCAAGATACGGCATATATGGTCCCCTTATCTTCGGGGTTTCCTCCCACTTCCATAGTCGTACGTGTAGAGTCACTTTTCCCCATACATAAATTCAACACATATCTATACAATTTTCTAACTCAGTCATACAATTTTGTTTTTTTTTTTCAAGTCAAATTCATCAATTTTCGATACAAATTCACGAATTCAATCCACTCGTTCGGGTTAAATTTAAAGTTTTTACGAGTCAAATTCCTCCATTTCTTATTAGAGTTCATCCATTTCCGAGACCAGTACGCTGTTATTCAAGGCAATACAAAATCTTGCCAGATAAGATTCATAAGCTTTTGAATTGAATTTATACTTAAATAGTGTCCAAAATTGATGAGCTGCAATTAGAAGCTAATGAATTTGATTTGGAAAAATTATGAATTTGATTTATAAAAGTTCGGAATTTGTGTCGAAAATTTACGATTTTGAGTTGGAAAAGCTATTAAATTGCATGAAAAATCATTGGACTGAGTTTGAAAATAGTTTATTCTCGATCCTTTATTCTACACACAAAAAACACAAAAGAGAGAAAAATTATTTCACCATTACTGACATTTCATTTCATTTATTTACTTGTTTTACTCCTCCCAAATAAGCAGAGCTTGTGGTATGGAAGGAGGAGCTCATTACATATAATAAAATAGCCTAAGAATCTACTATCGTGGACTTACGAGTACGTTAATATTTAATTTAGCTAACAATCAATTTGACAATTTGTGTGAAGTTTAAATAAAAATCTGCACTTACGATGTTTCTTGACAAAATTCAATGCTTAATATGATTGCTTAGAATTTGAAATATAAGAGTAAGTAGCTATTGAAAATGAAGGGATTGGTAACTTGACTGAGATGAGAGTAAAAGAAATTTTAACTGCCGCTTAAAAGCCTGATTATTCCATATGATGATCTTTATGTAGCTAGGGAGTAGATTGAAGAGTATTGAAGCAATGTATGTAAATTGATTTTGCTCTAGTGTTGTATTAGCACGTAGTGTTGTCATGTCTGTACCTCTCTGCCTGGTATTAATTGCGTGATTTATTGGGGGTCAATCTGTTGTTCTTGTTCATGTAAGTCAGCAGTCGTAAGCAGTGCTTTTTAGATTAAGGGTGTTGGTTACTAAGTAGATTTCCTCAGACGGATAAGTTCGGGGGACTCCAGCTATTATTTTCAGAACTTGTTTTTGGGTTATTTCCAGATGTTTTAGGTGTGTATCGAAAGTTGTTCCCCATATGACTATCCCATATAATAAAACTGACTAGAATAAAGTTTTATAAGTCATTATCAAATTGTCGATATTTAATAAGTTTTTTAATTTGTAAAATATGTAAATCAGACTTTTTAATTTACTATTCAAGGTCGCAATGTGGTTCTTCCATCTTAGGTGACTGTCTATTGTTATTCCGAGGTACTTTGTAAATGTATTGTTCCTGATTACTCTATTTCTAGTGCGTGCGATAATAAGGGACGTTCTTTTTTTTTTGTGGCGAATGGTACAAAGTTCGTTTTCTTAAGGCTTAGTTTATAACTTTTTATAACTTTCTTCATAGTCTCATTGGCAGTACGATAACACGAATCTCAGTTTGAGTCTGATACAATGATTACAGTGTCGTCTGCAAAGCCTAGTATATGAATTTTGTTGTTTGAGAATTTGAAGAGCGATATAACGTAGATTATATACAACACTGGCGAGAGAACTGTACCTTGTGGCATTCTGTATTATTTGTCTTCTCACTGTTTGTTTCGTTAAGTGAAACTGTTAAAGTTCTGTCTTGCAAGTAATCTACTATGAGGTGTAAAGGTTTGTTTTTTAGTCCTATTTTCAATAATTGTTTGTGACTAATTGTGTCAGAAGCTTTTGTAAAATCTAAAAATATGCATAGAGTTTTTTTCTTGTTATTGAAGCTATTTATTATGGTCTCTGTAAGTTTAGCCAGTGCGTCGTCTACTCCTTTTCCTTTACGGAAACCATATTGCGAATTAGGGATTATTTGGTTGTCGTCTAAAAAATTTGTAATGCGAGTTTTCAGACAGCGTTCAAAAATTTTAGCGAAGGGATTTATAAGGGCTATAGGTCTGTAATTACTTACAAGCGTCGCATCTTCTGCTTTGAAAATCGGAACAATTTTTGTTTGTTTAAATATTGCTGGGAATTCAACCAGTTTTACGCAAGCATAGAACAAATAATGAAGCGGTCCTACGATGAATCTTTTTATGACTTTGATAGTATCCATGGCTATCTCATCTTCTCCTGGAGCTGTTTTCCCTTTCAAGTTGCTTACTATCTCCTCAATTTCTATTTCTGTTATCTTGGTAAAATGAATTTCCGATGCATTGCTGTAAGAATCAAGGTAAATAAATTTGGTTTTGGTCTGAGTTTAATTTTTTGGCAATATCTTTCCCATTGTTCGTGAAGTATTGATTAAACTCGTTAGCTAAATCTTTTGGGGGCCTTTGTCTGTCGATGTAGACTCTTTTAGTCTGAAGACCCTCGCACACGTTTTTGTTGTTAGCTCTGAAAGTTAGCTCATTTATGATTTTCCAAAACTTTTTAGGATCGGATCCAGCTGTAATGATTTGGTTTTTATAATATTTTTGTTTGGCTAATTGAATCGTTTGGGTCAAAATATTTATATATTTCTTATACTTTTCTTTTAAACCAAAATGAGGACTGTTGTCAAAGAGGCAATATATAAAGAAAACACTTAAGATCATACGAAATAAGTGCAGAGAATCAACATAATTAAAATAACTTTGCTTGACAAATTTCGCGATTCTTCTGACTTCAGGCCTTAATCTCGAAAGTTCGATAAGACGTGAAGTTGGAGTCAAGTGAGGAATAGTTTGAGAAAAATTGTTTTACATTTCGCTAGAACTGCTGTCATATAACCTTAAGAGCGAAAATCAATCCTTACCATTCAGTAGGGAAGTGATACCTGAGAAATCGGCTTTGAGCAAATCAAAACGGGCATTGGACGTATTTTTCGAAAAACATTTTGTTTCGAATAGAAACCTATATATAATACAAAATATTATGACCTCTCACCAACCCACTGCTCTTCACACATGACTTATTCACCGAGCTCCATCGAACCTTTCACCTTAACATAAACCGTACCTTCAAGCACTCTCAAAATCATGACTCGACTTGCTTTACCAACTTAGCCTCAAAGATTCGAGCGCAGACTCCTCAGGCAGATCTTGTCATGATGTATCCATTGCTCAAAAAAACTAAATTGATATTGAGTAAAAATGATTTGTAGGTGGTCTGCACCAATCTAATCCGTTCGAACTCATTGCAGCAATCTATACCGTTGTAGCAAGCATTCTCGATGTCTTAGGAACGTTATAATTAGCCATGATTAAGTCTCAGGTAATATTCTTCAATTAAGCTCGGATAGGTCTTGCGACAGGTTTCCGAGCCGGTAACAACGTTGCAGATTGCTTTGCAAATTTCCATGCAAATTTTTGGGGCCGATTGTGTCATCAAAAAGTCGCGATTGTTCGAACTATGATCGATTGTGCAGGTGGTTATTGCATTGTTCGAATGTCGTGATATGCATTATTGCCTGTTGTCGTTGCGAGCTGGAGCGAAGGTTGCGAGAGGACGACGCCGTTTCGATTCAGCATGAAGTTTCGCGGATAATTGGTATTCTTGCGAACGCAACGTGCAAGGCAGACATGCTGACAGGAAATCGTTGCTAATGTTTTGATAGATTGGACTCGTTTCTCACCTTCTTCGAAACATCTGATCCGTCCAAATGTCTACGGTTCACCATTCAATATGAATGAAATCGGCTGCTTCGATCATCCACCATACTGCTCCACGGTCTCCGCTTGGTCACCAGGAACGTTATCAGTACGTGGGCGCAGAAACGCTTAGAAACGTGAACGACACCACAACCAGCTGAACAACGCTCATTCATTAGATACCTCGATAATGATATGTGTATTAACGTGAAAATCTTTAGCGTAATGATACCAAATTAAGCATTTCCTTCGACATGAAGCCCGGCGAGCGAGTGCTTTCAATGTCGATGTCGAAACAACGACAGCGCTGGTGCATTATGGCAAAGTGCATTCATAATAGCGAACGGAGCAGGCGGTGCAGTATTGTATTTCCATTATAACCTGCAAAGAGAAAATAGTGCAATGCAATGTGCAATGCACTTAACTGTGCCGCCACGGTGCGATACAGGCGCATCTAAGCAAATTCAAAGTGTTTTTGACCTTAATCCGGGGCTCGTTGGAGCGCAAGGCGAAATTCGTGACAATTGATTTGTATCTTGTATAGCCCCAAACTCGTATATCTGTTCTGTCGTAACCGACACTGAACCACCAATCGAGCCTCGCTGCAGCGGTGAAATCGCTCGAATATGCAAAATCATTTCGCTTGAATTATAATAATTAAAAAAAACAAGCCGTATTTTTGTGCTAATCGCGAGGAGAAATTAAAATGTTTAATGGACCACTGGTAGAGTTTGAGCAACTCTAGGGTATGTTACGGTTGCGGTCTGTACCTACTAATTTCTAGAGGTTCGATCGAATTCAAAAAAGTTTCTCTGAATTTCGTTAAGGTGTCGATACATTTGATGATTGGGAAATTGTAAAGATCCCTTCGATTGTTGGTAAAATCGATTGATTTATTTCGTTAGGATTTACATAAGTCACGCTCCACAAATTACTCATTTTTTAATAAGATTTGCGTATTTTGATTGGTATTTTCAAAGCTCACAGATAAAACTGTGTATAGCCCTCCATATCGAAAATGACCGTGTCAGCGGCAACCTTACACGGCCAAGATCATCACAATGGCGATTGCATGGATGATAGGCTCCTTAACAAGACGTCGATTTAGTTCACGAGCAGCCCATAGATTAGCTGTTTTGCATAAAATGTGTAAATGGTACAGATGCAAGGCATCGCTTTTATCACCATGTTTGAAGATGACTGCAGTTTTGTGATATGGTTGTTCAGCGAACGAAATAAGATGCGCCACCTTTAGGCCAACGATAAAAGATAGAAGCAACTGAAATACTATAGCTCACGACACGACTTATTCTGTAAATGTTTGGATTATTTGTCGATACAGGAGCCTCAAGGTGCGAATCGTATGTAACTTCTGTGCAAGTGAGATATCATATGTGAACGAGAAAATTTATTTTAGTTCCTGAGGCATCTTGAGATTATCAGGCACAGATTTTAATTTTGAAATCTCAATTGGCATGCAATCGAAGAGATTTTTTTTTGATAACAAATTGACTGAAAATGGGATTTCCTTTGCTGTGTATATTAGTTAGAACATTACATCAAATATGTTGAATCTGGTTTTATGGTGTGAGTCCAATGAATAATCCAAGTTTGCGCTTTCGGAAGCTGAAAGAAAATTTTTCAAAAATTTAGAAAATCGCGAAATCTTCAACTTTATTCCACAGTTTCTCAATTTTGATCTTAAAATACTACTTTTTTATGTGAAAATTCCAAGTTCTTTTCAAAGTAAGCTAAATTCTTCAGAATTCTAAACCAAAATGGTTCTAGTAAGTAGAGATGGGAAAAACGACTCAATTTGGTGTGTCGACATAGTTTGCTTTACTCATTGTTGTACTATATTGCTAAGTCAGCCCCAGGTATTGTACTACCTGAGTAATATATAATAAGTGTAAATCGAAAAATAAATGAATGATAAAAAAATTTAAATAAAAATCCAATAAGAGCCAGCAGGCCAAAATAGGATAGCCGGTAATTATAAGTTACTTAAGCTAAATACCCCTTTAGCTAAGTTATCTAATGAATAAAATTTTTATAATTATTATAATTATTATTATTATTATTATTATTATTATTTGCTTTACTCATTCTGATGAGTCAATCATTTTGAGTCAATCGATTTTTGATTGAAACATTATGTATGTATGAAACATGACTATATTTGAGGTCTTTATTCAGAGAAAATTATGAATAAATGGAGTTAATAGAAAGATCGATTGATGGGAGTAAATACAACTTTGTTGTACAAAATAAAAAAGCCGAAAATATGTATCTTCACAAATTATTTACGTTTAGTAATATTATTTTTAGATGGCCACTCGTCAAAAATATGTTCTCGCCGGAAATAGAATCACAAACAATCACCAGCATTTTCAATAACCACGATAGGCGGATATGCCGCTAGTTCTTGATTAGGCTCTTTCGAAAAAATTTCGCATTCAGTCGTTTCTGCAACAGCGATATCTTGGTGATGTTTTAAAACTCTAGGCCTCCCATCCAAATTCTCCCAAAGAAATTATGGTTAGCTTACTACTGTTTTCTTTTGAGGAGGAGATACAAAAGTTGTTAATGACCGATTTATTTTGTTAGCAGCATCATACAAATTGTTATGCACTGCATCAAAGGTACCTACATCCGAAACGCCTGCCTCTTGAATTCAAAGTCTAAATAAACAGTGCGTTAACACAAAGCATTTGAGATAATGTCGTGTCATCAATATGCCCTATAAATTTTGTAATAATTTGATGACTGCGTTAGAAGTTAAAACTACTCTCATTTGAAAAAAACTCTAGCGCACCTGAACCGCTAAAAACTAATTTTCGAAGAAATTGTCTTTGAGAGACAAAAAAATGTGGAAAGACGCAATACACTTTTTTGTAAAATCATATCAACCATTCCTTGTTCAAAGCAACAGAACTCAACTATAACACAAATGATGAAAATGTTTAGTGCTGGCAACATTTTCCCAACGAAGCAGCAATAAGTTTACCTTCACAAGCTCATACTTAAATCAACTTATCCTTTGAATTTCGTTCTCATCGGAGGATTTCGTCGAATGCTTTAGCGGTTAACGTTGTTTGAGGCTGCCATCCAAAAAATGTTCAAAACTCGGAAAATTGAATAATTGATTTCTTAGTTTTATTGCAAATGTTTTGCATATGAGTATGTAATTTGAAGCATCTGTTGATGCAATAGTTACGAAAATGGCTAAAGCTGGTTAGCCTGTGTCAGCAGCAAAGCAAAATATATACCAAATCTGCTTCACGTTAAACTAAACCCAACCAATAAATTTCGTTTCGATTGAATCACTGCGCTAGAAGATATACGGGTGAAAAATTGTTTAGGGCTACCACCCTCAAAACTTTTCAAATTTTTAAAGCGTTAATATTTGTTGTTAATTTTCATTGCATGATCGTTCCCATTTGCAAATCTAATGACATAATCGCGCAGTAAAGAAATTCCAAAAAAATTACAAAAATGGTCATAGCTGGCAGCCGTTTCATGATTTTTGTACGAAATTCCTATGACATTTGGCTCACATCAAAATCTATTTACTGCATAAACTTCATTTTGATATCAAGACTGCACCGGAAGCTATAGCGAAAAAGCTTTATTTTGCTTTGCAAATTTGCAAGATTTAGCAGACAAAAATCACCATAGCTGGCAACTCTATTCTAATTTTTCAGCCAAATTTTCACCGAATGTTACCTTAAGTAAGATCCAAATATTGTGTGAATTTTGTTTAAATCTGATGGCTGAATCGGAAGTTATAGGCCAAAAAGCTGTTTTTGTTTCTCAGTGATTTTTCAAGATGGCACCACTGCCACAGGGTTGCTCGCATTTCAAAATCACTTCTATCAGACCTAGTCCTAGTTAATACCAACATGTTCTGTGAATTTCATCATGATCGGATAATCCGGTCGTCAGTTCTCGTGAACAGAACTTTCGAGTGCTGAAAATAGAGGTAATTTAGTGATGGGTTGCCGTTCTTGTGCAAATCGGAATTTTCAAAATTTCAATTTGACATGATGCACAGACGTTAAAATTTATCAATGATTTGAATTTTTTGTCAAAAATCAAAAATTTTTCAGGAGGTTCAATGATTTGAAGGATTTTTTTTCAAGAGCCTGCCGCAGCTACAGGGTTACCCGCACGACCTTGGAAATCCATGTGTATTAAACTTTAGTTAACATCAATACGCTCTGCAAATTTCACGATGATCCAATGTTTTTGTCAGAAGTAATGACAAATCAAAATTTGAAAAAAAATCCTTGCCTACTTTTAGGCACGCTGCACCCACACACGGCTCAAAATTTCCAATTTTTTATCATAAACAAGCTTAAAACGTAATAAGTTTTCATTCCCAATACTTTTTTTGAACGAAAATTCACGCTGCTTGGCAAATATAGGAGTACCTCAAAATTCACTAAAACGCTCGCCGCCGCCAAAAGGTTTAGGTTATCTGAATTTTAGCAAGTCGTGGACCTACCTACTAAATACATCTACGTTCTCCAAAAGTTTCAGCTCAATCGAATCACTCCAGAGATTATCTCCCTTAATCATTTTGATGATATATATATATATATATATATATATATATATATATATATATATATATATATATATATATATATATATATATATATATATATAAAGAAATATGAATTTTCGGCGAAACGAGTTTAATACTACTTTTCTTCGAAAATTAGTAAAAAAAAAGGTTATTTGTTGTCTTTTAAGTCAAGTACGGAGGTTCGGTAAAAAAAATAGATCGAACTCTCCCAATGATAGCCGTAAAATCATCAGAAAAGAGAAATTGAATAGAATTCTCCACAAGGGTGAAGTAATGTGCTAAAATTAATGTGACGGCAGTCAATAAATATCTTGCCAATATCTTGTCTTCCTCAAAAACAAAATTTATATCAAATATTTTCACCATGCAAGAAAATATAGTGCTTAAAACTATGAAGTTTACACAAAAACTGATGATGACCGCTTAATTCTAGATAAATTTCATATTCATTTAAATACGTAACGACAAACAAACATACCTAATACGAAATATTAATGATTGATTGTTTCAAAATACTTTTGAATATCAGCTTGCCTCAAAATTATTGATTTTCCCCTTTCCTCCTCAATTTTTATTTTGATACGGAAAATGTCCGGGATCAAATCACGTTGATTGACTGAAGCATATAAAAAGAGTTCGTTTATTTTCTCTAAAGCATCTTTAGCTGTGACTGAATGAGAATTAGTGATGGGTTCATCTTCTTCGTCAGAATCGTTCTTAGTATCAATTGCATCAGGATAATTAATTTCATTAATTATTTGTTCCAGTAACAAGCTCATGAATGTTCATCAGCCTGTAAAATGTCGTTCACAGATAGCAATTCGCTTCTTACATTCTCGGGAAGACTGGAAACTATATGATCTAGTCGAGTTTATTCTGTAGCTTCTTTGGATACTGCTGCTTCTAATGGCAACCCTGTATGATGGAAACATTTCTGGATTGTGAAGTATCAATTTGTTCCCAAGATAAAACCAAACAGTTGATCGACTTCAACCGATTCGCATTCATCAATTCTCGACAATAAGAACATAAGCACTTTGGCGCGATAGCACATTTTTACAGCCTGAATTATCTCCTGATCTGGAGGTTGTATTTCCGATGTTAAATTTGGTGAAAGGAACTTTATCGTAATATTCGAAAATTGTTTTGTTTTTTTGCAATTATGGCTTATTGCGTTATTAATCAAGATAATAATTTTCCTCTTTTCAATCACCAAACTGTGGTTTAAAGAATCCAGCCAGTTTTCAAATATCAATGATGTCATCCATGCTTTTTTATTACTCGCCCATTTAACCACAAAGTTATTTGGATTCATTTTATGTTGACGAAACGCTCTCGGTTCGGCTGCATTTACAATGACTAGCGGTTTCAATTTTTCTTCTGTTACGCTATAGCACAATAAGACGCTTAATCTCCTTTAGATTTCTTGCCACCTTTACTTGATTGCCTTTCAGAAAAACAGTTTTTTGGGAGCTGTCGGAAAAGGAATCCAGTTTAATCAGCATTGAATTAGTCTTCAGGTGGAAGGTCTCTCCCAATTTCAGCTAACTTCGGTTTCCAATCGATAACTGCTTGGGGATTTATATTGTGTCTACACCGAAATGACTCCAACCAGCCGTTACTTGCAGAAAATTTTTAGAGTCTTCGCTAACTCTTTTGCCCTCGCTTAAAATATGGGTCCACTATCTGGAATGCTCTATGATCAGCATTTCTGGTAAAACGATATAACGCCAATGTCTCTATCCGCAAAGGATGTTTTTTTTTCAATTTTCTACGGCGACCAATAGCGTCATCAAAAATGTACATACTTATATGTACAGAAAAATCATTGGCTAAATTGTACCGGTTCTTTTTTGTGAACTGCACCAAATGCTGGGTGTTCAAACGGCCAAATTATAAATTAGATAGACGCCAAAATATACGAGACAAACTTTCTATGGAATTTAAATTGTGACGCAGAATATAGACCAATTTACACAGTGGGCCAAATTGTAGGGATGGCCAACTTTACAGGTTTCACTGTATTTTCAAAACATCATCTCAGCCAGCTGAAAACATTATCAGCTTACAATTGCTATACTGATTTTTCGAAGTTTTTCCTGTCCTTTTTTTCATGTAAATATACAACTTCACTGAAATCACAGCCCTCGCCAAAAGATTAAAAACATCCTTGAAAGATCCTTGAAATATTGTTGAAAAATGTCCAACTAATATGCATCAATAAACTCCAAAAATTTCAGCTGTCTCTCACCACTCACTCCTGAGATAATCAAAATGGAAAATCAATAAATAGTATTTACGAAAGCTCACAAAAAGAAAGTCCACATCTCTGTGCTGGAACTTAGTGATGAACTCCGCCACGATATAACTGCCAGCTATGGTAATTTTTGTCTCTTGAACCTTAAAATTTGCTCAGCAAAATAAAGCTTTTTGCCCTATAACTTTCAGTGCAGTCATGAAATCTAATCGAAATTTAAATATTAAATAGACCTTA
Organism: Nemotelus pantherinus; assembly: GCA_963978885.1. Taxonomy (NCBI): domain Eukaryota; kingdom Metazoa; phylum Arthropoda; class Insecta; order Diptera; family Stratiomyidae; genus Nemotelus; species Nemotelus pantherinus. The sequence continues at coordinate 29,273,080 of OZ022266.1, read as the reverse complement.
GTAAAGGCCCAATTCGATAGCAAATTCATTTGCTGATGTGTAGTGATTGATTCGTTCTTGTGCGTACATAAAGTGTCAGCCAAAGGTAAGGGTTCAATATCACACTAATCAATTGCATCATTTGATTGCCTCGTGTCGAGTGTTTTGCTCATGTGTTACCAATCTCTACAATGCGTGAAAAAATGTATCAGCTCCAAGGAACAACAGCTGATCACAACAAGTGAGGAAATGCTTGTCAAGTAACTCGCTCGGAATAGTGTATGACGACATCAGTTGGGTGAGAGTAATTGTCTCATTTTGATTGCTTCACTCATATGCTACCCATTTATATTCGTAAGCTCAATTGTTTCTGCAACAGTTCAAGAAGCAGTCTGAATTTCCAACATTTCGAGCCAAAAATAGCGTCTGTGCCTTTAATATTTGAAGATACAGCCTTTCAAAGTTTCTATTTTTTTCTTCAAATTTTCCAATATTGCATTCTTTTGAAAGAATTTGACCATGCAGGCTTACTGTTTTAAAAAGAAATTCAACTCAACGATGATCGCCATTCTACCCCGCTCAGTGTGAAAATTATCCTAAAAATCATCATCCTATTCAACATCCTAAAAATATTAAATCCGAAGCTTGAATAAGACGTGCACAGGATATTAAAATATAAGGGGCAAATATAAAGGGCCGCCCATGACCGCTACTGAATAAGAAATTTTTATCTAATTTTGGCAGGTAAATATTCTAAAAAAAAATGGAACAAAATGAAATATAAACTTTCATGAAGTTCTGCTTGCTTTGATGGTCCTAGTCAAGCGGAATCTTCAGATCCAGCAGCGTCTTCTGCGGCTAGATTGTCTATATCAACAAAACATCAAGTAGCGCCACCTTCGCACAAGTCTTCTTCAGAAGAGTGAAATTCGCCTCTGATGTTGATGTTGGACATATTATTATACAATACTATAATAATGGAAAAAATGCATTGTGTGGACTGATTAAGAATAGTACCTTGATTCCGCCATATTGTTCGTTGATTTGCGGTCGGTCTGTTATTTTGTTTTAAGTGATGATAGGAATTTTTAGCAGTTCGCTAAAGCTCGCTTTTTTGAAGACATGCATAAATTACACTAGATCCTGTAAATTCGAAGCAGCTGTCAAGGCCTCGAAATACTTGAAAATTTTGGAAAGAAATACTAGATATTCAGACATTTTGTGGTCAGTTTCTGACTAACTTCATTTACATTTTCCGTTCAATGGATTTCGTTTAGTTTGTCCTTGAAGCGTCAAAATACCACCTACCACCCAACAAACTAAATTTCTGATAACGCAAGAATTTCAAGACACTCAGAAAGTGACCCAGAAACGCTTGGATCACCACATAGCCTCACAACCCGCATCCGCTTGCGCAATGTTTGCTTAAGCGAAAAATCCAAACACCCATATGCGTTCTATTATGACCATAACGAATCAGGAAAAAACGATTGCTTCCAATAAAAGCGTATATTATATCATTGAACTCTTACCATTAGTAGCGCTAGGCTATTTAGTAACCTGTTACAATTCTTGACTTTGAAGGCAACCTACACGGCTGTCGATCGTCGTAGGATGCTGGCTGGGCATCAAACTATTTGCTACATTACTAGCAATGAAGTACCAAAGACGTTCATGAAAAATATTCGACGAACAAAAAAATGGAGAGAAACAGCAACTGCAACAAAATAGAAAACAATAATAAAATCGAAAAATCAAAAGCAACAATTTCAAATAGTGTGCGAGCGATGGCCGAACGCTCCACCACGAATCGAACGCACCTGAATGATGTGGTGCTGTGTGTACGTACACAATTAATAAATCATACATCACGATTCACCGCGTGGAGCAGTTCGTAAAAGTTCCATTCAGCCAGTAATAATAATAATAGCACTTTGAAATACTTGCGGCCAGATTAATGATATCTGGTCAAGAAATTTTCAAGATATTTGTTGGCTCTGATCGGAGATGTAATGTAGTTGGCCGGCAGCAGTTTGAAAAACAGCGTGTGTAACGGACGTTTGTACAGGTGCATGAGAAACAGTTGATCTGAGCGATTTCTTGAAGTATCTTCGGATGGTGCTATCGACCGTCCAGTTATTATCAAGATATATTATAATCTTAGATTGACACTCTGATACATTATTATATAATATGTGTAATAAAATAAAATACATTCAAGTTTTTTTGGATGTACAAGCACTTTCGCCTATTACTGTTCTCAAGCTCATCTCATTCCAACAATATTTCGAGGTGAAGTTTATCGTTATGATTACCACCGCATCAGTAATTCTATTCCATCAAATTATAAATGCTCCATTAACAACTCGGGGGCTATGGCTGACCATTCGATCAATGCGATGATTTTTTCAAAGTAGATTGGCTGACGCTAGAAATGTTGCTGCAGTGCAGTGTCATTTTTTCATCGAGTCGCTCGCTCAGGCCAGACCATGTGTGTTATTTTTCGATTGATTGAGCTCCATTAAGAAGGCATCTCTTCTTTCGATTGTTGTAATAAATCCCGTCTGTTGGTACAAGGTTCGCGCACAAGGTGGAACGGATGGACAGTAGATTTGTATAGGAAAAACTATTTACACCTAGACTGGTTGTTTGGATGTTATTCGGAAATCAGATACATATGTACATATGTATGTTGCCAGTCGATACCGATCGCAAAACAAAAACAAAACAACAAAATAGGTCTTGTGCGTTTTGCGCTACACTTTCACTACATCGGCTACTGGCTCTGGCATATTTGAGATATTTGCCACTTGACATTGGATGCGCATGTTGGAATGAGGTGTATGCCTTCACCTATCAATCATGTTTTGGGCGGTTAATTTATAAATGAACACATGTTTCCGAAAACAGAACTGATACGTTTGTGGAGTTTTTGGCGAAGCTGTGGCTCCAGTAGCCTTAGTAGTGTCGATAAATATTTTTTTTTTAAACCATTTGATTCCAACATTGTACGATTGGGTCTGATTACCAGCATGATGATGTTGGAATGTTTCCCAGCAATCGAAACTGTTAAATTTTAATTGATGTAATAAAAAAATGGGCAAAGGTTATATAATGTGGAAGCTTATTAGTTGGTGTTCAAGCAAGTAGTCATAACATTACTAGCTGTTATGATATTTCAACTTGATATTTTCTAATTGTTTTCGGAAATAATACTGATGGACAGAAATAGTTTTAATGTTCGCAAGATAATAGTAACTACTTTTTGAGGGTCTGATGAATTTCCGATTAACTTTGCGGAGGAGATATTGATGGTCGAGTGCTAGGTTCGTCCAAGGAGATTAGGAAACTTGATGTTGTAATATACAAATTCAAGGAGACCTCAACGAATCTAACAGATAACCACAATAAGTCTTGAATTGTCATTCTAATGTCACCTATGGAGCTTTTTTGTCTAATGTAGAATGTAACCAACACAACAAGCATTCAAAAACTGCTTCCAAGCTTGATTATCCATTGAAAATAAGTGAAAGGACCGAACCAGAATAAAGTGTACTATTATAGTAGAAACTGAAAAATAGGGTAAAGCACTCTCGAAATACCGATATCTGTCCAAAATTATCGGGTTCTAACCTCTTTCGCAGGTTTTCTGGGCATACCGAATTATAACTTTTTGTATTTAATAAAAAAAACATATGATGTATACAATACTCTGTTAGAAAGGTATTTCCAAGGCTCACTTCTACAAAATCCCGTGCGTAAATGCAGGACTTTTTGCTCAAAAGATTTAACGGAATTTTGCATCGACTTCCAGGATTGTTTTTTTTAGAGCGCCCTGATTATTTTCAATAGCCTATGAATTTTTTCAATGATTCTTTAATTATTCTCAAGCTCGTGTGAATTTTTTTTACGATATTGAATTTTTTTAGAGATTTTCAGAGTTTTCTCTAGACCGCTCTGATTTCCTACAAACTCCTATGATTTTTGTACGATCCTGTGATCTTTTACAGACTTCTAGGATTGTTTCTAGAGTGCGTTGGTTATTTTCAATCTTCTTTGATTTTTTCCTACGATCCCGTGATTTTGCTTATTTTCAATATTTTATGATTTTTTCTACAATTTTCAGACTCTTTAGAGATTCCAAAAATTTTTCGAGGACGCTCTGATTAATATCAAGAGATATCCGGGATTTTTTCCGAGAGTACCCTGTTTATTCTCAAGCTCCTATGAATATTTTCCAAGATCTTGAGCATTTTTAAAGAATTCCAGGATTTCTTCAGAGCCGTTCTGATTTTGCTCATCTCCTATGCTCATCTCCTATGATCCTGTGAATATTTTAGAGACTTTAACGATTTTTTTCTTTGATTATTCTCAAGCTCTTTTCCTTTGATTATTCTCAAGCTCCTATGAGTTTTTCTACGATTCCGTGATGTTTTACAGACTTCCGGGATTTTTTCGAGAGCGCGCTGATTAATCTCAGGCTCCTATGAACATTTTATACGATCTTGTGACCTTTTTAGAGGATTTTTTTTAGAGCGCTCTTGTTTTTCTCAAGCTCTTTTGTATTTTTTCAGCCCGTATCATTTAGATGCTCTGCCAAAGGGCATTCTTATGTGCTGGCTAAAAGATATCAAGAGGTCAAAAATTAGTCCATGTATTTGATCCTGTATTTGAAAACAAATTTACCATAAAATTATGAGGGTCATTTATGCTAGAAATATCAGAACTAAATATTAAAAAGATTGGGTCCCAGGATGGAACCCTGAAGGACACCGGAGTCAAGCGAAAAGAGCAATTTACCAAATCGTGGGCTACAAAGCAGAAAATTAATTTGATAAGAACTAGTCAGGTCAAGTGTAATAAATTTGTGCATCAGGCCGTTGATTTAAAATGAATCGAAAGATTATAAAACATCTATGGTGCCGTGCCCTCTTTTGAAGCCAAACAGACGGGCAGGAATGATCAGATCCGATCAGATCAGTAGATTACATTCCAGTAGCTTTCCTATATTGGAGAGAGAGAGAGAGAGAGAGAGAGAGAGAGAGAGAGAGAGAGAGATGGGATTCATATTTACAATGTTGGTATTTGCAGTCAAATAAATAGGAAAGATTTTGAGACGTTTCCAAATACCATGAAAGCAGCCATTAAATTCAAGCAGCTATTGAAAATAAAAGCTAGCAAAACTAAAAAGTGAAAAAGCAAGTTTCTTTATCAAAGAGTTTGACGCATTATTTTCACCAACTGATTTCTAAGATTTCAGATCGGACACCAGTATTTTTAGGTCCACCAAGTTGATGAAAATATTACTGCCACTAGAGCGATTGGAAATATTGGATGCAGAAAATTCAGTCAGCCAAGAGCTTTCCTCACTCTGAACAATCTGGGCCACTCTACGCTTTATTTGACTTAACAAAGTTGGATCTTTACTTGGTTTTTTTTCACCTCTGAACAACGCAGAGAAGAGGTGTGTAGCCACGGTGGTAGCATCACTATCATCAGGGATGAACCTTCCACCAACAGTAAAGGTTGCTGTTGGTATATCTCTTTCTAGTGATTCTATTGATTTCGGGGTACATATCTATACCCAGCTCCATGCTCCTGAGTCTTTGTCAAACCTTTTGTTGAGATGGGAATGATACTTATCATTAAACACGTTTAGCCTTCGATGGTAGATACTAGTAAGATGTTTCTTTTTTTTATTGTTTCATTCTATTCTATAGTCCTTCGACAAAATTTGAAGCTGATCCGAATAAAATTGACGAAGTTATGAGCTTGAGCTTAGGAATAAGCTCTCAGGAATGGGCACGTGAAGAGGATAACATTCGTATTAGCAGAGCTTATCAAAAAGCTACAAAAGAGTGCGAAGCAGGTCGAGTCCTTCGAAGACAGCAACAAAAAGATGCTCTGGACATCGGTGCTGATAGCCTTACACTTTATGGACCCGGTATTGACGATTCTGTGAGTAGAGAAAAAAATTAAGGTTTTTTTACAAAAAAAAAATTTCAAACGCTTTTTCTGAGATATTTCATTTTCAAAGATGGTGAGACACGTAACTCAAAAAATAACGGGCCGATCCTTTTGAATTCACTTCCTTTTGAATACACTTAATTTGAAAACATTTTACAAAGTAAAGCTGTCGAGATATTTTATTTTTAGACTCAAATTTTTTTTTTTAATAGGAATATTTCCGATTAAAAACCATAATTCCGAAAATAATTTTTTCTTTTTTTCGTTTTATTGACTTCAAAGCTTCACCAAAAATGAAATAAACAAAATAAATGAAAAAAACTCGAGAGTCTTACCTCAAGAAACTTATTAACTAACAGAATCTTTTTGGTTTTCTGGTTTCAGGGGATCCAGCTATTAGTTATGTTTCTGACGGCAATTTACCTTTTTTGGGACGTCTATTTGCATGTAGAGTCACTGGCTCATTTTTCAATATTTTTCAACAAAAATTGCTGGATACTGTTTAATATATGTTCATTAGTATATTCTTTCAGTAAATGAGCTAATCTTTACCATATTGCTCAAAAAAAATCTTCAAATTATGTTAAAAAAATCAAGAACTAACCGTACCCCTCCCCTCCCCCTCCCTAAATGCGCAGCACTTCCAACAAAAAATTCACTCTGACAATTATTAACAAAGAAAAACACGGACCTCAATTCGAACACTAACTCCCACCTTGGGTTTTCGTCAGTGAGGTAGTAGAAATGGAGTGGACATGCCCATAAGATTTGCATTGAAGGGGATGGTAGTAATTTTTTAGCTACTCATTGTCAAATCGGGTCAAATCCAAGTAGTTCCCCTCCAATTTGACAATGAGTGCTAGGCATTTTTAACATGCTTTGTGCGCGAGAGGACTGAAGGGGCTAATAGTATTTATGTCTCTACTATGTATATTGTTTATAACTGTAATTTATCTCATCTTTCAAAATTGTCAACTAAAAAAAGAAGACATTTTTACACAAAGCTTTTAATTTAAATTGTAATTTTTTTCAATTTTTTCACTAGTTAACATTATTTTAGTGATTCTGTTCATTCTTACGTAAAATGAAACGTTGAGTTGGTATGTTCTTTATAGTTTTTTTTTTTAAAATTTACATTTGCACTTTATTATAATATATTTCTAAAAAGTACAAAATGCGCACAGGCAAAATAAATTAAACCATTCAATCGTCCCCGAAGATTGCGAAAATGGGTGATAGTTTTACATTGAAATATGCTATAAATAATTGAACCGAAAAAATTAGAACTTAATAAGCTACTTATGAAAGAAATTTATAAAATGTAATTTTCTCTGATTTTTCTGGCTCGTATCTGATTCACAAGATCATTCAATTAGAGCTGATATTGTCTCGCTTTCAAATAAAATACCCAAATGTTCACAGCAGAATAGAACAAACGACGTAAGCATATCGTATTCTTATTTTTATTTTAACCTTTAATTTCCTATAGAATTCCTGTGTCTTCTAACCATGACATTAAACTTATACTACTATTATTTACTCTAAAATCCAACCTTCTTTTGAAAGAATGTTCGATTTCAACATAAAATGTTATATCAGGTGCTACTTACAAAGAACAATCAGTTCCATTCATCTAGCCCCCCAAAAAAACTAATTCCACCATTTACATAAAAACAATTCATGTTCATTTAAATCGACATCTTGATTCAAATAGCAGGTCATCGTATTATGCACTCCTGCATGTAAAATGGTACTTTCTTTCATTCATTTCTAATCTTATTGTTGCGCACTGAAAACCTCAACAATACTTTTCACATTCACAAAACTAAAATCGAGATTGTCTAGCCGCAAACTCCAAGTTGACTATAACACTAATTCAAAACTAATTCTTCTATTCAAATCGGTTTTTGCTTTATCACGAACCAAACCAACGGTGGCGGCATATTTAAGCGAAAAAAAACATATCGATGACCGTAAAAAAAACACACAGACACAAACTAAAGAAGGAGGACAAAATGAGAGAAAATGCCAACCGATTATCAATTGCATTTAAATTAAAATCGAAAGATGAAGATTTTTATTGCTTATCACTTTTTAATCTCCGATGAATCTCACCGTAGGTTACCTGCGATGAAAGGTAATTACCTGACAAAGTGCCCCGTCGCACGTTTCCTAATAATTTGCACGATTGGAAAGATGAAGAATGCTTATAAAACGGTGACGCCACTTGCGGAAGATTGCGTTTCTAGCCTGAGTTCCGGAAGACTGAGTTGTGGATGGTTGTTGTACTGGCTAGATGGATGCACGATTTTCGATCAGAGTGCTCGGCTCCCCGGTGCCCGGTGTAATCAATTCGTACGAAATGGACCAAAGATCCGAATCGTATTTTGATAAATTTATTAGTGATTAGTAGTTTGCATAGGCTACCTTCTGTGGGTTGAGAAGGTTGCACTGCACAATCGCAGGGTTCGATTTTGTCTGGACTAGGTGGCGCCTGATTGTTGCGATCGAGAAGAACTTTTTTTGAATTAGTATCATCAATTTTACCCAAATGCAAATGAGAACGTATAAATCGATAATTTACGATTGATTTTTATTTGAAGATAGATTTGCGATAGTTTTGCATCTGAAGAAATCTGCGATAGGTATCTATCTATCTATCTTTTGGAACAAAGAAAGTTCATGTGGGAAACTTCTATTTATTTTAAGCTGGCTCGCGCTCAAAACATGGGGATATTATGGCCGAATTGAGGACAGATATGTTTTGGGTGATTTGTTGTTTTAGGACTTGAAAAGGGATTTGCTGTATTTTCTTGCATTAATGGCTTATGAATATTTATACTCAGTATTAGGGCCCATTTTATTATTTGATGCAAATATAAGATTATTTGAATATTAATGAAACTTTCTAATGGCTCAGAAACCTTTTATTGAAACAAAGAACAATTCCACTATACAGAATCACTTGGATAATAATAACATAGAACGGAACATATAGCACTATTAACGAAACTAATTCGAAATAGTTATTCTTGTAGAAAGGTGTGTTCGAGGCATATATCACAATCGCACGAAAAATTTGTTTAGATTTCTCCCTAATCGAGTACAATGTTAAATTGTTTCCCACAAGATGCTACAAATTCACTATTTCGCAAATTGAAATTCACGACCACCGGTACCATATTTCATACGCTCAACTCACATTATTCGTCTGATACCAGCTAGCTCTCATATGCCTTAAAATTAGAACAGTAACAAATGACCCATTGCCGGAAGTGATAATAAATTCATATTTTACGTAGCAATTTCGCCGAGGTGTCTTCGTAATGACACCTCCAAATGGTTCTGCCTTTGATACTCGAATCACGAATTATTCACGCGGCCATTAGTCGAGTCGCCGTGAAACAAACTGCAAATAGACGGCTAAATGGTGATGCGGTGGCGGCTAAGTAGCGTCATTGTAAGTGTTTCTCGGTTACTTGAAGCGATTGAAGTTTTTACCGTTTTCGCTGTTTTAGACGCTGCGGCAGAGCTGTTATTTCGGCGCGCTAAAACTATTAATAGAGAAAACAAATCATAACCGCACCAGCAAGTGTGAATTTCTTTAGGGCACGGTGGTGTGATGGTGAGAAGAAAGGGACTAAACATGTCGGATAGGAGAATAGACATGAGCTTGAGCCTGAGAATGGTTTTATTCTGTGGGCTACGTTTTTCATGCGATCGCAACGTAATAGCCAAAGCACGATAGTCTTTTGTCTATGCAGGATCGGAGACTGACAAGACTTATTTTGAAACGGCTAGTTGCTACTGCAAGTTAGCACTGTCATTTGAAGTGTCTGATAAATAGGTTTATGTGAAGTCACAAATCAAAGCTTAGTTAGTTTTGGAGCAAAAGGGTACAGACTATAAGCATTTTTCAACAAGCATTTTTCAACATTTGATTATAAAATAACATCCCTTATTCCTTCAGCTGCTTATCAGCCTTTGCTGCCTACAGATCAAACCAGTTTATTCTTATATCCAGTTTCTGAAGAGGAGATAAATCGGCTTATTCTCCACTGTAAACCAAACACTGCTCCTGGTATTGACGGTATAAAATCAAAACATCTACGGGAAAATTCTGCATCAATATCTAAGCCGTTGACGCACATTATAAATCTTTATTTTAGCCAGGGCCATTTCCCATCTCAACTAAAACATGCTTTGATAGTGCCTATCCATAAAAGGGGTGAGAGTTCAAGTCTAAACAATTACCGGCCTAAATCTCTATTGTCATGTCTTTCAAAAGTATTCGAAAAAGCAATAAAAATTAGACTTGCAAAGTATTTGGAAGAGCTAAAGCTTCTCTCAGATACCCAGTATGGCTTTAGAGAATCACGTTCGATAGAAGACGCAATCTACAAGGTGACCAAAACTTTAGTTTCAAAGCTGGATAAAAGGGTGAGATGTTTAGGAGGGCTGGGGGAGAGGCGCATTGGCACCTCTAAGCACTCAGGCCAAAGGACCCATTGTATTCATTTCCAACTGCCAACCATAGTTTCGCAGACTTCTTGATAAAGTCTAGGATCACTGATAGGAGAAAAGAGGCTATCATCTGCATGCGTGCAACATTCCAGCCAAAGCATTGATATCTGAGACGCGCAAACGCTGGGCATTCACAGAGCAAATGCTCCGCATAGTCAGCCTCTTCTAAGCAGGATGAACAGAGGTCATCCTGTTCGGTACATTGAGCAAGAATCCTGCATTCACATGATTAGGTTCTGAAAGGAAGAACTTCGTGTGTCTGGCCTCACCAGCAGTCGTCCATCTATCTTTGTGAGCATCATCTACCTACTTCCGAAAAATGGCACGTGCACCCAAGGCGAGCTCAGGGCCCCGTGGTGGAAATCCCCAACTTTGCTTCGCAATGACGTCAACAATTTAATTTCCCTCAACACCACAGTGCCCCGGTACCCAGAGCAGATGCACCCTATTGAATCTGTCGACAGAGTTCAATCGTGTTCTGCACTCTTGGACTATTTTCGAGTTTGTCAGAGGTCTACGCAGCGCCATCAGTGCAGCTTGATTGTCACTGCAAATAGCAATGCCTTTTCCCCTCCATCTTTCTTCAATTGCCTAAAAAGCAGCTTGCAGGATAGCAAATATTTCTGCTTGAAAAACCGAAACGTGCTCTCCAAGAGAAAAAGCCCACCTGTCATTCGATGAATGTAGATAGATACCAGCTCCAGATCTACCATCTGTCCTCGAGCCGTCCGTGAAGAAAATCTCAGAATATATCCTCGTACACAAATCTGAATCGTCCCAGTTACTTCTGCTCAAGAGGATTACTTCGTACCTTCTTCCGAAGTCGAGGAAGGGCACCCGAGCGTCCGAAGGCATAGTGAGAATCGAAGAGATCTCACGCATTGAACTCTTAATAGAGCAGTGCCCCACATCGTCTTCACCTACCGATAAGCCAAGCTGAGCTAGTCTATGGGCAGAGCTCATCGCCACACTCTGAACTTGAATGTCGAGAGGAGGTAAATTGAGAAGCGCATCAAAGGCCGCACCCGGAGTAGTGCTCATGGCACCACAGATATCCAGGCACACCGTCCTTTGCAGCGTGGCTAACTTTTTTCAAGCAAAATCACTTCACGAGACTTTAGACCCCATGTGGTAGCAAAAGCTCTCTTGCACTGCACGAAAGCTTTTAAAGCACGAGTAAGCTTCACTTCCACATGTTTCTTCCAGAGAAGTTTTTTGTCCAAGATTACTCCAAGATATTTGACTTCATCTGAAAGTTGAGGTGATACACCCTTCATATTTGGAAGCACTAGTCCTTCCAGTTTTCTTTTCCTGGTAAACAAAACAATTTTCGTCTTACCAGGATTCACTATTAGGCCGTGCCTCGAACACCAGTTGTCACTCAGGGCGCGCAATCAAAGGCCCCTTCAATGTTTACAAATACCCCCACCGCATTCTCACCATTTGAGATCGCTCCCTCAATTCTGGCCACCAGAGAATGAAGAGCCGACTCACATGATTTTCCTCGCTGGTACGCATGTTGCTCATCATTCAAAGGGTTAAACCTAAACGCCGTAGTACGTATGTGTCGTTCGACAAGTCTCTCTAGGCATTTCAACATAAACGAAGTTAAGCTGATCGGTTCCTTGGATCGGAATAGTTATCTCTCCTCGGTTTAGGTATAAAAACTACCCTAACTTCTCGCCAAGGTGACGGAACATACCCCAAGGCTAGGCATGCCCAGAAGATTTCTCTCAGGTCTGCCCCCAAGTGGTCAATTCCCTCCCTAAGCATAACCGGATTGATACCATCCAGGCCCGGCGATTTGAAATTTTCAAAAGACATGATTGCATCCCTGACCTTTTCACTAGTGACCACAGATCTAGTTGTGTACCAGCACTTCCTACTGCTGCGAAGAACTGGGATATTGGTCACAGGCGCAGTTGCTTTCTGCGACTCAATCACCGGAGCCCCCGGGAAGTGAGTTCCAAGTAAAGTCTGCAACGACTCCTTTTTGGACTTGGTAAAGTCACCATCTGAGCGTTTTAGAGAGTCTAGCTTATAAAATCTGTATTGGTACCGTTTTCCTTGAATTTATTAGGACTGCCGCAGGAGATTCCTAGGGTTTTCATGCAAAAACACTCATGCTCCTCAATAAAGTGCAATTGCTCTCCGTTTCCAGTAAACTCATTCGTGAAATACCTTGGCGTAGTAATAGATCAACATTTACGTTGGGACAAGCACATTTGCTTTGTCTGCGGTCGAATAAGGGAAACTATTTATAAATTTGTAGAGCTACGAACTATGCTATCTATAAATCAATTGAGAATGGTATTTCTCGCACTTGTTCAGTCCGTAGTAGAGTATGCAATTGTCAGTTGGTGAGGTTTAGCTACCAGTACCTTGCGACCGCTGATAGTTTTGCATAAAAAAATTATAAAAATCTGCTTAAAACAACCAATACGATACCCCACTCAATTTTTTCATTCCGAATTCAATATCCCTTCAATATCTAACAGTTATAAATTTAAAATACTTCTATATAGACACAACCACCTACGTGAATTTCCCTTTGAATTAAATACAGGTCACTCAACGCGTTTACAAAACTGCAGAGCACTTCAAGAACCAAGGCACCTAACTACAACTGCTGGAAATCATGCATCTTATGTAGTTCGACGACTTTTTAATAGCTTACCAGTCAACATATGTAAGATAACGAATTGTCATGCTTTTCGAAAAGCTGTGAAAATGTACCTCCAGGAAAATAATATTGTAGAGTGATTTTTTTTTTCATTTGTAATAACTGTCTGCCAATGCCAGTTTTCTAAGTGCATTATTAAAATTGCTATACGAATTCTAAAACAATGTGTTAAATACTTACTATAATGAATTAACTAGCATAACTTGTAAAAATATTGTTGAAAATACAGGCTCTCTTTCTATAGCACGAGCTATGCTCATTGTAGGAAGGCAACTGTTCTTTTTTCGTCTTGTAATTAATCTGTGAATTGTTATTTTGAATTTGGCAATAAAACTATTATTATTATAAGAAATTCTATAATTTGTAGCAAACGATGAGAACATGTGGAAGAATTCATTTATAATATCATAAAATTGAAGCACACCTGAAAGAACCACATTTTTGTCACTGCCGCTGAATTCAAATAACTATTGACTAGAACTGGAAAATATCTAATACTTCCCTAACAACATTTTCAAACAATCTTTTACTTCTTTCACTCGACACTTACTCTACACCACCAGTAAACAGCACCATCACCGTTCAATACAATTTTTGCATAAAATTTGTTTTGCTTCGTTACCGTTCATCGCGTCGCATAAGTTCCTAGCTTCGATAAAAGACGTAAACAAGCTAGTCTCGTTAGCACCTCTCCAATTCGAATAGATCTCGCTTTAATTTATGGCACCTGTAAGCGTCAAGTGTCACTCTTTCAGCACCGCTCAGCGACGAGTCATACATTGACCCTAAAATGTGACATCGTCATAGTCAACGTCTCAATACACGCGGCTCTTGAGTCGAGTGGACAGTAGCCCGTAAAATTCGATGCTGTGTCGTACAAGTACATCCTGAGCCATCAGAAAGCGAGCTGTTCTTGACGACGGGATTTCCTATAAATTCTTTGCGAAACGTCAATTAGTTGGAATTATAGATGGAACTGAGACATGACTGCGTGCTAAGAGTAGTGGAATGAATGGTGGACTCATCGTTGCCGTCGTGGATAAACACCATTGACATGAGAATATATAGACAGCACGTATGTAGCCATGTTAATGGCTTCAAAATGAAGAAATATGGTCTGAAAGTAGCACCTCTGTGTAACGGCGGAGAGTCAAAACATCGGGGCACTGAAACTCCCACACATCAGTGCCCGATGGATATTTACATACCGAATTCGTGCTTTCGAACAAAACGCTTTTATCTCCTATGATAATGCATGACTTTCTTTCGGAACCTTTCCCGAGCATTTATCACTCGATGGCAGCCTAGCCCACGACACATCAATAGTTTCGCGCCCTATCAACACAATGAACGTTCCTAGTTGTACTTTCACAGGTGATTACGCTCCTCTCGTTGCCCGCGTGGCAGCCTATGTACTGGCTGCCATAGTGAGCTGTAAACAGAAAGCCGACCATGTTCGTTCGAATCGCGCTGCACCAAAAAGGATTAGTAAAAACTTGTTCAACATAAAATGCTAATTAGAACGTCTTTCTCGTTACTTAGCAGCACAGATCAGCACGGCACTGCTCCGCAGATCCGATGGGGGCTCTTTAGCCTGAGACAATCAAACAGCCGCTCCCTATTTGGCCCGAAAGCACTTCGATTTGGGAGGATCCGCTTGGCAGGCAAATGATATGGGCGAAAATCGTGTATGCTACAATTTAGCTTTCAGCTTCCTTCTCGGCTTCTGTACATACATATCGTTCCTGCTTGCCAAGTCTTATCTGTGATATGCCTTCGGCACGTTTTTTTATCGGAATTGAATTTTTCTGTGCATTTGAGAAACGGTTTTCATGTCAGGTCAATGTGATCGGTGAAACATTGCAGGGATCTTGGAAGGGAGCAGCAGAAGAAAATTTGTAGGAATTTAAGAAAATATTATTTACCGCCCATCTGGTGAGTTGATTGAGAATGCCAAAGGAATCATGGTATTCTCAAACAAAATTCAAATCTTTTGTTTATTTTTCAATCAGGAACACGCAAACTTACATCTTTTCTCTACAGAGTTTTAAACTGAGTCACGGACAGCTTTGATTCTGCACAATAACATTCGATGAGCTTTGACTTCTTCCGAATTAGCGGCAAATCTTCGGCTGAAAAAAAACCCACCGAATACATTCAAGCTCCCAATGCTGTCCACGTGTTGCCCAAACACCACCGCTCCCAATGCTATCAAAACCCATAAAGACGACAACGTGCACCGATCTCCATCGATGCATTAAGTGCATACATCGCTGCGTACCTATAGTTGGATGATTCGATGGAGCGTGGAATCGACCACGTTTGCACTCGATGCATTCATTGCACTGAATCAATATCGGCGTGATATATTGCACCAGCAACTAGTTAACCTATGACCAAAGCCATATATCTGTGCCTATTCATTTTAGACCGAATCGAACCGCCACCGCCAAGTCACCACGAACGGTTTTGTTTAATTTGCGGTTTTCGTGTTGTTTTTCGTCTATTTTGTCACAGCAATAGAAGCACCAGTGCCACCACCACAGCCACCATCAGCCAGAGCAACCAGCTGTCGAAGAGATATTGCAGAGACAAAAGTTCTAGGAAATCGTCTCTGCATTAGCAAACGATGGTGCTGTTGATAAAATAATGGCATTCTATTGTGAGGTATCATGATGAATTGTTACGACAATGAATGTAAGGTGCGATCGGAAATCAATTTGAACTTGGTGAATTGTGAGGAGGTGGTGGTGGATCTTGGAATTTAATGTGCCCATTAGTGAGTTTATTAGAAAATAGTGGATACGCATCATACTTGTCTAGGAAACATTATGGTTTTTTAAAGCCACTTCTATAGAACAATTTGAGCTTACTTTGAACAAAATTGTTCTTATAATAGTTCTTATAAGTCAGTTTAAGTAGTCTTCATCAAATCGACATTAGATCTAAATCAAAGCGCAACCTACACAGTGTATTGTAAGTGACTGCCACGAAGGTAATTTTTTTTTGGTTAGGTGTTCCACTTTTTAACTGTTATCTCTGGTCAGGTGTTCCAATTTTTGACTGTTATCTCTGGAAGCCAGAGCTAAATAGCTTGACCATTTTAAAGGAAATAAAAATGCTGTCTGGTAAAAATCTTTTGAAAAAGGTGAATTCCGAGCCATATTTAATCAGATTTGTTAGGTTGCTAGCTGATTTGCTCAGTAAAAAACTGTAAAATAAACAATTTTTATTGAAGTATGATGTTGAAAGCATTTCAAGATTTTGTTCGACTGGAAATACTCAAGTATAACATTTTAACAATCTTCCCAAGAATATTCTAAGGATGCTCTCCAGCTACTCTTCAATGCAGGAGCCTCCCAACGAAGTGCCCTAAGACCGTCTTCATATCTACTATTTACTGCAGATATTATCGACTACAGGGACCCTACGACGTACACTTTTGCGGATGATACCGCAATTTTCGAGAACAACATCAATGCTATGAATGCATGTAGTTCGAGACGCTCTGCGTCACAAACTGCTGCCGATCCTTCCGGGCCTGTTGGCGACGAATATTCTTCGCCTCGATTCTAGCCGCCAATTGTTTATATGCCGGGCATCCATGGTAGTTGGATGGGTGGCCATCTAGACCACAGTTGACACATGCAGGCTGTGCGTCTTCCGTTTTTTTGCAGTCACCACGTGGGTGCCGCTCCAGGCACTTCACGCAGCGGTGGACAATGGTGCAGTTGCCTCAACATGTCCAAAATTTTGGCAGTTAAAACACTGCAGCCTTTCTTTGTTGCGGATTTTCTCCCAAGACACTCTCTGCCAGAGGATGGACTGTATTTCAAATACAGCAGCTAGCTTGCGCAATGAAGAGTCCGGACTGGGGTCTGAAGTCTTCAGCCTCTACCGACTTACTCAGTACCCGGTCTTTGCGGATGAGGAAGTGCGATATTGACTTCACCTTTAGATCAAGGTACTGCGCCACTAGCTCAGAGTGTTTATCCGCAGGTCACGGATGACAAGTGTCTTAGGTTGGTTCTTGATTGCGATCATGGGTCCCTTCACTGAGAAAACACATGGCGCCAGACACCATAATTTATAGACTTCTGGCGCCATGTACATAGTCGATTTAGGGATTGTGATAAAATATAGCGCCACACGCCATAATACATGACGAAAAGTACATAGGCCTACACACCATGTACATGGCGTGGCGGACTATATTACATGGCGTGAAGGACTATAGTACATGGCGTGAAGGACTATAGTACATGGCGTGAAGGACTATAGTACATGGCGTGAAGGACTATAGTACATGGCGTGAAGGACTATAGTACATGGCGTGAAGGACTATAGTACATGGCGTGAAGGACTATAGTACATGGCGTGGATGACTATAGTACATGGCGTGGATGACTATAGTACATGGCGTGGAAGACTATAGTACACATTGAAGAAGCAAATCAGTCAAAACAGTGCTACTTACCATAAATGAGCACACGGAGAAGTCACTTGCTTGCAACAAACAGGCGCTGGCTGCATTTAGAGTCGCCGAAGGAGCCATTCAATAATATGCGCCCTTAGCCGATTGAGAATGTTCTCGATCTATCGACGATACTCAAGTATCACTTGCTGACATTTATAGATCCCCTCACACAGTATGGCTGCGAGTTATAATTGGAGTGCCATGAGCCATATTACATGGCTCATGGCACTATGTAATATGGCGTGTGGGGCCATAATTTCTGCGCCATGTAATTATGGCGCTGGTAGCTATACTGCATGGCTCAGGGCACTATGTACATAGCGTGTGGCACCATAAATGCTGCGCCATGGAACATGGGACCACGCGCTATGTAGATTCTGAGATTATGGCGCTGGGAGCCATATTGCATAGCTCAGAGTACTATGTATATGGCGTATGGGACCATAAATAATGCGCTATGTTACATGGCTCTGGGCGCTATGTGGATTTTTTTCAGTGTTCTTGTCTATAAATCAGCATAGACAACGTATATCGTCTCTAAAGCTTAGCAAAGCAGAGAATATTGATACGGGAAACTCTATCGTTTTGCGGAATTAGCCTCCGAAGGCAAAATAAAATTGGAATTGTTTTTGCGGGATTTCTAAAAATCAAAAATTTGTTATTTACATGGAAAATGTTTATTTACATTGAAAGTTTTATTTTGACAAAGTGGTTTCGAAAGTATGCACTGATTTGTCACAACTAGCGTAAATAAAAGTTAATGACTTCCAACTGCAAGTGGTCACATCAGTCAAGTATGCACTGTGAGCTGGTGTCTGATGAGAATCAGTGCATACTTTCGAAACCACTTTGTCAAAATAAAATTTTCAATGTAAATAAAATTTTTTTTCAATATTAATCATCCCGCAAAAACAATTTCAATTCAAGTGTCTTAGGTTTTTCGGTAGCTGCCGTGTAGGTCGTTGCATTTCGGCCAGTTGTTTTAATCAGTTCAAAGACCTTTTTCTGGTCTTCGAGGGAGGCACACAGGATGAGCGATCTATCACTCGAAATATTCTTAATATTTACTCTGATCCCTTGAGCGTGAAGCTCAATGATGAATTTCGGAATATCCATCTTATAAGCTGTTATAGGCGGCACCTTAAGGGTCTTCGCAGGTGGGGAAAGGGAGGAAGATGTTTTCGGCTTTTGGGGAGAAACTATTACCTGTTCCTTCGTTTTCGTCTTTCGTCGCGTTACCAGGTTGAACTCCTGGCTGTCTTGGTCGATTTTGATTGATGGTGCTGCAGCTAATTCTACTGCTTCGGACACCCTTAACGGCTCATGGATGGCTGGGGTTACTATTTCTTCCAATCGCGGCTTTAATGTATTAGAACTGGTTTGATGTTGGTTAATGGCCAGGAGAGACGTCATCTGGCGACGCAACTCGTTGACTTCTCTCCGCAACGCGCAGTTTTCTTTTTCCAGGGCTGCAACCTTCTCTATTGCTTTTTTATCTATTATTGGCTCATCGATATCCGATGCTTGAGGGATTTAATTTTTTTTCTTTCTGCCCATTACGGACTTGTATCAAGTTTTTTTTAAAAAACTTTGATTAACACTGAACAAATCAGCTAACTGACACTGAATTTTATTAGTCACTCACTAAGTTTGATTTAAAATATTATTTTTACAATTCAGCTGCTGATAGTGTTTGCGCTGCACTGTTTACTATAACCAACTTAACGGCACTTAAGTGATGTTGAGTGGTGGTAACTTTTTTCAGAAAAAAAGTCATAGAATCAAATCATTCAGAAGACATTATCAAAAATCAAATAAGGTGATTTTTTTTTACTAAAATCGGTTTTATCTAGGAATAAACTGTTTTCAGTTTTTTACGTTCAATTTTCTTAGCTGTTGTTGCTGTATAGCTGAAAACTAATATCACGAATGAAAACACGATGCCACAAAGCAGTGTCTGTAAATGGTGAATCTAAACTTATCCATCCACTAATTCATCTCTTGCAAAATCAACTAGTATATTTTCACAAAAATTATATTCGCAAAATTTCAGATAAAAATTCAGTCCTGGTCAGAACAGACTTATATCTGTCAATGAGGAAGAAAAACCACAAAAACTTCAAATATCTCAGTAAGGACAAGTGTAAATCTAAAACTACTATATACTCGCAAGCAACAAGTCGGTCAAATATGACGAACACGGCCGTAGGATTTTCGAATTTATGTTACTCATATACAAAATTCACTTCTAGTTTCTACATACTTGTTCATAGCCCGCAATCCTAAAAATTTCACCTTCAATGAAAAACATTTAACTAGCAATTTATGTCGAAGGTGCTTGATTACTCTGTCAATTTTAGAATAATCAAAAAATTAAATTTCTTTGACCCCAAAAAATACACCTATTCAAACGGATCCAGTACCAAAACAAAATTGGCACTGCCTTCTCTGTTGTATGGTAAAATCCGCAAGCTACGTCAAGTTTCATTCTGAGATTAGCATTCAATCGACTTAGACCAATTAACCTGCTTCGCCAGCGACAAGTCTTTTTTTCTACATTCAGATTCTCACATCTCACAATGAAATCATAGACGAATGAACCCTAAATTTCCCTAGTGCTATATAACCATTGTCCAGAGAGCATCGTGCACAATAATGCCAATCGCTTTCCTTTCATATTAAGCAGCAGTTAACAGCTTTATTAATCACACAGTCTTTGTGTTCTCTTAAAAACACATTAGGTACAATGCGGCACAAACAATCATCATCAGCGAATCGGACAATGAAAACGCGATTCGAGACCGCAATCGTAGAACAACAATAGAAATCCAATATAATCTTCCATTTGTACGAAATTGTTTTCTTGGCAAAAGCTCGAAAATTTCACCCAACCAACGGTCCTCCTCCTCCTCCTCCTCCACCACCCACACGTCGTTATGCACATCCGCCCGTCCACAGTACACAACCCCCCTGCTTCGCAGCCTGACACCTTTCGATCGAACGCTTAATAAACCTAAAGAATTTTAACAGGTAATTCACGAGTGGCTATTAGGCACCATATTGTGTTACTTTACTAATCTGATTGAATGCCTCGATACGTGATAGATATAATCACCTTAAAACACACCTCGCGCGCGCACGTTCGATTTTCGATTTCTGGTGCGTTGTGTTGTCGTGCGATCACGACGGATTGTCGGTCGGTTTGACTGAATGGCTGGTTGTTTACGCGAGCATCTTCAGGTGAGTCCAACAAGACGGATGACATGGACTTGATAGTCTGGATGACGGACTGCTATGAATTTTTAATCGGAGCCTGAAAATCAAATATACGAAGTATGCGTGGGTGATGTAAATGAACCGATAAATAATCAAAACGACGTCAGTTGGAAAATTTCAGCTACTGGTGCTCTAAATCAATCTGGTGAATTTAGATTAGACAGATTTCCTCCGAAAAACTTAACGAAGATTGAACTATGGAGCGAGCCACATCTGAGACCTTAAATCATAAATTCATTTGCCAAGCCTTCAATCAGACTATAGCCATCCGAAACGTCTCAGGTCTTTTGATCAATTTTGTCCACATTACAATCTGACGCTGACATTCTCACCTGAACATTAATTCGGCGCATCAATCATTCGACTTTTTGACATTAAGTACTGCAAATGGTTTAATCGGACTGCTTGCTCTCCCCAGAGAGTTGCCATTTCGACTTAATCGAAATTTACGTTTTTTGTCTCACCAGCTTGTTATGTTTTACGTTATTTTCCCTGTACTCCTTTGTTGCTGTTTTTGTTTTTTTTTCGATTTCGATCAGGTGGTATAGCAGCAATGGTACCGGATACAGATCATTGATGTTGTACCTATAAATACATACATCATGGTCTTTTCAAATTATTCACTCATGGAAGAGAGTCCGCGACGTAAAAGACATTAAGCGAAAGCGTGCCAAATGTCATACGGCATGAACGGAAGAGCTATAATCTTCATTAATTTTTCATTGTTGAAGATGATGTTGAATTCATTTTATTCCGTAATCAGTGAATTCTTTTTCTCATCGCGACGGGGTTTAAATCGTTTATAAATTTTCAGCACTTAAATCCGATTTAGCATGTGCCGAATAACTGAATGGTTACTCGGTGTGGATTATTTGATGTAAGTTGATATTTTTGTTGTTTATTTCCGTTGTGCAGATGGTCTCAAAAAAACGCTTTCTATGATGTTTTTCGAGCCGATTTAAATTTGCTAATTTTCCATCGATATGTTTCTTATTTTATTTCTACGCGTTTGATTAGACCCTTTGTTTGATTAGACCCTAAATTCATATTACCTCAGCGTAAAGAGCCCAGCAGATTGCTATAGATTTAGAAAAGTCCACTAAAAGTTTATATCTGACTACTATCAATTTCAATAGAGAGAAAAATTTCTGGAATTCTTGTTCCGTTTGAATCGTGTAAACCCTAAAAAATCGCGTTAATTCAATTACCATTGACAAAGCTCATTCACTGACCACCAGCACAGCTTACATATTTTCCCAATACCATCCTCATCCATCATAGAACATCGAATTTCCATCATCACTAATTGATTTCAAGAAGCTCAACTGTTACCTAAGATTCGGAATGCACACCGACCGACAGCCCGACCTACATTACTCAATCAATTTAATTCCCGGAACATTACAACATCGCAAAGGGCCTGCAATCTACGAATAATTGAGCTAGTTACTTATTTCTCTGACGTTCGAAAGGATAAAAAGCACTAGACTATTTCGTATTTACATAGCATCTGCATATAGATCATAAGCTTGTGCCAGGCCAGACCAGACCAAGCCAATTACCAAGTGCAGTTTGTGATTGTGTCGAACGATGTAATCGTTGCACAAGTGTTGAAAACAATAGCAAATATTATTAAACAATAGATTTATAACGAAAAATCTCGACAATCTATGAAATATCAAGCGGCTAGAATATGGAATTTCAAATCTGGCGGATGTTAATCTATTTATGATTCATGATTGGATCTTTAAAGGAGAATGGTGTGAATGGATGGAGTATTAACCATGATAGTAACCATATGACTTTGAGGTTGGCATGAGCAATTTGACAACAAATCAGGGTTTTTGGCGGTAAAATATACTTATTTTTATCATTACAGATACAAAGTACGAAAATGAGAATTATTTATGGAAAACAATGTCCCTCAATTATGCCCTTCTGGTTCTTTGGTATAAAACCATCCTTTCGATCGAAATCCATTTTGAAATTTTGGCATAGTTGGCGTATCTTACCAATATGTCGACATATCCTATCGTTCGGCCGCAGAATCGCTACTGTGTGTGTAACCCTAGCAAATTGAATAAAAAAGTCCAAAGATATCTAATCGCAAGATTTTTAAATAACCGATTGGAGCCGCAATTTCGAAAGGTGGCTCTAGCGTTAAACTTCATCCTCAAAAGAGCCATAGCTAAGACACCTGAACCATGTTTAGGGTAGGCGTGTGTTACTTGGAGCAACATTCTCCTACAAACACTAATCGTGCAATTTGAAAATTTCCCATTCATTTAATAACTTTATTGTATGTGATTTTCGAAATGCTAATTATGAGACCATTATTATTCATCTGATGAATATTGACAGAACTATTACTGTACCAACGTTACAATTGGACGATGCAGTGGTGTTATTTTATCAGCTGATTTTTTAAGCCGTTTATAAGTATGTTCCAAAACTAAAAAAAAGACAAGCTCTTAGAGCCATGGCTGGATAGCACCCTGAGATACTTAATAAACTGTATAAGAAATTAAAGCTACCATCAATTTAGGTGATGATATAATGAGTTAGCAATAGAATTTTTAACCAAATCTCTCCAAGCTTATGAGAACTACGTAAATAGAATTGACCAAAATATAATTTATGACCCGAAAAAAATCTTTGATTTCGTTAACACCAAAAGAAGGGGTTTCGTTATCCTATGTCAATGTACAAGGAAACTCTCGTTAGCTCTAATATTCAAGAAATCTGTTGTCTTTTCATCGACCATTTCAAAGAAGTTTGTTGTTTGTCGAACCGCACAACTAATGCGCCCCTCTTCCAAAACCTTCAACTTTTTACTGCTTACAAAGTTGAGTCAACAAGATATGATATTACCAAAGCAATAAGGAAATCGAACGTGAACAAGAACCCGGGACTTGGCCTTATTCTTCCAAGCTTCCTGATTCTTTGCGCAGCATCAGTTACTTTACCACTTCATCTAATTTTCAGCAAATCACTGTTACTTGGTGTATTCGCCATTTGCTGGAGAAGTTCCCATCTGACATCGATTCTCGAAAATGGTGATAAACGCTCGATTGGATAATTGCTTCAATATCAGCTAATATCTAAATCGTCAGCGACAAACTCGCAACTCTAATAGAATCTTTCCGAAACGAACAACATGCTTTCAGAAAAGACCTCCAAACTCATGATAATTATCTCAGATATTCTCTACAATATGGAAAGCAGCAAGCTGATACCAATTATACTGACTTAAGCAAAGGTTTTGATCGTATCGACCAAACTATTGTAAAAGTCAAAATTACAGAAGCTCGGAGCCTTGAGAAACCTGTTTAGCTGGTTTGGATTGTTATCTGCCAAATCGAAATCAGTACGTGAAAAATTGAAGTCCTACTATGAAAAATTATTGGTTTTTCCTCGGAATTACCGCAAGGCAGCCACTTAGGACCCTTTCTGTTCAATCTGTTCATTTTTGTTCTATCAGAGGTTTTATCTAGCATTTTATGCAGACGATCTGAGTTCGTCTGGGAGTTCGTCCAATCAAAACTGTTATCCCTTGAGAAATGGTGTGAACAAAACAAACGTCAATCAATGCTCTGTTATAAGTTTTTGACTCAAAACCACTAATTTAAATTTTAGCTACCACCTCAATATTAAGGACCTGAGTAATGTTAATAGTTTTACAGATCTCAATGTCAGTATGATCAAATCTAAAGTAAAGCTAGCAAGCAACTGGGAATAATAACGAGGCGTGCAAAGTAGCTCTTTATGGTTCTCTTTGGGTATCAAATCCTCTGTACATTACTTTAGTTCACACACACTGCATTGTCTGGAAGCCTACTTTTGTTATTCACAGAGATTAAGTCGTATTTCTCCAAAAGCAATTTTTTCTTTTTACGTTGAGAAATTTATATAATTTACACGATTTTAAAAGCCTACCATCATATGCATGCAGACTTTTTTCTTCTAAATTTCACGACACTATCTTTAAGAAAGACGGCATTGTGATCACGATTCGTTTTTGACGTTTTTGTCCTGAAAAAAATTCAGAAAGATGGACTAGGCATAAACGTCTTCTGAATGGTTATCAACATTATAATGAGTATGTATATAGTAGACATAAAAGGCTAATAAATAGATGCTGCAAAATATTTAATAGTTTTGGCAGCAATTATTTCAAATTCAAATTGTAGATTGACCACTTCGAAGCGGTGACATCGTAAACTAGTACTTATCGAATCATATCCCCAAAAATGTTTAGATATCCTTCCTCAATTTACAAACTAAAAACAGTCTTCTGACAGGGGCGTGCTCATGTGTTCGCAGAAGGAAACAATCGCCCCCTCTAAGGCATGTTCATTCTTGGAAATTTGATGCTGCACCCTACCCCGTGCTACACCTTTGCTGTGCTTTTACAGTAATTGGGCCTTTTCACACTTGTATTCTTGATGCACTCCTCAAACCGGTTTACTGGGCAAGAGACGGAAGAATCAAGGGGAATTCTCTACTTCTTGATTGACATCAAGAATACAAGTGTGAAAAGGCCCATTGACTGAAAGTCAAGAGAAATATGTGCCGAATGTGAGTGTTCGCCCCCTTAATTTCAAAGTCATATGTACGCTTATGTCTTGTTATATGTACAATTTACTTTACGTTAAAGTGATAATTGATGAATTTAATTTAGCTGGAAGTGATGTTTTTGTTATTAATACGTCTTACTTTGGCTTGAAATAAAACATCCATGGCATTAAATTTTTGTCACGATAGTCTATCAACTTCTCTCGGCCACAAATAGCGTTCATGCGTCGAAGGCTGCATATTAAAAAGAAGTGTGGCCAAATGACTCCGCACAAAATGACGATTTTTATAGATGCATCGTTTGAACAATTAAAATAAATTCATATCCCGAAAAAATTGATCGCAAAATTCACAAAATTAGGGAGCTACTAAATTTTTTTTTATTTAAACTCTCAGCAAATCTGGGTACTCAATCTATTCGTATGGTATGTAAACTGTTGCCTCAATTGGTTTCCTAGAAAACCTTCAAGAAAAAGATATTGTGCAATGTTTCAATTGCCAATGTATTTGATACGTTAATTTCAACTGCGCATAAAATGCGTAAAATGTGAGGGAAGACATCTATCAAAAAGACGTATCATGATTGACACTTTGTCTCCAAAACAAATTATTCATTGCATGAATGGTGATAAAAAAAAGGCCACTACTTGCTATAACAAGAAAAACAAGCACCTCCAGAGCGAAAGAAAATCGCAAAAAAGGCGGTTGCTAATCTACTCACGGAAGATATTTTCTTCGTTTCCGTACTCTGGAGAAACGCATCTTAATATTTAGTCCCCTCAAAAAGCAATATAAGCAATAATGAGTTCTTCTGATTACCAAACATTTTATGGCTGTAATATATTCTCCATCATCAAAACTTGTACCGGAATTCAAGATGCTTAATTTTTTGCACGAAAGGAGAATGGCATATTATGATTTGATTATTTATAAGAATAATTTATATGAATCCTATAATGTCCATCTTAAATACATGCACGTTTGCCCTTCTTCAAAGATGGATTTTTGTTCTGGGTTACCTAAATGACACATTCTCGAACATTGTCTTCATTTTGGAGACACATCTTCGGGCAAAATACTGAGTCAGATATGAAGGCTATTCATAAAAAAAAATAACGGGCTCATTGATGAAATGGTAAAAACTTGATTTCATTGCCTCGTAAAAGGAAATGGAACTCATATTTTTCCCCAACTGAAATTCATTCCAGCGCTGGGCATTTGCATCAAAAATCACATCCTTAGATTTTTTCAAGGCCCTTGCAATCTTTTTAATGGTTCACCATTCTTTTGGAATTTCAAATCCTTTACTAAAGAAGTAGAAACTAATTTTGTGCACTGGAATCAGTTCATTAACCAGGTTACAGTCAAGCTTCGCCAAAACCCAGTAGATTCACTCAGAAACCTTACGCTTGACTTACGCATGAGTTGCTAATCTGCTTGAAAATTCAGATATAGGACTCAACACCTGCCTATCGTCTATCAAAAAGTTTAGTGAGGAAAAATTGCTGAAACATCTCTTGATCAAAATGTCATGACAACGATTAAGACCTGGTTCAACGAGTCAGTCTACTCACTGCGTTTAATGTAGGCGATCCATTCTCTGGAGTATAAGGAAATTATCAGGCCCATTTCACTGTTTTTCTTGTTCTAAGAAATTGCTGATAATATTTTGAACTGTATGCTTTAAAATTTTCCCTTGCTTTATTCACCTTCCTTGCAATCGGATTTAACTATTGGATCATTCTGCTTTACTTCCCCAAGCTGTGTTAGATCGCTGAGATATTATCTGTTCCACTGAATTGTCGGAGTGCCAACCAATATCCATCCTTTCTAATTTTGGAAAAATTCTTGAGAAAGTCATGCTCTGTAAAATTCAGAGCATAATGGATGCGAGTTCACCTGATATTGAATGAAATCGCTCTTCCGGAACAGAATTTCAATAAATACCTTAAATCTTAATAATTGATCATAGAAACAGTCTGCCCACACTGGGCGCCAAAATGTGTTTGCAAATATTTCGGTTAATCTCTTAATAATATTCATATCTGTCATTCTCAATTCACAATACAGGTAAATAAAAATATATTCCAAGTGATTTTCGATACATTCTTTGAAAACTACCTCTAGTATGCTCAAGTAATTTACTGTTTTCATATGGCTTCTACTCGTAGAAGTTACTTTGTCATTGTCGGAAAGGCTTATGCAGATGGCCTACAATCCCAAATAATATAGAAATGCTTTGTATGCACTATATCTTGTCTCTGTTCGAAAATTAAGCATCACAGCTTAGTTGTTGTCGGTAACTGTCATATGACTTAAGTAAATCAAATATTTTTCTACTATTTGTGAATATTCACTTTTTTCGAGGAGTGGAAAAATGATCGTTGGTTCACAGCAACTCACAAATGATAATTATCTTGTTGACTATTTGATTAGCTCTTGACTAAAGTATTGGAGATAGTTTAATGATTTGAATGGTTTCTTATTTTTTGTGCCTTCTGAATCCAATTCGTTACATTTGTTATATTCAATTCAAAAATTCCAAGCAAAACGCACCGACATTTGCACCATGCTTATCATTATATTCCTAGCCAAAATTTAAATTCACTATTGAAATTGTACCTAAAAAATATTTCCAGTTGCTTCAAAAATTTGATGAAGTTATCAAAATTAATGGCTAACTCAAAATACTTTCATTATACCACCCTCTGAGAGATTAAGCCATTAGCAGCCTAAATAATTTGAAACAATGTAACTTGATTTACTGCTTCTGTCATTTATTTGATTTACTCTTGTTTCACTAATATGGCAATATGCTCCTGCTCTGAGTTTAACTTAGGACTCATACTATTATCCGCGTCACCTCTGTCGCCATGTTTTTTTCCATCGCCATGGCGTTATATAATTAGGTGGCGGCACATTCAAATCGAACACTTCATAATGGACCACTAATTTCATGTCCTCCACAGCGAAACCCAGACGCAATTATTACTGCATTCATTACGGACATCAAAAACAAATCATTTTCGTTCGCTCACAGTTTCGCGTAGGCTGTTTGTCTAGTTACGATATCAATGACAATTTGTGGCTGGCTGCCTAAGCGATGACTAGGACTCGAGAATATTTTCTAGTGACAATCAGTTTCTACGGTGCTTATGGTTCGGTAAAGCTACTACTGCACAATAAACCGATCTGGTGTGCAGTCGAAGTATGAAATTTGCATTCAATAAGCTCATTGTGTTACGGGTGGAAGTAGTTTTCACACTTGTGTGTAGTTTGAATTTAAAGAGTGTGTAAACATGCTACAAAATTTAAATTATTTTTTGAATGGTAAATAGCAATGAAAACGTATTGACAAACTTTTGTTTGAAAAACCTACTTTCAAATCATTATTTCTCAGTTTTTTCTTATTCAAATAAGAAGCTCATTTTCTTCACATATTTTTATGAGAACACCATTCAATCAAGGGAACTCGAAAATCAAGTATAACTTCCAAACCTACTCTTTGGTTTCCAAATAAATAATACCAATGCTTCATTTTCCAACTTAAAACTATCTACAGCTTGGGTACTTTAAATAAAATGCTTGTTACACATCAAAAACGACATCGTATCCATTTCAAGCCATTCTCTTTTCAGTTCACAATTTTTTCCAGACTACTTCCAATTCATTACTCACAGCTGTATCGAATCAATTGCCAAATCTTCAGAACGTAAATGTCTTACAGCACCAGCTACATTATACGCCACAGTCTAAAAGTCCACAAACAACATCGCGCGACTAGATACAGTATCGGCCGCAAGAAAGAACCCTATGACTCATTCGGCCGGCTAGACTGCGAAGTCGGTGTCGCAGTAAAGTGAAGCTGTCATGCACCTACACAAGACGAAATTTCAGGTTTTTGAACTTCAAACCTGGCATAAATCGGCAAAGCAGCCTGAACTCAGTTTCATCCAGCTCGTTCTTCAGTGTTCCAAACTTTGAATCTGAATCCATTTGCTATTAGATGTAGTCAGTGCGCTTTCAGGCTTTCGGTGTGGTCTGGCAATTTTGAATTTCGCGACACACGAGTATCTGTATTAATTATGGAACATGATTAGTGCACACAATCCAGGCCTGCAGGTAATATGTAGTGACAAGCGTTTCAGTTGGCGGCATTTTAATAAACTGATTAGAGCCCAGTTAGGCAAAGACATGCTATAGTTATACAAAAAAAAAATTTGTAGCAATCTAGTACGGGCAGCCGAGACGAAGCTTGGTCGACGCATGGCGCATGGCATTTTTGAATCTATAAAATATTATAAAATAGTGCCGGCTACTGTATGAAATATGTCAGCGAAAAATTATGATTGAGAAAGCTGCCACGGTAATTGTTTTGGCGGCATGTCAAAGAAACGGATTGGAATTACGACTGCGATTGTTGGGCGGATGAGGGTGTAGTACGCGTGAAATTGGTTTATTGTGGTGGACACAATGGAGTTAATGCTGGACGTATGTGAAGGGGGAGGGTTTTTTTGGCAAGATACGTTACATGCATGGTGTTTAGTAAAATTTTTGGTAGATTACATGATTGGTGTGGATGTCAATTGAAAAGGTCAGTAAAATGGAACGCATAGCTGTAATAAAGCTGATAAAATTTAGGGTAATCAGAAGAAAACAGAAACAGCACTGTTGATTATTGCACTTTTTTATAATAGTAAAAGCCCGACATTCTAGTAAAGAATTTTCATAAATGCAAAAAAATTATACCGTTAAATTTTGCAAAAGAAAAAATCAAGTTTACTAAAAATGATTAGTCTTAATTATTTCAATTTGATGCTTCGAAATACAAAATAGATTAAAAACTGTTCTTATCCTAAAAAAAATTAGGTTTGCAAATTTATATTTCATTTGTTTTATATTAATACAAAAAAAAATCTAGCACATCAGAGACGCTAGAATACTGATTTTCGTAGAAATTGTCTTTGAGTGACTAAAAAGTGACTATCGAGCGTCATGTCTCACTTTGACCCGCTATTTGGATCAAAACTCAAAGGGTAAAAATGTTTCCATGGCAGCCATTCGTATGAATTCCAAAATAAGGAAAATGAAACCATTGTTGCTTATTTTCATTATAGCATAAATGATGAAAATGTTCAATGCTGGCAGCACTTTTCCAACGCAACAGCTATAAGTCTGCCATGCTAAATTCAATGTATCCTTTAAATTTCGTTTTCATTTCAGGAATTCATCGAAAGTTTCAGCGATAAAACGATGTTTGGGGCTGCCAATCGAAACATTTCTAAAACTCGGAAAATTGAAACATTTGTTGCTTATTT
This sequence comes from Nemotelus pantherinus, assembly GCA_963978885.1. Classification (NCBI taxonomy): domain Eukaryota; kingdom Metazoa; phylum Arthropoda; class Insecta; order Diptera; family Stratiomyidae; genus Nemotelus; species Nemotelus pantherinus. The sequence continues at coordinate 29,242,281 of OZ022266.1, read as the reverse complement.
GTATTGCCAATGTTTCACGTATGAATATATAATGGAAGCATCTGTTGTGGCAATATTTACAAAAATTTCTGGTGCTGGCAACCCTCTGTTAGCATAGCAACCAAAAATATACCAAGTCTGCTTCATGTTAGGTTGAACCCACGCTGTGAATTTCGTTTTGATGGAATGCCTGCGCTGGGGTGGAAAAAATTTTTAGGGCTACCAGCCGCAATAGTTTTCGAATTTTCCAAACATAAATATTTGTTGCTAATTGTTATAGCAGTATGATTCTCATTTTAAAATTTAATAACAACATCACTTGGTAAAGAAATGTCAAAAAATTTCAAAAACTACCATACTTGGCAGCCCTTTCATGATTGTTCTACGAAATCCCTATGGAATTTGGCTAATAATAAAATCCATTTAATACATGAATTTCGTTTCGACTGCTTCGGAGGTTATAGGCGAAAAAGCTTCGTTTTGGTGAGCGAATTTAGAAGATTTAGGGAACAAAAATTTCCATATCTCTGTCCCAATTTTCCAACCAAATTTCTATTAAGCTTGGAATGTGAATTTCGTTAAAATCTGTTGACTGAATTGGGAGTTCAGGGCCGAAAAGCAGTTTTGTTTCTCGTTGATTTTTCAAAATGGCACTGTTACCATAGTGTTGCTAATACCAACTTGTTGTGTAAAATTTATATTGATCGAATTATCCGGTCGTCAATCCTCGTGAACAGAATTTTCGAGTGCTGAAAATAAAGGTAATTTGATGATGGGCTGCCGTTCTTGTGCTCCGCGGAATTTTAAAAATTTTAACTTGACATGGTAGACAAAGGTTAAAATTTATCAATAATGTACATTTTCGTCAAAAAGCAAAAAAAAATTCCGCAGGTCGATGATTTGTAGGATTTTTTCATGTGCCTGCTGCCCGGACAGTTTTAGTCAACAGCAATCCGCTGTGCGAAATTCGCGATGATCCAATGTTTCTGTCAGAAGTTATGACAAATCGAAATTTGGAAAAAAAAATTTGCTACTTTTAGGCACTCAGCGCCCACATAGGGTTCATAATTTTCAATTCTTTACCATGGACAAACATATAATATAATTGATTTTTATTTCCAATACTTGTTTTTAACAAGATTGTACTCTACATAGACATATGGGGGTACCTGAAAAATCACTAAAATGCCCGCCGCCAGCAAAGTGTTAAATATGTCTAAATTTTATTTAATTATTGCACTAGTTCTTATACACATCTAGTTTCTCTGGAAATTTAAGCCAATTCGCATGACGCACTCTAGATACTATTTCCCTAAATTTTTTTGCTGATATACAAATAAATGAAGGAAGAAGTAGACAACTTCGTCAAAACAATGGAAAATGAAAATCAATTTTTTTCCAAAGTCATTAAAAAAAATGCGCTAAGCAGATCAAATGCATGTATATGAGGAGTCAAAAGCAACTACATACAGGAAAGAACTTGAATATCAGTATTTCAGCATTAGTTTTTCTATTTCAAGCTTTATGCGTCATTTTTGACTGGAATATACTTTATTCTAGAGCTTTATATAAAATGATGAGTAAATAAATTAGAAAATAAATATTAGCAGAGCCTATGCAATCTTATGGGAAACACATTCGCTTCATAACTGTACGATTTTCGGTTTGATTTCTAGCATCTTACATTGGACTTTTATTGTGAATAGGAATCTGAGATAAGTTTGTTGCAAAGAATTAATCGAACCAAACTACAACAATTCCTACAAGATTAAAAAAAACGTTTGGTAGGAGACCGTTTAACTTAATTAACACTTGAACAAATTTTTACTGCCAATTCAAATGTTTCAGAGACAAAAATACATGAAGACATATATTAAGTGAAATTTCTATCAAATTATATAAATATTTAATGTTCAAAACTAGCATTTTTTTAGGATTTAAAAGCGATAAATGTTATGAACTGAATGGCTTTTTGGGATAAATAAGCACAATAAGCCTATATTTACTCATTTAAAATCTGGCGCCCAGCGTGGGTGTAATACTTACTCGACTTTTATATACAGTGAAATGAAACAAGTTCATATATGATATGTAATGGAGTGCTATGATGTAATATGCTTGCTATTATAATAGTTCCAATTAATAAACTGCCTAATATATAGCATAGGAATCAAAACCACTGAGTGTTTAAATGAGTGTTTAAAACAATACTTTTGATATACAAGGCTGATTTCAAAACTAATCCAAACTATTTTACTACACAATCAAATCTGTAGTACATTACTTTGTGATTTTTTACAACTTCTTTACAAGTATCATGATCTTCAATTAGGGGTAGTTTCCTGGAAAATCGACCAATTTTCAAATAATTTTTGTACTCACCTCCTTGAAATTTGGAAATATTTTGGTATCCAGAAGAGCTGATGAGCTAATTAAAAAAAATGAAATATTTTTGGAAAATATGGTATCTGCGGAAATATGGCCTTTTGAAGTTTTTGAGAAACGTCGGATCGTGTTGCATTCAAAAAAATGTATAAAATCTTCTACTTAACGCACAGCCTAAAAATAATAATGTAAGAAATATCCTGGCCAAAAAGGGTAAAAAGGACCATTGCAGTGTCTTTTATCCTTGAATATTTCAAAATGCCCTCCTTTGATTTTTTTTATTACATATTGTAAACAGTTATGTAAGCTACAAGTGTGCAAATTTCAAAGTGGAGCTCGAAAATTACATTTGCAAGAAATTATTACAGGTCCGAAATACTATAACCGTAATATATACAATTTTTTGAATGCAACACGAACCGACGTTTCTCAAAAACTTCAAAAGGCTATATTTCCGCAAATATACCATATTTTTCAAAAAAAAAAACTAACAGTGAAAACTTCACTGAAATTTCAATATAGCGATCAAAGAATTACCAATAGATCATGTCGCTTTCCAAACGCCAATATTTGATGCTACTAACAGGTTTTCTAAGTCATCTTATCCTTTTATATTTGAACCTGTTTCGAATATTTATTTTTTACATTTGCGTTTCTTTCTACGAAAACATAGAACATGAAATATGTGGCCGTACAATAATCGACTAAATACAAAATTCCGTATTGGAAAATCGATTAAAAAATTGGCTATGTGATGCAAATCTTCTTCGATTTTTTTTTTGATGATTCAACTAATTTTCGATATCAGTTCCTGAAACACTTGCAAATGACAGGTTCTGTCTATCATCCTACAAAAAATTCAAAGATTGGACAATCAGGAAAAAATGTCCCCGTTATCAAATGCGCAACTGCAACTGTTTCAATTTGGACTAAGAATGCATTATCCTTATTCTAAGTCTCCAATATGTATTTAGATTCTCTTTGAAGATACCTAATTTAGGATCCTGTATGATCAATGCACCTCCTAATTTGCTGCACTATTCTGATAAGTACTCGTACTTTGATCTCCCTAGTATATATTTCGTGCGATCTTTTCATTAAAAAGACGAAATAAATTTCGAGCGAGCATAAAAATGAGCATGATGTAGTGATGGGCGATTGCGAGATATTTTAACAATCGAGATAATCGCAATCGGCGCCACAAAACAATCGAGATAATCGCAATCGAGAGAATCGCAATCGATGCGCCAAAACAATCGAGAGAATAATCGAGACAATCGAGATAATCGAGCGATTCGAGATAATCGAGACAATCGAGCGATTCGAAATAATCGAGACAATCGAGCGATTCGAGATAATCGAGACAATCGAGCGATTCGAGATAATCGGCCGATTCGAGATAATCGGCCGATTCGAGATAATCGGCCGATTCGAGATAATCGAGCGATTCGAGACAATCGAGACAATCGATCATTCGGTCGGTCAAGTCATCGACAATCGGTTGACGGCAATTGAGTGAGCCATAAAGCACGTTTCGTTGGCGCAGCCAATAAAAAAATGTTCAAATATTTCAGCAAAAATATTAAGTGCTATTATTTGATCAAATTGCAATTTTTTGGGAAATATTGATGTATAAAAGGATATGTTTATCTTAAGTTTAAATTAAGATATCTTTAACTCTTTGGTGGCGGTGGGCATGTTAGTGTTTAAGCACACCAGTATACACAGTACGCTTGTAGAACCGCTTGTGAAGAATAGATTCGAATGGATTGGATATACTATTTAGTAGATTTTTTTACGTGTGCATACATATGGAATGTAATGATCAGATATGCATGGAAATTTGTATGGCTAGCATTTATCATGTATAAATGGCTAGTAGTTTTGCTAAAACTATTAAGTCTGATCAAAGTGTATGATCAAATATTATATGAGGTTGAGTTTTGTCATGCTGTTAAGTATGTTAAAATAAAATCTGCTTTTAGATAGTGCAGTTTGAAAGCATATCATTTATCCAGTATTTTCGTACTAGCGAGTATTTTATTCAAATATTCAAAAAGTTTTTAGGGCAAAAGTACCTGAAATCGGCCAATTTTGGGTTAGAGTGGTTTCGGACATAACGGGCCAAGACCTATTGCTGTGATACAAAGATTTCGGTTTTGTAGGGGAGTAAGGGGTTTTTTGGCCATAGTTTGGCAAAAACTGCCTTTACCGCGCTTTCAATGATTGAAAGTGGTCGGGGAGTACAATAGTGATATTTTAAGGATGAAAAAAATTTTTATGGGGAAAATTGGGCAAAAACGTCGATATTTTCCAAAATTTTTTTTTTGCGTTTTTCTGAGCTGTTTCGGGCGAAATGTCCATACAAGTCTGTGAAAAAGTGGCCTAGTTTCCAAGATATGGCAAAATGAAATCCGCCGGAAAACCGACCGGAAAAACTAAAAGTAGCACTAAAAGTGCTAAATAAGAAAAGGTTGAGATCCTTTTTGGTTCGATGATTGGCTTCTCCAGCTGTGCATTATGCCGTATCTTCGAAACTAGGCCACTTTTTCCCAGACTTGTATGGACTTTCCCCCGAAAAAGCTCAGAAATGTCCCGGAACTCAAGCTACGCAAAAAAAAAAATTTAGAAAAATTCGACGTTTTTGCCCTATTTTCCCCATAAAAATTTTTTCATCCTTAAAATATCACTATTGTACTCCCCGACCACTTTCAATCATTGAAAGCGCGGTAAAGGCAGTTTTTGCCAAACTATGGCCAAAAAACCCCTTTCTCCCCTACAAAACCGAAATCTTTATATCACAGCAATAGGTCTTGGCCCGTTATGTCCGAAACCACTCTAACCCAAAATTGGCCGATTTCAGGTACTTTGCCCTAAAAACTTTTTGAATATTTGAATAAAATACTCGCTAGTACGAAAATACTGGATAAATGATATGCTTTCAAACTGCACTATCTAAAAGCAGATTTTATTTTAACATACTTAACAGCATGACAAAACTCAACCTCATATAATATTTGATCATACACTTTGATCAGACTTAATAGTTTTAGCAAAACTACTAGCCATTTATACATGGTAAATGCTAGCCATACAAATTCCCATGCATATCTGATCATTACATTCCATATGTATGCACACGTAAAAAAATCTACTAAATAGTATATCCAATCCATTCAAATCTATTCTTCACAAGCGGTTCTACAAGCGTACTGTGTATACTGGTGTGCTTAAACACTAACATGCTCACCGCCACCAAAGAGTTAAAGATATCTTAATTTAAACTTAAGATAAACATATCCTTTTATACATCAATATTTCCCAAAAAATTGCAATTTGATCAAATAATAGCACTTAATATTTTTGCTGAAATATTTGAACATTTTTTTATTGGCTGCGCCAACGAAACGTGCTTTATGGCTCACTCAATTGCCGTCAACCGATTGTCGATGACTTGACCGACCGAATGATCGATTGTCTCGATTGTCTCGAATCGCTCGATTATCTCGAATCGGCCGATTATCTCGAATCGGCCGATTATTTCGAATCGCTCGATTGTCTCGATTATCTCGAATCGCTCGATTATCTCGAATCGCTCGATTGTCTCGATTATTTCGAATCGCTCGATTGTCTCGATTATCTCGAATCGCTCGATTGTCTCGATTATCTCGAATTGCGCGATTGTCTCGATTATCTCGATTGCAACAATCGAGTCCAACTTAAATAATCGAGATGTTTCGAGATATTTGAACAATCGAAACAATCGAGTTTAATATCTCGCAATCGCGCATCACTAGCATGATGCTTCTGAGGATCTCAAATTAAAATAATGTCGTTATTTAAATACATCAAACGGGTTTTTAAAAATTATACGATACACCCCTTATTAGTATTTTTCTATAACAATATACTATATACCAAATATCAATATTTTTCAATAATTATTTTTGCTGTTTTTCAATTTTTTATTTTTAAAAAATCGTGCTTTATACCACATATCAATATTTCTTTGTTGCTCAAAAAAGTTTCCAATCAATACAATTGCAATTTCTTAATAATTGGGGGTTCCAAATTTTTGGTGCGGTTTGACTATGATACCAATAGGATAAATGTAGTCTCTACACCCAATGTTGAACTAAAAAAGAAATAATTAATATACTTTCACATAGTCTTCATATAACACCAAAATAAAACGCTTTCCTTCTTCATTTTTTCCCTAGCAATTTTCTGTGTTTTTGGTTGCAGTAGAAGTCAGTCGTTGGTCGAAGATTGTGACCGATTGTATCGTTGGTTGAAGACTAGGATCGGATTCCGGACAGATACAAATGCCGACAAATCGATTTTTTGCATTACAAGCAGTTTTCTAAAAAATAATATAGAATGTTGTAAATTTAGGCATCATATATTTGAGCGAGCACAGATGGTTCAGAAAATGAGCCAACCATTTTTCCTTGCAAATCAAAAGATTTAGGCCAGTAACTTGAAATTGTGTCAGCTTGTATTGAAATATATTTTCTTCAGATGCGTCATGATAATGAACTAACGGCGAGTGAAAGAAAGCCTTTTACCACCTACAGTGAGCTTCTTAGTAGTCAACTCTGCACAAGCGCAGATTAACAAAATATTAGCTCTTCAAAATACTGATCGATTGAATAGTGTTTCATTACAAATTTCTCGTAATCTTCACACGAAAAAACACTTCACCTTTGTTTATCTATGTCATAACACTTCCAATATCCAACTAATAAAGCATATCCTCTTGAAATAATTTTACTAAAAGTGAAACCGAAAATCCACTTCACTAACCGAACAATCAAAATTTACCTCACCATATTGCCGCGCATCTCATATCCATATTCAAATAATATTACCACGACATGATATGGGTCCTTCAATCAGGTATTTTCATTTATTCATTTCTGTGTGCACCGATCACTTATCTGACCTTTCAAAGGTTATGTTAACACTGCCGCTTATGTTATTAACCAAAGCTACTAAGCCTTCCGCTCTCGAGTGGCTAATTTCAAAGAAATCATTATTCTCTTCTCACCTGAAAAAACTGTCACGGAATTGCTTCACCTTGAATCTTTTCTTTTCGCTTACGCACTTAAATCGGTTGCGATACCGAGCAGTTTTACTTTCGCATGTGGAGCATAGCAATATGTTACAAGTACTGGTTGATGTAATTTCGGATCTATTGTAGAAGATGTGCTAATAATTGGACACTTGAAATGTAACGTTTTGGGCGTATCGATTGTAAAGGAGACAAGTGGATTTATGTTGAAACGATTTGGACTTTATTAGCCAAGAAGTTGAAGGTGTAATAGTTGTTGATATTGAGTGATAAATTTGAGCGATACTGCATGGATTGACTGCAATCGCTAAATTGTGAGATAATATTTTACGTATTGAGGCGCAAAATGTAAAATTGTTGCTAATTTATTCACATTTTATGCATGCAGTATATTACAGCACATAGTTTTTATATTAACCTTTCAATTGTTACACACAATTTTTTTATAAAAAAGTTGAGTATTTTACTAATGATTATTTCCCAGGAAAGGCAAAAATTCACAAACAAAAAAACATATATTTAGTAAAAGGGAAAACGTAGCTGACATCAGGCACAGTTAATCATTTCAAGACTTTGTAAAACCATCTTCATCCGCTTCCATACCTGTTGTAATTGTCTTCTTATTAAAATTCCAATTTTTTTGTTGTTGCTATATATCCATTCACCTGTCGCAATTTTCTCGTCAATAATATTTTCACACCGTTTCGCTTCGTTTGTTAGCCGGGCTTACTCTAGTTGGAGATTTTTAACGATCAATATATGAAACAATTTCCTTGAGGCGTTAAAATAAAATTAACCCTTCAAGATTTTTTTGCGTGCTATATTGCACATACAAACAAATGTGAAAAGTTAATGACTGTTCTTGGAATGAAGGCACACCTAGAGATTAACAGCGGTCATCATCTGTACGGCCTGAAAAAACTATAAACTAATAAGTAATGAAAAAGTCTACAAGTCGTTTGTGAGGAATATCTTGAATTTAAGGGAGGTATGGAGTCATTTTTTGTTTAATCTCACGGACATCAAATGATGTACGGCTATATTTCGAGGCTGTTATTTCAATACAATAAATAAAATAATTTATTTTAAATATGCAACTGAAAAACTAGTAAAAAAACTAACTAAAAACTGCCATTTTTATAAAAATAAAACGACAACACCTGATATCACTAAAAACTTAGCTACTCTAGTACGAATTGGAGAATACAGTAGTTTTTGATCAATTTAACGATTTCAAGAGACTGTTTGTGATTGAAATCAGTTAAAGTTCACAGCTGATAAATTTATCAAAGTACAGCTAGCGTAACTTAGCCAAAATAAAATTCAACATATTTTTCCAAGTAACTACACCCCCTTAACCTTCAAACCACAACAAAACAAAATTATATCAAAAGAGCTTATAAAACACCGTATTCGATCATTCTTGCCTGAAACTTCGGACCAATCCACCTACAAATGAACTATGCAGAAGGCTCTTTACCCACCTGATTCACAATAGAACAGATAGCATATTCCTAACAGGTACGTAACTTACCGCTTTTGCCATAGCCGACGCAGACTTCAACCTGTTGCACTGTGCCGTTCGTCGTCATCGTCGCATACACGGTCACGGCAAGCCATGTAATGAAAGCCAGCATGATGGCATATGTTAGTCTCAGTTCTCAGATTAGTTCCGAATTTCTTTGTCTGTCGGCCGTTTCTTCGCACACGCTTGATCCACCAGCCTTCATATCGCGATCTAATCGCCTCAGGTGAAATTCAACTGAGCTAAGCGAAAAATATCTGAGAGTTTTCTTATGAACAGATTTAAAATTGGCCAAGTTTTGTTTTGCGAATATATCACGACCATTTGCAGTATTAAAGGAGATTAAGTTTATTTTTAGATTCGTTTGGGGAAAAAAAATTATGATCATGGAAATATGGTCTGCAATGGGTTGCAAAGTGTTTTGTTTTTAGAATTTTCGATGCTAGTAGTACAAAAAAATTCAACAAACGAATGATAGTTGACTAAATCAGAAAAGAAAAATCAATGAAAAATGTGTATCTTTCATATGTTAAAAGTCTCCCAAATCAGTGCTCTAAAGTTTTGGCAATCCTTTCCAATGATTCGAAATTTCCCAAATTTTCATTACTGCACTGCCTGTGAGGGGCTTCCTGTAACAGGTTCTTTAAGGGATTTATTTATTTATTTTTTATTGACTGGACCCAGTTGAAAGAACTTTAACGAGCCCGTATTGTCTTTTAGCAGCCAGGTGACTGAAAGCACTGTTAATTCAATTATCAACAATATGTTCGAATAACTTCGTAAATCTTCGATTTCTTCCAAAATCATCTGAAGACAAATTAATAAAAATAACAGGGAGTAAATAAGGGGCATAAAATACTGGGGATACCAAGCAAGCTACTGTTTGTAGTAGAATTTTCTAAGATTTTACTGGTTTCTACCAAAAGAACATTTATCCGCATAACACAAATATCATATATAAATAAATCGATGTCCCAAATAGAAGTGCTAGAAGATTCCAACTGATAAACATATTGTTTGAGAATATGAATAAAATCAATATTATTTGGTTCCTTTTTTCGTTTTAGAAATCAAATGGCAATCCTTCAAGTAGTCACGTACCATTGCCAGCAAGTACTCCTCTATCTGAAAATGTCGATGAAGAGAATCCAATATGTCTTGCCACCTCGCCGAGTTACAAGCGTAATGGACGTTCAACGTTACCAAAAACACTACACAAAAACACTAACACTATTACCAAAAACACTATCTTGAGTAGCTACTGCAGAATCCATGTTGGTTTTTCGAAAGATCACCAACTCTTCGTATAGCCGCCTTTATCTGAGGTTTGAGCAACCCTTTTAGAAGTTACCCAGCAGTATCAAGCATGCAGTGAGGTCTATACGCTGATGGTGTGTCAGGGTCTCACTTTCTCTTTGCAATTAGGATAAGTCAGGCCACTTTCCAGGGTCACGGAAAGATACCCGCTAGTAAGCCTTCATAGTACATACGTAGTAATGGTCACGGGTTTCAACATTACTACATATGTATTAGGACTTCAACTGGAATATTATCCGGGCATGGGGCTTTTCGGTTCTTCATTCTGACACTCGCACTTCGTAGTTCTTCTTCAGTGAACAAAAGGATATTTTCCTGGCAGACTGTGTGGTCGTTCTCTAATCTAACGTCGTGCGCTGGGAACAGCAAATCTACAATATTCCTCAGGACATCCGCCTCCATGGCTGAGTTGGAACCCATGAGGCCCAGCCTACCCGATATTATTTTTTAGTCTTGGCTCCATGAGTCCCGGTCCACGTCTTCGCATAGAGGTTGCCACTTTTGTCTGTTCCTCTGCTTTATAGCTATTCTCAGTTCTGTTTTTGCTTTTTGTAGGTCGCGGCAAGTAGCAACCCTTCTGTTTGTCCGATAGACCGCAGTGTCCTACACTTGTACGCTATAGCTCTTTGTCTTAGTTCCGCTATCTTTCAGTCCATGAGTAAGCATTCTGTTTGCCCGGTAGTAACGCATAGCTTGCTCGCCGAATTTCGTCCATAGTGAAATGTACAATCGTACCTATTTCCAGCTGACTTCCTCAGCAAAGCTGTTGCCGAGTGACTGCAATAGCTTTCTCCTATCCAACTTCAAAATACCCGAGTATCTTTCGTCCAGAGTTCTGAGGGCCGAGTTTTCGTCTGACAACTAGAAGCGAGTATAGTTGTGGTCACTTCCAGTGCACTCCTCCATCACTCTCCAGTCTTTGGCCATCATGGACAACGTCTCCGAAACGAGAGTTATATAGGGAATGGAGTCACCGATGCCTGGTCTACGGTAGGTTGGTGCGGAACCCTTGTTTAACACAACCATACTCAGCTTGGGCACCATTTCTATAATTAATTTACACCTTGTGTTTTGAGTCTGCACCATTCATTCCAAAGCTCTTTCATTGAAGTCACAAGCTACTACCAATTTTTCAGGAAGATCTCGAAGAGCATTTTCTAATTCTTCTATCTTTCTACGAAATTCGTTTATGGGTCGTTCGGTGAAAAATAGGACCTGACAAAGCTTATGCCGCGGTTTTCAATCCAAACATTTCCATCGCCCGATCCGATCAACCCGGACTTTGCGAGTGTCTGCAGCCCACACTGAGAAAACACATGGCGCCAGACGCCATAATTTATACACTTCTGGCGCCATGTACATAGTCGATTTAGGGATTGTGATAAAATATAGCGCCACACGCCATAATACATGGCGAAAAGTACATAGACCTACACGCCATGTACTATAGTCCTCCACGCCATGTACATGGCGTGGCGGACTATATAACATGGCGTGGAGGACTATAGCACATGGCGTGGAGTACTATAGTGCATGGCGTGGAGAGCTATAACACATGGCGTGGAGGACTATACTGTATGGCGTGGAGGACTATACTGTATGGCGTGGAGGACTATAGTGCATGCCGTGGAGGACTATAGTACATTGAAAAAGCAAATTAGTCAAAACAGTGCTACTTACCATAAATGAGCACACGGAGAAGTCACTTGCTTGCAACAAACAGACGCTGGCTGCTTTAAGAGTCACCGAAGGAGCCATTCAATAATATGCGCCCTTAGCCGATTGAGAATGTTGTCGATCTATCGACGATACTCAAGTATCATTTGCTGACATTTATAGATCCCCTCACACAGTATGGCTGCGAGTTATAATTGTAGTGCCATGAGCCATATTACATGGCCCATGGCACTATGTAATATGGCGTGTGGGGCCATAATTTCTGCGCCATGTAATTATGCCGCTGGGAGCTATACTGCATGGCTCAGGGTACTATGTACATAGCGTGTGGCACCATAAATGCTGCGCCATGTAACATGGGACCACGCGCTATGTAGATTCTGAGATTATGGCGCTGGGAGCCATATTGCATGGCTCAGAGTACTATGTACATGGCGTATGGGACCATAAATAATGCGCTATGTTACATGGCTCTGGGCGCTGTGTGGATTTTTTTCAGTGCATAAGGCTGCATTGCCCAAAGTGTCTGAATACCATGTCTCTGGATTTCTCTTTCGATATAGTTCGCTAATCATTGCGATTTGAGCTCTGGACTTATGGATAAGCTGCATGAGTAGTCTGTAGTGCGGCATCTTTGCAGTTTCCCCTACAGAACCCTCTCTGTACGCATCAAGCGCTTCTCGGAAAGCTTTGCATGTTGCTCCGTCGAGCATACCTTTGCAACGTGTTTGACTTGTCCGCACTTCCAGCATTTAGTGCTAAGGTCTGGTCTTTTGCAGTCTTTTTTGTATGGTTGTATGAAACAGTGCAAAACTTCACGCGCTTCCTTACCCTAGCGTTAACCGCGCCAAGTCCAGTATCAACTAGCTTTAAAGCTTTTGTTGTATCCAGCTCAACGACAGCTTTCTTCTGTTCCCTTGTATTTGGCAGAAATAAGGTAATTTTTACGTTCTGAATCCTCTCTTCACGAATCGCAGCTATTACTTTTTCTTCTGTCGTAACACTGCCAAGGTCGAGTATCTCGATTTTGGCTTTGGAGACGAGCCTTTTAACCTCTCCGAAACTGCCTGGATTGCATCACCGAAATACAAGATGTCTTCACACTTTGCCAGAGTCACAAGAATGCCATCTTCCTGATTTGGTGAAATTGTGCTCCCACTCTGCTTGGGCTTACCCCTGCCCGGATATGCTGAAGGACTTCTGCATAACTCTTTCCTTGGGTAGGCTTTACAACCACGGCTTCTTTTCTTGCCCTAGACGGTTTCGTTTTCTTTCCGCCTTGGTTTTTTTTTTGGTTAAGCTCGATCTGTGAGCTGCCTATATTCAAACAAACGTTTATTGCTTACTATTATTTTTATTGCTCTAAAAGCATTCAAAGTCAAAAATTGTCGCATTTAAAAAAAATGTTTAACGGTAAAATGCATGTTTTCTTTATATTTTACATACCTTTAAATGCAATCGTTTGAATTGGTGATTAGTATTCCACAGAATAAAATCATTTATTTCTTAATTTTGATTTTGAATGTTATTTGATCACAAAATCACAATACTTGAAATTCTCTGTCGGAAACTTTTTGAATATTTTAAACCAAAGATTTTAATATTTCTTCCTTGGCTATTCGTCTAAAATTGCCCAAACGATAATATTTTAGCAGGAGCAAAAATCCTAAATAGATTTTAACTGAACATTACAAACTTACAGCTATAAACCCCGACCGTTTCACTTTAAACTAATAATTTTATATAAAAATATAGCTTCACAATGTTTGAAAAACACTTAAAGCATTACTATATGTTGAAATTTAATTAGTTGTCATTTTTCCTATTATTACGGGAGACACAAAGCTGCGAAATATGAAACAATTTTTAAAATTTTGGCACTACACTTATGCATTTTCTGCACATTCTTTACTGACGTAGAGCATTGCATGAAATATTCAGAAAATACCAAATATGCTCGCCAACATCATCATTTATGTTGCCTGCCATAAAGTACCATGCACTGAACTTAATTTAATTCTAAACGACTTCCACCAAATACCAGAAATAATTAAAACACATGTTCCCAACTAAACTCCTAACCAAATGTTTCGCTTTATCTCTATCAATAGTGCACCCCCTTCCTAACATTGACCAACAACAAACGTCATACGTCATCTGATAATGATGGCAACCTGACGAAGGTGAATTTGATTAATGCACCAGATGCACTATTTTCCATACCGTGTTACCAAATTCAATACCGACACCATCCGAACACGCATCCACTTCTGTTTTTAATTACCAGAAAATGCAATGAGTCACGGGCTCATCCTATCTTGTCGAGCGATTACGAGGGATATAAACAATGATGATATTTGGAAGGGGGTGCATTTTTCGAATGGGGCCTAGAACCGAATCGAAATTCAAATATGATTAACGATAAAGTGCCATAACGTGCTGCTTGCCATACAACAAATGTTTATTAAATTCGTTACAGTTATGTTTTTGTACTTTATTTAATTGATTGAATGTGTGGTTGATGTAGGGTTGTTTGAGTATATTTTTGGAATATAGGCTCAATAGAGCAGAAGGTATTCAGAGGACTTGTTCAATAGTGGGCACTCTTGAGTATTTTGATGCCGTAACTCAGTTAGCACATTCATCCAACTTTGTATCATTCAAGATCATTCTGTCTTATATACACTTGCTGTCCCAGTTAGTTTCGAAGTCCACCTCCACCATTATCCCACAGAAATCAATAATCATTCAATTTCTTCAACAAATATTCATGCAGCATTTTCACAACTTTGCTAAAAATGGCATAAACAATCTTTCCAAGTCCATAATTAATTTGTAATAGATAAGCATCTTGCGGAGTTGAGCAAGTTTACATGCATGCAGCATGCATGCCTCAGCACGACAGGCCCAACTGAAGAGCAACGACGAACGTGAATTAATTATTTAATCCAATCTTTGCGTGAACGTATAAAACACGGTATTCATGTCCAATGTAATGATAATATATGGCTAATGGTGCAGCACCTTGCCAATTCTCTTCGATCACCGATCTCAGGCAGCGGGGCCTGATGTTGATTGCGACGAGTCCGAAGAGTAGTGTTTAAATGTCCATTAAATGCATAGTACCAGTCGTCGGCCACTTGGCTTAGATGTATTATAACGTGCGAGGACGCACGGCAAACGAAAACGACTCTTTATCCGTCTGTCTGGTCTGGAGACGCTCGGCTCACACTTCGCTCCAGCTTGGACTTGGGACCGGGGCCGGGATCCACTTGAATCGTGTTTAGGTGGCTGCTATTCAAAGTCAGTCCTGCTGTCGCCTATTATGTTGCGATCAGTTGCAGAACTACAGTAGTTGTGTAGTTTTCAGATGTTATGAGAAACTTTAGCGTTCGTTATTATAAATCTTGCGCATTGTGTTATTTGTAAAGCTAAAGAGATAGAGATAACGATTCGCGGAATGGTGAAGTGATAAATTTCAAGATTTCGTGGAGCATTGTCGGGAGTATGGGTGTGGTACAATTCTTTGCTTGAGATCGTTTATGTTGATGGCTAGTGAATAAGCCCACTGTCTGTTCTTTAAATTGAGATTACTCCGCTCAGAAATGAAAAACGACCTGACCAATTTATTCAGAGAGATGATATATGCTAGTTCAACATAAATATGCTAGTTCATTGTCTGCTTCTAAAAGCGATGACATTGATACGAAGCACCTTGCAATCACGATACAATAAAAACACCACCAACATTTGCCAATAGAAACATGTCTCGTCATTTCACAGATAAACGGCATCGAGTTACACAATAAATAGGACAAAGCTCTTTGTCATTTCATTGACTGTCGAAAACTCCCACAAAACCGTTCAGGCTTTTGCCATAAATTTCAACTGATCACTCCAGGAGATCCATTCCCACAGGCATTTACCGCTAAAATGTTCGCCATCCACCATTCACACCTCGATCTCTCGACAGCTTTTCAGATTGATATCACGTTACAGATTACTCGCCAGAGAAGAATGAAAACTATCAATTTACACATCCAAGATATCCTATTAATCTTTTCGCCGTACGAGCATTAACGAATATCGTATTTATACAATCCGTGCTAATTCCGAGCCATAAAACCACCCCGCTGAATCGTTTTTCCGCAATACAATCAAACAAATCGCCCAGCTACAGTGCAGGCAATAAATCATTGAACTGCTAATTAATGGAAATCCGAGTACGATTTAGATGTCATTTATTTTATGTGATAATTTGTTAATTTATAGACGCAGATATGCTGAGCAACGCGACGTGTGAATAGTTCGAGATTTATGCCAGACCAGCGCATGTCTGTGACTCTAGCTCCAGCCCCCTCCATCTCCCGATTAACAAATAGTTCCACGGCTGGATTAAGTGGCACGATGTACTGGACCTAGTATAATATTAATGGACCACTCGACGAAGGGTGAAAGAGGAAAATAAACTTATCACTCACCGGGACACGATAATATCTTCATTTGACGAAATTAAGTTTTTATTTCCTCGACTCAAGTCGACGACGGTAATTATAATTATACCATACAGGTGTGTATGTCCAGGGCTCGTTCGAGAAATCAACAAGGTAGTATGAAATGAACGATTTATTATGCTAATCCGTACGGACATAATAAAGTATATCTGACGTAAAGTTTCGGATAAATATGCAGATTGGATTAGTTGAAAATTAGAATGTGGGTGGCGAGTGGTTTGGCCCATGTCAGTGTGGTCAATAGAGATACATATGTCCAAAGATTCAATGTCGGATAGATATTTGATACTTTTATTTTCGTTTGTGCAAAAAAAAAACCCTGAAGATTCATCAACAGGTTAGCTCTGATGTGAAAATAGTTTGAATGTGTCACTAAACTCATAAACGAATGTGTTTATTGATGTACTCGCAGGCTGAAGCTTCTGAAATTCTTTCGCGTACAAAATTTGGAGTGGCTCATTAAAAATTGGAAAGAAAAACAGTGTTGTTTACAAATTTATGCTGCAGGATTTTTTTTTCTATTATTTGAGCTCTAGGAATTCGTTGGGTCAATAAATGGATTCATTTCTTTATTAAACAAGCCTTAATTCTCCTTATCAATTTTAATTCTCAAGAAAATTCATTGTCGGGAAGTTTTATAAATTTGTTTGATTGGAGGTATGCCCTTGAAATGTAGAAAGAGGGCAATTCCCTTGTCCACAGAAATTAGTTGAATGGAATGAATCTCTTAGGATGATGAGACACCACTTGCTCTTTGAAGCACTAAATATGTTTCAAATTTACGTGTCCTATGAATATATTAGGAATAAGTCATCTTTTGAAATAACCATTCCCGTGAAAATGAATGACGAAGTCAAACAAGTGCTGTCAAGAATAGTATCGTCATTAATTAAAAGAATAAACAGTATGTGAAAGAAGGGAACCTTGCGAAATCCCAGTATTGAATTCATTAAACTCCGGCGCAGACAGCTCAATTCAAATGACCAGTTAGAATCTGTTTTCGAAGATTAAATTGAATGGAGAAGCTTGGTGAGGAGAGCAAAATGCCAGATTCCGCTGAAATCTCAGTGACCTCGGACTCACAAAAACTATGAAGTCTTGGTTCCTGCATTCCATGAAAATTGTCGATAAGTATCCAGTGAAATAGCAGGTTTGTAAGTCACACTTTTGAAAATTAATAAAAAGGTTAAAGAAAGATCTGTAACTCAAAGAAATCGCTCGTCCCATCATCCTTAAGAATCTCGATATGATCATGTTTCCACGTAGAAAGCAATATTCCCGTAAAGTAGAAAATAGTTGAAGTGAATTTTTAGCCAATAAAATGACACCGTGTTTGCAAACCTGGTATAGGTACCATTAGGTCAAGGCGATTTTGACAGATCAATTTTCGCGATGATTTTAAATACCATTCTAGATCAAAAAAGTATCGAAAAACGTAAGTCCAACGAAGGTGGAAGGCAAGAGCTTGCAATAAAGCTTACAACTAAAAATCAGCCTTTCCCAGCAATTTTGTGTACACTTCCTCAATACATAGGACAAGTTTACTGAAGGACTGATGAAACTATTCTTGGCAAACTCAATAATAAACCAAAAACCCCAACTGAATCGTGTACTTGGAAAACTTTTTGACTTAATGTTCTAGGAAAACTTTTTGACTCAATCTAAAAAGCCAATACTTCAAATAAATGAAGTGAAATAAAATGGCGAAGAAATGATAACTAACCAAACAGGGGCGGTTCGTCAGTGTACGGAAAGGAGGCAGTGCTTCCCTTGCTAAACCACTTTATATTAATAAAAAAAAATTATTTTTCAAAACACGACACTCCATTGCCACTATCCGTGAAGTGGTTTTATTTTATAACAGTCCAACTATAGAGCTTTGAAGGTAAATTTACAGCGACGCAATGAAATCTCAAGAATTTTTCTCAAAACCTCCTGCACTGCATATCAATCAATTCACAACATACAGTTCATTGTAGCATATTGAGATATACTACACAGAACACTGAAATAATCTTGCTTCAATGCTCAAACTTGTGATTTTCGCATAGATCTACCTAGACGCTCCACCTTAATGATACCCACAAAAACTCGGCAGTAAATATACACAAAAAGCTTTGTGGACGCTGCTCAGTTCACAGCGTTTTGGTAGATAGAGAAATTCAGAAAACCCTTGCCCCTCCCACCCGCAAAACAACCTTAAAATCTTTGCGAATGAAAGAAATTAAAACGCTGGAAAGTCATCAGCGTCTCTGTCATATTTCTGTTTCCCCTCATGATTTACGCTACAGTATCTGTAGATTCTCTTCTGCTCTTCTTCTTACGAGCCGTTCTTCTTATGATTTGATGCATTCTATGCTTCGTTCGCATGGTGTATGTATGGAGCAAGCTATTGTGATGTTCATGTGGAGAACAGAATATGTAGAAGTTATATAGTTCCGTGTGCAATTTTCTCCAGATCAGTTTTTGTATCTGCTTTGTGTTTATTTTCACGATTAGCGTAGTTTCTCGGTTCTGGTGCCTTTTGATTTTAGTGCTGATGGGACCATTTGATTGCTTTGGATGCCTATGTTGATGTTATCTCTATGTTGAATTTCTAGAATGCTTTCTTTATCATATATACTTTACATTAGGTGCGTTTTTTTACGTCTTCTTCCCAAAAAACGCACCTGTTGTAATTCTTTTGGCTTGAATGTTTTTTATTGTCAGTGTTAATACGGTCAGTTGAAGATAGATAAAAGAATAGTTTTAAAGTAAAATATAAAATGAAATTCATTAAAGTGTAGCGTATTGAATAAACTCTTTTTTGAAAAGTTAATATTTACGCGTTTGCTATGGATTATGAATTGAAAAACTAAAATTGCTGTGATTGTGCAATAATGGATTTACTGCGGCAGTTTTTTTCATCTAGATAGATTGTTGATATGTTATTGTGATATTCAAAGAAAAATGCTATTTTTTTATATAAATGATCGGATGTTTATTGCATTATAAAGAGGAAGGTATGCCGTTAATAGTGGAAAATAACATCAGGCAAATGACCACCACGACCACGCTTACAGGACCATATCCTTTTCATGAAATTTTCCATAACCAAATCGCAAAGTGGCTGCCCTATGTCCTCGATAGCCTCACGAATTCCATCTTTGAGGTCTTGAATCGACGCTGGGCTGTTGACGTAGACCTTTTCTTTCACGTGGCCCCAAAGGAAGAACTCGCACGGTGTTAAATCACAAGATCTCGGTGGCCAATTGTGATCACCTCTTCGAGAGATAACATGGTCCGGAAACTTTTCCCGTAAAAGATAAATGGTTTCGTTGCTTGTGTGGCACGTAGCGCCGTCTTGTTGAATGTAAACGTTGTCCAGATCAATACCATCCAATTCCGGCCATAAAAAAACATTAATCATCTCTCGATAGCGCAATCCATTCACCGTAACTGTTGTCCCAGCCTCATTTTCGAAAAAAATAAGGTCCAATGACCATAAACCGCACCAAACAGTCACATTTTGAGAATAGAGAGGCTTTTCAACAATAACTCTTAGGTTTTCCAAGCCCCAGATTCGACAATTTTGCTTGTTGACGAAGCCACCGAGGTGGAAATGGACCTCATCACTCAAGATGATTTTTCGATGGAATTCCATATCATTTTCATGCATTTCAAGGACCCAATCAGCAAAGACATGACGTTTTTGATGATTGACCGGCTAGAGTTCTTGTGTTTATAAGCCTTTATAAGCCTTAAGACCCAAATTTTTATGCGAAATACGGTGTAATGACGTTTGTGGAATGCCTAATTCAACAGAACGACGAGGAATGGACAAACCTGGGTTTTCTTCAACACTTTCGGCTACAGCAGCAATATTCTCGACTGTTCTTGAGTGACGTGCACAGGTTTTATTCTTTACATCACTAAGTTGTCCCGACTGCTCGAATTTTCCCACCATTTTCTGTATTGCGATCCGACAAGGTGCTTCACGACGACCCAAACATTTTCGAGTTTTATGAACCGTCTCTGCCAAATTTTCACAATTTTTATAGTGAATTTTAATAATTTCAATGTGTTGTTGAACCATGTGTCGTTCCATTTTTATTAATGACGTAGTTTCTACTTGTCAAATGTCAAAAAATGACAGCTTCAAAAGTGACATCTACCGAAATAGCGGGCTATTCAAAATAACACCTCTTATTGGAAAACCCTGTACTAAGCAAGTTAAGGTAATGTTTTTCCAGGGATATTGTCAGAGCTTGCACACGGGGAACCTGTTTGTCGGATATGCCAAAAGATCGCTGGACACCTTGCGAGCCCAATATAATAATATCTTCAGGATGATGATGGGATTGGCCTGCTTTTGCAATGCGTGAGGGATGCTTGTGGAGTACCAGAATGATGGCTTTGCAAAAAATTATATCCCTGATCCATAGAACACAGGTCTCAACAGCATCTTTAAGACCATAGCTGATAGGTTCACTTCACCACTATGGAGGTGCCTTGTATAGAAACCGGCTCATTTCCTAAATCGCCCTTGGCACAGGGAAGTGGACTTATCTGCGTATTTTATGTTTATATTTAAAGTTCTTTGTGTTTTTATTGATAATAACCTACTATAAGCCTTACTAACACACTATGGATCCTTTAGTTGCCCGAAATAAACAATTTTTACTTTAATTTATTTATTATTTTACTATACTGCACGTCTGTCGTCGCAAAGTTGCGATAATGCTGAGAAGTGTATTCATCTGCCAAGCTTAAATTTGCCACCCGGGGCATGTACTCCGGCTTTTTTCGGCATTTTTCGCCTGCGTTAGAATACTATCTTTTAAAACTCTTGCCTGCGATTAATATTTCATTGAATTTTCACTCTGAATCACTTGAACTACCAACAAATCTCTTTGACTTGTTTGTATAATCAAAACAATAGATCTTTAAAATATTTGCACTATCATTATTATTTTTTAACTACACAAAAATCAAACTAAATATGACTTATTGAACAACTGTAATCACTCTTATTTAGCCAAGCTTTTGACTTTCCGCTACGCATTCCGCATTAATTTAATTGCATAAAATTTTCGTAACACTTAATTAAACCACTTTAGACTACCAAGTGCAATTCATTGAACACATCTTACGATTCCATCCGCATCGCAAAGCACCTTGCAAATTAATTTAACAGTACAGGTTGCATCGATGCGGCGCACCTATCACTTCGCAAGGTCATACGAAAACCCCCATAATTTTATGATTTCACATTTCCGTAATGGGATGATAATTTTTCTGTAAAGTGGCCATAAAACAGGTTAACGATTCCGAAGCTCTTAATTTCGATAAAAGCCTCTTTGTCAAGGTAAATATGGACGAGCATTTAATCAGAATGCTTTTATGCGTCCACGTTGTAATTGATACTATCGATTGTCGATATATGTATGTACGTTTTCGGTATTCAGTGCTAATTTTACGACTGCTCCACGAAATCCATTTGTTATTAATCTTTATAGGAAAAAATCACTCGAACCTCTTAAGTCCATCCGGCTGCCGGGTCCGTGGCAGTGGAATTATCTAATTGAAATGCGTGGCATTCGTTCATTCACATTAATTTAACACCTAGGCCCATCGAAAGCTTCGTCCGTGATACGCGTTTTTCTTCTCGATTTTGTTTCGACAGGGTTGACTAGAGGTGCTGGGATTGGTAGTTGAATAACAGTAGTTGAGCATATTTTCCGTTGTGAAGTTCACAATCTTGTACAAGCTCTGTAAGAGAGTTCGGTTCGTGATGGTGAATAAATTCAGCACATTACGTTCAAAAATTTGATTAGCTGCATTACATTTATTAACTAGGAACCTCCACTTCGCTTTGTTAGAAGAGTACGGATAGTAATAATAATAATTTTTTATTAATTTTAAATTGTACGTAGATAACTTAAAAGAAAAAAGAATACGGAAAAAATAAAGCATCCGACTTTATTTTTTGGAAATCTTTTCCTTCGTTCATATTATTTTTTACTTCCAAATCTTCACCAAATGTCCAGTACTCCCCTTTAAATTTCATTTCTATGTACCTCAGCTTAAAAGCAACAATCAATCTATGAAGATACAATGCATTTTAACGATTTCCATAGAAATAATCACACTTCCACTAAATAGGGAATACGCTCTTTGCACTGAATGCATCCTCGATACATGCTTTTCAACTACTCACCCACCACTGTCCGATCCCTTTATCATGCATCCATCGAAACTTGCTTCTTCGTCGCCCTGAAAAAAAAAACAACAGCAACACTAAAATGAAAATGAAGATGCCTGACGCGATACCTTTCAGCCTGTTTGACCATGACGCGCCCGAATAACATATTCATAAATGCTGCCCACATGATGGTTGGCTTTGCACCTGATTCCAATCAAGTCATAATCAAGTGATTCGAAGAGTGATTGACCGATGGCCGGCCAGCGTACGTAGAACAGATTCGACCAATTTCGTTTGCTGCGAGATGGGCACTTGGTACACGTCCAGAGGGTGCTTAGACGGCTTTCGAATCGAAAACACCTTATCGTCGTCTATTAACCGATAAATTAAAGCAACTGTGATGAGCTGTTGGGTGCGAACGACGACGACGGCCTCGTCTGTAAACAGTGCGCCATGCCACACACAGTGCGTCCGTACAGGCTCAATTCGCTTGATCGACAATGTATTGAAGACCACGTTAAGAAACCATGAAACTTCGGGACCGCGTCAAGTGCAATAAGAAAGACAGAAAGAATTCCGAGAAAAAAAAAACCTGTCATAGGTGTTGGAGGTGAGCATGTTCTGCGGCAGCGTGTAGTCCCGCGGTATCCACTTATGGTTTTTCGTCGAAACCGAAGTGATTGGACGAGTGCTGCCGGTTAATTATGCTGGTCAAGTGCCTGCTGGTCGAGAATCTCCAATTTAAAGTGCAGGAATGCTGGGTCTCTAATTGCACCTAATCTTAAAACTTACCGATAATACTGCAACTGGTCCAGATAATTTACATACACTTCGATTCAGAGTCCTAGTATGAAGATCAGCATAGTATGCTCTGAAATTCTATTTCATGTGTATCTGCATCGAAACGAAATCAATACTGCACTGCAACGAAAAGAAACCTCTTGAACGGCAATACTTCGCTGCCATTTAAAGCTTTGATACACACCATGCACTTGTCTCAGATCGCTTACAATTTTTTTCTTTCAGTTCCATCTTTTTCGTTTCGCGCTCTACGTTTTCGCGATTCTTGTGCTTTTGGTCATTTTGTAGGGATCAACAATGATACCGGCACAGGTACCTACCATAAGCCAGACATTCTAGGCATCCGATGCGAGGTGGTTTTCTTGTAGACGAGGTGCACTATTCTGCAGGCTTTTCAGCAGTTGGTTGGTATGGCACTCAATGCTTGTCTGCCTAGCTAGTTACTTCTCTTGCAACCACAAAACCCTCGTCCCCAACTGGTTTGACCGTCACATTGCCTTATTGTTGTCTCTGGAATCCAGCCGACAGGTAAAATGCTGGTACAGGTGATTTTGTCCTTGGCAAATTGTACGCGTTCGCATTAAAAGCAGCAGCAGCTTGTCGCTAACCAATTTGTGATCGTTCTTTTTTTCCGTTGTTTTCGATTGATTTTGCTGTTTTGTGTCGTTGTGAAGAGCGCTTTTTGCGATCATCTATGTGTTGATTATTTATTTGTAGCGAATTTGAACCGAAATTTGGTATGTTTTCAGTTTTTAGTTGAAGAATTTCGCTTGTAAGAGTCCATGCTTTGAAATATAGCTTATACTTTCATGAGTAGGTATGTAAAAAATATCACTGTATTTCATTTACAGTGCTAGCAGGAAGCTACTTGTGACAGTAAATTCATTATATTATTTAGAAATTAATTAATTTTCGTTTTCAAGTCATAAAGTCTGTTTGTTTCCAAGCAATTTCAGAAGTTGTAATCGTAGAAGAAAATTCTGCTCTATAGTTAGTTGAGCTGTTGAAATTGTTATTTATTGATCTATTTCTAAAAGATACCGGTAAAATGGGTGGCCAGGCGTACCAGGGCTCACATCGGTGAGTCCAACTATGCCACTAGATCAGCCCGTAATTGGAAACTTCGCTAGATTAAACACCCAGCCATGAGGGTCACTGCAGTTAAAAATAAGCCAAAGTAATGGCCAATCAGTTCTGTAAAAGCTGACTGCAATGAGCTTGCATACATCCGTATCCGACCTAACAAAAGAGTTCTTTCTAGAAGAAATGCACCTTTGTGGAAAAATAATTTTACAGAGAATCTTGAAGCTGTAGCGTTTCCGGTTTCCAATCACTAATATCCCTTCTAGATTTCTATGGCGATAGTGTTTTAGATGGTACACCAAGTACTGTTGTACAATCATTCTCTTCCTCGGTTTGTGTTCCTTTGCTCACATTTTCAACCTAGGCGTGTTTTTTGGGTTTTTCCTTCGTTTTCGAAAACTGTCAATATTTTTCCGACATTGAAAACAGGGAATATTGAAAGATTTCTGAACTATCACCCAATATCCCTCCTATCTTGCGTTCCTAAACTTTTCAAATTATAGTTCAGATTGAGGCAGGGTCTATTTTCAGGGTTAATTCAAAATCAGGGTCTATTTTCAGGCCTTTACTGTTTGTTCTTTTCATTAATTACCTGCCAACAACATAAGCAATGACAAAAAGCTATTTAGATATATATCCCCTCTATATGATTTCATATCACTATAGTCTGACGTATCAGCTTTAAGTATGGGGTTGATGAGAAGTTTTCTCCCTCTTAATGAAAAAGCTTCAGCTTTTCTATCGAATAATCTTTAGAGCTTAGCCTTTTTTCCCCTAGCGAAGATGGCTGAAAAAAATCTGCTTCCCAAATCCTCGGGTGGCCTATTACAGCGGGGTAAGTGAGGTTCGACTCACTAAAAAAAGAACCATCTACAAGCCCACGAAGTTCTGAGTCGGGATCCGCCTAAGCACTGCTTCAACCAGGTCGTGCTGACTGCCCCATCGGTAACCACGGACTTCAGGAGCTACCATAGCTCATGGGTCAGTACGGCAACCGCTTCATGCGCAGTATTGCATCCACGATCGTCTCAGGCGTTACCAGGCCGATCATGGACTCAATGGTGCGCCTCAAACCCACGGAAAACTGCCCATAAAGAATTTGTGTTGAGCATTATCAAGCTCAGTCACACAGTACCGGCAGTACGGTGTGACCACTCTAACCATTTTGTTCAGGTATCTGTCAGGAATTGACAAAGGTAAAAGTTTCCCTCTGCGTGGCTCCGGCTAAGCCAAGGCTCGGTAATACCAATTAGCTTAGCCGTCCAGCGACCTTGATCACTTTCACTTCAACGTTGTTGCCAAAGTTGGAGGGTAAGAGTACGCGCGTGCGTCAGAGCCTCAGTTTTGCCCAGCTCTGAGCGAAAGAGGTACCCTTCCTTGCGTTCTCGCGCTAGTAGATCGATTGAAATTACTCTCGATACCACCATCACCGCTTCTTCTGAGACCCAGCGGTAGCTACAGGCGATACGCAGGGTATCCTGCGCTGGACACTGGCAATGCGCTTCCAAAGCTTCTTAGTTTGGAGCGCATCTCCCCAAATTTCGGCTCCATATAGCAAGATGGAATTGGTCGTTACCATCAGCAGCCTCCGCAGCGTCTTACTGGGTTCACCGACGTTGGCCATTAGCCTACTCAGCTAAGTGACGACTACTAGAGCACTATCGAATGCCCTGCGGATATGATCCTGATTCGTCAGGTTGGTGTCCAGGGTCACTCCCAGATACCTGACCAACTTGCTGGTCTGGGCTCCGACGGAGCCAACTGTCATGTGTATGACAGCTGGTATCCTCCGCTTTGTCAGCATAAAAATCTCTGTCTTTGAGTCTACCAGCTGGAGGCCTTGTTTGGCCATCCACCGACTCACCCTCTTCATGACTTGGTTAAGTCTGAGTTGAGCAAATTCGGCAGATCTGGAAGTGATTACCGCTGTGACTTTATCAGCGTAACCTACCAGGCGCAGCAGATCATCGTACATGATTATCCAAAGGTCAGGTCCTGTGTCGCCCTTAAGGTGACAGGCCTCCTTTTGACTCCTTCGTCGGTGTCGTATAGCAACCAGCGGTCCCTGAGGTAGTTCCGCATCATGGCTAGCAAGTAGCCAGCGATAAGGAAAGTTTGCTCAAGAGCCCGGAGGATGTCCGTCCACCTCGCCGAATTGAAAGCGTTTGGAACATCCAGCGATAATAACAGGACGACCGGTCTGGCTTGATGGCATGTGTCTTCCGCTCTTACTACAGCCTCAACAACTCTTTTCGGAAGCCGTGCTGCCTGCAAGAAACATCACCAGCAGATATCACTGCTGACAGCAGCCGCGGCTTGAGCAACCCTTCGAGAAGCTTCCCCTTAGTGTCCAGCATGCAGAGTTGGCGGTACGCTGATAGATTGCCCAGGGTAACCTTCCCCTTGTCTACAAGGAAAGACCATCGTGACTGAACATGAATTATACAAATCCAATACTAGACGTAGCTGGCTCTCTGTCGGGACTTTAAACGCCTCGACCACTCCATCAGACCCCGGGGCCTTCCAGTTCTTCATCCTGGATACTTCACTGTTTAGCTCCTCGTCCGTAAAGGGAGGAACATCCGCCTGTTTCACGATGATGAGGTCATTAGTCTTTAGCGGATGCACCGGAAATAGCAACCGAACGATACGCCCATGGATATCGCATCCATGAGAGTGCTAGGCCGCATGCAGCCAAGTCTACGGGTGACCAATTTGTAGCCATCTCCTCAGAGGTCTGATTTGACCTCCTCACAAGGAGCCCAGCATTTGGCGCGATTGCTCCTCATGATGGCCTTGGTCAGCTCTCTCTTTGCCGCAATGGGGGCAGCAAATAGCTCAGCCACAACCGGCTTATTTCTGACCCGCTGTGCCCTGCACCTGCACGCCAAAGCGATGCGTCGCAGTTTGGCATTTTCTTTGTTCCACCAGTACGCATGTTACCTCCAGCAAAAGGGTTTCCGTTTGGGCATTGCAGCCACACACGCCCTGCGAATCTACCCCATGGTTCTATCAGCAGCGGCTTCTGCTGGTTTACGAGTCACTGGGGTCTTAAATGCTAGAGGCTCCCCTTCCCAGCTTGAAACGAGCGATGGGATCATCGCGTCCCTGTGAAGTTTAGCGGCATTCCAGCCTAGCCACTTGCAGGGAGAGCGGTGGTGTCTTTGTCTGCTCTTAGCGATTTCGAAAGTGATGTTATTCTGATCACTCGCAGTGTAATCCTCCATCACCCTCCAATCGCTAACGAGTGCCACACGTCTTCCCGATGCCATGGTGACATCGGTAATAGATTCTTCTTGTGTGGTCGTAGCCTAAGCACCGAAAGCAGCATGTCACCTCAACGTACCTTCGTACTCGGGCGCTTATCATTCCCTTATCAGACCCTTATCATTCGGAAAAGAGTGTGGTTTTCACCTCATCGGCTCCTTCCTCTCTAGCCTCACCTTTGATGGCGGATGTCACCTCCTCGCTGATTGCGAGGCAATCGAGGTCGAGAAGCTCGATCTTGGCTCTGGGAGTCACAAGCTTCACATTTCCCTGGCCATCTACGGCGGCCCAGATCGAATCCTGCAATTTCACGCAGTCATCGCAGCGCGCGATTTCTAAAAAGATCCCTCCTTCTGCTGCCTTTCTGATACGCTTTACTAGCGTACCAGTTTCATCCGGGGAAACACTTTGGCGGATGTGTTTTTCTTCTTCTTTTTTTTCTCCAATTCTTTCTTTTTGCCCTTATCATCTTTTTGAGCCTTTTCCGGCCCAGCGGGTACCACAGGTGTTTGGACGACACTTCTCTTCCGCTTTTTGTGGGTAACTGTCATCCACTTCCTGCGGTCAGAAACTGGCACCTCTTTCCTCACTCGGACTTCCAGAATATCCTCAGGGCTGGATTCAGCCACACGATCATTTTGCCGCGGCTGATCTACTTCCGAGACCGCTGCAGTAGTGGCTGGCTTAGCGTTCTGTTCTTCCAAGCCCCGCTGGTAGTCCATTTCTGCTTTCTACCAGTTCGTCCGGTAAGTGAAGATGACCTCAAAGGCCTCCTCCAGCTCCAGCATACCGTCCTTGACGTGCTTCGAAATACTTCTCTGAGCGTTGGCTGCTTTAAGCATTTTACGAAGGATATGTTAACACTTCTTCAACATATCCTCCTTGGCCGCTCGCTCGCGCTTTATGTATTCCCTTCCAGGGGACACACGTGCAAGCAATATATGTTCCTCTGATGCTCTGGTGTCCGTGTTCTCCTGTGGATGACTCTTTGGAGTAGAGCTTAGCCTTTATTGGCTTTTAAATTATTGTTGTCATTGAATTTACTAGTTTTTAAATTGATTTCACAAGAAATTTTTTTAATGAACACAGTTGCAAATCGTGATTTGCATCTTGAATAATTTTTCCAAAAAAAACAGTTGTGATGCACTTGCACCCATCTACTCAAAGCACGGCATGTTTTCATGATGCAGTTCCATGCTTAATAACACGAATGACCGAAACAAATGATGAATTAAATACTTACTGTCATTTTATCAGCACACTTGCAATAAAATCTGACATGATTTAAGACAACTGAAAGCCCTCTCTCTCTTCGAAAAGGCACAACAAAGTGTATTTTTTCGATTACAGCACGTTTCTTTGCATCATTTTTCATGCTCTTCGACTTTTCGCGATAATAACGGTCGATTTGATTTTCAATAAAACGAAAATAAAACTATAAATCTTAATTCCAGTGGCACGAGTACCTACATTCTGTTGTCACTGGCATTAAAAATCCATTTTGCATTCAGATTACCTTCGATGGAAAACAAAAAAACAACGACAACAACGCCAGCCACAAAATATGACAAATGTTGTCATTGATCTCGTCGTCATCGATTTTATAATTAAGGTTTCGAATGTGTTTTGTCAGCCTTCGTGCCAGACGAAAATGTTGGAGTAGCTGCAGCTCCAACAGCCGACAGCAACAACAGTAGTCAGTTTTAAGTGTTGAATATTTTATCTTCGAAATTACATAATCATCGAATGCAAGAGTTTCGGTGGCTCATTAGTAACCTGTCGTGATTTCATGCTTAGCTTTTCATTTCCTTTCCTGCAGTCTCTCTACAATGTTTCCTTCTGCAGCCGATTTGGTTGTTGTCGTCATTGCTGTTTAGTAGTCTGAAGTTCCGAGCATGAAAAATTACCTCACTGTCATCATAATTGTGTTATTTTTTTCAATTAATTAATAGCAAATGAATATAAGCGAATAACAAGCTCAATTGAAGAACATGTACGATGATGAGTATTGATGCTGTCTGGGGTATCTATAATTTGATGTGTACACTAGAAGAGTATGGTCCAGTCCCACACATAGAATAAAATCGTTTCCAAGCGATTAAACTAATTTTAAAAACACCTCAGCACAAGTCTCATCATTTAAGTCAATTCACTTGTTGTGATGATTATCTGTGGTCTGGGGAGACGAAACGAAACGTACGGCTCAAATGAGACCTCGACTTGGGCTCATTGCACCAACGCATCCTTCGGATATGCGCACGATACCGTGTTGCAGGCAATGGTCCCATATCTTAGGCGATAATCTCACTTTGTGACTCGTGCTTAAACTGCGCTCAGAGTTGCCGTTTGCCTGTGCGACACATCATAATTCAGTATAATGAAACATAAATAAATTTTTTAATTCATATTTCACAGTTTCAAAGACATAAGCGTTGCAAATAATCATGAAGAATAAAGAAGAAAATACAGGGAAGCAATCTGATGATTGATTTTCATTATCCATATTTAGCATTTTGTTTATTTGAGCATTAAAAGTCTCACATTAAAAATCAATCTTTAAGCTGGTAGCACTCTCCGCAGCTTATTCAATCTGAAGTCACTGAACACGAACAACGCCTCGGCTCGCTAAAACACGACACTCCCGAGAAGTACACATAAATAAACAGAATTTAATAATAATTCACGAATTACCTGAAAAGATAGTGCACAATTGCGAGTCTCGCACCTATCTCCCGGCACAAGCTCAAACATAAATTGTTCGCAGTGCTGCACAGTAGCCACGTAGACTTTATTGGCGTTTGCGTTGATTACTCGTGAGGAAACGAAAGGAGCTCCTCAACTTCATCACAAAGACGACGATTTTCAGTTTCTAGCACACTTCAGTTCAAAAAAAATTTTTCTTCTTTACTTGGAACGCGAGACACCGTTTGAATTGAATTGAATCGAATTGAAAGAATCACGAGACCAGGTGAATGAAATGCGTGGCCGGTATATATATATAATCGAAAAAGCGAATCAAAAGCGTTGCGCCTGCTAAGCGATTCGATTGTAATGCGGTTTATGGTGATGGCGTGCGGGTTAATTTTCCGTATGATTCATTGCAAAGAAATAATATAATTAGGGATTTGGTGAGCGAAGGCAGTGTGGCGACGCAATTACGGAAAATCTGATTTGAAATTGCTGATTGCTTTCTCACATCGTTAATGCGTTCCGTAATTTCACTACGTAGGTGCAAAACGATAAGTTGGTGTTTCGAGCTATTGATTGTAATGAGATGATTTCTTGTTGATTCTACGTGTTTACAATGAGTTTCGATTCATAGACGGGTGCGGTGGCGTCGATTGTTCGCTTTGAATACGTATTTGCTTAAGCGAAGATTTATGACAAAACGAAAGACTTAAGCCAGTAACCCGATTTCATGAAATGATGAATATTGAAAATTTATGTTTTGTGTGTGCGTGTGTGATTTTTAAATAGGAGGTGTGCTGCGAAAGATTTTCTACAAAATCTGGTTCAATTTGAAAGTGCGCTAGAAGAGTTTAATGCGATTGTAACGGGAACAGTAAAAAAAGGGAATTATTTCTGAGCTGTTGGAACATGTATAGCATTTGCGAAATATTTGGGGTTTATTTGTCAAACTAGAAATAAAAGTTTCGTCTAACGGCTCCATATTATATTTCTTTAAAAACATAGACCTAATACTTTCATGTTTAAAACTTAATATTCATTTGGTTTTGAAAATTTTTAATTTCCATTTTGTAAACAACTGATGTATAACAACCAGAATTCACGAATGCCTCTGAAATATTCATTTAGTTATTTATTAATTTCCGTTTTAACAGGAGCTAGCCCAATAAGACAAAAAAAATGAGGAAAACAAGAGATAATTCATTGAATAACTCATAAAAATTACATTAACCCTCCGAGTACACACCTATTTTTTCGATCATGGAGAACACTTGGAGTCAAAATGACCCCAAGCACTTTTGAACGTCTATAGAATCGCCGCCACTGAAGATTTTAATTTGAAAAAAATTGTAGGTATAGTTTGAGGCCTTTTCTAGTAGTTCTTATGCATACAACGTGCCTTAAATGTCCTTAGCATACCTAAAAAAAATTCGCGAAAAACAGTTTTGCCGAAAATCAGGTTTTTTACTAAAAAATCGTTATTTTTTTTAATATGGTATTCAATATTTTTGGCTAAAAACTTAGACAGATACTCTCAAGATATGACAAAATCATAAAAAAATTATGTGTATATTGGACCTTAAAAAAAAAGTATTTATTTTGCATATTTACGGTGGCGATTTTGAAGGTTTTTTATAATTGCATATTTTAAAAAACAATTAATAAATTTGTTGATTTTTAATATTTTGAGCTTAAAATTTATATGGTTAGAATAATACAAAAATCACTCTATATAAAGCGTTGCAAAAAAGATATTCGTTACACATATTGGTAGTAGTAATTTTGAGGGTATGAAAAATAATGAATTTTTTCATTTTTGAATAGAAAAAACTATTTTTTATTCATTAAAATATATAAAAATATTGACAAAATAAAGAAGAAATTGAAAAATTATTCATATCCAACACAATCATTACATAAAAACGCCCGATGCTCGTCGCACATCGGTCGATCGCAAGATGCGCACACATCTTTTGTTTTGTGGTCCTGTTTTCGAGAGCACAATAAACATCTTGCTCTTTTATTGCGCTTTGGACGTTCTGAAGAAACATGTGGGATATTTATTCCTAAAACATTCTCGATCTCTTTTCGAATGTCTACACGTAGAATGGTATTATTTAATTTTTCTCGTAAATATGGCTCGACGAGGTGAGCCACAACTTCTTTCAAGGCAGCAATGGCAGATTTATTTTTGGTAGCGTCAGTGTCAGTGTCTATCGATGGACCGATAGACACTGAAGAAGAAGAGGGCAGATTACCCTCGAAATATCGATATTTGTCACAAAAACTAAATATACCTAGCTTCGAAAGGATAAATCGATTTTTTAAAAACAGTTTTTACAAGCTGGAAAAAATTGGTACATATTAAAAACAATTATTTTTTGGCTATTTTAAATTAATCTATCGATTTATAAAGTAAAAAAAAATATTGAATTTTACCTCAAAATTGACGTCGAGTACACATGGGGTCTATTTGACCGCTTGATCTGTTTCAAAGGCTTCTCAACGACGACTGATGACATGGGACTGTATGAGAACGGTTTAAACTAAAAGTCAAGGCACAGAAATACACTAAGGAACCTACAGTACCCCCCTTTTCCCGCAGGCCTAAGCGCTGCGATTGGTCAAAAAGGTCTCTGGGGTCAATTTGACCCCCTGTGTTCTCGGAGGGTTAAGAAAGTTCAATAACAAAAAAACTCTAGCGCACCCGAACCGCTAGAAATATTAATGCTCAATGAACAATAGAAGAATCGAGCAGATTTTGAGTGCATATTCTACCACACGTGCTTCAATCTGTTTCGAGGACAAAACCGCTTTGGTCTCACCAATACATTTAAACTTATAGGATAGAAAGGTTTTCAGGGCTGTCACTTGCATGAATTTCAAGATGTAGGAAAGTCAAACATTAAAAACTTTGAATGCAGCATCTCCTGTAACATAAATAAAGAAAATGCTCAATGTTTGCAACACTTTACCAACACAGCAACTAAAAGTCTCAGACAACTGCCCCACGTTAAAATTAATTGACCCTATCATTTTCAATTTTATCCGGTAACTTTGTCGAAAGTTACAGGAATGAAAAAATAATTGGGATCACTATCCGGAAAATTTTCAGAACTTAGAAAATTTAAACTTATTTTCATTAAGGTTATTGATTTGTGATCACGGTTCCCTTCTTGTCTATAAACGCATAGACAACGTATATCGTCTCTAAAGCTTATCAAAGCAGAGAATAATTGATACGGGAAACTCGATCGTTTTGCGGAATAAGCCTCCAAAAGCAGAATCAAATTGGAATTGTTTTTGATAAATAAAAAAAAAAGATAAATAATAAAAAAAAAATTTTTCAATTTTAATCATCCCGCAAAAACAATTCCAATTATTTTCATTGTAAATGATACCGATATGAATACTTAATGTAGGCAATTATTGGTACGAAAACAGCAAAAATGACTAGCGCTGACAACCCTTTGCTAGCATCAAAGCCAAAAATATATGACACCTTCCTCACATTGAAATCAGCCTAATCTGCAAATTTCGTTCCGATTCGATGACGGTGTTGGAAGTTATAGGGGTACAAAAAAATTTCGGGTTACCAACCGCCAAAAATTTTACATTTTCGAAATATTCATTTTTTGTTGTTGATTGTCACTACAAGATCATTACCATTTGAAAGTTTTACGATAAAATCGCTTAGTTAAGATATTACTATAAAATACAACACTAACAATAGCTGGCAACCTTATGTTGGTTTTTCAACCAGATTCTTCCTGAATATTGCCTACAGTAAGTACCATTTACCATATGAACTTCGGTTTTATTTCATGATTGTACTGGAAGCTATAGGGCAAAAACCGTATTTTTCCTGAGAAAATTTTCAAAATCCAAAACATCACAATTAGTAGCTTCAACTGAATTTCTCAACCGAATTTCTACCAAACACCGCTTAGAGTAAGGTTCATGAAAATCTGGTCACTGAATCAAAATTCAAAGGGCAAAAACTGTTTTTTCTTTGTAATTTTTCAAGATGGCAGCACTGGCACAGAGTTGCCCACATTTTCAAATTGCTTCTACCAGACCTGGTCCTGCTTAAAACTGATATATTCTGTGAATTTCAGATGTCTTTGATTATTGAATCGTGAGTTCTCGTGAACAAAAGTTTCGGATGCTTCAAATATAGGTAAATTGCAGGAGGCTTACCGTTCTTGACCGAACTTTTGCTTTGGTTGTTAACAGCTGGAGCTGGTTTTTATTGTAAAAGACGAACATTTTTCAGGCGAGTCGGTGATTTGAAGGTTTTCACTTTCAATGCCTGCCGTATCAAATCCATAAAAAATCACACATGTTTACACTTTATTAGCATCAATA
This sequence comes from Nemotelus pantherinus, assembly GCA_963978885.1. Lineage (NCBI taxonomy): Eukaryota > Metazoa > Arthropoda > Insecta > Diptera > Stratiomyidae > Nemotelus > Nemotelus pantherinus. Next base: position 29,207,419 of record OZ022266.1, on the reverse strand, counting down.
TGTCCTTTGAGTTTCGTAATGATCTAATAATTTGGTTAAAAGTTATCGTATTTCAAAAATTTTCAAATTTTCTCAATCTCATATAGGGTTAAAAATTTCAAAAAAATATTATCACACATAGGGTTAAAAATTTCAAAAAAAATATTATCATATTCACATTTGAAACACGTTCAAAATTCATTATACAAAATTTGTTTTTGCAAAAGCTATTTGTTGGCAAAATAATAGATATTATACAAAATTTCTAGTATTTAATAAAAGACCCGGGTTACTTTACAATAAACGTCTTTATTGTTCGCTAGTATATTGAGTACTAACTACAGGTTTCAAATAATGAGTATAAATTCAAAGTTCACACATACATTGAGCCTGTGCATGTAAATGTAATTCCGGTTAATCTTCTTTTTCAACATCCTCGGCCGCGGGCACGGATTCTCCTAGCGATGCTGGTTTTGTAATTTCCAGTGGGTACAACAACTGCACTGGCCGTCGCGTCTTCTTGCCATCTTGAAAGCGAATTTCACAGGACCTCACCTTGCCGTCTCTACCAGGATAAATCTTTTGAACGATGGCAAGTTTCCAAAATAAACGAGGTACATTAGAATCATGCACCAGCACTATTTCGCCTTCCTGTAGGTTACGTGCAAATCCACCTTTGTTATGATGAAGGGACCTAAGTTGCTGCAGATACTCCAACTTCCAGCGGTTCCAAAAAAAGTTTGTTAGCCGGGATCGCTCGATCCATAACTGCCTTATGTCACTGTGAGATAGGTCTGATGACTGCGCCATAGGAGATGGTAATGAATAGGGCTGAATTCCCAATAAAAAATGCGAGGGAGTCAACGGCGGTAAATCCCGCGAATCTTGTGATATGTAGGTCAAAGGCCGCGAGTTCACTATCATCTCCGCTTCAATCAAAAATGTGTTCAATTCGTCCAACGTAAGTGTAGATCTTCTTATTGCAGCCTTCAAAACATTTTTTACGCTCCTAACCATGCGCTCCCAGAATCCTCCCCACCATGGCGCCCTTTCCACTATAAACCTCCAGGTTATTCGCTGTTCATTTAAAAAAGTATGAAGGTTTTCAGCAATCAGGAAATTCTGCAAAACAGATAATTCCTTAGATGTGCGTTTGAAGGTTCTAGCATTGTCTGAATATATGTATAACGGACAGCCTCTTCTTGCGATAAATCTTCTCAGCCCAAGTAGGCAACTTTCAGTTGACAAATCCGGTGTCAATTCTAAGTGAACAGCTCGTATAGCGGCACATGTGAAGAGCATAATATATACCTTTTCTGAGCTGCAGCTGGAATTGTCTGGTTTCATATACAGTGGCCCCGCGAAATCGATGCCGGTAGTTTGGAAGGGCCTACAGGCTGTCATTCTTTCGATAGGTAAAGGAGCAAACGGAGGTGCGACTGGCTTGCCATGCATTCGCTTGCAGAATACACATCTTCTGATTACTTTACGAATTAGCTGTCTTGCTCTAACAATCCAATATTTTTCTCTGATACGCGATGATACAAGGTTAATGCCTCCATGCAGAGTCCTCTCATGCATATCTAAAACAATAAGCTCGCTCATGTAAGATTCACTTGGCATAATGATCGGATGAGTAGATGCAAAGCTGTCCAGTAGACGTAAGCGAGATGACATACGCAGTGCTCCCTTGTCATCCAGCACAGGATTCAACTCGATGATTTTTGAATTTGAAGGAAGTCTTTGATTATTGATAATCGAGTGTAGTTCATGCTTAAACCAAATTCCCTGAATGTAGGTAATCCAGTAAAGTTCAGCTCGTTGAAGTTCAGATGCTGTTAAGAACTTAGAGTTTCGATTAACCGTAGGTAGTTGTTTGATTTTGTCCACAAATCTAAGACAGTATGCCGTGATTCGCAAAAGGCGTCCCAATCTGCTGTATTTACAATAATCGAGCAAAGGCTCTTTGATAGTCAAAATCTCGCTTTCAACATTCACCTTCAGTGAAGCAATCATCATGCAGGAGTCTATTGTGCTATCAAATTCCGGCCATTTTTCATTAGGGCTTGATAGCCAATCTGGTCCGTACTTCCAATTATTTGATTCAAGTAGATGCTCGGCAGTTAGCCCTCTAGTCAGATGATCAGCTGGGTTCTGATTACCTGGGCAATAGCGCCAGTTTTCTTCATGGCTTAGCTCACTTATTTCTTTGACACGGTTTTGGACGTAAGATTTCCATTTGCGGGAGCGTCCTTTTATCCAAAATAAGGCTATTTTTGAATCAACCCAAAAAAACTGTTGAAATTTAAATCTTAAAACGTTATGGAGGTAGGAACATAAACGGGCGCTAAGCAGCGCAGCAGTCAATTCTAAGCAAGGCAGCGTCAGTGCCTTTCTTTTATCATCTGCGTTAACATTTTTATTTTCTTCTTTGAGGGGAACAACTCGACTCTTAGCAATCAGCATTCTTACAGAAACTTGCAAGTTTTTATTTATAACGCGTAAATAAGCCACACAGCCGTAAGCGCGAAGACTAGCATCAGAAAAAATATGTAATTCATAACTAGATGCATTTGATTCACATAAAATAAACCTTGGAATCGCCAATTCTTTCAGCTTGGGCGCATCATTTTTGATGTTGATCCACTCAAGATACAAGTCGTCCGGTAAGTCCGCATCCCAGTCTAGGTTAAGTTTCCAGGTTCTTTGAAACAGAATTTTCAGTCTAATTGTGTACGGGGCAATCATTCCAAAAGGATCATATATTCTGGAGAGCGTCTTCAAGACAATTCGTTTTGATGCAGTTTGCAAATTCTCTATAAACTCGATTACGGGTTCGATATCGATTGAAAGTTCATCGGCTCTAATATACCATCTGATTCCTAGCACTTTTGAAACTTCGGTTTGTTCGCCTTGTTCGATAAAAGATTCGCTGACTAACGCATTGTTACAGTGCCATTTCCTTAAATTCATTGACGCTCGCTTCATGATAGCCACCGCATCTTTGTAAAGCCTTATAGCGGCCTTCTCGTCGTCTACACTGATCACTAAGTCGTCCATGTAAAAATGTTCATTAAGCAAAGTGCAGGTTTCTGGAAAGTTTTTGGCTTCAAACTGGATATGTTGAGAAATAGTGGCATTGAGAATAAACGGACTACAAGTAACTCCAAACGTGACTCTAGTCAGTCGATATTCGGTTATTGGAGGTAATCTTGGCAATGAGTCTAACGTTTCTGTGAACCAAAAGAAGCGATGAGAATCGCGTTCTTTTTCATTAAGATGTATCTGCAAGAAAGCCTTTTCTATATCTGCTGTAATTCCAATTCTCCCTAGTCTAAATCGCAGTAATATTTTGAGCAAATCGGGCAATAAATTCGGCCCTGTAAATAAATGATCATTCAATGATAATTGATTCTGCTCATGAGCTGATCCATCAAAAACTATACGAAGCTTCGTCGTATCTTTATCTTCTCGGTAGACAGGTTTATGAGGTAAATAATATAAATGCGTGCTGTAGGATTCAGTAGACACACGTTCAGCATATCCGGCTGTTATAAATTCGCGCATCGCTTGATCATACTCCTTCAATTTCACATCACGCTGCGATAGTTTCCTAATTAAACTCATTGTACGGTGTAAAGCACCCTCACGATTATTGTTCAGTTTAGATTGAAGAGATTTCCATGGTAATGAAGCGATGTAATGATCTTTCTTTCGAACAATGCATTTTGAACTGAAGTCTTCGCTTAAATTTTCGGTTGTGTGCATTTCGGTATTAATGCCAATAGCTTCTAAATCCCAGAATTTCTTAAAATCAATCTGCTCGACAGTAGTATCAGAGCATGGCATGGTAGGTATTAAGTTGACATTTACGACAGAGCATGAATTAGGTGAAGGCCCTTGAATCGTCCAGCCAAACACAGTTTCAATAGCTACCAAATCATCTGTCAGACGTTTGATCTTTCCGGTGGTAAGCTTCCAGTATAGATCTGCGCCAATAAGTATTGTGATGCCTTCTTCATAAGGAACCGCAGATAGGTTAATGTCAGCTAATTGAAGCTCACAGAACAACGAGCTTTCTTGATTTGGAGCCGACAAAATATCACAACAAATATTGGGTACCTCCACTACTTCTAAATATATGCGCTCACCACTAAACTGGCTTTTCAGAAATAAACCCACACGGTTACATAGCCTCATAGGTGTTGGTTCAGTACTGCCAAACGGTACTACACTCATTTGATGAGAGCCAATTTTCGGAAGATGTAGCTTTCGGCTAACATCTGCGCGTACAAACGAAATCTGACTACCACCGTCAAAAATCACACGAACCAGTAATTGTTTTGAATTGCGCTCCGACGACGCTAATACTTTCGCAGTTTGCAAGTAAACCTGTTTCAATGCTTGTCTCTTATTGCCACCTGCATATAAATTGATAGCGGGTTGTGAAACTGCTTTGTGTGCATCAGAGACTCCTTCCTTATTTCTCGAAATGCTTTGACCACTGAACATATTTCCTGATACAGGGTTGGATTGTGTGCGTTCAATATACTCGCACATTGACGAAGCATGCCTGCCTTTCTTACATCTTTTGCAAAATACTCTTACCTTGCAATACTTCGAAGTATGACCACTACGTGTACAACGAAAACACCTACCACTTGCTTTGAGCAAGGTTTTGCGTTGTGTTAGAGAGAGCATCGCATTGCAATCTTCCGCTGTATGCACATTTGTTTTGCAGAAAAAGCACTCACGGCTGTTAGAATTTGCGGTAAAAAGACCAGCCGCCGTTTTTCGCAACTTAGACGATGTCGAAAATGAATTTCTTGACGCCTCATTCGATTTTTCCAGTGATTCGACTTCGTTTTTCAGGAATGAAACTAGAGCTTTTGTTTGATGATCTCCATTAGACAACGAAGTAACAGAAGAAAGCTTGTGACTATCGTCGTCATTGTCAGCCATTACATCCTCAGTAGGATGTTTATAACTTCGATAAAAATCAACACGCATATCATTAGGCATACATTTGAGCAGCACTGATTTCAACATAATATAGTAGTGTCTAGATGGAACCCCGAGAGCCGTTAATGATCTAGTGCAACTTGTTATCAAGTTATATAGTTGTCGTAAGCCACAGACATCGTTCCTCGATGTGACTGGATTTATAGAAAGTAACTGTTGCATATGCTTATCTATTACTTTCTCTGTGCTTCCATATTCATCGCGTAGAAGCGAAATGGCGGCATCGTAGCAATGCTCTGTAGGCGTAAATCCAGCAATGACTTCTGCGGCTCTTCCACATAAAACCGATTGTAGATAATTGAATTTATCTATTGTGCTGAGCGTATTATTCTCATGGATAGTAGTACGATATTGCTCCCAGAACAGTGACCATTCTTTTAAGTTCCCCGAAAACTTTCGCAACTCCAATTTCGGTAAATGAACTCCAGGTTTACGTACATCAGGAGTTTTGATAGAGTTTTGATTCGCTGGATGTAGTGAATTTTGTAATTCACGCACTTTGTTTAATCGCTGTTTCAGGCGGGCGATCACACTGACGGCCACATCTTCATATTCCGTGATTTTTTCACAATCTCGTTCCAACTCTTCCGCATTTAACGAGCTTAACATACCGCGCACCGCTTCATTCGCTTTTATTAAATTGTCACGCGCATTGATCATTCGATCCGAAAACACCGTTAGCTCCTCTTCGATCAAATCTAATTCATCCGAATTGGTATCGGTCAGTTTCGATTGAGACGAATTTAGATATTCTGTGGCAAGCTTCGCAATTTTCGTAACTTGCCCTCTACACGAGCCACGATACGTGTTATCCATTGCGATTTATGTTCGAAATTTACCAATTTTCACTATAACCGTACTCTTCCCGGGTTTCGGCACCATATACAAAATTTCTAGTATTTAATAAAAGACCCGGGTTACTTTACAATAAACGTCTTTATTGTTCGCTAGTATATTGAGTACTAACTACAGGTTTCAAATAATGAGTATAAATTCAAAGTTCACACATACATTGAGCCTGTGCATGTAAATGTAATTCCGGTTAATCTTCTTTTTCAACAGATATATTTAAAATAACACTTAAATGGCCGCCGGCGCCAAAGGTTTAAAAGTTATTAGCATTTGATGAGACTTAACACTATTCTGCATGTACACCAATGTATTTTGAAAATGTCTGTTCCTGAGATTTTTTCACTGAAATTTTTTGATGATATATAAATAAATAAATTCTATAGAAATATAGTATAGAAATATGAATATTTGGCCAAATTTATTTTAGTACTAATATTTTTCTTCGAACATTAGTAAAAAAGGTGAATTACGATACCAATACAATACAAAACAAAGTATGATATAGTTAAGATAACAAAAAACGAAAAAATGACAGAAGAAGTAGTGAAAGACAATAATGTAAAGAAACTTAATAAAAAGTTTTAAAAGAAAAATCAAAAATTATAAGAAGTTTCAAGAATTAAGACTTTGATATGACGTCAAAAACTAGAGAATGTTGGTGCCAAAGGACCAAGCTGTAGTTCACTGCGTCTACTGGGGATACGCAATAATGGCGAATGGAAGGTCTTTAAAATTGTCGACAGCCACAAGTGACGATCCGGATAAGGAGTAGGAAAACATTAAACGATACATTTTACTAGTATAAGACACCAGGTGACATTAAGATATGTTCAAAGTAAGAAAGTTCTTTGAGCACCACTCACTTAAGGTCCAAAGATCATGCTTCAACTGGTGACAATAATCAAGCGAATCAATCACTTTTAAAGGCAAATTTTAAAGGCATCAGCAAATAGAAAACAGGGAGAACTGATAATGGCAGGGAGATCGTTGATAAATACCAGGAATAACAGAGGAACCAGTATTGAGCCTTGAGGAACCCCAGAAAGAAGGCAGTACGAGGAGGAAGAACGTGAATTCACAGATACAACCGGAAATTTAAGATGAGAACCAGGACAAGAGAAGATAAGATACCCCATAGCCCTGGAAATTTAAAAAAAAAAGGAATTTTTGATCAACAGGGTCGAAAAAATGAAATATTAAAAAATCTTTAATGCACAGATTAACTATTTTGAAGAATTTATGTCTTATTTCTGGTTTTCAAAGACTTCTTACAAATGTAAGACATTCGCTACATTATTTAAAAAAAAAAAAAACCAAATCAAAAATTTAATATACAACCACTAAAAATTCGTGCGATCTTCGGAAAATATTACTACTGATGTCCTTCTTAAGGTATTTTTATAGTAGTCAAGACCCTATATAACGCAATTTTTTGGGTAATTTTCGCTAGTATCATAAAACCAAAAAGATCCTTTAAAATCTTATATTCAAAAAGCATATCTGTTTTTAAAAAAAACATTATTCTCTTGAAACATTATGACTCAAAATATTTGCTAAAAACAAAATTTCGCCATTCCATTTGCAGCATTTCCTCATCGAATAACTAAAAGTTCATTCGAATCTTCACACCTGACTTCCAAAATTATCTACGATTTCGCCATCCATCTGGCAAAAACACAGTGTTATCCACTCATCTCAGAAAATCAATATTTTTCACGTCAATGTTCATCATAGCAAATATTCAATTGAGTACATTAACATCATCTGCACAGATACACATCTGTGTCGATAGTTATTCTATCCACCCCCACAAATTTCGTGTAAGTGCATCGAAAATGACGAGAAAGTCGTTCCAAAGCCTGTCTAAGATAGCTTGTGCGTTCTTCGGAACTTATAAGGAATATCGATGGCGGGAATATTTCTCGATGCATTATATGCGATAACAAGATTGCGTTTGATGAGCGAATGGAAAAAAAGCAAAGAACATGATGCAATAAATAATGGAAGTTGATATACTGACAAGAAATATAAATTTGAGATACGTTTTAAAGCCAGTTTCGAATTGAAATTAAATACCTACCTGTTAATAAAATTGTTTGAAAAAATAATCGAAATTCCGAAAAAAATACAGTTGTTTCGTATCCCCGTAAAAAGTCTGCATATTTTTGATCGCGCAACACCAAAGGGTTAAGACTCTCTAGCAATGGATCGATATCCTCAGAGCTATCAGATGAGCTGATAGTCAATAACGTCGACGACACTGACGTAGTCGATGTCTATGATGGTGCTTTGCAGGTTATAATGAATGCCAGCCACACATTTCGCAAAACTCCTTATGCAGTTGAATTAATTGCATTTCAATACGCCACGATTTGCAATATAGGCATCAGCAGACGTTTCAATGTGGCAGGCGATATTTTGCGGCTCGGGCGCGATCGCACTGCCCGGGTGGATGTCTTCGTGGCTACGAAGCGAGACATGGTGTAGTCGAGGGTATCATACTCGTATATGTATGTATGTTGTAACCAAGATTCAGAATAAATTCTGGTCGGATGCTATCGGTCCGGTCGAATAATCTAACATTCGATCAAATCGTCCAGTTGCCAAGGAGACTTTGTCAAGTGTACAAAGGGACCTTTCGGTTGCACATGATTGATTTTCTGAATGCATGGACCGCAACCGTTCGGCTGATGTGGTCTGCGATATGCTTGATGCATGAGTGATGATGGCTAAGTGGCGCGGCCAGTCAGGACTGAGTTCGTGGCTTAATTTACATGAAATGATGAGAATTGGCAGTCGTTCGCAGTTCGTTCGGTCAAAGCTTCAGGTTGAGAGTCCGAGGTTGATAGCTATAAATCAGATGATATATGCTTCATGGGACAAGGAAACGAGAATAATGCATTTGAAAACAACAGCGTGTGTCTTTCTTATGCGGATATATCTAAAGTACTTAATGAAACAAAACAGATATTTTACGATTCTATACATTGCGCTTAACTAAGCGACAAAAATCTGCACCAATTTTTTTGCGGATAACTGTAGCTGATTCTGAAATTCAATGCGAAGTAAGCTTGTGTTTAGTCACGTTTTATTCAAATTTAATCGAGTATCCCAAATTAAATCCATCCATACTTAAAAAGATCTGTTACAGGAAAACAACTAGAGTGTTCTCGGTCCACTTGCTTTTTACATAAAGACAGGCACAGCTACCTGTTTGCTCGAGAATGATCACTTGAGTACAGAAATAAGTTGTGTCTTTTTCTCAACAAAACTGATTTTTGTTTTTTGTATTTTTCTGCCGGGTCACATTTTTTTCTTACATGATGAATAACGATTCTTCGAATTTATTTAAAAATATTAAAGCGAATCTTGTCAGCAATGCCTACATGTTTATGAATTCAAGCTAATGCATTTTTCTGAAATTTTATAACAGGTAAAATAAATAGGCCTACTGAAAATCAGATGGATCAAACGACTGCTCTCACTGAGTAAAAAGGCTATAAGCGAGAGTCACTTTATAGTTCATCAAATGATTTAATGAGCCAAGTTTATATTGAAAAATCACATTTTGATCATAGAACGTTATGTATTTTATGATTGTAAGCGTTAAGTGAGAGGAGTGAATTTGCTAAGACGCTAGATATATCAGTCATGAATATATTGAGAGAAAAAAAGAGGACCAAGGTGGCTACTTTATGGAAAATACGAACCAACAAAAATATGTTTCGAAGAAAAATCCTTGACCCTTGAAAAACTTGGCTCGATTCGAGATCTAATGATTCTGAATTTCCTCTGCCTTTGGAATCAAAGAATAATGGTCAGCTTTGATATAAGGCTGCAGGCTGCGTCTATTTCATATCGATCTTGCACAGAACGTTCAAGACAAGTATTTAGTTACAAATTTCTAGCAGTTGAATAACGTTTTCTGAAGCCACGCTGTTGTTCGTTCGCATGAGAATCGACAAATCGAGGAAGTTTAATGTAAATAAGACGACGCTTCTCCTATAAAATTTTAACAGTTTTTGAAAAAGAAAACCGTATTAAAGTGGCGTATTAGAGAAGCGATCAAATAATCTATGTAGTTGAAAAAACCTGCATATCTAGGCAGGGCGTCTCAGACACACTTATACAATAAAATTGGGGAAAGATCTGAACCAAGGTTCTTTTTACTGTCCATGTCCGTTATAGCTTTATGAATGTTTACAAGTGCTATTGTTACTTTAATGCAAAAATCATTGGAGCCGTATGAAGGGAAGATAAGTGTAAGTTTGATAAAACTCGTGAGCTAAAATATTTCTGGAAACTATTTGTGATTAAATCTTCGATCTTTTAAATATAATTAGAGATGTCATTATTGACCAATGGAATTCCGATGGTTTCATACTTAATTGCAAATTTTCTTATTATAACTGGCATAAGCCTCCCGAAATGTTGTTTAAACTAATTAAGGGGTCACTCCACTTTACAACTTTCAAAAAATTTATTTTATTATTCTGCTTTTTTCAAAAGTACTGTGTCTTAGAAGTATCGTGTAAAAATTTGGTGAAGGTTGGAGCTGTCCTTTTGAAGATATAGACGATTTTCTTGAGTCATCGATCGAGCGTGTAAAGTAGCTCTAGTGTGCACGTAAGACGCTCCGCTCATTGCGGGCTCGTTCAGCTATATTCATGGGAGCAGCTGCTTTTATTGTATTTCCCCTCCTTATAAAATCGTATTTTTATACATATCACTTGGTCTTGGTTCATTTCGACTATAATATTTGGTGTGCGGTATGGTTTTTACATTTGAGATGGTGACTCTTCAGCATTTAAAAATTTGTTAGACGTTTCCTCTTATGGCGATGAATTTAGCTTTCAAAAATAAGAATGTGTTTTACACGTCAAAGAGAAAAAGAGTTTTAAAACGTGCAAATGAGTGAAAAAAGCTATTACTCGGAGAAAAAAAAAAGCCGAAAAACTAGCGAGACAAAAAAGAAAACTGGGGGAAAAACAGCTCCAAAAAAACAAACGGGCCCTAGAACTCAAGCTTTGACAATTAAAGTTATGAAACATTAATCGTTATACTACGGATTAGTAATCCAAAGATATGAGAGCTCGATAGAGGGTATGCGTAAAGAAATTTTAGCAACACTGTATCACAAAAATTCAAAAGCGTAAAGCGGCTAAAAACCTTTCTGCATATAAGCATCCTCCGGCTTTTTCTGAAGGCCATAACTGAGCGGAGAAAGGCTAGATTGGCTGAGAATGATATACTTGAAGAAGAAGAAGGCATACTTTATGGTGCAGGCATTGCCGATTGATCGTGAGTTACAGAAATTGATAATTTTTTGTAAAAAAAAAAATTAAACTCGTTTACCGCAAAACAACATTTTTGGGTGCTGCGTTGTAAATTTCTCTGAAATTAATCAATCGATTTTCCTCAAATTTTAACCACGTAAAAAACACATGTGTGGCTATCGCCTGAACTGGAATCAAGTTAATATTTTTTTGCAACAAATTGCCTTAAAAACCGTCATTTTACAAAACGTAATTTTCAACGTCCGCCATTTTGTTTTTTTCGGTCCAAAATTAATTATTTTAGTTCGGGTTATAGCCACATTTCTACTTAATTTAAATCTTATCAAATTTTCTGTTTCAGATGATTCAAACTCGAGATTTCGACAGCGCAAGAAGCTTGTCTCTTTTCATACTTAGTTTGTTTATATTATTTTTATTAAAAAATAACACCTTAAAAATTAGTTTATATGATCCAAAAACAATTATACCTTTATCTATTGTAGTTTTCTTAAAACAAAATCCCAAAAAAAAGTCCTTATTTTTGAGGTGATAAAGTGGAATGACCTCTTAATGACTTCGTACATATGTTCCTACGATTTCGCATATCATACTATGACAATTATTACTTTTTATTAATATTAGGGGCATATCTTTCAAAGGCATCAAATACTATTTGGAAAAATGAGGCGGCATTGATGTTCCAAGACCTTACGTTGCAAGACAACAAACACCCAAGATATTAGCTATAAACGATTTTGGATTATCGTGAATTCTTCAGTATTTCGAATCAGGAGTTAAAAATTCAAATGGGCATGCTGAATGACTATTACTATTAGACTATTATAGCAGGCCAGTAATACGGCGTCTTGTCAGTAAAAAGAAGTTAGCCCTTGTCTAACTAGTGTCGACAGAAGCACCGCCTGAATTTAATGCAATGGGCAGCCACCTAACGAATTTTAAAATTCTGGGTAAAACTCGACTACGTGCCATCCACAACCGTTAAGCAATTTTACCGCTTGTTTTTTTTTGTGGTTGTGTGTTTGTTTTTGAGGGTGTTTCTTGTTTGTTTGTTTATCTTCAGTTGTCTGCTCCCGTGTTTTTTGAACGTTTTTGTTAGTTATTCTCCATTTTTTGATCCCTGTTCGTCCTCTGCCGCTTCATTCTGGTCTTCTAGAACTTTTCATCAGACAACTTTGCTTCACGGAAAGAAATCCACGACCGATGGCTGCAATTGTAAGTAGAATTCAAAAGAAGTTCTATGACTTTCATGTTGTTTTCTTGGAGCAGCTTCATGACCCCCATTTTGAAATTTTTTTCTCTAGTATAGATCGCTAAAAAAATCCGCGAACCAGATCCCTGGGTGACTTATCAGACCACGACCTGTGTAAGATTCGGCACACTTGAACAAACTGTCTACGAAGCTCTGAGTCGAAATCCATCTGAGCAACGCTTTGATCCGGTCGTGCTAACTCACCTATCCTGTTCGTTTCACAGCATTGCATCCTGGGTTCATCTCTGGCGTGCCAGCCACACAGTACCAGCAGTACGATGTGCCCACTCTACCCATTCTGTACAAGTATTTCCCGTTTTAACCGTGTTCTGTCAAAAATGTACAGAGATTCAGCTCTCCATGAGTACAGCTAACCCAAGGCTCTACAATGCCAAGTGTCATAGTGTAGTGTGGAAAGGTACCTTTCCTTGTGTTTTGACGCTTGTATGTAGATCTATCTTGATTGACGATGCGCATCCAAAATATCTGAGTGCGGATCGCATGATCCCAAATTTCGGTCCCAGTCTACGAATCTTATCACTGCGGATATGGTCCCAATAGGTCAGCTTGGTATCCATGGTCTGATCGACTTGCTGGTCTGGAGCCAAGTGTCATGGATATGACTATCATTTTCCTCTGTTTCGTCCGTATGACGATTTGTGGCTTTTAGACCTCCAGCTGGAGAACATAATTGGTCACCGCTCCACTCTCTTTATGAGTTGATAGAGTCTCAGTTGATTGAAATCGACAGACCTGTGATAAGAGATGCGCGAAACTGCTCTTTTTACTGAGCAGTAATCGCAGAGAGCAGTTAGAGCAAAAAGCAATTTAAAATAGCAGAGATTTTGATCACAGTTGCGATCGCAGTTTCGTGCGTACGAAAAACTATTCATTTACTGTAATTGCTGTTTCCCGCATTGAATGATTTGGGTTTGCCGTGACGAGAAATATTTATGTTCTTATATACGTTATTTGTATGTGCACATATTGACTCTTGCCAGCATAATAATGTGCTTTTAAGTGAGTATTAATATTAGTATTTTTAGTATTTGTGAAGTTTCGAAAATGTTATGATTTGGATGTATTAACCTAGTTTTCAACTTAAGTTTAACATAAATTTAATATTGAAAAATTTTTGATTGAAAGACGTAAATAACTTTCCATATTTTTTATCTTTCGTAAAACAATAGTTATGAATTAGGTAACTTTAAAATAAACTTTAAAATAATGCATGATAATTAAAGACATAAAATGATTTATTTTGCACAGACGAAGAAAAAAAATTGGACTTTATACATTATTATGTAGTTAGATGAAATTTTCACATTTTTGGGCTCAAAAAACTCAACAAATTTCAATAAAATACAAAGGAAAGTAATATTGTAGGAATACAAATTAATCCTTTAAAAATTTTAAGGTAAATTCTTTAGTATTATATCCTTTTACCCTCCTTTTGCACTTATTATGCGGATAAAAATGATTATAGCAATAAAACCACAACAACTCCTAAAAATCAAAAAGTAAGTTCTTTAATATCTTAACCATGTACAAATACTCACACAAATATTTTTCAATTAATTTTATTTTCTTTTTCAATTATTTTCAATAAGACAATCAGCGCTAAGCGAGACCGTAGCAAAAAGCATGTATGTCAATATGAAGCAGATGAGTGGATAACATTTTGTGTTCTGCAAAGAATTAGTGAGCAATTAAACAGCATGAAAAAAGAACACTGCTCTGCTCAAACCGTTCTGTTCTACAAAAGAGCAGTAAGCAGCAGAACAGCACGAGCAATGAGCAATCGCATTTTTCACTGTTCTTTCCGAAACTAACTGTTCTGCAAAAGCGCAGTGAACAGTTGAGCAGGATGAGCAAAGAACAATCATACTGCTCACTGCTCTTTTCAAAGAACAGTGTGATTAGTAGCAGTGATCTCAAGAGCAGTTACGTATTTAGCTGTGATTACCGCTGCTACATTGGAACTAATTTAGTGTCTCTAATAGGTTTAGATAGTTCCTAGTGCCTTAACATTAGTATTGACTTGAACTAGACCTCTGAAGTGTGCCCATCGACGCATCGTATTATATTGAGTTCCTGAGGGATCATTTTTGGTTAACGTTAGTCTTTGCTAACTTATAATTTACGTAAAGTGGTATAACTTTACTTGCGATATTCCTGCACACCAATATTTATTTATTTATTGTCCAAATCCACAGAATAAATCCAATTATAGATTAGACAAGAAGAAAAAATAAAAAAAAAATTTATATTTAAATATATTTAAGAACAAGAAAAAAAAATAACATAAAAACTAAGAAAATTAATAAATTTAGACTGGAATAATAATACAAAAAAATGAATAAAAAGCTAACCGACCGAAAAAGAAACAAACAAATTGAGTAAATTAGGACATTCCGAGTATATGAAAGAACGTTACTTTTTAAAATATTTTTAAACACTGATAACGTTCGAGGCTGAGGACCAAGGCTATTGTGCTGACGAGGCAAACTCAAAAGGTGGGAAAAGAAATAGGTGTCGATACTTGCGAATGTAACATTAAACTTAAATAATATTCTACTAGAACGGCCCGATTCTCTAACAGAAACTTGAATGATGGGGTCAACCAATATACTGCCGTTAAAAAGTTTAAAAAGGAGGCACTCGTCAAGGAACACTCTACGTGACTCAAGGAAAGGAATTTGAAGGATGGAGAGGTGCATACTGTAATCACAATACGGAATACTGTACTTTTAGAACAAAGAGCGGGTGAAAGAAAGAAGAATATGCAAGCTTCTGACGACATTTACACCCTCTCTCTGGATAGTTAGTTCCTCTTATCGTGATGAATTTCCCTGCTCTAGGATTGCCAATCAGATAAGTATCGTCATGATTCCATGTGAATCTTATAAGATTCCGTTTAGTTCCTTTTACAATTTGTCGAATACTCGTTCATGACCACTACTATCTAGGAAGATATGCTTTCATGCGGTTCCCTATGCTAAAAAAAAATCTGTGTAATGTCGCATTAACCTCTCGGCCCAATCATTTCCGGGTAAATCATTATTGAAATGCATTTCATTTTCTTCTCAAAAGCGATCCAGGTAAGAAATTACACCATATTGAAGCGCAAAAATATCCACAGGGAATCCTTAGTTTGAATCACATTACCTTAAACTTCTCTTCATTTGTAAAAACAGGAGCCCAAACTAAGATTTATTCGAAACTATGCCATCGAAACATCGTACTTACGTTTACCGTAATCGTACGATTAGCTTAAGCATCGCCCAATCCTAATAAACCCCTGTCTCAATTGTTATCGTCTGATTTCTATCTCAAATTCACACCTAATACTTAAATCAGACACTGCGATGATTCCAATCAAACTAAATATTCAAAGCTACAAAAAAAATCTAAACATTCAACTGGTCATTGCTTTTTTAATTCTTTGCAAATTCATTTTTTTTTTATTATCATTCAATTAAATATCTAACAACAAATACAAAATTGCATTCAATAAGCCGACATTTTCATTCTCTTATCGCTAATCGAGTAAACATACTAGATAAAAAAAAACTGCTAATGGAATAATAATACATTGAATATAATTGAATTTAGCCAAATCAATAATACTCCGAAAAGGCAAGGCACGCGATCAAATACATATGACGATCATGCTCGTACTCGACCGTTCCGTGATAATGTACTACAGCCACTTTAGTACTTGGGAACGATCGTACAAAAACAACAACAAAACGCGATTGTAACTAATCGGTTAAATTAATCATTAACTCATTTACTATACGACCGGTTCGTTCATCGATTCGCGTCCAATTCAATCGAATGGATAGCTAAATGAATGAGATCTTACAATGAATAGTACTTGAAGGCAATAAAAAAACAAAAGAGAACACTTTTCTCGACTCTGACTAGACACAAAATTAGGGGCGACATGAAATAAAGATTTTTTGAAAAAAGATGCAACTAAGTTAGGATGCATTCATTGCGATCTAACGAGAAAGTAGAGAATAAATTTAGACTCGTATTGCAAATTAGTTAAATAGCAAATAATTCGAAATCATTAATAAATTAAATAAGTTAATTCAGTCCACGCGGGCAATAAGTTCTTAATCTTAGACGAATCCTAATTTCAATATTTGGCTTGGTTTTCTTTTCTTTCGAAGAAACTAGTTTATGCATTTCCGAAAAAACTGGAATTGCTTTTGAATATTCAAAAAGATGCTTAAAATTAATGAAAGATAATATAGCTTATAAGAATATGTAACTGAAATTCTTAGTGGTCCTTTCCATTGGCAAGTAAGGCATCAATAGACATGTACATCCTCCTTATATCGTGGTTGTTCAGCAGATTGGTATTCCTGATGCATTTCATAGTCTGGATGTCGCAGAGATGGGTAGCCAGGATGCGACCCATTTGCTTTGTAGTACACAGACTGGTCCACGGCGGTGTAGTTGCAGTTGATTTGCGTCATCTCGTCCTGATGGCCGGTCTGGTTGCCAAGGCATCCACTTTGCAAATGCTTCCCCAGCAGCGACATCCTCGAGAAGGTTTTCGAACAAGTCGAACAGGAATACTTCTTAACGTCCGAGTGAGTCTGAAGATGGGCACGCAGATTCGAACGGTCGGCAAAAGCTCGATGACAGTGCTGACAACTGAAAGGTTTTTCGCCTGTATGCGTCCTAATGTGACCCTGCAGCAGCCACGGCCGAGAAAATGCCTTGCCACAGAGCGGACATTTGCACGGCAGAGTATGGGTCCTGATGTGCATCTTGAGGGCACCCAGAGATACATACACTTTGTCACAGTTCTTGCAGCTGAAGAATTTCTTAGCTTGGTTCCCTTCGGCAGCGGGACAATGGAACTGCTGATGCTTTGTGAGTCCGGAATACGTGGAATAGGATTTCCCACAATCAGGGCACTGATACCGGGGCGCACCATGGTGTTTTACACTGAGAGTTGTTTTCGAGTCAACGGCGGCGCGATCGACCCGAGATAACACTGGAGTTTCCGCAAATTTACTCGTGGTTAGATCTTGCGGTAAAGAATGAGATTGTTCATGTTTCACTAGTCCTGCGGGTGTTGAGTAACACTTCTTACAAATCGCGCACTGATAATATCGATTTTCACGATCACTAACGCGAACACTTTGTTCTCTGTGAGTCCTTGAAATATTATCACGTGAATCAGTTAGCAGTACCCTCCTCCTTTCAGCCTTTGTACTGAGATCTTCAGGCTCGAAGGTGGAGGTGGCTTGATCGGAGTATCCTGAGCTATAGGACATGTGACTCAACGCGGGGGATATTAATGGCCGATGATGAACTTGATAATGATCTTCTTTAATGACGTTGTTGTTGTGATTAAGGAACAACTGCTGATAATGATGAGGGTAATCCACATTAGTCCTGTTAACGCGCAATATCGGCGGTGATATCGAGCTCTCACGTGCAGACGCTGGTGATTCTCGGCTATCCACCCTTACCATGTAACCGCTATCCGGCGAATAGGGAAATCGAGAGAATTCTGCCGGCTGCGCGAACCTCGCTTCGAAATCTTCTAGACGCTCGGCTGGCTGGGTTGAAGGGTAATCAGATAATCGATCCTCAAACTGGAACCGCTCGTAACTTTTTCGCGCCGACAAATCAACAGGTTGAGCTAAATTAAATAAAACAACCAGAGTCACAAAATCAATTTCAAAACCGCAATGATTACAAATTACCTTCATCATCACCATCAGATTCTGGAAGATCGTGTTCAACCACCGGTACCGGTCTTTTCTTCAACGGGCAATTGCTATAGCTCTTATCCGCCATGATTGCCTCCATGACATCCGACGCTTCCAACGCCAAATCACTGAATCATAAACAAAACTTTTCGCACACTCGGCGAACCCAAAATTCGTGAGAAAATATCACGAAACTGACGAATACGCTCCTTCCTCGAATCGCATGCAAGGCATCTGAAACCTTGAATGAAACATAACTGTTAAGAGACCCACCATATATACCGGCCCCCTCCACGATCACAATAAATCCAGGTGAGCACGTGCCATTCATCCAATTACCTGCAGAGATTGCTTCTTGAGTGCCACCTTTTGTGTGTATGTGCTTCACACCACAAACGTTGATTACCTGAGCTGAGCCCAGCGGCGGGGTGGAGTCAAGATCACCACCGCGTTTATTGCGCACCTGGAAATCGCAACCGAACCGCGTCACACTACACCGCTCGCGCAGCACTGTTAAGAGCAGAAGCTCCTCCAATGGTTCTCCGAAAGGGGGACAGGTGTGCACACTGGTTCTCTTTAATACTCGGCTAAATCAATCCACGGAAACGGACGGGAACTCTCAGTGCGCGGCGCGGTGCTTTCATTTCGATTTGGCGACTGAGTTCTTGGTTCTTCCTGGTTGAATGATCGTCGTCAACTTCGAATCCGGATCGAATCTCATCGCCGCTACGGCACAATTTCGGACTAAATCGAACGTACGGTAATGCACCCCTCATTATTCCATATCGGTGGCGCATCTACATATCTACGTATGTACATACGGACTCGCATATTGCAGTGGACAATTTTCACGTTTTCCGTACAAGTTGATCGAAGTTGCAGTAGAAGCGGCATACCGAACATCTGTTTGCTGTACAAGAGCGATCGGAGCTATTGTTTTGTTTGATCTGGCATGGGGAACGGAATCACCGCTCAGAGAATTTTTGGCGGGTAAACATACCCATGGATGGTGGCAATGGGAAGATCGTTATGTGAATCGTGGGATTTTCTCGTAATTTGTCGGATATGATTTTAGAATGCGATGAAGTTTTTCATTTTTCTGAGAAAAAAGTACCGACCCGAAATTCTTTTTAGGAATCGCACTTGCATATGTATGTACTTGTTACGATGCATGATTTATAATGAATTAGGCGGTGAGCCGGTCAGGCTATTTGAATGATGAAAAGTAGAGATTGTTGGTGGAAAAAAAATTTCATGTCAAGCCATGTCAAATGCCGATTGATTTGGGGTGGAATGAATATCATATGATGTTAAATATGTACTTTCATACACACTTTAGTGTATATATGTATGTACATACTGTGGGTAAAAAAAGTTAAGGCACGAACTCTTAGTATGAATAAAAAAAACTATTTTTAATGCAACTTTGATGATAAATTATGTTTTTGCATTTAATCAAAAGTTTTGCATGTTTACTTTAAGACCAATAGAAAAAAAAACCCGGTAACGAAGCAAATTTCACAACATTAACGTAACATTTTTCACTGAAGTACCAAAGTAGCGCAAAAAAAAATAAGGCACAGCGTAGTTTTATCTGAAATTATTTGTAATTCCTGGAAAAAAAATACCGTTAAATGCACTTAAAATCATGAAAATATCATATTTCTATTCAGTCTAGCTTGAAAAGTGTTTTGAAAAAGTAATTTTATTGAGGGTGTTGCTAAAAATGACTGTGAAAACGAAATCGGTAGGTGCAGAAATCCGTGAATGTATTTAGCGACGTTGAAAAACATGAATGGCGTATTCTGAGATTATAATACTAATGGGAAAATCAAGATATACATTGAGAATATAATAGCAAAATATAAATCAACCAAATTGTTTGATACAAAGCGTCGGTCAGAAAGGCCTAAAATCTTATCTGAGCGTGAAAAAAAAGTTGATTATCATAAAAATTACGAAAAACCCTAAACTAAGTGCCCCAATTTTACGAATTAGAGTGAAAGAACGAGTTGAAAAGAAAGTCTCTACGCAAACTATTCAAAATGTAAAAAAGAAAACGGATTTGAAGGGCAGAATATGCCGAAGCAATTCTTATATTAGTAAAAAAAAATTGAAATTTTTAAATCACCTCTTGCTTAAGAATAAGTATAAAAGCCAAAATCATTCTGGAAGTCCATAATTTTTGTTGATGAAGTAAAAATTAATGTTTTTGGATCTCATGGGTGGCGATATGTTCGGCGAAAGCCTAATACAGTACGCCCTCGATAAAAGCAACGGATGAAAATTCGAGCAGTTGCGTTAATTGAGGTTGTTGCAATAACCGAGTCACAAAAAAGGTTTGCTTTGAATTAGAATTGAACGTGAAAACTAAAGTGTGAAAAATAAAAGAATATTGTTCGTCGTTAAAGAAAAGTAATATAATTTAATTCATTAAAAAAAATATTGACATATGTAATACAGTATTTGGTTAAATTGGTTTAAAACATTGGGAAATGTTCGTTTGCTTTTTCTTGGAGGATACATTAATGTCATCGACCAGCTCTCGCAGTTTTTGAAGAGTCAAGGTATCTTCTAGTGAGACCGAGTTTTCTTTAGCCCAAATGCTAAATGCTTGGATAGCATGTTCTGTTTTGATTTTTGGCCGTGGAGGACTTACACTTGCACCTGTGCTTTCTTCACTCTCGATTTCTTCAGCTTCTAGATTGTTGCAAACAGGCACCTGCTCGATATCGTTTTCGGCAATCCAATTGCTTAATCCCTCTGTGACAAAAGTTTCAGTGGCAAATAAATCTTGAAGCAAGTTATTAATGGATGTTATCATTTCGCGGTCATTAATGATTTATTCGCTAATGACCCTCAACGGGAGCTCATCCTCCTCATCCCACTCACTATCAGAAGACATCAAAGGCTTCCAGCACTTTTGTATAGCCGAAGACTTAACCTTGTCCCATGCATCTGGCATGCCTCAAATTAAAAGCCTTTATTTTACTCTCCAACTCTGAACCTCGGCTTCCGACTAAATGTGCCAAAAGTCCTTTTTTGTAGTACAGTTTTGTCAAGTTGATGACATTTTGGTCCATTGGTTGGAGAATATCGGTGCAGTTTGCTGGTAACAATCTTTCCATCATCACTTATCATCTCCCCGTCTTTTGGATGACACGTCGCGTTGTCCAATAGCAGTAGACCCTTTTTTGGCAAATTTTTTGATCCCAGAAACTGTCTTACCTAAACCAAGGATAAAATATGAAAACAATTTTAAAATTCGACGAAATCAATTCGAAAATAATTTTACCTCTGGCACGAAAGTTGAATGAAACCAATCTTTAAAAAATTCGTGTGTCATCCACGCATTTTTGTTGGCCTTGTAAACGACGGGCTTATTTTCGAAATGCTTAAATGCTCGAGGATTCACAGCTTTTCCTATAACGAACAATTTGACTTTGTGCATACCAGACGCATTAGTGCAAGCAAGAAAAGTGATTCTCTCCTTGCTTACTTTCCTACCAGGATCAGTAGCTTCTTTGGAACCCACAAACGTTCTGTTTGGCAAAAGCTTAAAAAATAGGCCAGACTCGTCCGCATTGTAAATTTTATCTGGTAACAAGTCAAGCTCATTGATATTATTTTCGAATTTAATCAAAAATGGTTCCACCAGTTTTGGCTTATTTGACAGCTTTTCTCCGCAAATTTTAAGCATTCGGATTCCATTCCGTTTTTTGAAATTTGAAAACCAGCCATTGCTGTCATTAAAAGCACCTGGTTTTTCTTTAAGTTTTTTTGTGAAGCGTGCATGCTTTTGACTTAAGGATTTGTGCGGAAATGGGTTCGTTTTGCCTGCGTTGCCTCTGGAACCAATTGTACAAAGCTTTTTCCATCCTTGGATACTCGCAGACTTTTAAAGTTACGCGCTTTCCCGGTCCAGACTCAGAATTTGATACGAATTTGTTAAGCAAATGTTTTCTCTTTTTTATTCTGCTAATGCTTGACTTGTTGCACTTGTATGTTTCACAAAGCAATTTTACTGATGCACCGTCACTGAATTTCGTTAAAATCTCTGCCTTCTGCTTTGTAGACAGTTTGGGAACTTTTTTGACGATAGCCATGATTTCCAAATTAAAACAAAGCAATTACCGACCGCGAGAATATTTGCTGAACACTGGTAAATTAAAAAGCAAATCATAGAGGAAAAAGAAGGAGTTTAGTGTAGTCACACAATTTCATGTTGCCCACAAGCTACAATTCGGGTTAGGTGGGAAAATGTGGGTAAAACACACGCAAACCCTCTCATCTAGTTTTAATGCTCATCTTTGCTTTGTTTTTGATTTCCACAAGATTATTCACGGACACGAAATAAAAAATAACAAATGGGTTTTGGAAGAAATACGAGATATTTTCCTCTTCGTTTCTTCTTATTCCTTTATGACGCAAATACAATGCACCTACGATCTATGAATGTTAAAAGTTCTGAGAGAAGTAGCTGTTAAATAACTGCCAGTTACAGTAAAACCAAACAAAAACAAAACAAAGATAAAACGAGATAAGAGCATAGATGGAAAGTTGCGTTTACTGAGTCACATTTTTTTGAAAAGTTGCAATTACTGAGTCACTATGGTATAAATTTGGGTGTTGTTTTAACCGAGATATTGCGTTTATCGAGAGTTGCTTTTACCGAGGGCGTACTGTACAGAGTTTAGGATGAATCATACTACTCCCACTGTAAAACACAGCGGAGGCAACTTTATGCTATGGAACTGTATGGGGCCATCTGATCTTGGAAATATGAATTTTGTGAACGGTACGATCAATCAAACGTTTAACCTGGATATTCTTAAAAGAAATATTAAACAAAATTGCTGAAAAATTAGTCATTTTATACAATTTTGATCTGTATCAGGACAACAATTCGGAGCAATGTCGGCTTTGGGCTATTTTTAACTGTCCAAATGCTATTAAAACCCCCCTTCAGTCACCAAACTTAAACCTAATCGAGCATTTATGACATCATCTCACAACCAGAGTAACATTGCGAAAGGTAAAGTATAACAAAGGGCTCCAAGATGTCATTATTGATGAATGAACCAAAATTTCACCCACTTTTTGCAAAAAATTAGTGAAAACGATGCCGAAACGATTGCGAGAAGTGAAAAGAGCTACAAAGTATTAGCGCTATGTAAATTAATTTTTTTGAAATTGATCACATTAAAACAATTGAAATCATTTCAGATAAAACTGCGGTGTGCCCTAATTTTTTTTGCGCTATTTTGGTACTTTAGTGAAAAATTTTACGTTAATGTTGTGAAATTTGTTTCGTTTCCAGTTTTTTCCGATATTGCTCTGAAAGTAAACATGCAAAACTTTTAATTTAATGAAAAAACACCATCATTTTTTATTAAAGTCGCATTAAAAATAGGTTTTTTGTTCATACTTAAGAAAATCAAACATAACAACAAACAACTCTACACAACAAGTCAAACAAATAATCGGACAAAATAGAAAAATTTAATAAATCATATATAATTTTTTTTAGTACTTAGTTGCAAATCCTTTTGACTCAATCACTGCTTTGAATCGCTTAAGCAGTGATTAAGCATTGATTAATCGCTTAAGCATTGATTCATCAGCTTTTAAGGGTGGAAACATATGTCTCACAACAATTGGCTGTTCGGAACTCAGCTGGCATAATACTGTTAGATGAAGAGAAAGCATTTGACGCAGTATGGCACGATGGCTTAATTTACAAGCTTATTACTAACAAAATATCTTGGTATCGTATGCACATTATCCGTTCGTTTACACTAAATAGATCTTTCAGAGTAAAAGTTGAGAAGAAACTCTCCTAAGGGAACCTTATTAACGCGGGTGTTCCTCAGGGCTCAAGTCTCAGCCCTTTGCTTTTCAACTTTTATGTCGCAAATTTACCCCTAACTCCAGGGTGTCACATCGCTGTTTTTGCAGATGACACAGCCATTTTCCAGAGGCGAGGCGTGAGTGATTCACTTAGTCATCGCTTGAGTGCTTTGATTTATATCTCATGTAAAAAAATTATACACAAATTTATAAAAAAAAACGTTATATTAAAGCTTATTGGTCAAGTTTATCGTTCTATAATTCATATAATATAAATATACATGTATACTACCCTACTAAGCATAAACGTTCTATCTGCATTTTTCTCATTTTTGAGTTAACACCGGATACGAAAACTACATACTCTATTACATCTTTCTACAAAATTTGAAAAACCTATCTGCTGTTAAAGTATGTTAAAATCAAATTACGAAAAATTAATTTTTCTTTCAAAATTTGCCATCACAAACTGCTTATGCTTCCTCTTAAATGGAAACAGGAAATTTGATTTAGTTTCATGAGCATTTATTTAATTTAGTGAGCAAAATTAAAACTTGATTGTGACTTCACATATACACTCAAAAAAATGTTGCTGGAATTTTACCCTTATAATAGTAGGAAACTGGTTTCCTACTATTAAAGATGTAAATTTACAAAAAGAATATTGTTTTTTCGACCAAATGGTGTAATTTTACCCTAAATAATCATGCAATTTTATGGCTTTGGCGCAAAAGTGAATAGCAAACTAGTAAATTTACACTCTTTTTGCTTCAATTTACAAAAAGCTGTGTATTATTCAGCTGATATGACGTAAAAGTAATTCTTCAATGGAAAACTGTTTGTTATATGCATAAGCAACCAGCAAGCTATTTAAATAAAAATCTATATTACTAGAGTAGAGAAGCTATCAATTGAAGAAAAACGCGCAGATATATGGCCGCTTAAATTATCTACAATAGAGAAATATAAAACCCTATATTTCTGTTTTAATGCTTCATAATCTAATTGTTTTCGTGAAGAACTGTTTGTCATTCTTTCTCGAAACCAACTTTTTGGCGATATTCACAGCTTTCATTTTCTACGAAACGCGCTTCAACAACTTTTCGTTCGCAGTTTACACAATGCTGCAAGCCCAATCTACTTCCTTTCAAATTTGTCGCTATTTGCATTCGGGAACATCATTCATTCCCTGAGATAAAACTAAATTCAAAACTTGCGCGTAACAATGAGTAAATAACGCCTTTGGAAATGTTTGTTGCAAGCCATTCAAATGATCCGACATCACATATGCACCATCATAAGTTTGGGCAACAAATTTGTCTGATATTTTGAACGCTATGGCAATTTTAATAACGTGCAAATATAATCCGTTCGATGCTCGATCAGCACTAACAACAAAAACCCAACCAACCTCTCCTTAACGTATCTTTCATTTTTATGCACGTTCCTCAAATCCAGGGCTGTGGAGTCGGAGTCGTGCCCCTGTATATTTAAAGCGGAGTCGGAGTCGAACGCGACTCCGACTCGAATATATCGAATATATCGAATATATCGAACGCGACTCCGACTCCGCTTTAAATGTACAGAGCCACGACTCCGACTCCACAGCCCTGCTCAAATCAGTTCATAATTGAGAGCGGCATTTCACGTCTGATGTTACATCAAGCATTATTGAAACGCATTCAGTCTCATCGATCTCTGACGAAATCTTCTCGACCATCAAATCACCCATTATGTGTATTTGAATAAGCTCCTTTTGGATGTCACTTGAAGTTCCTTTAAAAACAGTTGCGCTCACAAAATGTTCAGCTAACAGGCGATCCCATCTTTTCAAAAGATTTAGTGTTTCTGTATAGTTTCCTTTTTTTTCTAGGACGCTTCTGTTTCGTCATGCCCTCGGAAAGGAAGCTCTTGCTTAGCTAAGAAACATACAATATCCACCAACCTTTTCAAAATTTCCCTGTTTTTCATAACTTTCTGGTTATGCAACGTATTGCTGATCATCAGTGAGTTTACGAGTCCCTCATCTACTCTTTGCTTCCCAAAGTTATGAAGAGTTATCGCAGACTGAAAATGTCTTTCAGATTTCTCATGAGCTCTTGCTGGTTTTGAAGGCCCACTCAAATTGGAAAATCCGGAAGTTACTCATAAGTTTTTGGTGGTGGTTTTACCATACAAAATGCAAGGCCAACAGAAAAATGTTCCTAACTTCACACTACCACTCAACCATTTATAAGCTTCATAGTTTGAAACTGTAAAATGACCCATATACGTTTTCCCCCTCTCAGACACATTTGAAAATAGTTTTGGAAGTGGAGGACAAGGGGGACCATTTTCAATGGCTATTAGTTTTTCCTGGAACGAAAATGAACCAAAATGTTTTGTTTTTAAATAAAAACAAATTTCCTGTATAGATTCCATATGTTGTTTTTAGAAACACAATCGAAACTGATTTTAAGCACTCAACCACTAGAACAAGCAACTGAACTATTAAAATCTGAAATTTATTCACTTATATAAACCACAAGTGCAGCAATCGAATACAAAAACATTGTTTTGATAAGACAAAAATTATAGGTATTTCTATATATTGTACCGGAAATTCCAAATTAACTTCATTGCGAAGCAATTAACAAGTAAATGAGTTTTTTCTTTAATTTGTCATTATATAGAAAATTTATCACAAGCAATCTACGAATTAATTAATTTAGTGTTTTATCTATAAAACCATCAGAATAAAAAAATTTCTTCCAGCGAGTTTTCTGTACGCTTGTACCTATTATTTTTACCAAATTCACTTAGCAAAAAAAACTGCGAATTTTGAAGAACAATGGTCACAAGCAAAGGTCACATAATTTTCAATCGTTACTGGAATGGATTCGATTTGGGTAGCGATGGGAAACCCAACGGAAAAAGTAGTGAACCAGAATCTTTGTATTTCAAGTTAGGGATAACAACATTTCAGCTATATTCCTAGTTCATTTCTATTTTAATTGTAAAGTCTAGCAATGTGTTTTTGTATGCTTACTCCCGAATGGATACAAAAGATGGCTGAATTAGTCCATTAATACATTTCCATACTAAGCATTAACATTCTATTTGCATTTTTCTCATTTTTGAGTTAACACCGGATTCGAAAGCTACATACTCTATTACATCTTTCTACAAAATTTGAAAAACCTATCTTTTGTGGAAGTATGTTAAAATCAAAGTTGAAAAATGCACTCTCCATATATTTCCAGCACAAATAAAAACATAAATCATTGAATATCTCGAAAGTTACTAAAATGTAGATAGAACGTTCATGCTCAGCAGGGCAGAATGCTTTTCCCCACACTCGGATAGTATCAATTGCAGGATTGGAGAAACGAAGAAGAAACGGCGTAGGAACGATAATCTGATTTTTCATCTACCCCTGTTCGCGTAACGTATCCTACTTTGACCGATGCGCTAAACTTTCCGATGAGTTGATCATCATAAACACTCATGAAAAGGCGAATGGGTGACATAAGAGGAAATATGAAATATGTTTCTGAGTTCAACTTGTTGCTTTCACACTTCGAAGCGAATCGATGCGCTGAATTTGCCGATGACTTGTCCGCGGCAAATACTTAAGGTGGGTGCAAACAATACGAAAAGCGCCTCAACGAAAATTAGCGAGCTCGGATGCGCAAGTTTTTCGTGATATGTTCCACTTGTCTTTAGCCTCCGATGTTTGTTGAAAATCGATGCGTTTGATTTTCCGATGACTGCGTTGAATGTGTGCTGTGATGGCAAGTAGTAAAAGAAGTGCATGGTGGAAAGCAACGATTGTCGCTTGGTCATCGGCGCATCTACCGATGACTGGACGCTTCGCCACTGCCATTTTCGTCTGTGGTAACAGTCCTGCCCAAATTATAAATACCCTTTCCACCCAACTAAACGAAATCCATAAATTCTATTCCAAATGCAAAATTAAGATTAATGGAAACAAAACGTAGGCTATATTTTTCATCCAGATTTTTACTTCCACAGTCTGTAAACCTGCTCGGACACGAGACAAACTGGTCATGGTGCATAAAATATCTAAGAATCAATCTCGATTCCAAGTTGACTTTCTATTCCCATACTGAATTTTTAGTACCCCATAAGACTCCTCTATCATTTGGTGAGCGAAAATTCAGCTTTGTCTCGGGAAAATAAATTACACCTCTACAAAAACGTAGTTTTACCAGCTATGACGTATGCTGCGCCAGTCTGGAACAAATGTGTTAATAAAAATTGCAAAGGGTGCAAAATAAATGGCTCACTCTCCTGCTCAATAAACCGTGGCACAGGTCAACTCGCCTCATTCACCAAATCGGTGGTATCAAGCTCGTACAAGTAGTCCTCAATGATCAAGAGCATAGATTTATGTTGCGGCTAGCCACCAATGATAGCTGACAATTGCCAACATCATCTTACTTTGAGATAATTTGAAGTAAGATGTACACATAAGATGTACATTTGACCATTTCACCGCCCTAGACTTCAGAAATGTTTGCCGCCCTTTTCGTGAATTATATTATATATAATAATGCGTGATTTTTTCAATTCCCTACAATATTTCGCTGTTTTTCGTTGCACTCGAGCTCACAAAAGAGGAATATCAGAATAAAACCGACACCGGTTTGGTGGTAAAAATTCCTTATTATTGCGCCCTTGCCACACAAATAGTTATTAAAATACACACACGATAAAGAACACAAAAATACCTAAAAAAAAAAAAGATCCCAAAGTACCAATTTGCAAGGTTCCACCTTGCAGCCTTGTTGCTATATGTGAAGACTTCCGACGAAAAGAAAAAAACATACAAACAATTGATCATATCATCAATCATTCATTTATCAATCATTTCAATTATACCCTTCTTTTTCACGCATTTACCTCTGACAAGCTTTTTGTAAATTGAAGAGGTATTATTTAGGTTTATCTTAGGATCTTTTTAGGTTCTTTTTAGATCTTTTTAGGTTGTTTTTAGGTATTTTCAGATACTCTCTTGGTATTTTTTTTTAGTTATTGTTGAGTTTCTTTGATCCTTTACCGTGATCGCATTTCGTTATTTATTATAAGTCAAACTTTTCAATGTCCAAAAAAAATCATCGGAGGTGAATTTGTTCGTGCATTGTTTTTTTTTAAAGAATTCAGCTCAAAAAGAAAAAAAAGAAAATTAGCCGCCCTAGGTTCGGGTCTACTGGGCTTAGTGACAACAAATCACCCCTGAAGATGTAAGTTTCAATCACTAAAACTAAATGTGGGTTTTTTAATTGAGCTATTTTTTCGCCCTTAACACAATAAATCCAAAATATAATTTTGCTAACTCTAACGCTAAGTTATCAGATGGAAAACAATGATGAAAAGACGCAAGTCTGAACTAAAATTTGTATAAGCAAGTAGTCTATAACCATAAATATTGTCATTAATTAGCCTACATAGACCCAACCTTAAACTAGGTCTAAATTATTATAACATAATTGAACAGCATGTCCATGAGCCGCCGTTGTCCTGCTATCTCTGCCGAACGCATAAAGGGCTCATTAGAGCCACTCGTGCGTCCGATTCCCTCTCTCAGCCCATTTTCATGTCCGGCTGTCTGTGCTCAAAACCTTGTCGTCAGTTCCACAACCCGGTCCCTAAATGACTCAAGTCCTGTCTCCTGATATAGAAGAGAGGTCCTCGGTCACTTTTTAGAATGTACAAAGAACTGAATATATTTCCTGGATACTTTCATTTCACATATTGCTGGAAAATTCATCATATCTTCTTAGATCATTTAGTATGCTATTTTCTGTACTTGATTTCTTCTGGGTCCTGCTGACTATAATTCTTTGTTTTCTAAGTGTATGACTCCTCACTTCCAATTGCAAAAATTCTGAAATCTATACTGGACCCAAGTGGGTCTTGTAACGATCAGAATAAACAAAATCTCTTTGTTAAGATAATTTTAAAACGTCAGATACTTGCACAGTTTCAATTTTGTATCGATAGTTAGAATACATACGTATGTAATTACATTCAATCCACTCCTGAAAGCTAATCCCAATCAACATTTAACCATGAAATTTCAAAACAAGACAAAAAACCAGAATTCATACAGCCAATTTAATCGATGTAATTTCTCTCTAATTAAAATCCGATTAGCGAACAATATCCATCCGACTAGCAATAAGCTCTACAGTCTACCTATCCTACAGTGCACCTTCCTTATGTCTCAGCACTGAGCACGAAGCAAAAATTGTGCTTTGTCTAACCCGGCTACGAAAAGAAGTGACCAAGTGACCAGAAGTCGTCGACATGTACATACCTACTCGCAATGATTGCAACGGTGAAAGAGTTCAGGCGTGCATAACTAATCGTATTGACCGGCTCAAGGGAACTCCTATAGTTTTAGAAGTCCAACAGGCCAGGCTCTACACCTTCATAATTCTGAATTACTGGAGGTTTATAAGGTGGAACACTTGGCGCTATCCGCAACATGCATATGATTCATTTCGAGAAAATCTAGCCTCGATGGAATCGATCGACGTCAAACGACGACGTTTTGCACTAGATAGTTTATCTAGTAGTTGCATTGGATCTATTACGACTGCAAGTTTCGAGAATAGTATGTATAGTGTCTGCAAGTTGAACTAGATGAATACGAATTGCAGGGACTCTGGTTGAGTCAACGGCGCTTAGATCTCTCTGTTGTCTGGATTTATGTTGAAATCTGACGACTTTTGTAAGTTGCAAAGGAACAAATACTCGAGATAATAATTTCAAAGAGCTTAGTGTTGAGATAATAGATGTGGATTAACCCTAAGATTGACTTCATTCGGCATTCGTCGTAAAAATCTAATTGAAATTTTAAATTCCACGCATCGGAGGTTAATTGAAATAAAATCGTTAATGCATCCATAAAAGAATGCATCTATGCCATTTAACGGTATGTATTTGGTCACCCAAACCATTTTCTAATCGAAATCTCCTGAAATGATCTGAGGAAAATTTACAAAACCTGAAAATTCGCAAATCTAGACTTAATTCAAACCCGGCCTCAATTCAGCATCAAATGCTTTAGACAGCCGAACAACAAAATGTATTTTACCAAAGTCAGATAGAGACTGTATCTGGAAGTCAGACATGTGTCTAGGGTAAATCTACTAGATAATAATGAAATTGCCTAAATATGTTTGTCTTGTTCTACGTAAACCAGTTGCGATAGCTGAAGATAGAAAATTTCGATTGGATTGCATTAGTCATAGGAACACTTGTTTAGTAGGGAATACATCCATGTTTTGTAGTAATTCGTTTGTGACTTGCTGAAATACTAAGATACGAGTATGGTATGTAATTTTTGGTGAATCAGAAACAAACAAGTTGTGGTTGGATTTTGCTCCAGATCTGACAATCAGATGTCAGACTGGTATGTGGGTGTCCCCGGGAGGGCAACCAAGTGTCGTATTGGCAGGTAGAATTATTGTCGTCCTAGAAGCGTTGAATTCGAGATTTTAGAATTTTATCTTTGAAAGTTAGGTTTGGACCAATTTCATGTGATTTCAGTATTTTTAAACCAATTTATCTACTGTTTGAGTGTCGATTGGTCAATGACAAGAATCTGGTATGTATTTAGATCCTCGTGGTAAATATTAGTTTCGAATTGAAAACTGTGTTTTCGAAAACCAAAAAAAAAAAATGAAGCCAAAAACTTCTTGTCTTTAGACTTAAAAAATCGACTGAACTGATTTTTCCTGAATAATCTAACTGTTCCGTTTTTTCATTTCTACTTATGTCATCTCCTGATTCATCCTAGATTCCCGATCGGAACGAACTCCCCATACAACAGTGCATTCACTTTCGGTCTGAGGAAAATTCTCATCTACCCTAATTCGCGATGATTACCATTTCCTGCATCGCACATGTACCGGCACATGCATCAAATTCGAAACGATCGCAAATATTCTATCAACCAGGTAGACAAAAAAATAGGCACCAGGCAATACCACCAGCAGATGTACTATGACGTAAAAGTATGCCGGGGATGCCGATAAATTGTCCCTTTTGGTTTTCTGCCCTTGAATCCTGGTGCAATGCATTATAAGCATCAAATTAAGGTTGATTTTCATTTTCAATTGTAATTCACGTGCAATAGCATTTGATTTTACACTCAACTTGATGTTTGCCCGAGAGAGAGTGTACATCTGTGCAGTGTAACTTATGCACGTAGCTGCTATATACATATGTATGTAGGTAAAGTACCTATAGTTACGCAACGACAACATAGCTTTGATTGAACAATAGATGGATAGTACTGCATATTTCTTAACGACGTCTGTGCAGATGTTATGAAGATTTTTCAAGACGTCCGTGTATCAAGGAATACCCTATCAAATTAAGAAGAATACTTTCGTTGCAACGTAAAGAGAAGATTTTAAGGAAAATGGTTGATGGATGATGCATTAACTATCATGGCTTCATCCGTAAAATAACTTATCTTTTGTGATTTTTTGGCTCGTGCTAAAAGAGTCCATTGTGTGGGAATGCACCTACGAAGGAAGTATAGAAAATAATTTCCGTTATTAACATGAAATCGGAGATGTTTGACTGCACCTTTTAATTGCAAAATTTACAGTAAATATATCATTCATACCAGTACCTCGGTTTGTTTTGAATGTTTCCAGCTTTGCTTTTAAAAGTTTTTCATTCATAAGCGCAGCGTCTGTTAGATTTGAGACTGCCAAAATGTTCCACGTTGTATGCAACACGTAGACCAAATGGGAGTCAAACTCGAAATTTCGATTATTTTTAGAATTTTGAAAATTAAAGTCCGAAGATTTCATGTATTGTGCATTATAAGCGAAAAGATTCTATAGTGGAAACATTAGTTCGGACTTTTTTTTTGTAAGGACACACAATAGCGATGCTATATGGATGCCTCACTTGCCAAATCGATTAACTCAATTTTCTGATTTCATTAAATTTTACTATCAAAGCACTTAAGAAGCTCCTAACTGTATATATTCAAAACAAATTTCTCTAATAATAGGTATTAACACCACTAAATACTTATTATTAGAGAAATTTGTTTTGAATATATACAGTTAGGAGCTTCTTAAGTGCTTTGATAGTAAAAATTTAATGAAATTCAGAAAATGGAGTTAATCGATTTGGCAAGTGAGGCATCCATATAATGATCGGTAATTTCAATTTCAGCTGTAATGGAGGGCTCACAGAGCGGGGTAAAAATTCACACTAAGGATTTTCGTCCCAAAAAATAGTTAAGTCCAAAGATAATTGCTTAGTAATGGTTTTTAGTCCAGACAGAAAATAATCAAGAAGTTTTGCTTTGGAATGCAACCAGAATAATTGGAGTGAAGTGTAGAAAAAAGTTGAGTCGGTTTTCACGAAGCATCTGCTCATTTTCGATGATTTTCAAGCCGTTTTATAAACTCACGAGAGTTCATATAGCCTTTGTAGGTCACAAATATGTCAAATCCAGGATATCCTGCTTTTATTAGAAGCAAGACTACTCACTCGCGACTAAACTTGAATGTAATGAAGCAGTCAAAAATATTCATTGCATAGGCCACGAATGCTGTCTATTCTTCGTCAGAAGTAACATTTATGCTAACTACTTCTCTCCCCGCGTCTATTCATCTCATCTGTGTTGTATATTATGGCAGGTAGTAAAATATATTTATGTAAAATAATTAAAATATTTATTACCAATCCAATATACATAATTTATTTTCCGACGATAAATTAAACAAGCGATTGATGTGTCTATTGCTCTCCATAAAAAAGACTAGGCACGAGTACAGACCTATTTCCCCTTTTCTAATAATCTTAAACAGTTTCGATCTCACAGTCATTCCAACAGTAACATCTATTCACTTTTACCAATTTACCTTGAAGCTCTTATGACCTTCTTCCTGAAGTTGTATCCTAGATATCACTTTTAGACTTTAATAATATCTTTTTGGGTTCCTCTTTCTATTTTGTTAAATCTGCTGCTCTTTTAAAACAAATTATGCTGCCTGGTTTAACGCTGACACTGAGGCGAAAAACGATGCACGTAGTAAATACAAAATGAATATAAGAGGATCTGTTCCGAAGTGAAAAAATGTGCAAAGCTCTCTCTCTCTCTATGCACACTTACATCGGTCACCTATCCAATCTAATCAGCCTAAATACTTTGGTTCGTACATTCAATCTCTTAAAAGCTCCTCTGGTATTCATAACTGTATGAAGTACGACGATATAACAGCCTTCACCTCACAGGATGTTTGCGAGGTCTTTATTTGCTACTTCTCTTAGTTCTTTTCGCAACAAATTCTACCTTCATCCGATACTTCTCTTCATTTATTTGCAACATTATCCTCTTTTCGTACAAATCTTATTGATGTCGAATCTGTAATGTGCTTCCTTGATAGGTGCTAGCATTGGTTGTGGTTCGGATGGTATTCCGAATATCCTGGCTCTTGTGTGTTCCTCTTTTAATTATCTTCAATCTAAACATTACTTCGGGTAAAGTTCATTCTCTATGGAAAACGGCAAACGTTTTTCCCTTACACAAACATCTAATTTTCTCTGATTATTAGCTCTAATATAATATTGAAAGGGTGGTTAACAATAGAGTCTACCCGTCCGTTCAATCTTTTCTTGCTCCAGACCAGCATGGGTTAATCAAAGGCAAATCTACATTGACCAACTTGCTTTTTTTTACCAAAGTGGTTGCATCTGCCTCGGTTCTGCAAAAGCACAGCATAATTTATACAGATTTCTCTAAAACTTTTGACTCTTTTGACACGATCAATATTGTCACTCCTGTGTATTCCTTTATAAATCTTTCCAACCCTAGTACTTCATCCAATATACTCCTTTCTTTTCAGAAATCCGCTATTTTTTTCATCCTTAAAGAGAGAGAGAGGTCCTACATTTTTAATTATCGCCTCATATCTATCTTAGATTTTTCCAGGAATCCCCCCGAAAGGGAGGTTTAAAACAAAGTATATCTGATAAGTGAGCCTTTTTTCGTTGCTGAGCAAAATGGAGTCAATAAAATGAAGTCAACTATATCCAATTTAATACCATTCACTGATACTGTTCCTTTCGCTATCGACTTGCAAGTTCTCCTCTCCAAGATACTAGAAGTTGGTTTGTTGTCTATGCTCCTCTTCACTCTGGATTTTCCTCTTGCCTATGTCACCGTGTTTGCTTTGTTACTTTTAACTCTTGTTCCTCGTTCCACTTTTTTGCCACTACTGGTGTTCCATAAAGCTCGATTCCTGGTCCTCTAATTTTCCTATTGGTCATGTACGATTTTTCTTCTCACTTCAATTCTCCCTGTCTTTTGTACGCTGACAACCTGTAAATAGTACAGGGTGTCAACGGCAGAATTCGGGGTTTAAATTTGACTATTTAAAAAATCGTTTACGAGATGAACCAAGCAAAAACTTGATTCGTAAATGAGTGCAGACGTTTACAACTACAGGTTCCGCTATAAATCAACCACGTGCTGGCCCAAGCAGAGCTTCAAAAACGGAAGAAACACAAAATGAAGTTGTAGTTAGCTATCGTCTCAATCCACGCTTATCAATACCCAAAAGAGCAGTGACCTTAAACGTCACCAAATCAACCGAAAAGCGGATTTTGAAGTGTGATCTGAAATCCTATCCCTATAAAATCCAGACAGTGCAGGCAATAAGGGAAAATGGTCTCAATTTACGTAAAAGTTTTGCTTGACAGTAATTGAGAGTTTTGGCACTTTAAATATTGTATTTTGGAGTGATGAGGTACATTTCCATTTAAATGGATACGTGAATAAGCAAACTTATCACTTCTGATTACCTTCCAATCCCAGACAAAAACCGCTACATAGCCCAAAATTGACAGTGTGGTGTGCTCTAAACGGAGCAATCGGGCATTATTTTTTTTGAACATGCGAGAGGTGCAACGACAACTGTTTTGGGTAAGGTATATCAGCAAATGATTTTCAGTTATTTTATACTCCAGTTTCAAGAAGATCCTACAGCTCACGAAGGTGATTTCAGCAGAATTGTTTCCCCAAAAGTGTTATCCCGCATTGGTGATATCTATTGCAATTAATTAATTTCAATAAAAACATTTTGACCAAAATGTGGAAGTTTTTTATATTTGATTTGGAAATCTTAACTCTGCTGTGAGGCACCCTGTATATGGGTTGATCGGGTCAGCAGATGACTGCTTTCAATTGCAAAATGACTTACGAGCACTGGAAAGTTCACTCAGTTCTCTTCCTTTAAATGTTGCGAACGCTCAACGTCCTATGCATGTAAGCTAATCCTTATCACGTTTTGCTATACTATTATTTGTTCATCCCTTGCCTTAGCACAGGTAAAAATTTCGGGGATTTTGGTGTAGTATTTGATTCGAAACTTTAATTTGATTTGAAATCCTCACTGTCATTATGGCATGCGTTTCATTACACTGAAAACCACTTCCCTCGTGTCACAAATAGTGTTTTTTGGCGAATTTATGCTTTTTTAAATTCATAACAGCTCTATGATTACTAGCCCCCGCTATTCAGTCCTCGTTTGTAATTCGAAACTTCGTTTAACTTCAGCATACAGTTCGCGTGCACTACTTATTCTTATTCGCCTCTTTTAGGATTACTAAGACAACATAGTAATCTATATATCCTTTCAACATATCCATTTTTTTGAAAACGTTTTAATAGTAATGAAAAATAATAAAGAAATAATGAAAAAATAAGTGTAGTACTGAAATAAAATCAATAAAGAATTAATCCCTAACTTTGTCCACTTTTCTTCAAAATTTTTGTCCAGTTTTCTCAGTATTGATTTTCTTTATATTATGCTATTTATAATTTACAGCTTCTATTTGATAGTTTCATTTTTTCTTATATCTGATTGTTGAATTTATTCTTTGTCTTATCTTAAATCAGGTGCAAATCCGTTTTTGAAATCAATAAATAATTAATTTTACTCAGCTTGAGCAGGGTCAAGGGTGAAGGCAGTGTCAAGTAGTGTTGTGTTACTCATACAAGATGCATGACAAATGTCCCATTCAGATCTACAAAATGTCACATCACCTCAAGCTTCAAATTTGTACCACCTCATTTTTTTTGTCATATTGAGGTGAAGCGATTGACTTGAGGTGCACCTCATTTTTTGTCATATTGAAGTGCTTTGGTTAATTTCGAAGCGATTGACTTGAGACTTTTGAGGCGCATCAATTGTAATACTCAATGGGAAATGTATGTACGCGAGACTAGTTTGATTTGTACCACCTCATTTTTTGTCATATTGAGATGCTTTGGTTAATTTCGAAGCGATTGACTTGAGACTTTTGAGGCGCATCGATTGTAATACTCAATGGGAAATGTATGTACGCGAGACTAGTTTGATTTGTACCACCTCATTTTTTGTCATATTGAGATGCTTTGGTTAATTTCGAAGCGATTGACTTGAGACTTTTGAGGCGCATCGATTGTAATACTCAATGGGAAATGTATGTACGCGAGACTAGTTTGATTTGTACCATCTCATTTTTTGTCATATTGATGTGCTTTGCTCAACTTTGAAGCGATTGACTTGTGATAGTTGAGGCACAAGGATTGCTGTACAAGGGGAAAATGTATGCATGCAAGTTTAGTTTTGAGTTTAATTTGCACGATACTTAAACAAAAAATTTGGTGGTAATTAGCTACCATTTTTGGGAAATTGTTTAGTAGATTAGTAACAGTACTGCTCTTCTTAGCATAAACGTTTTACCTACATTTTTTTTCATTTTTGAGTTAACGCCGAATTCAAAAACTACATACTCTATTAAATCATTTTCCAAAATATGAAAATCTTATCTTTTCTGGAAGTAGGCTGCAATCAATAATGGAAAATCCCCTATCTATAAAAAAACGTAACCAGTACTTAGCATAAATGTTCTATCCTACCGTAGCGGCGGCGTAAATGGTATGGGGCTGTATGGCTGCCAGCGGCGCTGGAAACTCATAGATAATTGAAGGAATGCAACATGACACTTCATTTGAAGTATGACATTGTACCACCTCAAATTTGAAAATGAGTAACTCATACAAATACATATCAATATGACTGACGACCCAATACTAGTGTCAAGCAATCTATTGCAATTTCAAGATTCGATTTATTGCACACAGAAAAACTAAAATGAGATCACTGATCATGATCTTCGTCTTCTGAAGCTTGAAAATCATTGTATTCATGGTCCTCTACTGTGTTGATCCACTTGCTATGTCGTTGATCGTACTTATGTCGTAACTGTCAATTCCTGAACTTCTGTTTCATTTATTCCCTCCTCAGGAGCTCCGCAAGGTTCTATTCGTGGCCCTCTATTATTCCTGCTGATTATGAATGGCCTACAATCTTGCATACGGTGTCTTTCAAGATGTTCAAAGTAATCGGGACGTTTGACGATTATTATCAGAACGAATTTTCCACAACATAAGCCATCTCCTCTCTAAGAAACAGCGTGGATTCATCAAAGGTCGCTCTAAATCTACAAAGTTGGTAGAGCTCGTGAATTTCGTTTCTAGTCCGTTGGATGATGGACAACAAGTTGACGTTATCTATACGGATTTCGTTAAGGCATTTGACGGAATCAATCATGGTGTATTGTTTGTTAAACTTCGTCAAATTGGCATTTCTGAGGTTCTACCTTCTTAGATCTTTTCCTACGTTGATAATCGTGCTTTTCGGGCACCTTTAAGGGTTGTGTTTCCTCAAGATTTTATCCCTTACCTGGTGTTCCCCAAAGTTCCATTCTTAGTCCTCTTTTGTTCGTTTTGTTCATTCATTACCTTCCCAGTTGCTTCAATTCTATTTTCCTCCTTTACGCATATGGCTTTAAGGTATTGAGATGCATTTCATTGAATTTAGACCAACTGTTTTTTTTAACTGAGGGTTGAAAGAAAGAAAATGTGGAGTGTTTGGTGGCAATAAATTACCCTTAATATTTCGATGAATATTTAACTAGATTGGGTGGCAATCTCAAACGCTAACTTAGTCCTTGCGTGATATGCTGCACGTAATATTTTAAGATAATCACATCAGCCACATCATAGGTGACTACATCAAACCATTCGTTGGCATCTTTTCTCGTAAATGCATATCCGCCAAGTTCAAAAAAATCCTTACATTCTCAAGTATACCAATCCAGCTGAATTCATTCCAACTTCTCGGTTCATGCATACGGTACGCTCATCAACACTACGCAGACAGGAAATGTTATAAAACAGCTCGCAATCGATTTTATTCGCAGTGAACCAATCAATTCCATTAAATTCCAGAATTACACCTTTATTTGAATATTGTCTGCTTTGACAGTGAACCGCACTCCAGAACAGTCCATGTGGCGCAACAGATTGCACGAATTATATCTTTACCTGACTGTCTGATCGATCCAAGTTCAAGGCAAAGTGCTTCTCCATGGCTTATCAGTTTCGAGGTGCATTTGCAACACATCTCAAACATCCGAATTCCATTCAACGAGCGCACGGCAATGATTCGACTCAAGTCCGTATTAATAAACCGTTGGCCTGGCCAAGCACTGAACAAAGTTGAAATTCTGTAATCAATAATAAATATTTAAATTGCAGACATGGTTGGTGCCTGATCGTCGGTTGCTCTTGCCCTCGGCGTATGTGAATCAAAAAGGTGCGCCATACTTTTTTGTTTATCAGAGTAGCCTTGAAAAATTGCAAATGCATTCGATCGGATGTGCGGATGAGAGATCCAATAAGATTTGTTTGGCTGAGATTTAACAATTTTAGACCAGGTAAAGCCTTAAGATACTGCATCATCGAATTCGAGAAAAAAATGATCATATTGCAGACAAGTGCAAATTAAAATCGTACATTTCTAATTGTTTCAACTAGGCTGCAAGTGACACATTTAATTGATTCAAACAAAATTTCTACTAGTCGTGTGTAACATCCGTAATGTAACGGTCACTTGAAACTACTTCACAAAAGCTTAACAATACTCCACCGCACAATGATAGAAATGATGATTGTCTGTGGTCGCTTGGCCCATTCACCAGGCAATGTGTTAATTTCTTTATTTCTTCGTGTTATTTGTGAAGATAGCACACAGCACGTTCACCTATCTATCTAATCGTTTTGAATAGAAGAAATGAACAGCTGAAAATATAGTTTTTCTATGGAATGAATTTCTAACCAAATGTTTAAATCACTATTTAACGAAGCCGTTGAAGATGGGAGTTTGTTACTTTCGGCACAAATAGATATACATTTTCGGATTTGATTGTTCTCCAGGGATATATTTACTAGGACGCGTGTTCAGATCAATTTGTATTTGTTTAGCATTTCATCGATATTTTTTTTCTAATTATCAACCATTCATATCACCCCAACTAGTCCCCGTTATTTTTCCGCACGAGAAAAATTCTTTTCAGCCATTATAAGTCTTAACTACTACTCTAAACGCTTCTGCATATGATCACATACCGTCTTCAATATTCTGGAATTCGGTGCGCAGAAGTCCAAAGCAAAGTACCATCGAAACCAATATAGACCACAAGAGCTAACCGAATAAGTAAAAGAACAAAACCATGAAATGAAGTTCACCTGTTCGAAAGATTCATTTCGCAGACAAGTGGGTGTAGAATTTGGACAAGGAACAATAGAAGTGCAAAACCCGTTCCAAACCCGAAAAAAACATCGCTTCCAGAAATTCGTTCAACAAATGAACCACAACTAATTCCATTCGGTTTGTGAAATGTGAGATGTTTTTTTGTTGCTATTTTTATTGGTCGTCTAGTGGATTTTTTCCGATGAGACAGTGGTTTAGAACATAATGTTTGAAAGAGCGGTGTCTTGTTTTTATTTGAAGGGTACATATCTTTCTAGGTGGAACTAAAGGGATTTGGAATGTACTGAAAAAAATGCAGGCCGATTTTAAAAGCTCTCTAACTATATGGAAATTAAGGGACAGCTAATCTTTTGTAACAAATTCAAGAGTAAACGAAAAATACCCAGATTATTTGATGCATGTTTGGGTATCTATAAAAAGTTTTAAAAAATAACCTTTATTTTTAAATTATACATACATATTTTGAACAGTCTATATATGGACTCAAAAAAATTAACAATCTTTAATCTCTAACAACTACTTTCCAATTGAGATATTATTTTTTTCTATCAAGAATATTTCTCTTAAGCCCACTTGTGTATATAAATTTGTTAAGTGCTGAGTGTTTGTCGAACGTTTTGGATTGTGTGTGTATCGACATGTATGTTTTTTAAGCGTATCCGCACATGATTTTAATTTAGTAAATACAGCAATTATAGTAAATGTGGTAAATTTAGTAAAAACAGCAATTGCAGTACTTATAGTAAATAGAGCAATATATAGTTATCGGTTGATTGCAGGAACTTATTAATGCCAGGCGATCTTATAATCGACAACTCATTGTAGGGGGTCGTCTGTGTTTGCGGCTGATTTTCGAACCTTTTTTTGGTACTTATTACGATTTGGGTTATATTGGGGTAATATTTTTTGTTTATTCAGCACATTTAAAAGTTAAAATCAAATTTTTGTTATTAAAAACAAATTTTTGATAAAATTATATCTCCGCCTTTGCGACCTCAGGATGCCGTTGAGTGAACTCTTATTAACAAGCCATCTCCGTCATTTAAAACAGAAACATTACAACATGTCTTTAATTGTTATCGTGTTACTTTGTTATCGTGCTACTATGTTTGGAAAAAGTGTAACTATATTTGGAAAAAGTAGTTTTCCGCGAATTTTTTTTAAAGATCGTAAAGTAAAGTATTTGGTTCGATACTTTCGATTGATTTCTTAAACTCTTGCCGTTGTAGCGATTTATGAAAAAAGGGGTGGTTTGAAGGCTCCTGAACTGAACCGAAGTCCAGAAGAGGGCCTGCCAGGCAAGTATAAGGTGAAAGCGAACCATCAACAGGGGCAAGTCAAGTTGTTTAGTTGACGAGCTTCCAAGCCACTCCTTCTTTCGTAAATTGCTACAAATGGCGCCCAACGTGGGGCTCTAAATCTTGTTTTGGGTGACCCCACCCCAGTTGGAACAATAATTTATGAGCATAAGCTCATGACTCCTACAACTTAACGTCTGAATCCTACATCCATTCCAACTAACATGTCCCTGAATCGCCACCCTTGCGATTCTTATTCTTGCTGTTCAATAGAACAGAATAACTCTCTTAGGACATGTATAACGATAAGCTCTATCTCCCACTAGCCGC
This sequence comes from Nemotelus pantherinus, assembly GCA_963978885.1. Taxonomy (NCBI): domain Eukaryota; kingdom Metazoa; phylum Arthropoda; class Insecta; order Diptera; family Stratiomyidae; genus Nemotelus; species Nemotelus pantherinus. Next base: position 29,165,155 of record OZ022266.1, on the reverse strand, counting down.
GACCCTATCCCTCCTATCTCGTTGAATTCAAATCCTTGTAGTCTACCATTGGGTAGCTTCCGTTGTGTTATCTTTTTGAGCTTTTTGGCTTCGGGTGGAACCTGGAGTTTGGCTTCAGACAACTAGGTTTGGTGGTTTACCGCCACTCCTAGTCCAATTCATCCGAAGAGTCCCCGCCCCTCTTTATATCGAAGCCACACCATTAAATTTTTCTGTTGGTGCCTAGGGCCGGACAATTTTTCCGGGGTTTGGTTCAAGCTATTGTGGATTACGTGGGGTTCTGCGTGGTGCTACGTGCCTTCCGCTTAACCAGATCTTCGGGGAAGATGTTGGGTCCTGAACACTCAAAAATTTTGTTTTTGCTCCCTTGCCTGTCTTTCGTAAATCGCTACACCACTCAGATGGAAAAACACGATTCTTGTGAAAACTCGCCTAAAAATTTGCATTGAAATAAAAAGTGGTTAATGAAGACTTCCAAGACCCTAGAGCTCACCTTCCTCTTCGTAGAGGTGTTTACGCTGTGCCACTTGATCCTCCTTTTCTTGGATTCTAGTCTTTTTGCCTGGCCCGGGAAAACTGCAAGGCAGTAGCAACAGACGCGTGTGGAAAATTCGCTAGTGGCCATGTTTCACGGCTCATAGCTCACAAGCTAAGATACAAGAAGCATTCAATGTTATATCTGCCTAAGGGTAAAAAACACCGCTGAACAAGTCCAGATATGTTCATGCGCTTAGCTATGTTTCTTCATGTGGGCTGGGCATGTGGGTCTTCATGTAGGACCTACTCTAGTACCATAAAGGCATTGCGATATCCTACCAAGCAAAAAAGACCCGGAAAATTCCCATCAAACGTTCTGTTCCTTCACAACAATGCTCCAGTTCACATGTTTGCAACAGCACAGGCTGTCATTCAAGACTGCGGGTTCCAACAGCTCAACCATCCACCCTACAGCCCTGACTTAGCCTAGAAACTTAAAAAAAATTCATTCGAATGTAACGATTTTCTAGTGATGAAGAGGTCAAGGAAGCTGTGGCCACTTGGCTTGACAAGCAATCAAAAGCATCTTTTCCTAAAGGTTTAAACTCATCACAAGAGAAGTTGACCAAGTATATTGAGCTTAGCGGAGATTACACTGAAAAATAAAAATTAATTCTTTTTACTCCAATGTCTTTTTCTTGTCTAGGCTGATAAACTATTAAACGCTTCTCGTATATTGTCCTAAATTCTTTAAAAACGACATTTCTTACACCTTCCAGATTTTAATGAGTTTTAAATTTATCGCGGCGTAAAATACTGGTATTTATTTGAATTGCTTTAAAAGCCATTAAGGTGTTTACTTCTTATTTTGCAGCTGTCAGCTCTTCACCATATTTTTGTGAGTCTTATGATAACATGCTGACATTATCTTTAACGAGCTCCTGCCAAATATTTGTACCTCTGATCGATGCTAGGCAACATAAATTAGATCAAGACGAACAGGTTACAGCAAAAGCCATTCTCGGCTGTAAAATGACAATATCTTTTATAAATTTTGAGGTTTTCGCACCTTTATTTTAAGATTGGCAAAGTATGTTGTATTAGTAAACTAAATCCTTCAAATGAAAAAATTCACCCAAAATAATGGAAGGTTACTTCCCTCAAATTATGAGCATAATTTATAGCCTCGAAAAGAGGAGCTTGTACCTCACCACAAAAACGGACTTGTATTTCAGTATAAATATTCACTTTTAGATGCTGAGTAGTAATAGTTCTACTTAAGTCCATCTTACCATTTTACCTACAGAAAAAAATCTGCAGCTGTCAAATCTGTTAAACTTCCAGGCTAATTCAAATCTGAGTTTTCAGAAATTATTTAGTCTCCAAAAATGTCGCTTAGTATCGGAATACCGGCGCATGCAGTGTACTCAGTAAATAAATCATTCAAAATTTATTGCACAGCAATTATTGAAAATTTATTTATTTCAAAGATACTGTTATTTCTATTATTGATATTAAGTTGAACTATTAATATTTCGTGCTTCTTCCAAGACTGCTGGAAAACCGTGAAATTTTTTATTCCTTGATGCTTTGCTTAGTGCATTAAATCTATTTCACATAAATATTTAAGGATATTTTTTATTTCTGGGGATGCAGCAAAACCATAGTGCTAGGTAATTTTCAAAATGTTTGCACTAGCGAATTGCTTGGTGGGCACATTGGAAAAATTATGTGTCAACTGTGGTGAAAATCATAACGCATACGATAACCTCTGCCTAAAGATATTAAACCGAGAAAACAACTTAATTTCTTTGATAGCGATAGCGATAGTAGGAATATAATTTGAATACTGTGACTAACATTTCGATGAAGATTTCCGCCTCTTTTTTTTACTTTTATTGCATAGTATAAATCGCAAGACAACATTGTAAATTCACTTGGAGGAGCTATGTTTCTGATTATGGACAAAATAAATCACAAAGTGAGAAAAAACACATTTTAGTACTTCATAATAAGTAAATCTTGAACAAGTAACAGTTTCGAAGTCGATTTGTAGTATTGTTTTTCAAACCAGAAACCTCTACTTATATTTACCTCAGCTTTGAATTCGTATGATCAGTGAAAAACTAGTTAAAACACAAAAATCAACCCTCTCTAAAATACACCAAAAATTTCAACACCCAATTGAAAATGTATTGAATCACTGCCATTCGAAACAGGTCAACTTCAATAGTCTCACGTGTGTGTCGATCTACCGATCATCGTCTCGCAAGTGTCCAGCTTGGCCGCAATGCGTCATTCAGCACAAACCTCAATAATAGTACCTGTAACCATCATCATGATCATCACACTCAGTCGTCAATCTCTTTCTTTTCTGTTTTCAAACTCCAGTGACCATTGTTCAGCGCGCTCTTTTACCATCTCTTTGCGAACAGGCATTTTACCGGCAATTTTTGTAATGATGATAGTGATGCTAAGTAGCAGGTAAATATACGCTTAGGTGCGCTAAGCAGCCCAAGTGATCTTTGTCGGACCACTTTACAACACAACAGCACAACGACGTCTCCAGAAGCACCTGCTGCTGCTGCTATTGTTGCTGTAGCTCGTCTTTTGCAAATATGCCCGGTGTACTGGTGGACCTGACTGGGCCTGTGCCCGTTCTATTTACTCCGCAGCTACCTTATTAACAACGTCTTTGTCGCCATCGTTCACAGCTCGGATTGTTCGCACACATATTTTCACCTTTCTAAATTTTCTCATTTTTATCATATTTAGCACTTATCACACAGGCATTCTTATAGGAACTGACTCGTTTCGTATTCAAGTCAGTGCGCAATGGCTAGTGGCGGTAGTGGCCATGATGCCGATAGAAAGCAACAAAACGGTGTCTCATTGTCAGTGGCTACTGTGCACCAGCTTTAGATAGACTCCACAGACATGTGATAATGATTTCAATGAGGTATAAGAAATGCAGTTTTTTCATGCGTTTATGTCGAAGAATGATCATAAGTAATTAGAGTGACTGGTTGAACGTGGGAAATTCAAATAAAGCCGTGTGCTAATGCCCAGTTATACCTGCTCTCAAAGGTGCGTCATGGTGTGATATAACAAATCGTTTAAATCTGGAAGTTGAACAGTCGTTCAATGGACCAAATAGGGAATGCATGCGAAAGTACTGTCTTCGACAATTATTCCGATTACTTCCTACAGAACAAGTACCTACCCCGGTCTGTAACGATCAATTTACAAGTCATTTTCTCACACTTTGCCTTCTCTAAGTGTAAACTGGACCCGCACTGCTTACATGGTTTGATTTGATGATTTGATGGGAACTACTATCAAAATGAACCTGGTTTTGATCCTGATGCAACCGTGCACCCTTCATTGCATTACAATATTAAACCTGATACCAAAATTTACCCACCGCATACAATGAGAATTGTTTAAATACGGGTGCAATAGTATTCTTCCTTGCAGGATTTTTATCCGATGTGATAGGGAACTTTTTTTCCTTATCTGTTGCTGGCGTTGCCAAGGGTAGATATGAATCGAAGTGATAGGGATCATCTCGCGGGATGAATTAAAAGGGCGAATGGTGGTAAATAGCAACTAGCATTATGGACCAGTGCTGCCATTTCAGTGTTGTTTGGATGCGATACAAGATAAAAATATTTCATTTTCACAATGACAGCTGTATCTTTTTTTATTACTTCCTGTGATCAAAGTTTTCAGCTATAAAATCAAGAAACTAAAACCATAGTCCTGAAAATAGTTTGTAAGTATTTATATGGAGAATGTTGAGAAAAGAACAGGACGATCTGATATGACAATGTCGAAGTCTTTTCATCCACCAACCCTTAATCCACTAAAGTCCAAACTTAACGGTTCCATCCATACCAAATACCATCAACCGGAAGGGATAGTAGCGTAGCTTTCGAATGAAATTTGATCACATCGTTACTATCCCATAATTGACAAGGGAAAAAATAGAGAACGGTACCGCATTTTCATCCGCATTCACTTTCACACAGTCAAAACTTTGCGGAAGAAGGAAGTGCTCGGTACTAGTGTGCACCATGAAGAGTGAGTGCATGGTGCACTTCAGCAGGACAAGCTGTTAGTGCAAAGGGTGATTTTCGTGGACAGTATGTTTTTCGATTGTACAACGGATTTATAAATAAAAGTGGATGCGGCGGCATATTGTCATTGTCGGCATTAAAAATTCAAGTGGGCAAACCGGTTGATGATGGATTATCTTGTTTTGTAAAATATGAGCTGCAGAGCTAGAATAATAATTGTTTGAATTTGATTTGAAAGGTAGGCAGCTGGTTTCCGAATCAATTTTGAATATTTGATGGGAAGTATTTTTTTTTCGAAAAAAATCTTATGTTTATTTGTGTCTTTGATTTTACTGCATGGCTGGGATATTTGAGTGGTTAGTTAAGAATTAAATTAAAATAATAGTCAATTTTTTTTATTGAATTGGTCAATATGAAGAATAAAACCATTTTCGAATCAATGGAGCTGATTAAGAAATCAGAATAGAAACGTTCGGAAAGTTGAATGATATGTGGGTTTAGCCAAGTGCGTAGCTGAAGGAATATATTTGATGATTTAATATGATTTTAATGACAACATCACCACCACCAAGTTGACGCTTAGTGTAAATTATTTAAAATGGGAAAAATATCTGATTTTTACACTCAGTATATTACATTAGGTAATATTATGCTAAAATTACGTTTGTACACAATTCCTTTTTTTTTTTAAATTATATCTCATTGATGTTTGAATACCATATGAAACGATGTATTCTTCAAAAATCAAAAATAGGAAAAATATTTTGAAGAAACAATATGTTGAATTAATAAATAGACTATTCGAACCTGCATTAAGAGATAGATGAGAACTTCCGAAATTCTTAATATGTCTCCATAGGACCCTCCGGTTATTACGCTGTGTAGGTTGAAATTATCACTTTTTCGTGATCATTTTCAACTTTCGTTTTCTTGAACTATTAGTCGAATCGAATCTCTTTTTCCATCCAAAAATGTAAAAGTCATTGACTTAATCAATGCTGTAACCTCTACTATCTTTATTTTTGTTACCATCTGAGACTGAAATAAACATATCCCCATTAAAAATCTGATCCTGTCACCGATGAAATACCGAAAATTGTATCATGTTTACAGCTGTAAACCCATTTACTGGAGTTTATGTGTCTCCATAACACATCAGTTAGTTCCTCCGTTGCTTTTATGCAGAAATCTGACACCCGGAAAAATATTAATCTCAATGCAGAATTCATAATTTTGCAATCCTTGCCAATCACAATAACATATGTGTTCGATTGTCATCTGCGAATAGACTTTCATGCCTCCATCCAGAGTCCTTTTTTAGGAGTTTTTAGGAGAAAAACTTCGAAGAATAGTGGAACTAAATGTATTACCAAAATTTACGATGTCTGAGGGCTAAGTTTTTTCTGATTGACTCTGTCTAATTTAAAATTGAGACAAAAATCTGTCTGACCAAAATTATGTTTAATAACAAATTGTTACCTACGCGCACTTTGTGTTGCTGCGATCCTGATGGTTTAAAGGGTTTGGCCACTTTGACCACTCGGAAAATGCGTTTTTTATTTTTAAAAAAATCATAAATGCTAAATTATAAAAGAATCAATTTTCTTTATATTTTTACATAAGATAGATAACAGTTTGGATAATGTCTAACGTAATTTTTAATGAAAAATATGAAAACATGGTGGCGCTGTACACATTTTTCCGGAGGCCCACCCCTCCGCACAGGGTTGGGTGACACAGCGCCATCTACATCTCCGTTAATTTGCATCTAAACAAAAATAAGATAATTTGTGGACAGTGAAGTTACAAGAGAGCGTAGCGATTTATTTATCAACTTTTTGGGAAATTATGGTGAGTCGAAGAATAAAAGTGCATTTTTCATTTAAATATTACGACAAAACACGTCAATAAAAAAAGTAATAAAGTAATCGCAAAAATCCTACACTATATTTTAGCTAATGTGTCCAGAAGTACTTCAGAGCAATCGGACTGATAGTTAACGAGGTTTCGATGACCTCATTTCGGAAAATGTGGTTTCGAGATAAAAGCGAAAGGAAATAAGTGTGCGACTATTTCTTTCTTAGTCTGAGTCTTACCTTCTTTCAGCGACTCCTGGTCTATACATTTCCTCATCAGGAGCTGATTGGGCATTCTGGGCTTCTTTTTGAGCGGATCTCCATGCTTGACGTCCTGTTTTTGAGTTTTTCGAAAGTTTGCTCTAGGAGTGGTATATCTGAGCGAACCGCGATGTCAACAGCCCGCAGCAGCCTACTTTATTACCAAAATATATCTGTAACTTCGACAATTTTGCGATTTTCAATACCACCAATGAGTTAAAATTTTCGCAATATTTCAAAGTTTATTACAAAAAAAAACCAGATAAGTGGTAAAGTGAAGAACGACGGTATTCGTGTTCTTGTTCAAACATTAATAAATAGATCACTCTGGGCCGATTTTATCTATGTAGTTTGGTGTCATGTATTTAACTATAACTTTCGACTTAACTTAATATTTACTTCTGTTTACATTCCTTGTTATAGTTTTGCCTTTGTTTGTGAACATTTCTTTGCAGAGTTTAATTTTGCTTTATCTCAAGAAGTGATTTTCTTATGCTTTTCTTTAGCTGTGAGGTAATTTTTCATGCTAGCTTTAAGATGGGATGCAAAATTCTCAGGCCTTACGCGTATAAATATCTTTCTTTCGTCTCTTTCGTCTTTTAACTAATCTTCGAAGAACATTAGTATTAACATCAATTCATATATATATATATATATATATATATATATATATATATATATATATATATATATATATATATATATATATATATATATATATATATATATATATATATATATATATATATATATATATATATATATATATATATATTGTTACATCCGACAAAGCTCTGCCGAGCCGTCGTCAATGCAGCATGTTTAAATTAAGGAATCATAGTAACTTACCCTGCGTGCCTTGGCCCTCCGCCGACTAGCTCAGTCTGGTCGTGGGCATTTGGGCTATGATACCATCGTGCTACGGCACGCCAAGGTAACAATATATATATATGAAAAAATATCAGGTACGCGCCATCCGATTGAGCTGAAATATTCAGGATACATTGGGCTATATGCAGAATAGCGCCAGGTTTTTCAAAACGTTAATCATCTTTAATTCTTTGGCGCCGACGGCCATTTTAGTGATATTTTAAATATACCTATTATTCTGTCAACAAATAACTTTTGCAAAAATGAAGTCTATGAAATGAATTTCGAACGTGTTTTAAATGTGAATATGATAATATTTTTTTTTGAAATTTTTAACCTTATGTGTGCGCTAGGCGCCTAAAACCAGATTGGGAAAATTTGAAAATTTTTGATTTCCGATAACTTTTGACCAGATTATCAGATCATTACGAAATTTAAAGAATATATTGATGTTATTAAGTTTTAGACTCGTGTAATTTTATATGAACGTGCTGGCATTCCCACAGCTACGGCAGGCTTTGAAAGTGAAAACCGTCAAACCACCGACTCTCCTGAAAAATTTTCGTCTTCTACAGTGAAAACCAACTCATATAGAAATCTTATGCTTTGTTCATACAATTAAAGCAAAACTTATGAATTTTCACATCGGACAAGAACGGTAACCCCATCTCCAATTTACCTATATTTTAACCAACAAAAACTTCTGTTCACGAGAACTCACGACCCAATTATGAGATACAGTTGAAATTCACAGAATGTATTGGTGCTAAGTAGGACCAGGTCTGATAGAAGCGATTTGGAAATGCGGGCAACTCTGTGCCAGTGGTGCCATATTGAAAAATTATAAAGAAAAACAAACTGTTTTTTGCCCCATGAATTCTGATTCAGCTTACAGATTTTCATGAAACTTACACAGCAGCTAAGCCGTGTTTGGTGAAAATTTGATTGAAAAACTCGGTTGGTGTTGCCAGTTATGGTAATTTTGGTCTCTTGGGTTTTGAAAATTCGCTCAGGAAAATAAAGCTATTTACTCTATGAAATCAAAACGAATTTCATATACTAAATGGAACTAATTATAGGCCTTATTCAGAAGGAATCTGGTTAAAAAGCCATGATAGGGTTGCCAGCTATTGTTGGTTTTGTATTTACATATTTGCAATAAGCGATTTTATCGCAAAATTTTTAAACCGTAATGATCTTGTAGTGACAACAAACAACAAATATTAAGTTTTCGATAATTTGAAAACTTTTGCGACTGGTTACCCTAAATTTCTATTTACCCCTTTAACTTCCAATGCAGTCATCCAATCAAAATGAAATTCGCAGGGTAGGTTGATTTTAATGTGAGCCAGGTGTTTGGCTTTGATCCTAGCGAAGAGTTGCCTGCGCGAGGCGTTGTTTTACTATTTTCGTATCAATAAATGCTTACATTAAGTATTCATGTCGCGAACATTACAATGAAAATAAGTTATCAATGTTTAAATTTTCTGAGCTGTAGAAAATTTTCGGTACCAAACATCTTTCGTTTTTTGATCCCAAACATGCCTCTATCCCTGTAACTTTTAGCGAAATCATCGGATAACATCGAGATCGATAGAGTCATTTGATTTCGACGTGAGGCAATTATGACTTTTAGTTGCAGTGGTGCTAAAGTGTTGCAAGCACTTTTCTTTGTTTGTGTTATATTATGCTGCTTCCAAAGTTTTGCAGTGTTTAGCTTTCCTAAATCTAGAAACTCATTTAAGTGGTAGTCTTGAAATCCTCTCCACCCTATGAGATTAAATGCATTGTTAAGATCATAGTGGTTTTGCCCTCAAAATAGGTTGAAGCACGTGTGGTAGAATATGCACTCAAAATCTGCACAATTCTTCTATTGTTCATAGAACATAAGCATTTCTTGCGGTTTTAGAGCTATAGAGTTTTTTAGCTTCATGTTCTTTTTTTCAAATAAACAATAGCTTTAATATAAATAACATTAGTATAAATCTTAGCATTAAGGATCTCTATCAAACTCCTTACAAAGAACTTTACGTCACATTACTTGCCGTAATGCTCATTTTAGTGATCATAGTGAATTATTAACCTGAACTTAGTAAATTATTAACCTTTTTCGACAGTCTCTGTTTTAATAGTGCTGTCTTGATATTTTACTACTTCCTGACAAATGTTGTTCGTCGATTTACTTCAACATTCTGCCTGCAAAATTCTAGCGATACCCAAGGCTTTTTGCTGATCAAGATACTGTTCTCAAAGCTAAAGATGCAGGCCGTAAAAAATATATTAAGGATTACACAAATCCTTCTTATTTATAATAAATGTTTTTGGTCTTATATTCATTTTCTGAAAAACTCCCGCTGCATTCTAGGTATTTCCCTATTTCCTCCTGCTTTGTTCTTTCTCTGCACTAACTCTTTAAGATCTGAAATGCTAATAAATTACTTTGATTCAGGTATTGGCTGTAACTTAGATGACAATACCAATATTCAGCGAAGTTATTGCAATCGCCCTTGTATTTTTTTCGCCAATGATTTTTGTCATTATCCTACTGCAAAGTATATTTTCGTTTGAGCAAAAACCATCAATATCTTACGAATACGCTTAGCTGGTAGCGAGTCTAGCATGAAAAATAATCGTTCTATTTTTCTCCTTTGAAGTTTTAGTAAGATTTTTAGAAAAGTTGTTAAAATAAAGTCCTCCCAATAAATCGACCAATTTTTGCCCAACATTATCGTGAATTCTTAGAAACAAAAATCACCGCGAATTCATATTGTTCAGCCAGTCTGCTCTTAAGCTTCTTCGAGCAAGACTAGAACGTTACACCAATTTCAGTCCTTTTTCGTCTTAGTTTTTTTCATATATGTTTGATCGCACATGTATTACTACCTTCAATTTGAGTTTCTCTACTTTGTTCACTATACCTCCTCAGGAATCCCTCAATAGTCTATTTTTGGTCTTATGATACTTCTGCTCTTCATTGATGTTTTACTTGTTTCCTTAAAATTGTTTTTTCTTGAAATTGAATCAACCGGGAACTGTTTTAAATTGGCCTTTGTCCTTAAGGATATTGGTGCACTGGTAAAATCTTCCCGAAGTGATGGAAAATTAACTGTGCACGTCTATGCCTTTTCATATTGTCCTTAAAAAAAAGTCCTCTGTTTTTGTAGTTGCTTTTAAATACTTTGGCGTTATAATCTAATTTTGTTAACAAACAATGAACAACTCACCCAAGGCTTCTCGGATTCATAATCAGGTGTACTATGCCCTTCGTCAGAGTATTCGCTTGTTCGCAACGGTTTTTTTCTTCTAATCTATTTAAAAGACTTTAAATAAATAACTATAAAATGATGATCAAACAATTTTAAAAACCTCAATCGACCTATCTTTCAATCAATTCCTCCGCCCCTCTTTTCGCACGTCATCCATCTACACAGATCAAATCAGTTATTTTCCCAAATATCTAACTGAACCAACCTTCAAAGCTAATTGAATTGAACTCCATTGAAATTTATCACAATACACGACCTGTCATCAGTTGCGAAATGACTTGAAGTGGGCGAGCTCGTTGCCTGGTCATCATTAAGAGCACTGTGCCAACCCAAGTAATAACGTTCAGATAAGTGCTGGAACATTGATGCAATAACACCTGCAGGTAAAAGATGTTACATTAAATAATACTTTATACTCCGGCTTTGTCATATTTGTTTCATGCAGACTCGCAAAAAAAATTATATTAACTAAGATAGCTGAAAAGAGATTGCGAAGATGAGTACATAGGGCATGAGTTGGCAAAAAATTGCAAGTGAAATGAAATGTTTTTTTTTTGTGTAATTACACCTGATCTCTGTCAAGTGATGATTTTAAATTTCACCAGTTGATCGATGCAACTGAGTTAGCTGTCATAAATGGGTGTGTTTTGATTTCGTAGGCCGAAAAGAAATCAGAAACTCGGCTAGATCACAAAAGTATGTTGGTATTTTCATTATGGACGTACCTAGTTAAGACCGAAAAAAAACTGTTACTAAAAATATATTTTTGTCAATTCTCCAATATCAACTGACTTGAAAATGTTCATTAAGATAGTGTAAGCTACGAGTTGACAAAATAATCACCTACTAGCCAATAAGAAATCTAAGAAAATATAGGCAGATGAGACGGTTGCAATGGCCTTGGAATCATTTTGCTGGTGGTGACCTTCAGTGCTGCCATTTTAGCATTTTGAATGCTAGATCTAGCATTATTTTTTCCAAAACGGCATTCGAAATTCAGAGTTAGCATCTAGCATTATTTTTAGCATTTAAATTTAGATTTCGGAATAATTTGGCAATCATCTATTTACAATCTCGGACAAGCTCTGTTCGTGTACTTTCAGTCGCGTTTATGAAAGGAAACTTCCTGAATCATGTGGTGGCGGAAATTCATGAAAAATACAAAAACGCGCTCATGGCATTTTCGTAGAAGAGACAACAAGAAGTGACAGTTGTCTGATTTTGAAATAATGATAGTGATTATAAAATCTAAAATATAAAGATTATAAATTCATCTATATTGCTTTAAACATGGTAACGTTCAATTAAATCGTGATGATGCTAAAAATCAGTGATGTGGTCCCATCCATTTCTGACTCCCAGGAGCCTCGGGCATCTACAAGTTCAAGTTTACCAAAGTATGTGCATTCTAGTTAGATATTTTTTCTTGAGTAATGTGAATCAATTGTTTTGTTAGGGTTTCAAATGCAAGCAATCGCACAGATGACGCTGGAGAAAAATGTTCGTTATCCGACACTAATACTTTTTCTCCAATTAAAAATAAATAATTGTTGCTCTTTTGATTGTGAGATTCCAAACGATGTTTTGAAAAAATATTGGTAGAAATGAGCTTTACTCAAGAGAAGAAGATTTAGATATAACTGGTATGTCTGTAATAGATATAGAATCATTTTGAGATGTAAATTTTAAACTTCTTATTTGTTTTTGTTATACATACGAGAGTTGATCAATAAGTAATAATAATGAATATAAACCAAGGTGATTAAACTTAAAATATATGTATATTTTTCAACATAGTCTTCTAACAAGTTAATACATTTAGTTCATCTTTTTTCCAAACCCTGGATACGCTTAGAAAAAAATGCTTTATCTGGACTCTCCCAAAATGCCTCAACAGCGGCCATCACTTCCCGAATGTGTTGCTTGAGCCGAGGAAAGAGGTGAAAGTCAATGAGAGCTAGATCTGGCGAATAGGGCAAGTGGTCAAGCAGTTCGAATCCTGTTTCTTTCATTGTATCCATCGCAACTGCAGCCTTGTGAGACGGTGCGTTATTTTGAAGAAACAGAACTCCGGCTCGCAGCTTGCCATGTCTTTTCTCTTTAATTGCCTCACACAATCTTCTTATTTGGTCTACTTAGCAAGAGCTTGATATAGTGGCTCCCTTATCCAAATATTCCACCATAACAATTTTTTCAGCGTCCAAGAAAACTGATACGATAACCTTTCCTGCCGAGCTTGACACTTTAAATTTCTTCGGCGTCGATGAAGAGGGTCGCTTCCAGGTTATCGATTGCATTTTGGTTTCTGGATCAAAATGGTGGATCCAGGTCTTGTGCATGGTCACGAAATGTGACAAAGAATTCTCCTGATCTGCCTGGAACTTTTCGAGATTCATCCTTGAAATATCGACTCGTTTCTTCTTATGCTCGTCCGTTAACATTTTCGGTACTCATCGCGCAGAGACCTTCTTCATATGTAATTTGTTGGCAAAGATTTTTCGAACACTACCATATGAGATCCCTGTGACCTCAGCTACATGCCTGAGGGTCACTCTTCGATCCAGCAACAAGACATCTTCGACTTTGTTTACGTTGTCTTCAGTGAGGGATGTGGATGGACGTCCTTGGCGGTGTTCACCTTCAGTGGATGTTCTTCCCAGCTTAAACTCCTTGGCCTAGCGTGCAACGGTGGCATATGAAGGAGCAGAGTCCCCTAATGTTTCCACCGTGTATGCCTCTGGTAGACAGTTTTTTCAAACCGAGGTACTTAATGACAGCTTTAATTTCGTTTTTTCCCACATTTTGATGTTCTCTCTTCGACTGTTCGTAGTCAAATGAATGTAGCTCCCTGGAATCATGGTTCATTTATATGTTTTTTTTTCATGCTGACATAGTCAGTATATGTAGTAGTAAAAAATTTTTTTTTTTTAATTTTGTGCGAACTGGAAATAACCGATAATCATTACTTATTGATTAGCCCTCATATAAATGTACATATTGTTTTCATATTTAACCATGTTTATTTCAATTAAATAAGAAAGCATTATTTAGCATTATAATTTTACAAGATCTAGCATTATTTAGCATTAAATAAAATTGAATCTAGCATTATTCCAAAAAAATAAATGGCAGCACTGGTGACCTTTCTGCTCTGTCACTGACTCACCAGACCAAAACCACAGATGTTTGGCTATCAAGAAAACGTCAGAAATTAAAAATATAAACGAATTTCATAATTCTGGAGCACTCGAGGTGACAAAATCAATTTCCTCGTTTTCGCAAATCGTATCTACATTTGCATATCAACCGATATTTTCGGTTGCAATAACCACTAAACCATCATCTGTTGATTAATAGCATTTCAACCACCAAATCTGTTGCAGAATCGATTTCATAACAAAAATATCTGAGGATCATAGCACTAATAATAGCCTGCACTGCCACGTCAATCGCAAAATTCACTTTTTCCGTTCCAAAGAAAGACGAGAAGCATGTCGAAAGCCATGCTGGAAAAAATCATCGAAAATAACACAGAACGCTCAACGTAAGGCGAAATGAATGAAGCAACAGCCTTCACAGGGTGGTGAGATGAAAGAAGATTTTGCAATGGAATTTTATAGATCAATTGCAACGTCAATGTACAAGTACAGAGTGCAGCAAACTGACCCAGACAACAGGCTTAGCTGTAGGGTACTACAACTATATTACACAAACTCAAACTGACCTGCCAAATTAACTGCTATTTGGCCATTGCATTGCAATTGGAAAACTGTAACACGATCTTCACAGGGAGGCTGACAGTGCTAAAACTCAATGATAGTTCCACGGAATCTCGAAGCTGAAGCAAAGCTATTGCGGGAGACAAGTTAGCTGCCCACGAGACATCGACAAAATGAACAGGTCTCCGTAATGGAAATCTCTAATTTTTCTTCAATCATGCAAACCGAACATCACGTCAACCATTATGACCTTAGTCATTATGTTCAGATGGAAGTTAGCTATTTTTTGTGCTGGCATAATAGAGTGATGCTCGTTGAAATGTTGATATGTTTCGAAAAAGGTAGCGTAGCTATCGTGACGATGAGGATTAATGAAATAGGTACCGTCATTGAGGAGCTGTGAAGAAAAAGATATCAAAAAATCAGGGCAGTCATGCCAAAATCGTAGGCTTTGAAACAATGTATGATTGGCCTGATCGTCATGTGTTTGCTCAATAGATTCAATGAAATCAAATCGGTAATGTATCTTTGTTCGTGATATTTGGGGTAGGATGCTGGCTTTTGCAAGTAAGTTTGAACTAAAATATCTACGTTTGACTGTAAATCAATTTAAGATCACTGTCCAAATGATTTTCTTCGCCATTTTCGTCAAAGCTCTGGAATCTGAATTTCGATCCAGTGCACTTGCATTTTTTGTCGTCCTCAGAGTCAGAGTTGTTCCGTTCGAGCTGCAGTCGTTTCGGAAATTATAAGATTCGTGACCGTTTGCCCTGCTCATAGCTACGTTTGCTATATTTGTCTTCGAGGCATAGAAGATTATTACAAAAGAATGTTCCTTACTTGGAGCTACTACGACGACGATCGATTTTTTAGATAGTTGGGACCATAAACTAATATAAACGAGCCGTTAGCCAGCAAGTATGCAAACTATCGAAATGAGGTCAATAAGCACTCCGTCTTCACTCCACTCCGTTGCGGCTCATGACGGCTTAGCAGACGACTACGACGACGACAAGTTGCTTCATAGAGTGGGCTCTTCTGTATTCATTCGAAAACAAAGAAGTGTCAAGTACTCTAGTTTGGTTGGATATGATATGGTTGAAAAGTACGAAAAAAGTGATTTTAAGTAATGAATGGGCAGCTTTATTTTTTACTTGGAAGTTGAGGAAATTCAGCTCTTACCGTAGTATAAGTTGTTTTTTAAAATACCGTAGTATAAGTTGTTTGTGTCTTTTATTCATAATACGAAAAAGAAGAGATTGAAGGAGCATCAAGGTCGCATATGAGTAGATTTATTAAACGGAGATATTTTGGTAAAATAAGCCCAGAAGGTCTGGATTGGTGCGCGATATTAGACTCTATCTAAATCAGCAATATATTCGGGTTCAAGGCCCTAGCGAGGCCACAGCTGAGTCATAGGTTAAGTTTCTGATACAGGATGTGGTTTTAACTGTTGGCTTTCCACAGACGCTCCACACCGAAACTAGGAGACAATTAGTGTCAAAACTTTCTCGAACTTCTTAGCTAAATACGGGGTGAAGCGTAGTTGTACTCCGTTTTGTTCTCCTCAAGCTAACGCATCCGAGAGAGCAAACCAGTCCATCCTCACTGCTATTTGAGGTTCTATTGGGGTTGATCATCGCAATTGGGATGTTAACCTGTCAGAGATTTGTGCAGCATTTCCTAATGTTTCGCATGAGCCTACAGGATTTTGGCCGTATTCATTGATATTCAGTTAGCAGCCTACCCGACATGGCTCTAAATATGCGCTACTAAGATCAATTTTGAGGATGTATACATTTCTTTGTCATCAAATTTCGATCGATATTGATTGGCCCAGGATTGGATATAGAAGAAGCTGCTGGAAGCGAACGCCAAAAGAGTAAACCGATACAATCTGTGTAGCCGCGATAGGAATTTTACACCAAGACAAATGGTTTTGGTCATAAAGCATTCACTTAGCTATGCGGCTCACCGGTTCGCTGCCAAAATTACCCCGAAGTATATAAGGCGGGACAAGTGCCATACGAGTTGATAGACGAAAACTGTAAAGGAATGGACATGTATTATGCGAAGGACATTCAAACTTCACTGAAGAGAAGAAATAATAAAGATATGCCTGGCAGGATGAGACTTTAGAGTCCGAGTCAGGGTCGTCCCCACGAATGTCATGATACATTATATGCCTGAGCATCGTATCATCAGAATGTTCTAGGCTTTTATACATCTTTATGAATTCATAAATATTTATTTTTGATTAATTTTCATTTATTTTACAATAATAATTTCAACTCAATGTTACCTTTATGTCAACCGCGTAAAGATGTGAAGTTTCAAAGCAAACCTTCAAATTAAAGCAACTCCTCTGACGTTTGACTCCAAATAACAAAAGGATTCTGCGCATTCTTCAAATACCAATATGACGATCTAAGTATCTAGCATCAGCTTCGGGATATATTCAAACAATCTCTATAAATTATTCTCTTACTTCGGCGACAAATTGGAGGTCTATAAAATTAACGAAATAAACGTACTCCATGGGAAAGCTCATCTAATGTCCATCCAATCCATTTTAGCCAGATCAGGGTTAACAAATATCTCATACACTCTAGACAACAGCCTAACAAGTATCTAATCGCTCTATCGTGAAGAGTCTTAGCGAATCTCAGCAAGCTCTAAATTACTAGTAGCCGCTTTCAATCAGTCAAGTGCCTTACTACTTATCGCTTTCCTACGAGTTCGATATTTAGCTGCTAATTATCAGTTCGCACTCAAGGGCCAATGTTTTTCAGCTACTTCTCGGGTATTTTTGCTGCGAATGTGAGAATATATAGGTGCTCACATTCGTATATGGTTCTCGATGAGCTTTTCAGGTTATTGGAGCGCGAAATTAATTTCCACTATTTCATTTGCTTGCACTCACGTTGACTTTCATCTCAAATCGCAATTTATCTGTTTGCTTATGAAATCTTGCTGTAGTCTCGAAGCTAAACTGACTAATACCCGACCAGACACTAGTCTACAATAAGATTTGTTGATTTCGGAATGTATTACCGATTATTTCGACAAGTACCGACATCATTACGGAATTAGAAAGACAGATTGTCAGACCGTGAGTATTCACTTTTCGTTCGGGATCCAACTGAAAATCTCAACAATCCGTACGGGACAATAATACCTGGCAAATCTGGTGTCAAGTAGATCAAGCGGTGGCTGATTTTCGCGAAAGGTGTTGACAATAGATCTAGTGTGAAAAGAAATGATTGAGATTTGGACAAGTGTTTCGTGATACGACAAGGGACATTAGAAGATTTGGTTTGTGTTAACCCTGCAGCTCAGCTACAAAGCTAGTCATCGGGATATAGTCTCCAAACGTCCAAATTAATAAGTTGAATTCCAGACATGTTCACACCTCAGCTATAAATAAGATTGACTCCTGCTCATGAATCTGCACAGATTTCTGATTATACAAAACCCATGATGAACTTACCCACACTTACCCTTGACCACGATTTGATAATCACAATCGAAACAATCATCTCAAGAGAACTAATTTTCCCAGACAATATTTCCCTTAAAAACACAAATCTGCCTGCAATCATATCGAGTTAAGCGAGACTCGAACCCAAATCAAAACTAATTGAATAAAAGTGCTCGAAAACCGCAAGGGTTAACAAGACCAAAAACACTCATCGACCGCAACCTCGCGTACAGAGTGCATATTGTACGGATTCAAATATCAAATCAAATCTATCGCGCTATTCCCCCCCGGGGGCAATATCCGATGTCAATAAAATATCTGTAATGTGTCTACTTACGTTGTTTGCCGTCTGTAGTCTGAATTCGAAAGTAAAAGTCCTCTAGGCAAATTAGTATTTCTCGCGAATTTTTTTCTTGTCGAACAAATTGCACGGGAGGATTACGAAAATTTCTCACGGTAGCTGTTTGAGTATGAGTATGCGAGTTGTCCTCTGTAGTGTGTAGTTGTTGAAGAGAAACTAATTAAAATTGATGTTATTTAAATTGAAGTATTCGTAGTAACTTGTTTTGAATCTATAGCGTATAATCAAGATTTTTGCACCTTTCCGATGAAGTGTATGGTTTTGTTTGATTAATTTTTCAGCAACTTTGTCAATATGTGTTAATGAACTTTTCAGCATAATATCAATTTCGAGGGAACTCGTATAGTGCCATTTGTTGTGGAGAAGATTATTGACCTAGAGCTGTTTTATTGAATTTGTGTGATTCATTGTTTGGATTTTGGCTGTAGGGTTTGGATTTTACGAAAATTAGGTCCTTATTGATAGTGATTATATGTGTGCTTGGTGTTTTATTGAATATTTAGTGATGTATGTGGGTAAAAGATTGCCAAAAGAAACACATAAAGATGTATCAGCCCAACTGCTGAAGGCTACGTTCTACATTTTACGGTTTAAACTTTTTACAAATTAAGGACTGATTGTTTCAGTTACCTAGAAGATAAAGATTTTTCAATAAATAATTAAACATCGAAGATTCCAGATTCAAGATTCGATCGCAATAATATAATTGTTAGTTAGACGGTAGAAATCTCTGATTTCCACACAATACTTCGCAAAGTGTCTAAGCTGCCAATTTTATGCTGAAAAGAGTTGTGTTTAATATCGAAGTGCCTATTCCTACAGACCAAAGGTTTATTTTTCTTTGTTAGAATTTTTCTAGCTCAACGTTTTTTGTTGAAAAGTGCGTAAAAAATTATAGCGCCCAACGTGGGTATTGATTCTATATAATCATTTATCAGTTCTAGGCGAGCAAATAAATTATTTTAAACATCGATTGCAGTTCTGTTTATGTGTTGATAAATTTCGCTATAAGATCACTTTGACCTGAAAACTCAGAACATAAATCGATATACTTCCACAGTTATGATGAAATTCTTCATGGGAGTGGATGCGTTGCGTCGACCAAACAAAGAAAAATTCTCGGAGTCTGGGAAAAAATCATGGGAGTTTAGGAAAAATTCAGACAGTGGAGAAAAACTGTCGAAAGTCTAGGAAAAAATCATGGGATTTAAGCAAAACTCAGAAGATGTACAAAAATCTCGGGAACTTGGGAAAAAATTGTGGGTGCTAGGAAAAATCAGGGGACTCTAAAACAATTCTGGCAGTGTAGGAAAAATCATGGGAGCTTAGAAGAATTAAAAGATAATAAAAAAATTCTAGGTAGAAAAAAAACGTTGAAGTTAAAAAAATCGAGAAAAGTCTAGAGAGCCTAGGAAAAATTTAAAAATCTGTAAACTCTAGGAAAAATTCTAAAAGTCATAGCAAAAATTATGGCATTTTAAAAAAAATCAGGGGACTCTAGAAAAAAATGCTGGGAGTTAAGGAAAAAAAACATGGGAGTTTCAAAAATATCAGAGGACTCTGGAAAAAACTCGGGGAGTTTTAGACTAAATCATAGGAGTTTAAAAACACAAAAGACTCTAAAAAAAATCTAGGAGTCCTGGAAAATATCATTGAGCCACGAAAAAAAAATCAGGGGGTGTTGGAAAAACCTCAGGAATCTACAACCGGAGCTAAGGAAAAATAACGAGAGTTGGGAAAAATCAGAGTGGCTAAGAAAAAATCAAGAGCATCTAGGAAGAAACAATGGGAGCTTAGGAAAAATCAGGAGACTTTAAAAAATTCTTTGAAGGTCTATGCAAAAATCGTGGGAGCTTATCAAAAATCCAGAGACTAGAAAAAAATTAGGAGTGTGAGAAAAATCATGGAAGCCTAAAAAATCAAAAAATGCATCTGTAACGACGCGCTTGTTGCTTCCGTGTAACTGTTACACACAAATTTAAAGTGGAAAAACTGATCGTTGAATCGTGAAAATATATTTATATGGCTTTGATTTGAAAAACATTGCAATGGGACTCGCAAATTTTCAAAGTAATTCTGTCGTTATTTTTTTTATAATCACCAAACAAGATTTATCGTAACACAATAACAATAAAATAATAAAATATTTATAAAGTTAATAAAACGTCAAACAAAAATCACATAAAATTAATATTAATGTCATGAATTTCAACCGAGGATCTGGGTCTATTTCAATCTCGAGCTAAGATCATCTTAGGCCTTTCCTCGTCGTATTCATCTGCTACCATTCTATTTCTGCCGTTGACAGTAAGCTTCTCGTCTTATGAGTTTGGAAAAAATCGCTTGAATTTTGTCTAATTTGATTTTCCCTCTCCAGAAGTGATCCAGAAGCGTGTCATCGGAGGACCTCAGGGTTGAAGCTCTGTTAGTCACTAAACTGATGTGTGGATGACTCAACGGCGGATTTACCATATTAGCTGTCCTAGGCTTGAAAAAAATTGCCACCCTTGCTCCGCATGTAAGATTATAGTTACAATAAAAAGAACCTGAAAAGGTCTTGAAGAACCCACAAAGTACGTAAACCAAAATCTATAAAATACGAAAAGGATCTATAAAGAACCTAAAAAGTACCTAAAAGGACGTGAAAGAGCCTACAGTACCCAAAAATTTTATAAAAGTTGCCTTAAGGTTAGAAAAAATTGCCACCTCTACCGTACATGTAAAATTGTAAATAGTAAGTGCTTGTTTAATGTTTACCGTTTACACAACCACTCGTCTGGCTTTCAGCTTGGCAAAAGAATCAATTATAGAATCATAATTGATCGTTCACAGTAAGTTAGACTCAATTCCAAGTACAGCGTCCGAAAAAATTTGCCGCCCTAGGCTCCAGCCTACTCAGCCTTGTGGTAAATCCGCCCCTGGGAAGATGGAAGTAACATCAACGAACTGGAATATTTTGGCAATGGATTTTGGTTTAGGATATCTGCTTTGTATAGGTTACACAAGATAGGTGATAAATGCGATCCTTGCGGGATTCCAGCTTCTGTGAACCATTGTGAGGAGAAATGAATGTACCTTACATGCAAAGCTCCGATCTTTGGGAAGATTTCATGGATTTGAAATGAATAATGTTTGAATATAAATTCGTCAAGTCAAACTTTGTCAAACTTATTTGGCACGGGAAAGATAACCAAGCCAGTCGACTTTTAATGAGAATGT
The DNA here is from genome assembly GCA_963978885.1 of Nemotelus pantherinus. Classification (NCBI taxonomy): domain Eukaryota; kingdom Metazoa; phylum Arthropoda; class Insecta; order Diptera; family Stratiomyidae; genus Nemotelus; species Nemotelus pantherinus. The sequence continues at coordinate 29,143,566 of OZ022266.1, read as the reverse complement.
ATTCGACAACCATCAACATCGCTGGGGTTGAACAGAGTTGAGAAACTTGAAGAGATCTATTATTGTGGAAAACTTTCGAAGTCTTTTTCACTTAAGTGATCTTTAGTGAAGGAATCCGTTTTTCCAGCTTTGTCGTTTTCAGGCTGTGAATATATTTGTTTATTTATTTTATTTTGAAAAATAGAAAGCCAACATGATACATAAATACACTTACATTTAAGATTTTATGTTAATTACACATCATAGTTAAAGGCTAGCACAACTTTCATCCTAAAACAAGCAAATAAGTATTAGAAATTAATTAAGCAATCAGTGAACAAGGATACATGATAAAAGGTGGAGATTAAAATATTCCAGTATGAGAGGAAAAATGCGAAAATAAGTAATTGAAAGAGCTTAATAATAAAAACAAAAATAAGTGCTATTCATTATTTTGATGAAAAATTCTAACTCTGTTTTTGAAACCATTTACATTATTCTGAAAAACATCTACGCAAATGGTTTTCGATAGATTGTTGTACTGACGAGACATTTTGGCGAATGGAACATGTTCATCAAGATTAGTTTTCCAAGCGTCCAAATAGAGTGAATCATAATAACGTGCTCTCTAGCATAGTCTCGGAGTGCGAAAGTTAAGTTTAGGAAGCAAAGGCGGACAGTCAATAAAGTTGTTTGCTAACTTATAAAAGAAAGTAGAATTAACTTAAAATATTGAAGCTTCTCATATGAATTCACTCTGGTCAGTAAGTTTTCTTTGAAGCATGGGATATTTAGAAACCATATTTGAGCTCTTTCAATCTTTTCGATGTGAGAGTTATAAAAGGGGTTCCAAACAGGAGAGCAATATTCTAAGATACTGCGGACTAGGGACGTATATAAAGTTATTTTTGTTTGGCTATTTTTGAATTTAGAGGTACTCCTGATGACGAAACCAGCAACTTTTGAAAGCCCTTGCAGTTATGTTCTCAATGTGTTCGCTAAATTTCAGCTTACTATCTAAAATTACTCCTAAGTCATTCACGCTGTACATTGTTTCAAGCAAGTTTGCATTTATGCAATACTGAAACCTGTTACGAGCGCGACTTCTACTAAATGTTATTTGGAAGCACTTTTTAAGATTGAGATCCATTTTGTTCCTTTTGCACCAAATAACCACTCAATCAAGGTCATCCTGAACTGCACGAGAGTCAGTATCAGGGTGAATTTCTTTGAAAAACTTTAAGTCATCGGCGTAAAGACTGAAGTTACTATTTTTGAAGCAAGAAGCAATGTCATTTATAAAAATAATGAAAAGTATGGGACCCAGAGCCAAGCCTTGATGCACTCCAGATGTAGCATAGTATTCGTAAGATTCATATCCACAAAGAACAACTCTCATATTTCTGCAGGTAATATATGAACAAAACCAAGCTAGTAACAAGCTGTGGATATCAAGTGCCGAAAGCTTACTCAGAAGTAAAGTGTGGTCTACTTTATCAAAAGCCTTCCTCAAATCAGTGTAAATACAATCTACTTGTACATTTTTATCCAGAGATCGTGCTAGGGTGTCCACCTAATGCACAAGATTAGTTTCTTTCCATATTTTGGGAAAAACTCCTGAGCTCAAAGATTTATTGAATAACATAATAATAGGGTTTACAAGGGAGTTAGCACACTAATAAATAATTATTGGTTTTATTCCGTCTGGCCCAGCACTCTTTTTAATGTCAAGTTTTTTGAGTTTTTCAAGCACGACTTCGGTTTCAAAACATAATTTAGAAAGGTTGATATGGTGTGGGGAGGTCCTTGTCTCAACATATGATCGTTGGAGTGTGTTAAAGACGCTAACGAAGTGTAATGCAAAAAGGTTACACATAGAATATTCATCAGAAGACACTGTTCCATTGTGGTGAGACATAAAATTGGTTAAAAGTCCTCTATTCATCGAGTAATTGTTATCTGGAGTGTACCATTCACAATTATTACGCGTTCAATTTTGGTTACTTATATTGAAATCCCTCAACATAAAGCGATTTGTGGGCTCGGTAATTACGGTGCTGATTTTTTCTAAGAAGTGGAGGAGGAGGAAGATAAACTACGCAAATAGCGAGCCTGAAACACCTGGTGCCTTTTCCAAATTCTATGACAACCCAAATGTCTTCACACGAGCTGTCCCATGAAATCATCTTAAAGCAACAACCTTTTTATTTACGGCGATAAGAACACCACCACCGTCTAGTTCGGCATGAAAGCCACTACTGAACCTACCTCGCCTGAATACTGCTTATCTATCATCAAAAATCAACCATGTCTCAGTAAAAACTATTATATCAAAATTTGAGTTTAATATTTGACAAAAAAACGTCATTTGTCTTCGTTCTTAACCTTCTAACATTTTGATAGTAAATAGAGCATGTAACATGATCATCCAACATCAAATAAAATATTTTTATATATTTTATTTGAAATATTTGCATGGGCATCGAAATGTGCTTTTGTCTGGCTCAGTGCTGGTTAGCCGATTTGCTGCTCTTTCAAGTCTAGGATCTTTAGTTCCTCTAGCTCTTCTCAGGCCGGATCGCCCTGAAATTGAAGCAAAACGTGCGAAAAAACCGTCAGAATCAGTTACAGTGATATGCGGCGGATTATGATATGTAAGACTTATGAGATACATTTCTCAATTCGTTGTTCCTTCGTAATTATTCCATTTGATGCGAACATTTAAGAAAATTTAATATAGACTGATTTTCTTGGTTAACCAGTATGATATAAAAATCGAGGCGGTCGTGAACTCCTGACATATTTTTATTTGCGCTAGTAAATGTTACAATAATTACTGTAATACGAATATTTGAATTGCTCAATTCATGTAAATACTCCTCCTACAATTCTATGATGACCCACCTAACAACATTCCGACAAAATTCCAATCATCACATCACGAACGTCATCATGATTACCACAAATATCATTGCAAAATTACATGGCAGCCTCCGTCTCGCAAATCGCGTTCAATCAGCAGATTTTCAACATTTCATTGTTACGTACACCAACCTGCTGGCATGGCAACTATGACGACTACGACGACGATGATGATGATAATGATGATTTTTCAGTTGATCGTTGAAATATTTTCGCACATAATGGCACTAACATGCCAGTCCAGTTTCAATAGATTGCAAAATATTAAGGCCGAGAGTATTTGGTAACGATATCGATACCATCTTAATTAATTTCTTAAATCCGTGAATCAAATATTTACTCTTCTAATGAACGCAATTAAATTATGAGCAATATACAGATAATAATGAAATATTGAATTTTCTGGAAATTCGATCGTTGGATTGAATCGAAATTCTGTATACATGGCTCTAAATGATATAATGGAATTTGCAATGAAAATTGAAAGTATCTTTGGACTTAAGTTAAGTCAGATCGGCAGAAGACCTGTTAAAAGGAAGTGGTTAATTGAAAATTGTATTTTTTTAGTTGTTGGTAATGGGCGCAAATTGCTTTTGCAATAGTGTAGATCATCAAATAAAACGATAAAGCTTCTGTTTTTTTGGATTTTATTGAAGCTTTATTTGAGGCTATATTAATTTTCACTGAACTTTTCGATTCTCTTGGAAAACTCTCTGAAGGCCATAACATTGTTGCTTAGTCCTCATTGCCACCTAATTGGATCTACTTTCCTTGCAGCCACTAACTAACTATCTGTTACCCCGAACGAATTGACAGCATATTTGGAGCACTTGCAATCAAAACACAAACCCGACCCGATCACCAGTTTCGATATGATACAAGTTTTGTTACAAGTTTCGAGGAACCATTGTATTGTGGCACGATTTATTTTCCGGTGCAATTGACCAACACAACAACCGTTCTGAATGGACACATAAACACCTCTCATTATATCGCAGGCAATCATTTACTGATACGAGACTTAAGATTTATGTATCTATTTATAATTCGTTTACATTCGTAGTAAAACGTACGTTGTTTTGCAGGACGTTGTGCAGTAATAGATAAGCGCAATTGACCGTATGGGGCTCGATGTTGAAACTTGGTACAAGAAGTGAGTCGCTATGAGCTTGAAAACTCTCGTACTTCTCAAGGCCTACTTCACTATGGACTTAACTGATTTTCAATGTTTGATATGATTTTCAGAAACATACAAATTATGACTCATGTTTGAATCGATATCAACTTTTGGTCACGCACATTAGGTCAGAGTTGTATCTCTAATCCATCGTACCGTCTAGGATTAAAAGAGCATGATATGAACATTACCGGTTTAATAAACAACATAGAACTACTTTGGAGCGTGTTTTATCTGGAAACCTCTGTACGATAATAACATTTTGGTAAGTGTCCATTCGAACTGAATGCTCCAGTTAGCTGATTTTCAATTAATTTCACTTGCATCTATTCAACTGTCAGTGACAGTTGCACAATGTTTGCGGAAAATCATGTTTATTTTCGAAAAACATGAATTTTGCATCAATGCTACTGTTACTACTGCCGCTACTAGTTCAGCTTTGATTTTGCAATTTATTCTGATAAGAAATTACATTGAGAGCAAGTTTTGAGTGGGTGCAATATGAGTATCTTTAATCTGAAATTTAGATAAAAATGCTCGGTGGCTGGATAGGTGTGGATATTGTGTTAGGTATGAGATAAATATGAAGATGTGAATGATTTATGCATTATGGCAGTAGTATGCTTGAGTTTTCAACATTTTGGGACTAGTCAAAATGACAGCTGATTTGACACTTTGCAGCTAATGAGGGGAATCCAACTGAAATGTGCTTTTTTCTATTGGAAAATATTTGCCAAACTTCTAATTGAAATCACTTGTATGACTCTCAATAATTGTTCTTTCCCATTTACTTCCTGAAAATCATCAAATTATTGTTTTTTCTCTCTCTCAAAAACTGTCACAATACAGGCTCCACCCACACACATCTTAATATCTCTCGAACTCATCAAATTGGCGCGTGCTACTTTCAAAAACACTTCGAACAAAAAATCTGTTGAAACATCTGCACGTATCGCACGTTTCAAATTTCCAATATTTCAACATCAAATCCATGACAGACTCCTCGAGCGAAACCATGTATGGATTACAGGACCACTCACAGGTTGATCCCGACGACTACTCTTCTTCCTAGACGAGGGTGATTTCTTCGTTTTATTAACTGCAGAAAGTGTAACAGCTAAGAAGCATAGAGCGCAGATGCAAACACATTTTTCCCTGCCCCGAAAATGCCTAGTTTCAAAAGCAAACTGAAAAATACGTACTTTAGCACGTACTATTGGTTGCTGCATGCATGAATGTATATTGATGATTTCGAAATTCACTAAAAGCACCTTTGGAAAATATCGAGGCGAAATTGAATGAAGATTTTCGGTTATAAATAGACAAATGCACTGATGGAAAAACAGGGGTAAATTTTCGGTAATTTTGCCGTTCTGTGTAAGGAAACGTGTGTTGGCTTCTTGAGATTTCCAGGGGAGGTAAGTGCACTCAAATGTGCACAGAGGTGCATGTCTCCTTGGGGGCTCGTGACGTGACGTGTCTTGTAAGATGAGTTGTCCTATGGAAAAGGTAACAGCTGCTCGTGGAAGAGGGTTTGTTATGGGATTTCTGATAATTAGCATGAAATTTGGTGCATTGTATAACAGCGATACTTTTTACTGATTTTCGAAGAAAATTAGTATTAGACTCGTTTTACCGAAAATTCATATTTTTTTTTATATATATACGAGGGTTGATCCAAAAGTAATGATAATCAATACCAAGGTGATTAGACTTAAGAAAAATATTTATTTTTCAACATGGTTTCCTAACAAGCTTATATATTTAGTCCATCTTTATCTCCAAACCCATGATACCCTTAAGGTACTCTTACATGAGCAATCGAATTTGGAACAATTCCGGACAATTTTGACGTCACAAAAAAAAATATGCAGCAAGATCAGGAAAAGACGATATGGTTAGTGATGAAGCAATATTCAGAAATTCGGCAACGACATCATACACGAACAATTCAGTACCAGTAATTATTCAGTCATGAATGAACGTGAAATTTTAGCCGGTGCTTGTATATTTGTAATTACTCAAAATATAACGAAGAAAACAAAAAGAAACAGGTAAATTTGGGTGCGACCATTTCTCGCCTAACGTGATTTCAAATTAGATTTGAGTGATGAATTAAATTTGGAAGGTTTTTTGTTCAAACATTTTCATAGAATGTCACGTAGTAACTTTGAATCAATTGTGAATAAAGTGGGCCAAATAATTGCAAAAAAAAAAATTCGCAAGTTTTTTAGCTACAGGTGATTCTTTTAGAAGTTTAATGTACCAGTTTCGAGTGTCCGATTTCTGCATTTTACGCTTCATCCCAAAAGTATGCGAATCAATTATTGATGTTCTACGTGAATACATAGAAGTAAGAAATTGCGTGCATTAGCTAAATTGATTTACTAAATAAAGTGGATCTCATTACGCTACTTAAAGTAGGATTTCATAGCTCAGTAAGAGCCGGTTTAGACGAGCGGTGTTGTGCTTTGCCAGCACAGAGTTTGCTGGACGATGGTACTTGCTGTAAGTTTAGACGAGCTGTGTTTTGCTGTGCTAGCACACAGTTTTCTTAATGCATCATAATCAGAATAACTATGCTACAGATACGGAAAAAACAATAAATCAAGATAAAAAAAAAGGAAAAATCGCTTCGATGCGTGATCGAAGGAAAATTAGATTGGCAAGAAAAATCAACACTAAATTAAAATATTAATGCAACAACTTTGTTACCTAAGGCGTGGAAGAAATTGAATTCTGCAATTGATCCATGCTAGAATTCATTAAAAATAATTACTTTTTTAAATTGGACACTGATGCTTTAATGGCGCAGTGTCGTTTTAAAAATTTCAGCTGATCAAAACACCACAGTTTTGGCTGGTAAATCTCTTCCAAACCACATTCACTTTTTTTTGGAAGCTTAGTTCCTTCGCAAATTGGCTTCTTCGTACTTGAATTTTGCTACGAATCGCATACAAACTAATTATTCCATATAAACTTTTCAGTTTGAAGTAAATATCGTCTAAACTTTATTCCGGATATTCCTATTTATATAGTCTCTGCGCTTAGAATTATATAAACTTTCTTTGCATTCGTACTCCAATAATAACATAGTTATTAATTCCTGGCTCCACATAAACTTGTCCGCCATTTTCACTTTCAATTTTGATCAAGCTTTATCGATGCGCTCTACTGAACGTCTCAAAGCAGACTAAATCACACTTTCCAACAAACAACGTCTGAGCCCCAGACTGTTTTCAAGAAAAATAACCAAGAAAAACGGCTGCGGTGCTCGGTGATCGACTAGACCATTCGTGCTTGCTGTTCCGTTCTGTCCTTTACTTCCCTTTCCTAAAAGCTCGTGCTGGGTCCAGCAAAAACCCGCTCGTGTAAACCGGCTCTAAATGTTGAAGAATCAATTGATTAAACAAAACTTGATTAATATTTTTATCTTATAAATTAGTGTGTACGTCTTCAGTAGTTCTAACTGAAATTGCATACACCGAACGATAACAATTGCTCCGAGTTTTCCAATTTCAGTCAAAATACGGCAACTATGATACGAGCAATACAAATAATATTTGAAAACGTTGCCGAATTGCCCAAATACTGCCAAATTCGAATTATCTTGCTCTGTATTGCTCCACTAATTGTTCCATTAGTTTTGGCAATAGTCGTCGGGCGATTAACTGCTCTGAAAGTTGCTCATGTAAGAGCACCAGTAGAAAATTGTTTTTGTTTTTACTCTCCCTAAACGACCCAACAGCGGCCATCACTTCGCTATCATCTTCAAATTTCTAGCCCGAAGGTTTTTCTTGAGCCGAAGAAAGAGTTGGAAATCACTGATAGGTAGATCTTGCAAATAGGGCGGATGTTCAAGCAGCTCGAATCCTGTTTCTTGAATCGCAGCCATCAGAAATGCAGCTTTGTGAACCGGTGCGTTGTCTTGATGAAACAGCACTTTGGCTCGCAGTTTGCCGCTTCTTTTTTCCTCAATAGCCTCCCGCAATCTTCGCATTTGGTCTGCGTAGTAAAAGCCTAATATAGTGGCTTCCTTTTTCCAAATATTCCACCATAATAATTCCTTCAGCGTCCCAAAAATCGGATGCATAAACTTCCTTGACGAACCCGACACCTTGAATTTCTTCGGCATCGGTGAAGAGAATCGCTTCCAGGTCATCGATTGCTGTTAGGTTTCTGGATGAAAATGGTGGATCCAGGTCTCGTCTATGGCTACGAAACGTGACAAAAATTTCTTCAGATCTGCCTGGAACTTTTCGAGATTCACCCGCGAAAGGTCGACTCGATTCTCCTTTTGCTCGTCGGTTAACATTCTCAGCACCCAACAGGCAGAGACCTTCTTCAGATGGAATTCATTGAAACCTACCATACGAAATCCTTTTGACTTCAGCTATATGCCTGATGGTTAATCCTTGATCTGCCAACTCGACATCTTCGACTTTTTTCACGTTGTCTTTAGTGAGAGAAGTGGATAGACGTCCATCGTGGTAGTCATCTTCAGTGGATGTTCTTTCCAGCTTAAACTCCTTGGCCCAGCATGCAACGGTGGAATATGGAGCAACAGAGTCCCTTTGTGCTTCCACCAAGTCGCGGTCTATGTCTTTAGTAGATACTTTTTTCAAACACAAGTACTCAATGACCACTCTAATTTTTTTTTCTCCATTTTAATGTTCTCTCTGTGACTATTCGTATTCAAATTAATGTATCTCCCTGGAATCGTGGCCTATTCATATGTTTTTTTATGCTGACTTAGTGAGATTATGAGGTTGTAAAATTTTTTTTTTTTTAATTTTATGCGAACCGGAAGTAGCGGAATAGCGTGAAATTTGCAGAGCATATTGATGTTGACTAAGACTTAGTACGCATTGTTTTTCAAGACTGTGTGGAAAACCCTGTAGCAACGGCAGCACGTGAAAAAAATGCTTCAAATCATCGACCCTCCTGAAAATTTTTCGCTTTTTGACAAAAAATTCAAATTATTGATAAATTTTAGCCTTACTTCACCATGTCAATTTGAAATTTTTAAAATTCCGAGTTGCACAAGAACGGCAACCTATCACCAAATTACCTCTACTTTTAGCACTCGAGAATTCTATTCATGAGAACTGGCGACCGAATAATAAAAACTAAGACCAATTCTGATAGAAGTGATTTTGTAATGCAGGTAACTCTGTAGGAGTGGTGTCATCTTGAAAAATCACTGAGAAAAAAATGCTTTTTGGCCCATAACTTCCGATTCAGCTACCACATTTTAACAAAATTCACAGAATATTTGGACCTTACTCTAGACGACATTTGGTAGGAACTTAGTTGAAAAATTTCGATAGAGTTGCCAGCTATAGTGATTTTTGCTCCCTAAATCTTGTATATTTGAAAAAAAATGAAATTCATGTTGCAAATAGATCTCTTTCCAGTGATCGTAGGAATTCCGTAGAAAAATTATAAAAGGGCTGCTCACTATCCTAATTTCTTTCTTAAGCGATGTTGTCATTAAATTTTCAAATTGGAATGATCCTGCAATGACAATTAACAACAAATATTCACATTTCGAATCTTTGAAAAGTTTAGAGAGTGGCTATCCTAAAAATCTTTGCACCTTTTTAACTTCCAGCGTAGTAACTCAATCGAAACAAAATTCACAGAGTGGGTTTGAATGAACTTGGAGCAGATTTGCTACATTTTTGGCTGTGGTGTCAACACAGGATTGCCAGCACTATACATTTTCGTAAATATTGCACTAACAGATGCTTCCATTTTGTTTTCATATGCAAAGCATTTAAAATAAAATAAGCAACAAATGTTGAAATTTTCCGAGTTTTCAATTTTTCGGATGGTAACTCCAAACATAGTTCAATCGCTGAAACTTTCACATCATTTTTATGCCACTCAAAAATATTTTCTCCGAAAATCAGTTTTCTAGCGGTTCTGATGCGCTAGGCTTATTTTAGGTTAGTTTTAAATTTTTGCTCAATACATTTTATACAATCGATGCTTATTGGTTTAGTTTGTTTTATGACCAGAATATATTTTCAATTATTTTCTTTTGAAAAGATCTTGTGTTCAAGAATTTTCTTTAAATATTACATATGAGTACATGTGACATTTATTTTAAGCCTATTCATAAATGAGCACAGCAAAATGGAAAGACACTAGCCAGTACAGACACAAGACACTGTACAGCTGAAATGCACCTAGCAATCTCAGGTTAAACGAGTACCCGTAATTCCTAGACGGACTCGTGCTGCATTGAAAACGCCACGAAACGTAAATAATCACGTGTAATAAAACTTACTTTGTCGGACGTCATGTCGCATTGCGTCGTCAAACTGTCCACCAAGCTGACCAGGTTGCTTTCTTAGTTTTCTTCTTATTCTCGTAGTCATTTTGGCTGTTGCAGTTGTTGTTGTTTGTCTCGTTGTCGACGTTGTCGTCGCGGTCTGGTCAATGCTCCTGCTGTACTCCAACCAGGTGCGGGAGTTCAATAATTGCGTTGCAATCTCTGGCTAGTTTTTTTAGATTACAGAGCAGGGTTTAGCTGATAGCTAGCTAGCTAGCTGGCTCACGGCCAGTAGGGTACACGACAGTTCGCATACGAACTGGCAAAAAGTTAAGTATTAAGCAATATGTTTGTATGCAGGTATCGAGAGACCTCTTTGTGAATAGTGGTCAGTTGACTAAACATAATTTCCTGATTGTCCACTCACATGCAGCCCGAGCTGCCCTAGACTCTACGATGACGACAACAAGAGCAACAGCAGTGAAAGGTCCAATATATTCTTAAACGTTGTGGCCGTTATTGCAATAGGGATCACTTTTTGGATACATTGAGATTAATTATTGACTAAAAACATGACCTACTGCAAAACGATATTGTCTCCTGCCGTACTAATGGGGACCAAAATTTATTGATCGAAAGCCATCGATTTGAAGTCGATTAGAAATGTGGCTGCGGTTGCCATGGGAGCAGTGAAATATATAATCTTAAGATTTTTTATTTTTTATGCTGACATCAAAATAAGAAGGGCATAATTAAATTATTTTTAAGCATTTGTCATTATCAAGCTCATTTTTACGAGAAATAACCATATATTCTGCGAAACCTCTATCGAATCCTTTCTCGAAACCCCATTGACTGCAAGCGGCTGAATGCAATCACTATGGTCCACACCTTTACCAGCAGCGATCACATCTCGGTCAACATCGAAAACAAACATCCGCTTCTGCCCGAATCCTTCCTGACATCCGACGTTATAGAAATCGGATATCCCTCGAGTCAAAATGACATATTAATTCAACCGATCGAACAATCATCATTCCAACCTTGAGTTTACCGATAGCGCACGATATCCGATCATCATATTGCCATTGCATCTGCAAATGTCACTGCAACCGTCCATTGAAACTCACAAGCAGGTGCGAAATGTGTATTTATCTCGAGTCCTTACCGAAGGGCTGAGGCTGCGTATCAAATGGCAACAAGAAAGAACTCTAGGTCCAGTGCTCGAAATGGACATTGGATGAGCATAAATCATGTTTGGGGTATCGGTTTTGAAAGAGGTCATCGAAGAAGGCATATGGTTTGGTCAGTCAATCAATCAGATCTCAGCTGTCCATAAAGGAACGTGCCCATGCAGACCCATAGAGAACATGTGACATACCAGGAACTGATTTACGGTTTATAACAAAAATAACTAAAAAGGAAAGGTGTTGGCTACTTAACGCCTTACGCCATGTAGCAGCCGCTCAGAGCCGGTGCAAGATGACCACTGGTTGTCCTTGGAGGATACATGAATTTAATGATGACGATATGAGATATCTGTGTAAATGTATTTGGATGTTTCGAACCTTAGAGACAGTTTGTAGTTGGCTCGTTGTTTTACTCAAAATCTGTTAAAATATTTCAGGAAATTATATTATGTCTCCTGCCTTACTCATCAGAAACTATCACAGAATTTTATTCAGACCTCCAAAACTACGAACCTTCCACACGATTTCATTGGTCATTGTTATCTTTCTACCAGTTAACGAGGGCGCACATCATCCCTCGCACACACTTCACACATTAGTCACACCATCAGACTCGAATCGAAATCGAACAGAAAAAGGATCCATAAATTGTCGACTGGCAAACCAGATGGATGAGACGACGTTGGTGTATGCTTACTCGGAAATTCACTTGCATGTCCTGAAAAGTGTGGGTCACGTGCGACATTTTAAGCAGCAGTTAGAGCGTTAAAAACAAGCGGGTGCGGAACGTGCACGAATATCCCTTTATCGGACTGATTGTGATGGGGAGGGCCACCACGACAAAGGGTACCGCTATATTTTCTGCATTTAGCAAGTGAACGAAGAGTGGTTAAAAAGTGAAGTAATAAATTGATGGTACTCGGTTACCCTTCGATTAACTTCTTGTTGACACAATTGAGAGCAGGTTTAAATGAATTTGGGCGCAGGATGCATATGGTTTGAAGGATTCTGTTTCAATGAACGTCAACTGAATTACGAGCCTGGTCAAATATGTTACATGTCAATTGCAATATTGTTTGCTTGTGAGATCTGTGGGAACGATGACGATGATGTTGGCTTTATGATAGTGTAGGGCTTTTGGTGGGAATAAAATCGATTTGAGGGTGAATCATTTTTGAACCATATAAAGGTTGATTTGACTGGGTTAATTGATTGACAGAGAGAATGTTTTTTTTAAGCTTGTGTGACTGGAGGTACGCTTGATTGTATGGGTCCCGTTTTCGGGCTATTACATACTATCTATGCTCGGTCGTATCATCTTTATCTTTCATATAATGTATATGAACAAGATAATAATAATAAGATATAAAATATGAGCATCAAATTTATTGATGGGTCTGTTTTAGGGCCTTTTTTGCAAGTGGCTACCTATCATTAGTTGATTTATTACAACCCTACCTCAGAGGCTTATCCTTCATTTTGATTATTCAAAAAAAAAAAAAACTGTCTGCCAAATTCATTCGTCTGAGCTATCACCGAAATTTTGTACCGACCTGAAATAACACGATCTTTCATCCTCTTTTACCCAAAGATGCTTCTTAAGTCTGCCCATAACCCAAACAACACCACCACACCCTGATTGCGAAATACACCTGGAATTCGGTCGGTTGCCACATTCTTCTGTCAACAAACAATAGGTCCTCTTGCATTCGTCAGTTTTGAAAATACGAAAAAAAAATCCGTTAAATTCCCGATAGATGGGATCAATCTTCAAAAAAAAAAAACACAACAACAAAAAAATTGCATCAGTGAACAAAAGCCCACTGAAGAACGACCGAAACCCTTGAACGATTTTTCTCAATGGATAATCGTTGATGTGTAAATATTGCCTGACACAAATTCTTTCGCAAAACGGCAACATCAAAAACACAATACCTTTCATCGGCATCGTCATCATCATCATCTTTACGAAATCGTGAAAGATCTTAAATTATACTCGTCGAAGCCAAAAGATGGTAGCATGCTTTTTCTTTTTTCTTTTTTTGAGAAAACCTCAAGAAATCGACTTCTTGTCTTCTTCGACTTGATAGACTGCCGACGACACACTATAGTGGTGTTTTGGTGGATTAGAGAAATATGTTTTGGATTTTTTTTTTTTTGTATCGTTTAGTGATCTGATTTTGAAGAATGAAATGAATCCTTTACTGGGACATGTGTTTTGTCGAAAATCGCACAAGTTTGGTCGTCAAATGGGATTGGAGTGCAGTTTCTTCTACCTGTTGTGATTTGTGTTTTTGAAATGCGTTTTTTATGAATTGATCTGAGAATAAATAAAAAACTCTCCACGTCTGAAACCACCTTGATATTCACCAACAATTTTCTCAGCGTGATGGAAAATAGTTAACTCAAGTCTGGTACAATCGAGCGAGTATTTTATTTTGAAAACTTAGCTGACAGACGTTAAGATTGTTGAGTTTGCTACAAAATATTTTAATCCAAGGCATTTAACATTTTTGTCAGCAAATAAGTTTAAATGAATTATCATTGATTTTAATGAATAACGGTTTTGACATTAAGCACATTTTTTTCTCGGCGAAGAAATTTCTTTTGGTCCAATTAATGCTACTCTTTCAAACATTTGGAACTGAACGTTTTGAATAAGCGCGTGAATATTACCTTCATGGCCTAAGTAGTTTGCGGTTTATCGTGATGCATCAAAGGCCGTGGCACGTAGCGTTATTCTGCTGGGACCAAATATCGCCCGGATCAATGCTTTTCCATATTGTTGAAGAAATAATCATTTTAACGGTAACATTGGGTGTTTACAGAGTTTACAGTTATGTAAATAGTTATGTTACAGTTAGTTTACAGTTATGTAAATACCTGCTTCATTTTTCAATAAGACTGATAATGATACCATAGTGTAGACATCACCAAAAAGTTCACGGGGACTATTCTGTTTGCGTTCTTAGCTATGAGTGGTATACTTCTTTCAAGTGACCCTCATTGTATCGCATACCTAAACCATTTCTGGAATAGCTGGTGTACTTTTCAGCTGTTTTGGAATGAAGAACTTCCGCGCAGCTGCTCTTAGTGACGACATTAATGTAGTCGCACACTGTGGATCACTCCAATAATTGTATTCCGCAACTGCTTGAATCTACTTCCTGCTTATAGTTCAAGAAGTCTGCTCATCGAAAAATGGCACTTTGAGCCTTTTGTTGCCAGTTCTTTCAGTCGAAACCGCTCCCATACCTTTGATCTGCTTCAGATCGGATTGCAGCATACCGATTTCTTCATCAATTTTTACGGACTGCTTTCTTCCATACGTTGTAGTCCCATGCGTCTTTTATGAAGTTGCCTGACTTTTAAAACAGCAATTTTGGTTGTTTATTAGTTTAGGACAGCTTTTGATTATTTAAAAGAAAACAAAAAGAAAAAGGCTCTTCAAATATCGAACATTAAAGCTCCTGCTGTACAATATGGTCCTGCCAGTACTCACGTATGGATCCGAGACTTCGGTGCTCAGCAAAAGGCACTGTGATCTCTTAGCCGTGTCCAAGAGGAAAGTCTTGGGGAGAATCGTTGGCCCCATACGTTAAGACGGGCGATTCCGGAGACGCTACAACCTTTAGTTGTACGCTATCTACGTAGATGTAGATATAATTACGAAGATAAAGCTCAATAGACTCCGATGGGCAGGACACCTAGCTCAAATGAGCGAAGAGGATTCGGCTCGCAAAACCCTTTGCGGCAGATTTTACGGCAGAAGAATGCATGAGAGACCTTGCTTGCGCTGGAGGGATGGCGTTGATTAGGACGCTCGGAGTTTAGGAGTGCCCAATTGGATGACAGCGACTCGCGATCGGGTGCGATGGAAACAATTATTGTCGGAGACCAGGACCACACCCCGGTTGTAGCGCCGATGGTGGGGATGATTATGAAGCAAAAAGAATAGGGTGATAATAATAGACAAAAATATATTATTATGAGCTAGTTATATTTAAATACTTTCCGAAAATTCACAAAGGAAGCAATAAACTAATTAAAATAGTTACTTTTATAAATACAGTAAAAATAACCTCTAAATGGATTGTAGAAGAAAGCAAAGTGAACGGAAAGTTTACTAATAGGTCTGCCAAAAATTGAAAAAAATATAGTTCAGTGACAATGAAAAGGCAGAAAAATCAGGAAGAGAAGTAAATCATATTGTCTGATGTCAAGACTTTATTCACGAAAATCTCGAAAAAATAAGCCTTTGGACTATTTGTAGATTGCAAAAGATAGCTCATTAGGGTAGCAGAAGGAAGCTGCAAAAGACACTAATCTACCTTCAATTGTTGTTTGTGAAAATTATTTCACCCTCATAGAGACGTATTTCAAAGCTGCTAAACGAGTTATAAAAGAAACCCCTTTATCACCACTAATAAGGAAGATATAAATGGACGAACAAGAGAAGATACTCGAAATAGAAAAATCACTTTTCTAGTTGTAGATTAAGTACACTGACGGAATCTACCATATTTTAGCGAAATTGAATAGAGGCATTCATAAGAACTTTCAACAAAAGTGTTGTAGAAGGATTTTTTGTGGCTGGGCCGCCACATGATGACAGTGTTGGCAGCAGTGGAATAGTCATTAACTTTTATCGCTACCACAACGCAATTTCGAGTTTATTCCAGTGAAATTTTCCTAAGAAGGAAAAATATGGTGACATTCAAATAAAAACCGATATTGCGGGACTTATAACATTTTTGAAACAAAGAAAAATTCGAAAATGGGATTCAATCTTTGAATTTGAAAGAGGAAGGTCGTAATCAGGTCGAACGGAAATCCTAGTCTGTCAGTTCGATAAATGGATTTGGAGTTGTGATACATGAAAAAAATCGAAATCGTTGAATTAGGAAATGGGTGAAAACTGGTAGACGAAAACTTGTGGAATGAGATATTGAAGACAAGAAATTCCAAGCAATGCGAAGAGCGGGAGACTGATTGATTAAAAAACCATTGAGTCGTGTCGCTTAAAAAATCATTTATAAATTTGTAATTGTGATTTTATACCAATCCTTACCGGGTTTGGATCTGAACAGCACATATCTAACTGCTCTTTTATTTTTTTGCTTTTTATTCTGTGTTTTTTTTATTGATAAAGTTTTCCAGTTTTTTTTATTGGTTTTTACATTTCTGCATTACACAGCTCTGCAGTCTCCCGATTGGATTTCTGATAGTTTCATTTAAACGGATCGATCATCAGGCGAAAATATTTAAAAGGTGCTGTGAAATCTTGGGTGAAAAAATCTTTCTGTTCGATCGCTAGACAATTGTGGAAGACTCTTGACATTGGTCACTCAAGGATCTTCTCGATCTAGAAAAAGGGTTCCTCGGCGCAGTGGTGGCTGTCTTAGCTGCTATTTGGCAGGCTTGCAGCACCTTGCAAAAGCATCAGCCAGAGCTGTAGATACAAGGAGGAACAGGAAACAGTTCGTCACCTCTTGAGTGAATGTCCGGTCCTTCCTGAGGAAGTATAAATAAAGTTTCATGGCTCATAGTTTTTAACTTGTTTAACCGAAGTGACTTTGGAGGACCTGAAAATGATCATCTTTTTAGGGTGGCTCTCCTATTAATAAGGTTTATCCACTACGCAATGTAGTATCACAATGGGCTCTTGTGTGCTTAAGTTTGCCTTCTCCCGAGTCTTTCTGAAGGAAGCATCCACAGAACCTAGCCTAAGCTACAATTCTGTTCATTTTGTTTTTGAATTGTCGTACTTGATCATTTCACAAAAGGGTACAGCAACTACACATAGGCGCTTCAATATAAAAGCATATCCGAAAAGTAAAGCTGAAAAACAGGTTTATTCATAGTCATATTCGCAATCATGAAATACTTCATAAATTCGAGGAATCCCCTAATTTCAGACGTTCTACAATTCGAACATCAAAATTCAACTTGAAATTTCACGTACAAGTTAGTTTTCATAGCTTCTATATAGCCTAATGCAAATAAATTTTGCATGCAAGCATTTGCGAACTGCTTCAAAACCATATGCATACGTAGGTAATAAAACACGTCCTCGCAATGGTTTATAGCACTTGGATATTTATTTATTTATTAGCCATCCCTAAATGTTTATTAGATGATAAGAACGATAATCTTCGCACTCGTCTCATAGCTATTTGCATATCGTTATGAAAACATACCTAAAGGCATGATCAATCAAACGACGAGTACATCGATAAGTACTCGATCGCAAAGGCATATCTACTTAATGTATAGATAGGTACATAAATATGTGCATGGACGTCGAAAATAATATTCTCCAGGTGAACGCTAAGATACGTTTTAAGAAAATTGTTATGATATCATTATTGATGCGCCCTGTTTTTCGATACGTACTTACGAACGATTTGAATAGGGTGACAGTAAACTAGTGGTTACTGGGAGCAATATTATCTTTATTGTTGTTTTTTAAGTCTTCGCGAAAGAAGGTCACCTCGACTGAAGATCATTTGATAGCCTCGAAAATAATTGCGAGCGTTGGTGGAATTTTGTATACACAGTGATGCAGTGCAAGCAAGGTGAAGCAGTTCACAGCTTTCAGTTGCTCCGTGATCAAAAACCTGCAACCAAATCACATAAACTAGTATCTAACACGAAACTTATCACCCTGTAGCATACCTCCCCTCATTGCTCATCTACATACATAGTAGAAAAACGATTCTTAAACGTTCCCAATTACACCTCATCAACATCACATATCGAAATCGTAGCGTCTTATTGCGCATTTCTATATGAAAATCAAGCAGACAGAGCGCACCTGGTCGCATGTAAACAGTAAGGTTGATATATAAACGCGCACCTATAACAGGACGCGGCGTCGTAAACACCTTATTTCAATGAAATCACCAGTTTCATGTGCCTATATGAAGTTACAAGAACGAACGAGTATGACGAAATCAAATCTATTCAAGTCCAGCTCAGTGAATATTTTATGTTAATTTTCAATTCAGATCAGTTTTATTTTTTTTTTCATTTTCCTTTTGTTCCGTTTTATTGTCACCTTTCCGTTTTTGTTTTCTTCGTCACTAAAATGCAAGAATCGGTTTTTGTTGAATGGCGCGAGATGAAGCGGAAAAATGAAAATGCGACGGACAAGAAAGAGGAAGAAAGACCGGATCTTAAAGAAGGGAGAAGAACTGGTTCGTATTGAAGACGACAGGCATTAGCTACCGGTTTGATACAATGCGAACAAAACACCTTGAAAGATATGATTATTTCCGGTTGTGATTGTTATGCGAAGATGTAATATAATTTGATATTGAATCATACCTGGAGGTGCATGCATAAATGATGAACAAGGTGGCAATGGTTCGAGTTCTGGGACTAAAATATTCGGTATGAATGAAACTGTGAAGATGATCTGAATCTTGAAATGGAATGAATATTTGTGCTCAACAAGTACGAGATGTAACCACCATTTCTATGCTAAAAAAAATCAAACCACTAACCAGGAGCGATTTATACTATTTTGATCGTAGACGCTTAGGATTGGGAATAGAGAAGAGGAATTTGAAACAAGTAAAACTGATATAATTTTCCGTCTACATTCTGAAACACTCTTTACATGATAACTTTCAATCAATTAGTCATAATAGCCTTCACAAAATTTCAATGCACAGAAAATAAAATGTTTAGCCCAACACGGAAATCTTCTGCTCTAAAGGTTCCAGGTAGAATTTGAAACCAGTTCCTTTGTCCACTACTCACAGCTAGAAACTACATCTACCCTAACTTCCCAAGAACATTCTCACCAGTAAGCACTTGATAGGAAATGAAATAATCTCTTTTCAACTACCCTATTATGTTGCAACCACCTTGACAGAGCCATGTGCACCGCAATCTGGTGCACAGCTTTCCTCCCAAAACTCGCTGCTCACATGGTCCCTGAGCTTGAGGGGTGCAAATTTGGTGGGAAAGTTTCTACCTTACAGCGGGAACAATACAAAGGTTCGACCGGCTGCAAGCAAAGGAATCTCGGTAAGGTTACAACTACAGCGCAAGGTTGAAAGACTATTTCAGGATTTTGCCTGACGTATATGAGTCAGGGTGCAAAAGAGGGTAGAGAATTTCACCCTATGTGTTCATTATTGCTTACAGAATCTTCATAGTTGCTTCGCAAAATATTGTGTTTGAGTTTCTTTACAAATTCTGTGTCAAGGTTTGAGTTTTCGCAGTTTTATAGACAACCGGTATTTTTCAAATGCAAAGAATAGAACATTTTCTAAAAACTGGGTTGAATTGGTTCGGCTTGGATACAGATCAGACCACTCAAATATTTGGCAAAATTTAGTGTAAACCTGAAATCGCTAGTGAAATCATATGCCATCCATACGTACTTTATTTAGTCATGATATCCAATTTTGTGTGGAGTTCTATCGGCATTAATTTTGCAAATAACAATTTTTCATGTATAGTACGCCACACTATTGAAATTACGATGGCATCAATACTGTATTTTTCTTGGAAAATCCGAGAATATTGCAGGATTTACAGAGTGACAGAGTAAATATAGGTCTTTCTGTGAAAACTTTTTTAAAAGTAAATAAATCCATCCTTTTTTGAGGCCATAACTTCATGAAAGTATTTGTCGTTTACGAGACTTCTGATGACTACGAACTGAATTTATCTGAATCCAAACGTTTTACGAAAAAAATAGCACAGGAAAAAAACAGGTAAGCCTTTTCCTGCAAAACAGATGCGTAAAACAAGCATTCAAAAGTATGCACAGCCACAAAAAAAAAACAAGTAAAATGTTATCTTGTGATTTAGGATTAACAAGCGATTTTTTAAATTTGATTCAGAGTTTTGCAAAAATATATCTTATGTTTATGGCTGATTTTCCAAAGTACATATGTACATATATACAGGCACCAATGGCTATTGTTTTTCAAAATTTGAGAGCTTTAGCAGAACTGGGTCTTTTCTATATTGGCTTTTAGCCTATGTTTCTGATTGTATTCAAGCCGAAAAAGTGTGTTTCTGCTTCTTGCTGCATTCAATGAACCTTTCGGGAGTTCCACAAGGTTCAATTCGTGGACCTCACTTATTCATTGTGTTTATCAATGATCTACTTTCTAACGATTTTTCTTCTATATTGGTTCTACCTTCCATGTACTTGAAAGTATTCAATGAAATTGAAATGAAATTGAGTCTTTCCATGAGTGTATCCTACTTCAAAAAGATCATTGCGCTTTTTTCTATGATAATGCATTAACCTCTAAAGTGAATGCTTAGTTATGGCGGTAAGGGAAGCCGATTACAATCAATTCCACTATTCTTTACGTGCGACACTTTATTCTTATGAAGTGCTGGTGCTATGCCCAGTCCCCGCTTAAGCTATGATGGACCCTTAATTAGTGGAACGCTGGTATTATGCCCAGTTGCCGTCTATGAAGACAACACAAGTCGAACAAATACGACCATGACCATTCGGCGGGATTCGAACCCGCGGCCAGCATATCGCTGCTTTGGACTGGCGCCTTAACCATCAGAGATACTGACCTGCCTATATGATCGGGTTTTAAGGACTTTCATTGCTTTGAGCACATCTCAATGCCGTGCCATGCCAATATTTGTTAATATTTTTCTATCTTCAGTCTTTCTCTTTCTGGATCCGCTCTCTGTGGATCTTAAATTTGAGCTGGCTATTGCTTGCACACATGTAGTAGCAGGCTGTCTGTCTTCAGTTCCAAGCTATTCCTTCGAGACGTTATTCTCTCTGACAGATTGTCAGTAAAATTTAGAATACACTTCATACATACTTACATTTATTTTCATTTACTGTTGAATTATAGATGAAATTTAATGGATTAATGCTTTAATATTAATAACATGACGAAAAATTGCACCTATAGTTCTTATTTCCTATAATTTTATAACTATCTCAATTATTACATCAGCTTTAATTGCAGGTATTGGAGAACTATCACGAATCTCAATCAGTAAATTAATAGCTTTTTCGTCTATTAATCATTTAAGATGAATGATATTAGCAATAAATAATTCAACAAAAACGTGAATAATTTATTTCATTCTATACAGATTAATAAGATTTGCTGTAATTTATTTTTTCAATCATTATAAAATATTCCATATCAACCAATTATTTATCATATTTTCATTTTCAACTGTTATTAAATTCTACTTCTTTCTTAATTTTCTTTCACTTGTTGGATTATCCCCTTTTCTCGGATTTTTCCGTAAATGAATAGCAATCAACAATTAACTATATCAAATCAAATAATATTAACTTTTGTATTAATTTTATGTTCACTGATTACACTTTATTTGTATTTACGGTTATGTTACGCAGCATTCATGCTTGGTAATAGAGAAATTAACTGAAATCTGCTCATCCACAAAAACAATAAAAATTATTTATTTACCATACATTTGCCATTTGCCAGAAGATAACCGATAATTACAATGGCATATCTATATGTTTAAGGCTTTAAGCTAAATAAACTAAAAGCCTTCAAAGCTATAAATATAAGATCAATCTTTTAAGCCTTAGTAAATATTTAGCTCCTTTAGAATTGCAGTCTAATGTCATTATTGACTATAAAGCTAATAATTGATTAAAAAGGTATATCCTTAAAATTAAATTTAGCATCTATAGCCTAAATTTCAGCCATTTAATCATTCGCGACAATGGATTTTTAGGGGAACGTTTAGTTTCCCTATAAATGAAAATAATTGTTTGTATGTAAAAAAATAGATTTATTGTTTAATGTACAAGAATAAATTACTTACAAAACTTACATGCTACGAACATCAAAAATGAAAATTATCTTAGCCTACTTGATGTTTGTGTGAAGTGTCAAGTGTTTGTGGATTGTGGATGTGTATTTATGTTGTGTATTAAGGCCCCCACTCACGAGTAGTCCAAATGGCCTGAGTCCATTTGGCTTGAGTCCGTTTGGTTTAACTCCAATTTAGCTCGCCACTCACGATGGAGCCTCGATCTAGTCAGTCCATTTCATTTTCTGTCATTAATTTAGAAAAAAATAAAGATAAACTTGAAGAAAAAATTATTTTTAATCTAATAATGGATTAGAAGCATATGGAGGAAATTTTTTTGCAATTGCAACTTGCATCTACATAAAGCAACGATTACCAAAAAGGAAGTGGCAAAAATTGTAAAATTTGGTAAAAGAACTCACACTTGAGCCTTCTGATTGGCAAAATTATTTAAGAATGGATGATACGACTTATAACATGTTGCTATAATTGATCATAACATTTATCAAACGAAAGGATACAAATATGAGTCAAACTATCACTCCTCACGAAAGATTGACCGCTACTTTGCGATACTTAGCAAGCGGTTGCAGGCTTTGGGTCAAGTAATATAATATACATTCATGTGACCTATATTATTCGATAACTTCCAAAACAAAATAATGGCCAACACTATCCATTATGCTGAATTTTTCGATTAAATAAAATAAGCACAGAAACAGTCAATGAGCTTGTCACAGTTCAGCGTGCAAAGTAAGACTGCCATGTTGTTTGGACTGAGGCTTCAGCACACACGGTTAGTCCATTTTATCGATTGTCCAAATTCGCCCTACTATTTGCCCACACACGGTCGAGCCAAGAAAAGACCCGATGGCCTGAGTCCATGGACTTTGGATTGATTGGAAATCCAAATTGGTTGTTTTAGTCCGTGAGTCCATTCAAATTCTCCCACACACGGTGAGATTTTGGCCTGGCCTCAGGCCATTTGAACTGATGGACTGCTCATGAGTGGGGGCCTTTAGGTGTTTCCACAGCTTTTTTCCACAAATCATAAAGACATTGGTACATTTTATTTTATTGAGCAGGAATCCTGGGGACATCCCTAAGAATACTAATTCGAACAGAATTAGGTCATCCAGGATCATTAATTGGTGATGATCAAATTTATAATGTAATTGCAACAGCTCATGCTATTATAATTTTTTTTATGGTTATACCCATTATAATTGGTGGATTTGGTAATTGATTAGTACCATTCATATTTGGAGCACCATATATAGCCTTTCACCGTATAAATATTATAAATTTTTGAATGCTCCCCCTATCTCTTACACTTTTATTAGCTTCATCAATAGTTGAAGTCGAAGCAGGAACTGGATGAACAATATACCCCACATTAGCAGCAGGTATTGCCCATAGAGGAGCTTTAGTAGACCTCGCCAACTTTTCCCTACACTTAGCGCCTATTTTATCAATTCTAGGAGCAGTAAACTTCATTACAACTGTTATTAATGTACGATCAGCTGGTATCACATTTGACCGAATACCATTATTCGTCTGATCAGTAGTAATTACAGCAGTCCTTTTACTTTGATTTTATAGTTTCCCAGTTTTTGTGTCCTATTTTTTATTTACAGTTCCTCTTTTTTGTGTCCCCTTATTTTATTTATAATTCCCCTTTTTTGTATATAGTTCCCTTTTTTGTGACACTTTGACGTACTATAATTTATGCATATAGATATTATACTTATTAGTTTTTTGGAACTTTCGGTGTCTAAGAAGTTCCGGTACTCCTTAAAATCAAGAATTAGGACAGAACAAAAGATTCTTATCTAAGTTTTATCTCCTAAGATAGGGTTTGCGCCGAATGGGAGTAACTGTACTTTTAAGGTAATGCTCATATTTTAATAGAGATTTTTTCGTTTGTATTTAAAATTCAGTCGAACTGCTGTGAATTTAAATTCAACTGGCAGCAAATTCGAAAAAAAATATTGTTTTCTTTATGTTTCCTGTTTAGTTTATGTTTCCTTCGATTTGAATTAATTGTTCAGATACTATTTTGCTATCGTTGAATCTGTGACCAGTGACGTAAATTTATGTATTGCTGGGGAAAAAAATTTGCATTATTTGAATTTTTATGGACTTCATAGTCAAAATTCAAACATTGTATAAACATAAATAAATAAATTCATGCACAATCTATCAAAAAACAAACAAATTTCTGTAAACAATAGATTATATGAGAATTCCATCGGATCATCCCACATGTCCTGTAGGGCTGCGGAGCTAAAGCAACTACAAAGCAATACCATCATCCTACACAATCCAATTGTTTATAATGATAACTTAGCTCTACTCATCTACAATTCGCTGCCAGCACTGTTAGAACCAAAATGAAACAATTGAAGAAAAACCCTTTCGATGACAATAGAAACCAATGTGCAAGCACAACCTGCACCTGATAAGGAAATCCAATTGCCAATTGGAGATTGTAGATACTTTCATACAATCAACGCTCACCTCCCCCCGAGCCCTTGTTAGTCTCGATCGGAGTGGTCGCCACCGCGCATCGACTACTCCAATCCAACTTCTGGTCATTTATTGCAATTTGCATGCAGACAACTTCATTAGCGTTATGACCACGTTCGGTTCGTACAAGAAGTCGATCAGTAGTAGCACGAGCTAAATACGATTCAGATTCAGCATGCGCTACAGGTACAAACGCAGGTTGCCACATATTGGCGGCAATTGTGCGCGCTAGCCTTTTGAATCTTTTGAATGAGTCTTTCGGCGGCACGGCGATGTTAGAATACAATGGCCATTTGGAGATTTAATCAACGGCCTCCTAAGCATGTCTTCGATTTATGAATTGTAATTGGCCTAGGGTTAGCAGGAATGAAACTAGCTATATATACTAGCTGAAACTAGGTTCGAATGCATTTGTCATGGTTCCATTCAAGGTTTTTATCGAGCGAATGCGAATTGTATGCAGAATGTTTATTTTGTACTCTCATTCGGTATCAATGATTTCCAAGTTGAATCCACGTCGTACCGGACACACAGATCGCTTAGAGTCCATACAACCGAATAATTGAGTCCTTTTATGCTTCTGTAAATTACAATCGATTTCATTAGGCCAGCGTATGCAATTCATAACGACGATTGTGAAAGGTTAGTGGTAAAACATTTCAATTAGAGTTCTGTTTCAGCAGAGGAAATAGCATGTGCTCAAATTTATTGCTTCATTCTTATGCCTTGGGTTTCCAATGTGCGCATAAGTTTTTTTCTTGCAACTTCGGTAAGTAGTCATAATGTTTGTCTCTCATTGTTTCTTCTGTTTTCAGCCGAAACAACTGAACCAAATGCTAATTGACTTGATTCTTCAAGAGACTTTATTATGCATATTTGGGCTCTGCATTTTATCTCCTTCA
The DNA here is from genome assembly GCA_963978885.1 of Nemotelus pantherinus. NCBI lineage: Eukaryota > Metazoa > Arthropoda > Insecta > Diptera > Stratiomyidae > Nemotelus > Nemotelus pantherinus. The sequence goes on along the minus strand of OZ022266.1, from coordinate 29,117,787 downwards.
AAGTCATTTTTCCGCCCCCAAACTCCAAAACTAAATTCCTCAACATATTCGAATAATTACAGCAAAAGTCCCGAACATTCTTTCGCTACAAGGAAGCAATCATCGATGCAGTCAATATGTCATCAGGTACTAGACTCCTTAGACTCAACTTGAGAAATGGGATTCGACATGTTCCGATGTTTCCTCCCCAGACTCTTTTACTTCCATGTCGTAATGTAGCACACAAGTCATCCGCCATTAAAGCAGGGCTCAGAAGCACCTCCACTCCCAAACACCACTCCGAATTGTATTAGGAAGTAGCATTAGAGGCAATCCAAAAATAGATCGAGTCGAAGCCCTTGAAATCTTGTGGTGGCTGCTTACGTGAAAAGGGGGCCCGCTTGTCGAAGATTAATTACAATCGCTACGACAAAAGACGATAGTGTGATCAAAGTGCAACATTGAAAATATGCCGCATAATAAACGACATTGAATTGTGCCCGTAGCAGTCTCCCCGTAATCGTGAAGTATTTTTAGAAATTTTTGTTTTGGCACGACGTCGATACGACCCTCTCCAACCGTTGCATGTTCTCAGTCAGAGCAAAATCGTTTAGCACTTGTCCAGCTTTTTCGGATTTGACTTTGTGACTCCCTTGCGGGACATAAATGTAACATTAAACAATTTACTAGGCCATTATGGCAATAGTTTTTGGTGATAAATATTTGTTTAAACGTATTCGAAACATTTTCAAAAGAATTGAGGCAATGGTGTTGGAAACAAATGGAGACCGATGTGGACAGATTGTGAATGCAACGGGCAAATTTACGATACATTTTGGAGAATGATTCTGGTTTAAGGTAAGTTTGGTAGTTTGATTTTATTGTCAAAAAGGTTTTTCCAAGAGAAAGTGTTATTGATATCGATTAACATGAGTTTGCTTGTTGCGGGATATGGTTAGAAAATCATTGAGTGTGGTTTGAGGATTTTGTCAGAGACGAGTTATTTGACTCTAATATCCATTTGAGAAAACCATTTCTTGGAAACTGAGAAATGCTATCGACTAATAAATTGAATGATGTAGCTTTGTCATCGTCATGAGAGAGCTCTAAATAAAATTTCAAGAGCTTCCATATTGCAGGACTATTACTGAAATGTTTAAAATTACTAACCAAATCAACAGCTATTACATTTAATTTATTGGAAATGAGGCTTTCTCGCAGTTGAGATAGTGAACTCAAAACAGAGACCTAATTTATTTTGAAGGACCAAAAGAGAAAGCGAGAGGGGATGCAAAATATAATTTTCTGAAGAAAAACGTGAAGTTTGTGAGCTTTATGTCTGCTCGAGGTACATTTATTATATTTGTTTTCCTTGTTTGTACAATCCAAAATATCTTTCCAGCCACAGCTTGCTTCTTAATGCATACGATTCATTCTTGTTTGAGTTATTACCACATTTATTTATTTATTTATTTATTAATGTCCAAATCAACAGAACAAAAAAAAACAAATATATATATGTAAAGAAAAAAGGCACAATAACATGAAAGTTAAAAAAGAAAAAAATCAAATAAAAAAATAAAAAAAAATTAAATTATATTCAGAAAGGAAAAGTAATCAAAAGCAAAATCGACCGATAAAAGATGCAAACAAAAGACTTAATTATATTCCTCAACAATGGATGGATTACTCATCTAGCTGTAGACATGCTTCGTAACATTTCCATAAAAACATCTTCAAACAAATGCCTCCATAGTGTAGCACTTTGCAAACGTTTGGCATAAGTGTCTGCAATTTGCTGCCCCCCCTAAACGCGGTCAGAGCTGAGCTTTGAACTCGCTCGCGTCACATAAGTTGGCAAACGGAGAGGAGAGAGAGGTGAATCGCAGTGGTGTGGGGAGAAGCAGATGGCCGACCTGAGCAGACCCGGAAGAAAAATCGGATTAGATGGGAAGCATTCCGAATTACTCTGCAAGGTCGGTAGATCATTTTATCATATTACCCCATATTAAACCATTTTAAATAAGAATTTTTGGATGCTGTGAGATTCGGTTCGGAGACGATGGTTGAGTCGGCCGGGGAGTGAAATTCCGGATATTACAAAACCTATCTATTGTTTGTACGTTTGACATCTTGGTGAGCCTGACGGTTTTATGTATATTTTGGATTTGGACAGGTAATTCCATGATAGGCGGCGTGTCCAAGTCGAAAGATGTTGATGGAACTGGAGCCTCACGAATCAAAGCACAAATCAGCAGTAACGTTAAATCAAAGCCTTTCGCGTTCCTTTTTTTCGGTGAGATATCTATGTTTCGAATTAATATTTAGCATGTTAAAATCCAGTTGGTAAAGTATACGACTCTCAATCTTATGGTTGAGATGTCATACACCCACGTTGGGCGCTTTCAGTTAGGAGCCAGGGCCAAAGTTTTAGCAACTTTTCATGGCTAGATAATGAAAACAAACCATTACGTTACATAGATCTACTTTGTTTTTAGTGTATTAAATTATTCTGCTTATCCCTAAACTTATAAATGTGGTGATACAACGATAGTATGAGACAGAGATTTTCCTACATCCCCCTAACACCCCCATAACCCACCCTGGAAAGTGCATACATCCCCCCTAACACGGACAATTTTCCTACACAAAGGGACCTTTGTGTCATTTGTTCCAAAAGGACACCCCTCCTAAAATTCTGAACACAGCCCCCATGAAAAATTCCTGAGAAAACCCCTGGTATGATAGTTGGAATCAGACAAAACTATTTCGTTTCCCGACTTTTTGTGCAACCAACTTCTAGAGTCCGCGCACGGATCATTGAGGTTTTTTCGAGGATGCGATATTAGTACGCTTGGATGTTATTGCCTATGTAAATGCATTGAACGCTAAAAGAGCGTCGAGCTATCGTTACGAGTGAGATACGTAGTCGTTTCGTTGTGAGTGCGTTTCAAGCGTTGCGCAGTGCAGTCTTCAAGCCGATTTACTGGTCGAAAAATACCCAGATTTGTTTTACAACACCTAAATTGGGTATTCGAGAATGTTTTCTTAGAGGTATAATGAATATCTTTAAAAAAAAAGGAGTACATCGAATGTAGTGATGGTGATGGATCTGTTTTACTAAGCAGCAAATTATTTAGGGCACATCACAAGTTCGGGCTCTTCTGGTTTATTTTCTTTTTAAGGGGTTAGTCCACTGTTAAACTGCTCCAAATGAACTTTTTTTTTAAACAGCTACCAACAAAAAACTACTCAAGATATCGATTTGAAATTTTACATGCATCTTTATTGAAGTTAAGAGTTAGCATTTTCATTAGAAAAAATTATTCGAAAGCAAAATGGCGGCCGCCCCAATGGATCGCCGCAGCACCGCCGAAAAAAAAAGCAAATTGTGCCTCGTAAATTCCTGGACAAAATAAGCATCTGTGAACAAATTATCAAAAATATTTCATTAGTTTTGAGTATAAAGGACTGCACGGGTCTAAATTTAGAGCCCTAAAGCAATTAAAAAAAAATGTGGTATACTTTTGAATCAAAAAAATTAATAAAAAAAATTTTTTTAATCAAAAAAATGTTTCCCAGATCGTAAAAAAAATTTTTTTTTGTTCTAAATTTAGGCCCGTGCAGTCCTTTGTACTCAAAACTAATGAAATCTTTTTGGTAATTTGTTCACAGACGCTTATTTTGTCCAGGAATTTACGAGGCGCGATTTGCTTATTATTTTCGGTGGTGCTGCGGCGATCCATTGGGGCGGTCGCCATTTGGCTTTCTAATAATTATTTCCAATAAAAACGTTAATTTTAAATTTTAATAAAGATGTACGTAAAATTTCAAATCGATATCTTGAGTAGTTTTTTGTTGGTAGCTGTTTCAAAAAAAAGTTCATTTTGAGCAGTTTAACAGTAGGCTAACCCCTTAAACTAGAAACACATTTAAACCAAAGTTATATACTCATCACATTTGTGTTGAAAAGTCAAATTATGTAGACATTGTTGTACAAAAAAAGCAATCGCCAACTTTAAGAAACAAATGAAGACGAATTGTTGCTAACAGAGCAAAGAAGTGAGCCAAAGCAAAATGTATTTGGGCGATAAACGGGAAAGTTTACGGAAGAAGAGATGATAGCGGCCGAGGAGGTATTTTTTTAACAACAAATGAATACCGAAATTTCGTATTTTGTGACTTACAATAAAAACTTACAATAAAAAATATCCCAAAAACTTCGATGAACTTATAATAACTCAAATGACATAGACTCAAAATCTGATATGACTGTGGTAACTGAAGCTTGGATTTAAAATAATAAATAGAAGGCTATACGGTAATTACAAAACCAAACTGTTAGAACAAATGTAATGGCATAGCAGCATATATTAAAAGTGTATAGTGCCAACATTGTTGGTGTTGATATTACTAAAGCTAACTGCTTGCGCGTTACTATTCCACTAGCATCTAAATCTACACTGCTAGCTATCTGTATTTATCGGTCTCCTAGACTAGGTTACCATCGATTTGTTTATGGCCTCAAATACTTTTTCACATAGCGCAAATAATTATAGTAACCATATAAATCTTCGTGCTATTAATATTCACGCTTTTACTTAAAAACAACAGATATTGTAAAATATTACCGAATTGTGTTAAGTAGTTACTGATTTTATAATTTCCTGATGGTTATTAGAAGATTTAGTAGTAACTTCAGTGAAGATAACATATTCTTTAAAGAAACGCTATAATTAATTTTAAAGAAATAAATAAAGAAATAAATCCACAGTTAAGATACATTTTTTCTGGGTTTCTTACATGCACACGGACTTATGCACACGGACTCATACGTTCGGACTTCTAAGAGCTACCTTTCAATTAAATTATAATAATGACTAAAACTTGAGTGTTGAAAAAAAGGAAAGAAAAAAAAAATCAATTAGAAATTTAAAATCTGTTTAGTAAGGGAATTTGTTCGATCGTGGTCCGAATTTTATGTTACAAATTCCAAAGAATGAATTCTTGTTCTAGCAATTAAGCTACCAAAATTCATTTTCACTTGTTGTGTTATGCTCAAATCGTAAATCTCTTCGGCTACCTCAATAACGTAATTTTATAATAAAATGATTTGTTAGGATGCAAATATTCGGCTTTCTTATTGGGCGAGAGCCGAGGAAAACTTTCCTTTTCAGGGCTCGTACGGCCTGGCTGGCCAATGATTAATTAGTGTTTTTTTTCGAATTTCAGATTTTCTCTTTCAAGGGAGGGACCTTAGCCATAAAGATTTTTTTCGCTTTTGGGTTTGATTTGTATTTGTCTTTTGGCCAAGGTCAGTGGGCGACGAGACCGCCTAACATCTGGGGTCTGGGTTCCAAACAACATCAGGGGCCTGAGGCTGTCTGCCTCATCATCGGGCCTTACGAAAAGAGGCAGTTTTTCTCCCTCGTAGATTTTCGCGCGCTTTTTCTTGTTCCCCTTTTTTCAGACAACTAGCACGTGCTTCGTTACGTCTCGGCTGGGTCTGGTTTACAGCCCATGTCCTTTACGGCCAAAAGCCCCTTTCCCTTTGTGATTTGCGGCCAATATATCTTCATTGTGGACGGATGAAATATACGTAGCGACCCCCTTTGCTCTCTGGGAGCAAGTTCACCCCATCTTTTAGTGACCCTCTCTAGCCACGTAGAGCTATCAAAGCGGCCAATCAGCATCCGTCGGGGTTGGACTAAAGGATGCTCAGCTAGTGCGGACGAGGGGCTTTCACGGTCATTTCTAGGACACCCTGCTCCCGGGGCACTTCTCCTTTTTTTGTTGTTGTTTTGCCCCTGTTGATGGTTCTCCATCACCTTTATCTGCTTGTCAGACCCTCTTATGGACTTCGATTCAGTTCAGGCGTCTGCAAGCAACCGCTAATTTGGAAAATCGCTACAAAATCGCTAAACCAGCTAAATGCATACGGTTCTCCAATTTGTCAACATAACCGCCAGGCAAATGTGATACTTGTGCGATCTCCACAATCTCAAGAGATTTATGGCAAGTTCACAGGTCACATCTTCGATCATCAACGCTGCATCTCTAAAAGCATTTGATTTGACATGAAATCGCCAGAAGTGCAACCTGGGCTGCTTTAGATTCAATTACTCGCTAAGATGGAACACTCGTGCATTTGCTATGGTGCTTATCTCTTGGCACATCATCTAATAGCGAAAAATATTGTGCCCCCAATTGGTAGAGTATACGATCCGCGACGTACATAACCTTAAACCTCACTTATCTCTGTTTGATTTGTTTTCCTGATCGCCTGAATGTATCACGATAAATTTTATATGTTATAATGCACGATCAATCAAAAAACGTGAATAAATTGCAGGCAACGAAAGCGAGGTTGTGTATAGTTGGGCGATGGCTTCACAGTCTGCTCGCGTGCACGGAAACCGGGGCTGCTTTTCAGTCTACTATTTCGATGATCGATACTTGCAAAAGAATTATTACACCTGATTCGAATCTAAATTCATGAACTTGACCATATCTAGTTGCCTCAGGTTCAGGTATGAGATGGGGCGGCGGAAGCCTGTTCAACGAGGATGAGACGAAACGAGTGACGATCGACGTGAGGTTAGGACAAAGTCGTTTTCGCTTGCTTAGATTTTTTTGAGATCAGTGCAACGGTATTTCTGTGCCGATTCACATGGAAAATTCTTGCGGAAAGCAATAATGCCCATCACGAGCATTTAATTGTGAATATTGCGACCGGAGGCGATTCGTTTGAGATGAACCTGACTCTGGTTTAATAGGAATCGATTTGAATAGGTTGCGATGTGGTTTATATGTTGGTGGATTATGAGGTATTTTAATATAATAGATCGAGAAAAACGCTGAATGTGTATAAATAATGCAACCATGCTGATGAACTATTTTCAGGACATTTTCCTTGGACTGAAAAAAAAAACATTTTTTAGATTAAAATCCCATTTTCATCCCCAAAATTTCGACATATTTTTGTAATTGAAATGGAATAATTAATTGAAAATTCAAAGAGCTATTTACCCTCTTGGCCAATTTATTTCTGTCTAACATCACAAAAACACAGCTCAAATCACATTTTCAGTGAAATCCATTCGAAAGGTGGAAAAGATTTCGAAATCAAATGACATATTTTCGACCCTCATTGACTGTCAATCAAGAAAAAAAATGTTTTCATAAACTTTCTAAAATTAATATCACTTGATCTTTATCCAAACTTTACCGTACATAGAAAATGGAATCAAAACTTTATCGCTGTAGAAAAACCCGAAAGGGAGAGCCAAGTACTTAGGGCCCTTTTGAAATAATTTTCGACTATTTAGGGTCACTTTGTCTAATCGCTTCTGAGACATGTAGGTAAATGCACTTATACTTTTGGGCCACCGCTTGTGCATTAAGCTCGACTATAACGGTTCTTTAAAGCTATCATATCCCCCAATATGTCGGATTTAAGTACATTTCAAACATTTACCTACACTGAGCTGCCCAATGAAATTCGTAGAGAATTTAGGGCGAAGACAGTTCACAGCCGAAATGGTTTGTCTTATCGATCGGTACATTACTCATAATTTTCCCAGGAAATTTTCATGCCAGTTAGTCCAGCACATAAGTACTGCGAGCGTCTGTTTACCAAAACCGAAAAGCATTTCGGTTCCCCCTTCGGACGTAATCCGTGTTGGTATTGCATTCCTCGGCTATCGGCTTGCATATGAATCAAGCCTTTGATCGTTCCATATTTCCATAATAATTGCGATAAAAAGCATTTTATGGCTTTCTACAATAGATTGCGGATAGTGAGCGGGAATTATTGATGATTCGATCGAGTAGAAATGACAGGATTAAAATGATACGCGGTACGGATCGACCTTCAAACGCCACCCAGGAACAGGTCTTCGTAGTAATGGCAAACTGCTGCATGATACTGCTGCTTGGCTAGCACTCAACAACATAGTTGTAGTTAAGTATAGATAAGTCGTCCGTTACTGGCAGTAGTAAGTATGGACGTCGTTACATGAGCTTTGACTAATTGCTTCGTGCAATGAAAAATTATGTGTCGGAATTTCGATACAAGCGGATAAATACCTGCTGCAAGTACCTGTCCACGAATCGAAGAATGCTCTGTTATCGTCTAATACGATTGAAATATGGAGTGTAAAATCAGTTGGTAGATTTTCGTTCGGATTAATAATAATGGATTTTGGTTTGGTTAGAAAATGAGTGTTTGGAATATTAGACATGTTAAAAATGAGTTAACTGACAAAATATTGAAGCTGAGATTGTTTCGTGAGTCGAATACAGGACGCCAAAGTATACGATCGTGGGTTCGATTCAGGGCTGATCATAAATCAGTATCGCACAGTGCACTTTCACGTCTCCCGGATATGGGTTCTAGTCATAGGCGTGCCGTGGTCTAAAATCTGGCAGGGGCCAGGGACCGGAAGGTTCAAAAGAAGCGATGATTTTGTTTTCCGTAAAGTACAGATACTGTTGACACAACTTATATAATTTACTAATACATTATATGTTTGTTAATTTATTCTTTGTTATTTGCTAATGCATAATGCATTATAAAATAAACTTCGTGTCTGTGAATACGTATGAGCTACTACCACATGCATATAATGTGAATGGTAAGTATGAGTTACACTTGAATTATCCATTAGCACTAAGAAATGAACGCTTGTATGAATTATAGGGAATAGAATGGAAATAATTATAAATAAAAGACAATTTTTTTGTTTAGAAGCTAAATATATTTCAATTTGTACTTCAAAACATCTTTGAAGAAATTGGAATATATTAAGCTTACAAGGAAGAAATTGATCTCTTGTTTCAATTTTTTGTTACTAGAAAACCTAGGAAAAGCATAAATAATTTACCAAGACGAAGAGTAGCCCTAACTGCGTGTCCGAGGCTAGATGAAATATCAAAACCTTTCAGACTTGTGCTTTTTGCTGTTTCCCGTTTTCGTGATCCCCTGGGAAATGTGAGATCCAGACAGTGCGATTCTGCGAATGATTTAATTTTTTCCCAAACTACATAAAAGTTTTCTCGCTCACTTAGTAGTGTTTTAAATGTTCCATTCACAAGATCCATCCCATCCCAAAGAATTGCATTTTTAGTTTGGAAATATGTGCTTAACATGTTCGTTATAAAAAGAACATAGTGAAAGAAGAAAATATTTGAATATTTAAAGATCGCCAATGCATAAACTGAGTCGCTGTATTTTCCTTCATTCATTTCTTTTTCTAAAGCCTCTTATATAGTCCCATAGCTATCGATCACATATTTGCAATTTTGAAATCTCATTGACTAACGAGTCGAGCCTAAACTTCTCATTTCACGCCTTGTATTTAGACCAACTGCCTCTTCAACCTGCTAAAACAATTGGTGTTGTGATGGCTTCGAAAAGTGTATGTAAAGGGATTCGATGGCATTGAAAAAGGATGTACACGTTGCGATTGTGAAAAATGTGTCCATCACAACAAGGATAATTTTATGAGCTTGACAGTGTAAAAATGTGGCTGCAAGGTGTTTTATCTTAATTTAGGTTTGTAAACCACCTTTTTGTCCTAACATGGCACTAGCATCATCATAAGACTGTCCAACAACAGCCAATTCGCTAAGTCCGTAGCTGTCTAGCAGCCTCAAAATTATATCGGCTAAATACGAGACATTTCTAGCTCCTGAAATGTCTAGCAAACCTGACAACCACGGAGAGTTGTCCCTTTTTGTGGACCCTTGCTTCAGCTGCCATAATGGATATCAGTTCGCACTCTTTTATTTCAGCTGTCATGTCCTCGCGAATGATTTCAGCAATTGTTTTTATTAATTAATTTGGTGTTTTGCCAATATAAGAGTTCGCAACCTTGTTTTTAAAATGTTTTTCAAAAGTTAAATGATGCTTCGCGAATAATTCACAAGATTCCAAAAAAATTCACAGTTATCACTGGGACCACTTTCATCATGTCCTCTGAAAGCAAGTCCTTGGCGACTGAGGCACGTTGTAAGGTCGATAAACTTTCCCAGATAATTTCGGTTCATCTTGACAATATTCCAAGACTGTTCAAGCACCGTATCACTTACTGTCTTCCAAGCACTTTTAGAGTTTTATTATTGTAGAGTTTTTATTATTGTATGCAATATGTGCATGAATTTTACTATCCGGATAATTTATCCGGATCGCGAAGTTTGGTCGAGATGAAACTTTTGTGTATTTTTGGCGACAATGGAAATTCTATGGAAAATTTCGCATTGTGATAACTTCACACCGAGTCATCAGCAGCAATATTGAACTTTCCGAGCTATTCAGTATGGACTTTTTTACTCAAACCTAATAAGTACACTTTATCACACGCAAAAGTCAAAGAAAAATGCTCTCAAATATGGAATGAGACTGTGTTTGTTTTGCTTAATGTTAGGTATGAATGTGCTAATTGTATATGATCCCATCAAGAAATAGTAATTGCAGCGAAAATTGCTCGCAATAAACAACATTGTTTTGAATAGACAGCATAAAAGTGGAAGAGGTGCCATTTTTATTCCCCAAATGACTTCGAAAATTGTATTCTACGTTAATTATCTTATTGCCTACCATTTTAATACTCAGACTAGGTTTTGTGAAAATTATAATTGAAACGCCAATTTACAAAAGTGTTCTTATCTAAATACCTGTATATTGCCTAGTAGGAATGAACATATAATCTTAATAAAAAAAGGATTATTGGCGAGGCTCTTTTCGTCTTTTTCTTGACGTATAACTTGTCGAAATTCAATATTGTCGTACATTTCTCGAGATAAGTCCCATAACATCGTAATTAATATTAATTAATTAGTCTCTATGTTATAAGTAGTGTGCATGCTTTGGTATAGGCTTACACTACTGCACTATACAGCTCTTGCTGTAACAACAAAAACCAAAGAGGCGGAAACTTAAGAGTATGTTGTTAGAAATATGTATTTTTCTGGGAGGGGCCAGCCTAGGGTCTGGGGGGGTCCCGGCCCCTCCTGGCCCCCCCTACGGCGCGCCTATGGTTCTAGTCACCTGAGTGGAATCTGGACCGTTAGGTTTTTTAGTTCTGCTTATTGTTTGAAGCAGATTTCAACCTTTAAGCTCAGCGTGTAGGTTTAGAATTGACTACGAAGTAAACTTTCTACCATGTTCAGTCTATTCATCCTGTCAACTTTATGGGCTAAGAGTTTTTACTAGTAATTGCCAGATATTTCATAGTGTTGCATAAATATGCTTAACATTCAAGTGAAATCTAAACAAAAAAATGAACTATGAATATGAGCTCTAAAATTGTTTAAGGGGTTATATACAGTTAGAATTTTTAAAAACTCGATTTTGTTTTTATTTCATTTTCGTAATGTACATATAGTTATGTGCACAAACAGTAATATTCAAGTCAATCCGGCGATTATTTTCAAAGTTACTCGCATATTTGTAAAGGCGTGTCAGAACGTTTGAAAGTAGGAGGCTGAAGCGGCAGCGCTTACCAAGAACGCTGTCCGTCTTATTTACATTCAAATATACACAAATGTTCAGTTTCAAACTGCTACTGAACGAGGACTTGGTTTTAAAATTGTTTTGTTCGTAATATAAATTCTAGTGCTTTTGTGGGACACTCCTATGAAATAAATAGATGTCATGAGAGTTACCACCGCAACCGCAACCGTACCGCAACCGCACCGCAACCGCACCGCAACCGCACCGCAACCGCACCGCAACCGTACCGCAACCGCACCGCAACCGCACCGCAGCCGCACCGCAACCGCACCGCAACCGCACCGCAACCGCACCGCAGCCGCACCGCAGCCGCACCGCAACCGTACCGCAACCGCACCGCAACCGCAACCGCACCGCAACCGCAACCGCACCGCAACCGCACCGCAACCGCACCGCAGCCGCACCGCAACCGTACCGCAACCGCACCGCAACCGCAACCGCAGCCGCACCGCAACCGCACCGCAGCCGCACCGCAGCCGCACCGCAGCCGCACCGCAACCGCACCGCAACCGCACCGCAACCGCACCGCAGCCGCACCGTAGCCGCACCGCAACCGCAGCCGCACCGCAACCGCACCGCAACCGCACCGCAACCGCACCGCAACCGCACCGCAGCCGCACCGTAGCCGCACCGCAACCGCAGCCGCACCGCAACCGCACCGCAATCGTACCGCAGCCGCACCGCAACCGCACCGCAACCGTACCGCAACCGCACCGCAACCGCACCGCAACCGCACCGCAACCGCTCCGCAGCCGCACCGCAACCGCACCGCAACCGCACCGCAACCGCACCGCAGCCGCACCGCAACCGCACCGCAACCGCACCTGCGGTTGCGGTGCGGCTGCGGTGCGGTTGCGGTGCGGCTGCGGTGCGGCTACGGTGCGGCTGCGGTGCGGTTGCGGTGCGGTTGCGGTGCGGCTGCGGTGCGGCTGCGGTGCGGCTGCGGTGCGGCTGCGGTGCGGCTGCGGTTGCGGTGCGGCTGCGGCTGCGGTGCGGTTGCGGTACGGTTGCGGTGCGGTTGCGGTACGGTTGCGGTGCGGTTGCGGTGCGGCTGCGGTACGATTGCGGTACGGTTGCGGTGCGGCTGCGGTTGCGGTACGGTTGCGGTATGATTGTGGTATGATTGTGGTACCGTTGCGGTACGATAACGGTACGGTTGCGGTACGGTAACGGTACGATAAGTCAAAGTAGGATTGTCACTAGGATTGCCACTAGGATTGCCACTAGGATTGCCACTAGGATTGCCACTAGGATTACCACTAGGATTGCTAAAATAAACCAATCCAGAACCTCCCAAGTAGCTTTTGGCCTAGATGTTCATTGTTAGATGCAAATGTCACTTGCTGACATTTATACGTTTCCTCACACAGTATGGTTGCGAGTTATAATTGGTGATATCTCGCGAATTGACAAAATTATTTTCTTCCTATTGCAAGTGAATGAGATTTATAGCGAAAACAGTAAACTGACTTTTTATCACGCTACCAGCAACAAATTTAGCTACAGTGGCTCAATAAAGAAGTCGGACACATACCTACTTATATATCAAAAGGGAATAAACTGCCCAAGAATGCACTGCAGACAAAAACTAAGTATATTTTTTGTAACTGCGTATCATTTATTTATGAAAAATAATAACATTGAAAACGTAACTCAATTTCATGATTATTTAAAAATTTAAATATAAAATTGTGTATAAAATTCATGCAAAAAAAGAACTCGGACGCTTAATTCTTTATAAAGTTTAAAATATTATTAAAGGTTTCTAATATTTGGTTGGCAATCCATTATTTTTCCTTATGGCTGTTAGTCTTGCTGGCATGGACTCTACAAGTTTTTTGCAGAGGGTTGGATCAATTTTGGCCCATTCGGTTTGAGGTGCTGACTCCAATTGTTGCTTGTTCCTAATAGTATGATTTTTTAACTGGTTCTCCAAATAAGCCCATAAATGTTCGATAACATTTATATCGGGGGATTGCGGTGGTGTTTCCAACACATGCAGACAATTGTACAGCAGCCATAATCGAACATTGAGCGCTTTGAGCTTTGGTTCATTATCCTGGTAATATTGGAAGTTCTCTTTTATTCCCAAATTGTTACCACTCTGCACCAAATTTTCTTTTAGAATGTTCAAATACTTTGTTTGGTCCATAATTCTGTTGATTACACAAAGATTACCTGGGCCAGCTGCGGACATGCATCCCCAGACCATCACTGAGCCACCTCCATGTTTCACAGTAGACTGTAGATTGCGCTCTTGGAGCTCTTGGTTAGGTTTTCGCCACACATAACATTGTCCATCGGACCGAAATATATTAAATTTACTTTCATCTGCGAATAACACAGTAGACCAAAACGAAAAGTCTTTGGTTTTGTAGCTGTTCTCGAATTTGAGTCTCTTTTTTCGATTGCACTTGCTCACAAACGGTTTTTTACGGGCTACTCTCCCGTGTAAATTTCTTCGTCTCAAAACTAGCCTTATAGTTTCGGGGTTTACATTTTTCTTAAGATATTCCGATACTTGTTTGGCTAGTTTAGGAGCACTTAATTTCGGGTTTTTATAAATATTTTGTACAATCCATCATTCATCTGTCTTTGAAAGTACTCTAGGTCTACCACTTTTTTGTTTATTTTCCGCTGATTTTGAAGATTTAAAACGTTTTATAATGTCATGAACTGTAGAATGTGCCCTATTTACGATTTTCGCAATATCACGGACCGATTTCCCTTCTTTATAATATTTTATAACAAGTTGTCTTGCTTCTAAAGAACTTTGGCCACGTTGCCTTCCCATTTTCAATTTTAAGTTCACAATTTCACACAAATAACAAATTCAGGCCTTTAACTTGATTCAGTTGAATGTGCAAAGCTGTCACGTACATAAAATCCGGGAATTCCCTTTTTAAACCCACAAGCAAAAAGAGTACTGTCACCTGTCCGAGTTCTTTTATGGCATGAATTTTACGAACATTTTTGCTTTTTAATTTTTATAAAATCATGAAAGTGAGTTAAGTTTTCAATGTTATTATTTTTCGTAAATAAATGATACGCAGTTACAAAAAATATACTTAGTTTTTGTCTGAAGTGCATTCTTGGGCAGTTTATTCCCTTTTGAAATATAAGTAGGTATGTGTCCGACTTCTTTATTGAGCCACTGTATATATTTTCGGTGAATCGTTTCATTTTTCTTACAAATTTGACACTGACTTCATTGTCTATAAAATATAATGTGTTGAGTGCATGTGTGGCCGACAATTTGTCTATGCTGAAAATTCAAAGGAAACTCACATTCTAACAGTTAAATTATTTATTCATTTATACACAAATTACTCACTCCTAACTATCGGGTATCAAAATAAATATTGAAAGTTACATACATATTCACCCCATCAACCTTACACATTCAAGCTGTTATTTGCATATGGATTATTTTCATATAAATAACATGAATTTCGTTGCACTCATTTCAATATCAATATTTGATTTTGAGCCTGATTCATCAAAACTTCCATTTTCGTCCACATGCACGGTCCAATTCGAAATGTTTTTCTCGTGAATTGCTTGCTAAAACGCAATATTGGAAGTTTGCGTTTCTATACATACTACAAATTATTTACACTATAATATTGATGTTCGAGGATAGTTTTTTTTGCGGATGACGTCACGTGGTTTTAGGTGCTTCATAAGTGCTTCAGTTGCAGAACTAGCTAATTCACTATTCAACACTGGCTACTGGTAACATTTAGTCTAATATCGATCAAATCAAGCAAACAAGTCATTGTATGTTTACGAATTTCATGGAAATTTTGTCTTATTATGGTTATGTGACCAACGACAGTGACAAATTATCGATATCATATATTTTTTTCTTAATCATAATTATTCGTTTTCGTCTTATAAAAGTTTCGTAACATGTGAAAATTCGATTTCGAGCTGAAAGTTTTTACAGTAGGTCACATTGAGAACTGCAAAAAATTACGCAAAATATAGTAAACGTTCCAATGCAGTATCGATAAGATATCAGTTTTTTTGCACTTTAGGCGGGAAACTCTAACGTACATATATGCTATCAGACCTGAGTAAATACGAAAAGTTTTGAATCGAGACAACCGTTAACGGATGAGTTTGGTTTAATTTGAAATATACTGGACAATTTGTGAAATATTTATGGTATGGGATTTTCACACGATTTCACAATGCGATCGACTTGTTACAACCGTAGATTTTTGCACGTAAGCTGAAATCGTTAGGTATTTTGCATAGACAAAGTGAGGCGTAGTAAATTTTTTTTTTTTTTTTTTTTTTTTTTTTTAGAAAATACACTTTATTGATGCGTATGTGTGTACAATTCAATTACATACAGACATTTAAAATAAAGTGTTTCCCACTTGAGCATAAGGCTTGTGTGTGGGAAATTGAGCAGTCGTATCAATGCCAAAACTGTAAATTATAGATTGCTAATTTTAAAACTATTGATATCTGGAATTCATGTCTGAATTTGATTCATAATTTAATTCATTTAATTCATTTAAATAATAGCATTAGTGTAATTCATGTGAGAACAATTATTGTATTACATCATTAAACACATCAAAATGTTGTGTGACAAAAAGTTTAAGCTTTAGTTTGTAGTTAGTCAAATCTAGATTTGAGCGCAACTGTGAAGGAACTTTGTTAAATAATCTAGGTCCCAAGATACTGATGTGCCTTCCAGTTAGTGTTTTCTTCGTTCGTGGGATATCTAAAGGGGAATTAATTTGCAAGCGTGTTGTATAGGGTGAGCAATATATTGGAAATTTAGCAATATTTGCAAATACGTATTTCAAAGCACTAACTACATACAGTTGACGCACTGTAAGTACACTGAAATCTGCGAAAGCCTGCGACGTTGAGTAGAACTTCGACTTCCTCAGACATAGCTTTATCAGTCTACTCTGTGCATTACATAAAGGTTTTAGTTTGAATGTAAAAGCTGCACCCCAGACTATTATTCCATATTGGATGGTCGACTGAATGAAAGAAAAGTATACTGATCTGAGTAAATCAAGATCAAGTATATCTCGCAGAATGAGAAACTTATAATAGGCTTTCCGAATTCTTTGACATAAGCTAAGAATGTGATTTTCCCATTTCAAATTACCCTCAATTATGACACCCAGGTACTTTATTTCGTGAGTACGTTTTATTTCGGCTGAATTTAAAACTAGACTCAATTGTATGTTAGGGCTATCGCCAAAGGTTATATATTTTGTTTTTTCTAAGTTAAGTGCAATTTTGCTTTCACAAAGCCAGTTGTTTATTAGTTTTATTCCACGATTTGCTGAAACAGTCACCGAATGCCAGTCCTTTCCTTTAAACATTAATACAGTATCATCTGCATATGCTACAATGCGCCCTTTCATATGATTTTCTAGGTGACATAGTTCATTTATGTATATTAAGAAGAACAAAGGCCCCAAAACTGTTCCTTGAGGCACGCCGTAGTCCAGACATAGAGAAGTACTAAAGGTCGTACCTATTTTGACACACTGAGATCTACCTGATATATATGATCGTAACAGCTCTAGCACTCTGTGGCGAATACCCGCTTCGTGTAATTTCTTCAATAGTAAAGTGTGGTCTACGGTATCGAAAGCTTTTTTCGCATCAAGGAAAATGGCCACTGCTTTTTCGTTACAATTAAGAGCTGCATTTATGTAGGATGTTACATCATAAAGCGCATCAGCTGTACTACAATTTGTTTTTTTTTTGTCATTATTTTCGATATACATAAACAGTCTACGTTTCATCTTAACAAATACCTTTATTTTCAAAAATTAATAACTCTTTCATATCAAAAAGCTAATAATTTGCCACCTGTACAAACTCAGCTAAAATCCCAGATATATCAATTGCGATTTAAAAAAAAGAAATCACCACGCACTAGTATTTATATAAAATCCGCATGTAAATGGATCGATACGTCAACCCAACATACATACCTCTTAACCATTGACATTAATCCGATTTGCTTAACTACTCGATATAAGTTCATATTACAAAATCCATCAAGTTACCTTACTAATTACAATCGTAATGTTAATTTTCCACTTTAACAACGCCATAAAATAGTTTTGCGTCTAGAGCATCGATAAACGTATCGGATTACCATCCACGATCCGCAAACTCTCATAGTATGAAATGTAAAATGCCTAGCGATGCTCCCAGAATGGGAACGAAGCCAAGCGGCAGTCAGGCAAGCAAGCAAGCAAGCAGGCAGGCAGGCAGGCTAGCTACCTAGCCAGCTTGCTGACGGACTAGCTTCACATGTTCTAGTCAACATCCGAATATCTGGCGTGCACACTAGTTGTGTTTGATATGTGGTTTTCATATGCAAGAGCAAAATCGGAAAACCGAGCAATGAGGAAGATGTCACCTATGTTTTGTATTAAAATGGCGATTATGTTTAGTTCAATGACTATAATATCATCGACGGAATGAGAAAATGTTGTGATGATATGTTGCTAGTAGGAGCTGCCAGCCTATTGATTAAAGTTTTAAGAGCTAATTTTATAAGTTTTAGAGGGATGGTTTTCAAAATCCGATAATTCAGGAGATTTAGAGAAAGTGAAATATTTGAAGGACACATGATAAAACCGCTTGAAATACCTTTTTTTTATTAAACATCAATTAATTATTATCAGCAATTGATTAGCTACTGCACATAGTTTCTTTCATAGCTCAGAAAATTAGATTGCAATGAAACTATAAAACCAACGAATGCTTGCGACTAGATGGCTGAAAAGCTTGAGTAGCCTAGTGGGTAGAGCACTGTTTTCTTGCGTGTGGGGTCCCTGGTTCGAATCCAGGTTCGGACCAGGGTCCGCGCACCAAGCTTTGAGTTCACCTAGCTCTGATTAGGTACCTGATTTAAATCAGGGGTAAAGTGAGTCGTGAAACTGATCACTCCACACTCGATCCACAATGATTAAAAAAAATGTAATGAAGCTCTTTACCAGCTTCAACCCCTAGACCCGTACGAGGGTTGTCGTGGGATTGCTTTACTTTTTTAGATGGCTCCTTTTTTGGGAGAAAGTAGCATCTTCTGAATATTTCGTGTAAAATACCGATTTTTTTAAAAACTTTTTTCATTGTGAATTTCAAGTAAAATCAATTTTATGAAAAAGAAAGCAAATTTTTTAAGCAAGCAAATTAAAAATTATGCATATTGTTTTCATCCTCATCAAAGCAAAACGCTCTTCAAATTACTTTTATTCTTATTCCACTGTTTGTATCTTAAAAAATGTCATATCATTGACAATCGAGGCCCATTTATTGTTAGCTGGGTGCACTGGAGCCATCATTTTTTTATTGAATTTTAGAATATTCTAGTTTTCAAAGTTTCTGCTATTTATAATTATCTTCTCAAGGAAAATATTACTACTTTGTGAGACCTCTTTTCTTGCTGTTCCTCTAAATGTCAGTTTCTAAGTTACTAATATTTCTATTCCAGGGCATTTATTTTATCCGAAAGTGAGGCATTAAACGTCGTCATTACTGTGTTTGGCTTTGCAGTTTGCACATTTAGAAGAACCTATTATAGCTTACTTCAAATTTCGGGGATTGTATCAAAAGCCCGAACCACACAATCCCGAATTAACAAAATCCCGTATGTTTCGAAATTCCCGTATTCTAAAATCCCGAATTACAAAAACCTGTATTTAAAAATCCCGAAACTCAGAATCCCGAAATTCAAAATCCCGAAACTCAAAATCCCGAAACTCAAAATCTCGTGGAACGGAATGCCGTATGAAACCTATTCGTATAATGAGATAACAAAAACATAGTGATTTAAGTTTTTATTTAGGAATAAGTTTCAACATAAAGACTGTATGCGATTCTTCTCAAATAATCGATTTTTTCAGTTTCAGACCTTTTTCTAATAATTTTTTTAATTTTTTGGTACCCTGCCAAAATTTTCTTCTTCATGGGTACTGTTCCCCTCCATTAATTTTCCTTATCGTCGTTTTAGCTACACTAAAAAAAATAGCTGAATAAAAACCCCGTAGTTTTGCATAATATAGAATCAGGCGCGGCGCCGCGCCCGATTCTATATTATGCAAAACTACGGGATTTTTAAATCGGGATTTTGTATTACGGGGTTTTGTAATAGGGGATTTTGTCTTAAGGGATTTTATGTTACAGGATTTTGTAATACGGGATTATTTCGTAATCGGGATTTTATGAACGGGATATTGTAATACGAGCTTTTGTACCCAACCCCAAATTTCGTACCAGATACTCAAGGAAATATTAACTTGAAAAACTGTAAAAGGTTTCAACAAATTGCTAGATAATGTCACTTTGTTTGGTTTACGCAGTGTTAAAAATCGATTTTTTTTTATTAATAAATAAGAACAATCTGTCATGCATTGATTTATTGATTTATTTATTGATTTAATGTCTATAACAACAGATAAGTCCAATTACGCAATAGACAATGATAAATAAAAATAAAAATATATATAAAACGAACAAGAGTATCATACTTCAATAGAAAATAAGAATCCAAAATTTAAATATACAATTAGCCAAGATGAACATGCATTAAACAGAATAAGTAATTACTTTATCTTTTAACATGTTTTTGAAAAGCATCAAAGTCGGTGGCAGAGAACCAAGTCTGAGTGCGTTATGCTGCTTAGGTAAACGTAGCAGCGATGAAAAGTAATATGTATCAGCACGTGTAAATGGAACATTAAACGTTAAAGTTGATCTACATGACCGATCCAATACACGGACGGAAACCAGGTTGCAGAGGTCAGATGGGACAAGTCGATGGTGGAGTTTAAATAGAAGGCATTCATCGAAGAACAGCCTACGAGATTTCAGGGATGGAATTTGCAGCATGGTAAGTCTCGCGCTATACCCACAGTAAGTCAAATTGAATTGAAAAAGCAGAGTGCGGGTGAACCTGCGTTGTACAGATTCAACCGCATCAATTAAGTACTGAAAATGTGGGCACCATATTTGACAACAATATTCAAGGATGCTGCGGACAAAAGAACAAAACAGGTGTACACAGGTGGAGATATCAGTAAAATGCTTAGAAGATCTAAGTATAAAACCCGAGAGCCTGGACGCTTTGGCAGTTATATGAATTATGTGTTGGTCAAATAAGAGTCTAGTGTCAAAAATAACTCCCAGGTCTTTAAAATAGAATACAGCATCGAGAGAGGTACCGGAAACGCAATAAGAAATCACTAAAGGGTTAGTTTTACGCGTGAACGACACTTGGCGACATTTTAAGACATTCAGAGTAAGATAATTTGCACTACACCAGTTGCCCAGAGTGTGCAGATCATTCTGTAGCTGAAAGCAGTCTTCAATTGTATTGATAACTCTGAATATTTTAAGATCGTCTGCGTAAAGAAGGGAGAAGGAGTTTAGGAGACCTGGAAGATCGTTATTGAAGATTAAGAACAACAAGGGGCCAAGTATCGATCCTTGTGGAACACCAGAGGTGGGATAGAAGGGAGCAGAAGAGCAGGAGCTCACAGTTACAACACAAGCACGTTCATAAATGTAAGAAGAAAACCAGGAGAGCAGCGGTCCATAAAAACCATATTTCTCTAATTTCAAGAGAAGAAGCACGTGATTGACAGAGTTGAATGCCTTAGAGAAATCGGTGTAAAGAACATCCACCTGTCTTTGCTAAACGATGGCAGAAGCAACAGTATTGCTGAAAGATAACAAGTTGGTAACAGTGGATTTACCTTTGACAAATCCATGTTGCTCGTTGGCAAGGAAAGGCTCGAGTAGAGGATAAATTCTGTTGTAGACAACTCTCTCAAGTAGCTTGCTAAAGCAAGGTAGAAGCGATATTGGACGGTAATTGGAGATACAAGCGGGGTCACCTGCCTTAAGTGTGGGAAAAATGTTGGCTGATTTCCATATGGAAGGAAAAACACCAGAGGCGATGCTTAGGTTGAAAATAATGGACAGGGGTACACAAAGTGAAGAAGATAGAGACTTAGTTAGTATATTGGGAATACCATCAGAGCCAGAAGAAGCGTTAGAATCGAGACTACTCATTAAATATTCAACTTCTAAAGGGTTTGTACGAAACGAAGAGAGCGCTCTAAGGTTAGCGCGAAACGACGAGGGAGTGGTGAAAGAAACATGTGGAGGAGAAAGAGGGTTTTGTGGGGAAGATGATGAGGAGAAAAAACGAGCAAAGAGCTCACAGGTCTCTTCAGTTGTAGCGGCAGAAGTTTAATCAAGAAACACATTTTGAGGAATGATGGGGGATTTTTTCATTGAGTGAATAAATGACCAGAAGGGTTTTGAATTGTTGGAACTAATAGAAGCCTCAACTCTGGCAATGTAGGCACGCATGGCTTCTTTAGCAATCCTCTTTGCATGAGAGCGTTGCTTTTTAAACTCAAGCAGGTCATCATGCAAAGCTGAACGTTTAAATTTGGCACGAGCAACATCCTTTGCCCTAAGAGCAGCAGCAACTTCAGAGGTGAACCAGGGAGCATACTTGGGTCTCCTGGGACGACATGTGGGAGTGAAGCGAGGAATGAGATTAGCGAAGAAGACATCAAGCCTATGGAGAACCTCATTAATGTCAGAGCAGCGAAGAAATGAGTGCCAGTTAATATGATTGATTTCGTTCGCCATTCCAACAAAGTTGGCTTTAAAGAAATTGAAGCGACCCCAACATTAAATAAGAATACAAATCCTAATGCTCAAATAATTGCAGGGGAGTAGTTTAACTGTGTGCCATATAATGTAGCTAATCAGCTAAAAATTTTGATTCCTGTGGGAATTGCAATGATTATTGTTGCTGAAGTAAAGTAAGCTCGCGTATCTACATCTATACCTACTGTAAATATATGGTGGGCTCATACAATAAATCCTAATAATCCAATAGCAAGTATTGCATAAATTATTCCCAAAGTTCCGAAGGTTTCCTTCTTTTCACATTCTTGACTAATGATATGAGAAATTATACCAAATCCCGGTAAAATTAGAATGTAAACTTCTGGGTGACCAAAAAATCAAAATAAGTGTTGATATAAAATTGGATCACCCCCTCCTGCAGGATCAAAGAATGATGTATTTAAATTTCGGTCTGTAAGAAGTATAGTAATTGCACCTGCTAGTACTGGTTGGTACGCCAACCATGTAAAGATACTTTAGGTGCTTAGTTCTTTAAATATTATTTTATTTATTTGTTTATTCAATAGATAAATTATCCTTCAAAAATAGGTTTTCAAAATTTGGTGGGCTACAACCGTTAGGGTTACGAAAATGCTACAATTGTGGTATTTATAATAATTTCAAATTCATAATTTAAGTTCCAGAGCTATGGCTCCAGGCTAGGTATCAGACATTTTTTTTATTAAGTAGGGCAAAAAAAACTCACACATTACGTATACTGGTATTGTTAGTTTTAAATAAATGAAAGTACTGAAAAATTATGCTGCCAAATTGTTAAATGCTTTGATAGATAAGTCTCGGCTATAATTTGTTCCTAAACTATGCAGTTCATAAAGATTGCTGGTTTTAGTGTAGCTTACTGAAATTCTGAATGATTTTTTTGTAATCATCATAGCTTTTACTAAATTTTGGAAGTCCTTACTCATCCCGTTTCTTAGTATGCAGAAGGTAAAGTTGGTGAACGTTTTTCAAATGAATTGGACTCAACTAGAACAGAAGTCAAGCTTGTCCCGCTTCTAACTTTATTCTATGTTGAGTTAAAACACTTCTCTGACTTACTGGTGTGCTATTATTTCTTGTCTGGCCATCTCAAGGCACTTGTATACAAGCACGTACCGCTAGAAAACTGATTTTCGAAGAAATTGTCCTTGAGTGACCAGAAAATGTGGAAAGACGTAATACAATTTTTTGTAGTATCACATCAACCATTCCTCCATAGCATCTTCTAAAACTTTAATGATAAAAATATTAGTGCTGGCATCACACACACAACGAAACAACAAGTCCAACATAACAATATCATGCTAAAATGAACCTATCCTTTGAATTTCGTTTTCATCCGAGGATTTCATCGAAAGTTTCAGCGCTTAAACGATATTCGAGGCTGCCATCTAAAAATTGTTAAAACTCGAAAAATTAAAACATTAGCTTCTATTTTTACTGTAAATAATTTGCATATACATAAATAATAGAAGTATATATCTGTTGGTGCAATATTTACGAAAATGTTTGGTCCTGGCAACCGTCTTTTGGCAGCATAACCAAAAATACATCAAATTTGCTTCACGTTAAGTTGAACCAAACCGGTGAATGCCGTTTCGATTGAATGGCTGCGCTGGAAGTTATAAGGATGAAAAGAATTTAAAAGCTACCACTCACACTTTTTTCAAATTTTAGAAAACTCAATATTTGTTGGATCGTTTCCATTTGCAAATTTAATGACAAAGCCGCTTAGTAAAGAAATGCCAAAAAACTACAACAATTACCATAGCTGGCAGCCCTTTCATGATTGTTCTACGAAATTCCTACAAAAGTTGGTTTACAATTAGGTCAATTTACTGCATGATTTTCGTTTTGATTTCATGACTGCATCGGAAGCTATAAGGAAAATACCTTTATTTTGCTGAGCAAATTTATATGATTTAGGTGATAAAAACTTCCATAGCTGGCAGCTCTATCCTAATTTTTCAACCAAATTTCTACTTAAAAGTGGCTTAGAGTAAGGTTCAAATACTGTGTGAATTTCGTTAAAATCTGTTGTTGAATCGGAGGCTATAGGCCAAAAAGCAGTTTTTTTTCAGTGCAGTGCAGTGATTTTTCAAGATGGCACCACTGCCACAGCGTTGCCGGCATTTCAAAATCACATGTCTTTCAAATTTTGTAGCGATCTGACTATGCGGTCCTCATTTCTAGTGAACAGAAGTTTCGAGTGCTGAAAATAGAGGTAATTTGGCGATGGGTTGTCGTTCCGGTACAACTCGGAAATTCAAAAATTTCGAATTTTCATGGTGCACATAGGTTAAGATTTATCAATAATTTGAATTTTTTGACAAAAAGGAAAAAACTTCCAGAAGGGTCAGTGATTTCAAGGATTTTAATCAAGTGCCTGTCGTTGCTACAGTTTTGCCCGCTCAATCTTGAAATCTTGTATAGTTTTAGTCAAAATCAATACACTCTGCAAATACCACAATGATCCAATGTTTGTGTCAAAAGCTATGACAAATCGAAATTTGAAGAAAAAACCCTTGCCTACTTTTAGGCACTCAGCGCCCACATAGAGTTCATAATTTCCAATTTTATATCATAGACAGGCATTACATTTTGGGTACTTAATTTTAACAAACATGTACTCTGCATAGAAATATAGGGGTAACTGAAAATTCACTAAAATGCCCGCCGCCGCCAGAGGGATAAAGATATCTTGGTGTTGCTAATGCTAATACAATACGAAGCTAAATCTGATAATAAATGTCTTCTTAACAAAATTTAACAATTTTGTGAGGTGTTTTTGAGAAAAAAAAATTCGTCCCTTGTTTTCCAAACAGTATAATAATTTGATTTTTTTCAGTGACTTGCTCTTTTTCACTGTTTGCTAAATCTTATTTTCAAAAATACTGAAGCACGTGCTTGATGATATATTGAAAAGCCACTGAATAGACTTTTTCATGTCTGAAGCATTTTCTTTTCCCTTGATAGGCAGATAAACAATTTACCACGCCCATTTCTATATTTTGCGGTTTGAATTTTTCGAAACTTTCAAACACATTCATAGCTGCCTGCGATCGGAATTTGCGTCTTTTTGTTTCAAGTTTTCAGAACATATGAGCTTTTTATAAAAGTAAGTACGCTGATATCGGAACAGAATTTCCTAATTGACTGAAGTACATGTTTCTTTCGTCTTTCTTTTTTGTGCTATCGAACTCTAAGCATTTGGCTGTACTAGTTACTCAGATATGGTAATTCTGAGATATGATAATAACTGAGATTGGCTATCACATTTTTTTCCGTCAATTTTTGTTTGAGCTTTTAAATTATTCAAAAAGTACATTCCTTAAAGCCTCCTGCCAAATCTGTTTTACGACTTATGAGCTACAGGTGAACTTCTTTGTTCCTTTACCTTTCCCGTTTTTTTTAAAAAAAATAGCTTCCCCTTATTTTCAATAATTACTCCTTACTTCCAATAAATTCCCCTTACTTTCAATAAATTCCCCTTATTTTCAAAAACTTCCCTCTATTTTCAGTGATTCTCGTTAATTTCAATAACTTCCCCTTATTTTCAATAATTTTCTCTTTATTTTCAACGAATTCTCAAAGCTTCTTTCCAATCGAATGAACCGTGTACTATCGACTTTGTAGTTACTTTCTATGATCATTGCACAAAACGAATCTTTTTTTATGAAGAATTGTTTAAGATAGCTTTTAAAAATACGATTTGCAAACTTTGATTCATAAAGGCGAGGTAGTAGTGTAACATTTTGGTGGTTTATGTTTTCACATTTTTGCCAAAAAGTCCGCAAACATATTAAAATTTCCGAAAACATGATTGATTCCAGTTATAGTATCACTATTATTATTATCTTCACCATCTGAATCGAATCTTTTCATTTTTAACTGGCAGCCCATTTTATTTTTACCTCAGCAATCTGATCTTCATTTTGCTCTAGATAAATAGCTTGAGAAAAATACGCGGGACATAATTGCTACGTATTTCTTTCCTGGGTGCCGGTGTCAATGCGTATTAAGTCTTCGGTGGCAGCAAGTGCTGCTATCTGCTCTAAGTATTGCTCTAAGCTCTTGAGCAAACTAAGTTCGGTCCTAGTACCACCGGACGGTCGGACCAATGTGATCATCATTTGAGCCAGTTGCGATTGTATCCGGCGACATCGACGACGACGAGTTTGCGCCATCGAATCGCATCCATCGATATCTAATGCGATAGCCGGACGAAGGCACAAGGAGTGAAATGAACTTTTCGCAACCTGTCAAGATATGGGATATCTACTTTGCGGTTGTGGCGGCCTTATAACGGTCCATACGTATGCATGAATTCCTTTCCTTGAACTTGATGACTTGACTGATTGAATATGAAATCTTTGTTTGCGGTTTCTCTTCTATGCGGCACAACACCGTTTTGCACTGGGCGGAATGGCTTGGCTGGTTGGATGGATATGCATACGATTCTTTGGATACATGTTCAAGCTCGCATTTCTACTTCCCCAAGTCGATGTATCGGATCGTTTGCTCTGGTTGGATGAAAGGGCTTGTCATTCGATATGAAAGTAATTAGAAGTGCAATTCAACTTGTCAGGGTGAATCGAAACTTTGATGTGAATAGGGATCAGGAAAGTATTTTGTTGGAATTTCCACCATGCGAGTACCAATGAAGTCACATCGAATGCGATCACCGTACAAGTCAGAGTCAGTTCTATGGAAATTTTCTCTTTGATATTTTCCACTTGAAAGGCACAGACCAACATCGATGTGAATCGAAGTTGCTTTCGAATTTATTATGCTATGAATGCATAGAATATATCACCGTGGATGATGACTTGCTTACAACTTTCGCCACCGGTCCATTTGATGCTGCAGAAAAGTGTGAAAAATGATTGATTTTCCCGTTATCTGGAGTTAGTTTTGCTTCTCAGAGAACAATTTGAATGAAATATGATTCCTTTTCTGCTGTCTGATCCAGTCATAAGAGAAATAATTTGTCAACTTCATTCGGAATTGCACATTGTCAGAAGATTGCATGCAGTATCTAGTAGTATGACATTTCCAAAAATACCAAAACCAGCATTTAAGTTTTCCACATCAGTTTCCGCAACTGACCAGCTGTCAAATGAAGACATGCATATCACCACATAGGTACGTGCCATACAAAATATTTTTAATTAATCGTAGCACATCATAACAACTGTTACCTGTCTGCATTCCACTCACCCGCGTCATCGTTATGATCTTCATCATTGCCGGTATCATGCCTACAACTGATTGGCCTTATCGGTGAGGAACATCAGCAAACATCGGTGGTTTTCACCATATGGCACTAATTACTCTATATTGTACGGATCATCGTGTATTTCACCTGAAGTAATTAAATGAGAAAAACATCCTAACTCACTTTATCTCCTTCGCGCTGACAGTATTAGACACTGGCTGGCTCTTTAATTTACTCCCCGACACCTGATGTTGTCGATAGATCAAGTCCTAGACTGTGCCACAAGCGGCGTACGCATTCCAGATGGAAGATATCGAGCCCGATTAAATCCTCTTGCAGGATCAGGTAGTGCACCCGTACAATGTAGATCTGAGCATTGCCGGGGCAATAAGGGCTGTTGGTTTATGGGATAGCTAACACTTAAAATTCTATTTCGGTACGGTCGCATTGCGCCAGGATAATTTATTTCGTCTACGTTTGGAGGTTTCGAAATAGTAAGTGAAGTCGGGCCCATATAAACATAATCAAGACGAGCTCTCAGATACACATGAGACAGCACATTTGCAGGAAAAGTAGCCGGTTAATGGTAGGATCACAGTGAGTTTTTTGGATTCAATTTTCATCGATTTGAAGTTTCAGGGTTCCTCTCCTCTTGTTTCAGTATAATAATAGATTTCGAAAAATTTCGGCCAATCTAATCCTACCCTTAAAGTGAGATACTTTTGTGTGGTCATGTGGGAGACTGTGATGACCGGTCGGCGTTACGCTACATAAAATTTATGGTAACGTGCACGCGCTCAACGTATGTTGCGTAACGCTAATCAATAGATACCTAACTAGGAAATTCAAGTCATTAGATAAGGCTGTATAATTTTGAAAACGTTACTGGCAAGGACTATTATTTTGCTACCAAGCGATGGGCAATAATGATGATTTTTATTTATAAGCTTTTGTACAGTAACAAGTATTGATTCAGAAGATGGACACTCCCAATTGTAGATTTTTGATGAATACTGGTTCTTCAAATGAAGTCTATGTGTGGAAAGCAGATGAATTCCTGTGTAAGTCCTCATTTCGTTCGATCGAAGTATTCTTTTAATTTTTCTAATGATTTTCATACAGGGTGTATGGTACTCGGAGGACACTTTTGTAAGGAGGCATTCCTTGATATATTTCGAGCAAAAAATCGTTCTACAGGGTGGCCTGCGGAGTTACAAGGCGGTCAAGAAAAGTGTTTCGGACATGTACCGTGACTCACTTAAATCGTTATATTTTGAAAAATAATAATCACAACGCAAAGTATTATTACCTGCTATTATGTAATCAAATTACCTTTAATTTGATGTAGCATTCTAAATTGTAACTGTACCTGATTTTGAGATATTTACTTCAAAATACAAAATTTTGGCACTTCTACCCCGAAAATTCTGTGTCCAATGTCGTTTTTCTCAAAAAACCTCATAAAAATAGGCCATATTAGTTTTATTTTTTTACAAGCCATATTATTGGCTACAAAAGTGGCATACATTTTTATGACGTAGGCTTTACCTTTTCGCGAGTAGTAGGGGAAAACACATATCGCTTAACAAGTAAATATGTCATAAAATGGCACTCGCTGAAAAGAAAAGTTTAAATTGTTATTTGTACTTAAGTATTTTTACTGCACATTAATTACTATTTAAACTATCAATAAAATAAATTAAATTAAAATTAGTTTCAACATAATTGATGCACCTAACTCGATATTACAGGCAAAATTGTGTACAGTTCTTCGCCTTTATTAATGGGATTCGTAAAAAAAATTAAGACCCTATAAAAATAGAACTACTTTCAAATTTGTGTCAGTTTCAGTACACTATTCGAACTACAAGATATTACTAAAATTTCAAAAATAAATTCAAAATGTCTCACTACACTAATGAAGAATATAAGAGTACCGGTGAAGTTCACAAGCGGCGCTATCTTTGTATCAACAGAGATATCCCCATCGACGGATTCCGGGAAGGAGAATGTTTCAACAACTATACACAAGGATTTCGGAAACTGGCAGCGTTAGGACGAGCCGAGTAAACGCAAATCCTGCGCCTGCAATCGCTGTATGGACCGATGAAGAAATAATGCATGCAGTGGAAACTGACCTATCAATCAGTATTCTACGCTTGGCGTTGTAGTTTAACGTGTCTACGTGGAAAGTTTGGAGTATTTTCATCCCTACCATCATATACCAGTGCAGGAGCTGTTACCCATCGATTTGCTCAAAAAGCTGGAATTCTGCAATTGGCTCCTTGAGAACCAATTAGACAACGAATATTTTTTAAACACCATTCTCTGGAAGGATGAGTCCTTATTTATCAGGGACAGTATCATGAACTTTCACAATTTACTTGGGCTAAGAGCAATCCACACACGAGAAGGACTTCATCATTTCAGCGTAGATTCAGCGTAAATTTATGGGCAGGAGTGATTGGTAACGATTTGATTAGACTTATTAGGCTCCCGCCTACCCTAAATAGTACCAATTACTTACATTTTTTAAGACATGATCTGCAGAGCTTATTAGAGGATATTCCCCTGCAACGATTGCTTCCATGTTTTACCAACACGATGGTGCTCCAGCTCCCTATGGCCGACCAGTCAGAGATTGGTTGAATTCCAATCATATCAATCGCTGGATACACCAATACACCGGCCTGCGATATCTCCTGATCTAACAGCTATGGATTTTTTTGTATAGGGACGGATGAAGGACCTAGTCTACACAACGGAAGAATCAAGGTTGGAAGACCTAAATACTAGGATCGCCGCGGCTGCAACAGAATTGAGGCAGCGGCTGAGGTGTATGAATTCGAAAAGAACGCTTGCGAAACGAGCCGTCGTCGTAGCACTACAGCCCCTCTCGGGCCTTGGCTTCTCGCAGGTGACACCTCCAGTTATCTCGGTCCAATGACTGCGTCCTCCAACTTCGAAAGCCGAGCAGCTTTGCGCAGTCTTCGTCGACAGAGTCAGACTTCCCACTGGTCTTCGACCCTCGGCCCTTCCGTCGAATACATTCTTAGGTATTGCTCGTCCATTCGTTGCACGTGACCAGCCCATTGCAGCTTCCGCAGTTTCACTATTGTAGCAACCTCAGGCTCGTCAAAAACCTCGTACAATTCGTGGTTGTACCTTATCCGCCATTGGCCGCACTCTTGTTTAGCTCCAATTATACGCCTGAGGACCCGTCTTTCGAAGGCGTTCAACATATTTGCGGACGCTTGGGTAAGGGTCCAAGTTTCACATCCGTAGCACAACACAGGTCTGATGATTGATTTGTAGACTTGGAGCTTCGTCTTCCTGTGTATGCAGCTGGTCTTCAGTAGGGCCAGAACGGAGCAGAAAGTTGTATTAGCGAGCTGTATTCTCCGTTTAATTTCGTCAGTTTCCCTGCATTTCGTTGTCAATTTCGAGCCTAAGTATATAAATTCGTCCACATTCTCTAAATTATATTCGTCCAAAATTATATTTTGTCTAATGGAGGTCTTCTTTCTTGTTTGCGTCATGATTTTTGTTTTCGTCTGATTGATCTTCAGGCCTACTTCTTTGGCTTCCTGATCAAGTTTCAACAGGAGTTGTTGCGGAACAGCTGTGAACAGCCGCCACCACAACAGAAAATGTAGCTTGACCTGTTACCCTCGCGTGACTTTAAGGTGCCGGCTAGTCACCGGTGTCGTGGGTATTTTGAGGGGCAGGTCAAGCCCTAGCTGAGTCACGCATAACTAGAAACTTGGACAACCTATTGTTGGATAACTATGGGAAGGGGGAAAAAAGGAACCCACTTCAATACCTGACTTCACTGAACCTATTTATCCAGATTTAGTGGACCATTTTTATTCTTGGTCTACTTAATGACGTAACCATGTAATCAGTAAATAAAAAAACCAAATTTTTCTGCCAGATTTAACAAAAAAATATAATATTAAATTAAATAAATAAACTAAACTAATAAATATTTTTAAACAATAAAATCAAAATTTTAATAATTCACGACAGGAAAGAATTGCAATATTGAAATCAAATCCAAAATAAAAATACAAATTAAAATTCAACCAAAGATGAAAATACAAATTAAAATCAATCAAAAATTGGAAATCTACATTAAAATCAATAAAACAAATGGAAGAAAAATACAAATGAATCACTTACCAGTGAAATCCGGATTACGGTACCGTACTCTCGGGGGTCACTGTAACTTTTCTCAGAGAAAACTATCATATATAAAAAAACGAATATAAATTATTGTGAAATCTTAATATCTGATTCGGCATTCTGCAACAATCATCGTTTATCTTCCGTGAAGATGCTGACGAAATCCAAATTGAGACAATATTAACCGTATTGGCAGGTGTAATCGCTTCAGGTTTGTATTCTGGTTGACACGGTTCGACAGAGCTGATAACTGACAGCAATTTTTTTTTCACGAAGTTATTCTTAAGTAAGTTTATGATTTCACTTGTTCAATTTGTAAAGTATTTATTTTGGCACCAGAACGTTAATTAATTTTTCCTTGCTTGCACTAACAAATTCACCAAAATCTGCGATCGTATATTTTTGGGGCTAAATTCACTGCATTAAGCACTAACTTCATTAATTATTTGCATTTCCCACACACCGGTTCGCTATGATTTATACCGTTGCTTTTCACTAATCCACTTTTGATTTTAAAATTTTTCCACCCAATTAATCGTATGTACAATTACAAAATGTTATCACAACTGCTCGTGAACAAAAAACTTCACTCTCACTCGCTTCAGTTCTTTCTTTTTTTCTTCTTGAATCATCATTTCAAAATTCAAATATGTATCTCACAATATTCCGTTTTTTATCAAAACCCATACGGCACCGTCATCCAGCGCAATTTTCAGGAGTCGGGTCTGAAGCCACTTAGGGACCGGGTTGTGGAATTAACGACAAGATTCTACGGACAAACTGACGGACATGAAAACGGACTAATTCGGTCAATAGGGTGTACAGGTGGCTCCAATGAGCCATTTATGCGCCCCGCGAAATCAGTTTATGAACGCCAGCTCATGGATGCGCTATTTAGCTATGTAGGCCTTCCGTCGAACAGAAGAGGCTAAGTGTAAGACCTAGGTTAAGTTTTAGGTCTAATTAGGTTAGGTTAGTTATAATTAGGTATAGGTTAGAACTTAATTGTAGTGTAAGGTAGATTTTAAGTCAAGTATTGCCCAGGTAACCCCAGTACTGTACAAGCTGGGTAGTATTATTAGTGTGTAAGATAAAAAGTGTTTAAGAAAAAAAATATTTATATAAAAAAAAAACCATAAGAGCCAGCAGGCCAAAATAGTATAGCCGCTAGAATTTAAATTATTATTGCTAATTATACTTTAAGCTAGGTTAAGAATGTACAACTAAAATGAAATAAAAATCTTCTTCAATCAATCAATCAATCAATCCAGCGCAATTTTTGCGTCTCAACCGTTCAACAGCGCCGACCAACTCCAATTCCAGCAAAAAAACTCAAGAGCCTCTTCAATGGACGCTTTAATTTTTCTCGACCTTCACGGTCCAGTCACAAAACAAAAAAAAACCTCATCCACCAACGATTCAAAAAAACCAATCTTATCCTCCTCGCACAACAGCCAAAATCTCCCAACTTCTCGGTGCAGCGCTCAAACCAAAACTTCCCAGGTTCAGCGCCAAAATTCAACTCCCCGTCCCCAGCAAAAAGGCACGCCAACCAGCCAGTTCAGTTTCCAGCTGATCCCGTTGCCGCCATCTCCCGCAACAACTTATCTCCCCAGCAAGCATCACCCGAACAACAAGCCATGCAGCTCAAATGCACTCAGGTCTTGATTGCATCCGAACTGCACCGCTTCATTGTTGTTGTTTTTTTTTTTTTTTTCAGTGTTTAGGTGATGCTTGCAGAGCAACAACCACTCGTTTTGTTTTTATCCAGGCAATGCAATTCGAATGCCATTAGATGTCAATAACATTAATTGAGTGCAATGACATTCGAATTGCACCGCCTGACTGTTTTGTTTTTTTTTTTTTATATAAATTACTGTGAGTGGCGGCAAACAGCTGTCCGTAACAGAGTTCATTGGCGGATGTGAAGGAACGGGACAAGATGTTAATGTCATCCGCGTAGGCCACTAACTGGTTCGACTTATAAAGAAGCGTACCCCCTGTGTCGACAGGAATCTTCCTTATCACGTACTCAAGTGCTTTATTCCGACATTTGTGTCAAAGACCGTTGTTGATTCTGACTTGTGATGCTGTCGACGTCATCGTCATTTTGGTCAGCCGGACTAGTTTTGCCGGGATGCCGAAGTAGAGCATTATTTTGTACTGTATGTTTCGGTCAATACTGTCATATGCTTGTTTAAAATCCACGAAAATCTGGTGGACGTCGATGTTAAATTCCCAGCATTTTTCAAGCACTTGTTTGACTGTGAAGAGCTGATCCGTAGTTGATCGATCAGACCTAAAGCCTCCTTGGTACTCTCCAAAGACATATTCAGTGCATACATTTATTTTATCTTTTAATATTTTCGTCAGTATCTTATAGGATGTACAAAGTAGCGATATGCCTCTGTAGTTTTCGCACCGAAGTTTGTCTCCTTTTTGTGGATAGGGCATATGATGGATTTGCACCACTCCTGCGGTATTTTTTCTTGACCCCAGATGTGCTGGATCAATTTGTGGATGGCTTTTATAGGGCAGCTTCCACCGTATTTGATAAGGTCGACCGGAATCTCGTCAATGCCCGGCGCTTTATTGTTTTTACTGTAGCTCAAAAATCTTGAAACAAAGCATGAAAACCTTTATTAAATTATTTCAGTTCAAGCAAAAGTGTAGATCGACAACAAGGGCCACTTTATGGCATATTAATTATGTATTTTCGCTTACTACTTGCGAAATGGTAAAACCTAAGTCATAAATATGTATGCAACTTTTGTAGCTAATTATATGGCCTGTAAAAAAATTAAATTAAAATGGCATATTTTTATGAAGTTTTCCGAGAAAAAACCAACATTAAACACAGAAAGTTAGGGGTAGAAGTGCCAAAGTTTTATATTTTGAAATAAATATCTCAAAATCAGGTACAGTTACAATTTAGAATGTTACATTGAATTAAAGATAATTTGATTCCATAAAAAACAAGCAATAAAACTTTGCGTTGTGATTATCAGTTTTCAAGATATAACGATTGAAGTGAGTCAGGATACAGGTCCGAAAAACTTTTTTTGACCACCCTGTAACTCCGCAGACTTTGAAAACCCGACCACCCTGTAGAACAATTTTTTGCTCAAAATATATCAAGGAATGCCTCCTTACAAAAGTGTCCTCCGAGTACAAAACATCTTGTATATACCATTTTTGAGTCAAATCCATAGATTTGTGGCACAAATTCATAATATCTTCGAGTCTAATTAATACTTTTTCAAATCAATATCATACATTTTCGATACCTATTCATAATTTTTTTGAGTTGAATTCATATTTTTTTCGAATAAAATTCATAATTTTCTAAATTCAAATTCATTATTTTCGCAGGTGAAATTTATATATTTTCGAGTTAAGCTCATGCATTCATAAAGCATGATTTTATAGTTTTTAAAAAATTAGGAAATTATTCACAAATTCGTATTCTCTTCGAAAAAACTAAGCATTTAACTCGAAAAAATGACGTATTATATTTGTGTAAATTATGAATTTGGTTAAAGAAAATTATGAATTTGATTCAAAAATTATGAGTTTGACTAAAAAGGATTATAAATTTGACTCGAAAGCTTATGGATTGCTGTCGAAAATTTACGAATTTAATATGTTAAAATATGAATTAGACTCGAAAATATTATGAATTTGTACTAAAAACCTATGAATTTGACTCGAAAATGGTATAGACAAAGACTACAGTTTCATATTTCACGGATAAGCTTCAATTGATTGAACTTGTAAAGAAACCTACTCGAGCTCAAACATTCCAAACTGCTCCATCAATTAAGGATAATCAACTTTGTTGCACACGCGATCATAATTACTTTCCGTTCTTCTTCGTACGTTCATGTTCAAACACTTCGATCCGATGAAATTCAGCTTGTTTCCTCTATACGTGCCAATTAAACTCTATCAAATGGTCACGTGCCTCCTGTTTGCGAGCCTGCACCTACATCCAAAAACAGACTATGCATGAAATACTGGCTGGTAGTGGTTAAAGTCATAAAAGGGCTACGAAATTAAGACATTTGAAGCCATTATGCTCGATAAACACTGACTTTAAATTTGTTTCGAATTGAGTGATTGACTAACAGATAAAATGCATTAAACCAATAGGGCTGTTAGTAGCGAACCAGCATGCGTCCAGTTTTTAAAAATAGAACATTTTTCTTTTCGGAAATTTGTCAACCTAAAACCCGTTTTCTAATTGATCAAGCTGTTTTCGAAGAACTACTTTCGTGGTTCTATTACTTCCCCCAAATGTTGGCGTCTATGCAAGTCTCCCACCCCCTTCTTGCTGGCGTGTGTTTCAATGCAAAGCTGACGGTGATAATTACCGACTCCGATATTAGACAATAAAACCTGAGCCAATGCTGCACCTTCCTAGCATAAAACGTACGAACAGATGCACTCGAAAATATGTGGCGAAGGACATAATTCATTTTATTTTTAACATCTTTGAGAGGGGTGTAAAGTGTGCGCCACGCCGTGGCGTTGTCGTCTTGAGCTTGCTTGGCATTGGCATTAACATCTTGACGTAAATCGTAGGATCTGCTGTGAACGATGGCAAAGGGCAATATGAATTCGATCGAGGAAGGGACTTAAAACGAAAGAAAGTGCTGGTTGGCAGCTGCTGTTGGAAGTAGTTTGGGTTTAAGTTAATTGCTGAGTTGTCATACGTTGGAAATGGTGAAAGCTAGTGATTGTTTTTACTTTATTTCATTAAATAGGCATCCATTTTTTCATATATCAATTTTTCTCCAACATCAATTCTACGAAAATCAAGACAAAATATCCAATTTAACCATTTGTATGACAATGTGCATAAAATATATCTGGAGTGCAAATTCTGATAATTTTAATATAAGCACTACTATTTAATATAAACAATACGTACTGTATTTTGTGATCCTGAAATCAGGATATTTAACTGGCAAATTCAGTTACAGACCTCTTACCGTACAATTACATCAAACCACAAACTATTCCAAACAAGATGTTAGATATTCCTTAAAATCTTTTTTTAAATCGAACAACGACAACTCTGTCGCAATTCAATGGTGTGCGTAAAGTTTCATCCCCAAAATCTTTTTTTTCGATACACTATCACCTATTTTACGGCCTTTGGGCCTAAGATTTTCCTTTGCAGCTAATTAAAAGTGTTAAAAAGGGGTAACTCATCTGTCACATTGTGACGTATTTGTAGGATGTTCCGTGTTATTTATGACGGAGCAGATTGTTTCCGAAGTCCTTGGTAATATGTTTTGAAATTTGAGTACCTTGTAAGAAATTAGTGGATACTGATGTTCTAGAGACGAATTTTTCATTGACAAAGTGTTTTTTTGGTTTTTTTTTTGTTTGAAAGTTGTGTGGCACAGGGCTGAATGGCGGTTTTATAGAAAATTGGACGAAAATAAGTTTACGAAATTGAATCTTTTTTACAACTAGCCAGCCTACTTGTGTTGAGTCAATGCAATATTTATCAAAAACTTGATTAATGATAAATTTTTATTGGTACTTCCAACTTAACTTACAACACAAGACTCTCCAGCCAAGATGAAACTAAGGCTACGGTTGTGTTAATGTGTTCTAACGAATTCGTCCGAACAAGCAAAAATCTGTTATCTAATGAGAGTGTTTATATTGACAGCACGAGTCAATAGACGTCAGAATATGCACGACGTCGTCGGAACCAGTTGAGCGTTCAAACAAGTTTGATTTTTTCGTGGGACCTGCCGCTGTTTTGGGTGTTTTTCAATTTTTTATATCACTTGAATTCATGGCTTACAATAAATTAATAAGTCTTTTGTGCGGGAATAGGTGTTTGTGGGGTATGTGCCATCATCAAGCTATCATAATAGGGAGCAAATTGGGAGCAAATTGCTACAGAACTCAACACTAGCAGTAAGTACAAGTTTTTATTTTGATGTGGAGTTTACATTAATTGAATACGTAATTCGAATTAATTTTTACATTTTATCCATCAAGACCATAACTTGTAGAGCTATAGATTGTTACAGTCAGTAGGTTGTATTGAAACAAAATCTCACCTGCTGAACTAACAAAATAATTTTTCAAGGTTTCTGTGGCCGCTAACCAGCATCCGTCGGGGTCGGATTAAAGGGTGCTCCGCTATAGCGGGCGAGGGGCCTTCACGGCCATTTCTAGGGTACCCTGCTCTCGGGGCACTTCTTTTTTTTTATTCGCCCCTTTTGATGGGTCGCCATTACTTTACCAGCCTGGCAGGCTCTCTTCTGGACTTCGATTCAATTGAGGTGCCTCCAGGCAAACCTTCATACTTTTAAATTGCTACAAACTTAAAATTGTTTTTTTTTGCAAAATAAAAAATGAGGCACAGTAAAGGTACGCTGCGGCTGGAAGCTGAAACCTAAAACTAAAACTAAAACTTATTTCGGCTTTCAGGTTAGCAAAGCTTAATGACGTCAATTTCGATTTAGTTTAGCAAGGAAATGCTGCCGCTGGTTGCTCAAACTAAAACGTATATGACTGACACGAAACCTGTAAAGTATTTTTCAGTGTGTTCGCGATTGTAAAATGAATACGTTTCGGCAAAATAATCGACGAAGAAAGTGTGTGTTGGACATTGTGTTATTCAATGTGATATGTTATATTGTGAACTAGAGAATGATTTGACTGAAGTAAAACGACGCAGAACAATAGCACCTTTCTTCACTAGCAAGCAAAACGAAGGAGCGCAAGAGTTGCTGATTAACTGTCACTTGGTTGATAACCATATCAGGTTTAAAGAATATTTCCGCCTTTCGCCGCATTTGTTTCAATTTGTTTTAAATGCAATCAGAAACGATATAGCAGCTTGCAAAACGAACGCAAATTTAAAACCGATATCACCAAGACTAAAGCTCGGTGTTACATTAAGGTTTGTATAAAGAAAACTATTCCAAGTTATAAAATTCATATTTTTATTATTTATTGTAAATTTACTTCATGTTTGATGGACCTGCTACGTGGACCATACCATCTTTAATTGAAAGTCCGAGTAATGGATTCAAACCGAGATCATAGTTTGAATCCAAAACTTAGACTTGCTGCTTTTCTAACGCCAACTTCATTTGCCGTTCGCACACAATTGTATTTATTGCCATTTTCATGTCTATTTGGTCCTTTTCTGGGAAAGAAAGAACCGTTTCACACATAGACTGGAAAAAATGCTCCATTGCGTTCATAGTCTTTTCCCCTTCTTTGCTATTATCCAGCAAAGTTTGCAGCATTTCCGTGCGTTTTTCCATTAACGCAATGTTAGATGCTGCATATTTTTCTTTGCGCATACCTCTCCGCTTTTTAGTTGGTGGTTTAGAAGACGATGCTTCTGTAGAGGTTGGAGATACAAATTCTTCGCACTCGAAGGTGAACGTAGTAGCCTTTGATGCAAGTGACTCCTGTCAATCAGGGGTTATTGCTGAAGCTAATATCGAGTCACTTGGCGAACATAGATTGTCATAAGCATAAGCGTTTTCAGTCGATAGGTGGTTTGTCATCAGCTTGTGGCATTCCACCTTAATGTTAGAAAGAGTATTCCTAAAAGTGCACGTTATTGTGAATTTCTGTCCATAACAAGCACGTTAAATTAAATGATGTACTCACTCCTTTGCTACCACAGCAATTCCATCAAGAAATGAAAGCTGCTCCATTCTTGTTCTAATTTTTGGGGTGGCTGATCCTGTCCCCAGTTTATTTTCGCTTAAAACTCTTTTGTAATATTCACGAATGTTTCCCCATTTCTTCGTACACGAGTTGACTGAGAAGAAAAAAGTTTACGTTTTAATTTTTTTTCAGATTTT
Source organism: Nemotelus pantherinus (assembly GCA_963978885.1). Taxonomy (NCBI): domain Eukaryota; kingdom Metazoa; phylum Arthropoda; class Insecta; order Diptera; family Stratiomyidae; genus Nemotelus; species Nemotelus pantherinus. The sequence goes on along the minus strand of OZ022266.1, from coordinate 29,078,327 downwards.
TGGAAACAGGTGAATCTTTTCGATCTCTTGCGTTTCAGTTCAGAATACACATCAGTCACGTCAGTCGAATAGTTCATAGCTGTCTTGAGGCGATTGTGAAAAACTTCTTAAATATCGCTATTCCTCCACCAACTGAAGTACAATTTAAAAAAAAATGCAAATGATTTTTCCTCCCGATGAAATTATCCAAATTGTGTTGGAGCTATTGATGGGAAATATGTGTGAATTCGGTGTCCATCTAAAAGTGGCTCATTGTTTTACAACTACAAGGATTTTTATTCTGTAGTTTTACTAGCCATAGTCGATGCTAATTATATATTCATCGCAGTAGACATAGGATCGTACGGCCGTGAAGGCGATGTAGGCATATATATGAAGAGCCAAATAGACAAACAAATTAAGGCTGGTACGTTTAACATTCCAGAACCAGCAAAACTACCTGACACCGACATAAAATTGCCTGACGTTATACTTGGGGATGAAGCATTTGCATTGCACACCAACCTTATGAAGTCGTATCCAAAGAGACAAGCGATCACAGATAAAAGCAAGTTGGTGTATAATTATCGGCATAGCCGTGGTCGCCGCACCACAGAAAATACCTTTGGAATCTTGAGCCAATGCTTCCGAATCTTTTATACACCGATCAACATAAGCATTGATCGCGTTGATAACCTTATTGCCACTGCATGCTGCCTGCATAACCTATTACGCGATGCAAAAATACAGCCACCAAGCTCAATAAAAACTAGAACCGATAGTGATTCATTAGACTTGCCGGTAGAAAATTTGTTATCAATCGCTCCTGCAGCTGGAGGCCGAAATTCTTTTGCCGCAACCGACGTTCGCAACCAGATTAAAAACTACGGGTAAACTGGACTTGATGCCCCACACCCGGGAAATCCCACCACCAGAGGGCGAAAAGGTGGTAGAAGGGGTGGAACATTGAGGTTAAACAGACAAAATTATACAAAAAAAATAAAAAAGAAGATAAAACAATTAAGAAAAACAAAAAAAAAGAAAGAAAAGAGGCCCCAAAAGCAAACGCACAACCAAAAAATACAAACATATTAGCCCGACATCTATCGGCGAAACTCATGTAACAGCTGTGTGGGGCATCAAGTCCAGTTTTACCAAAACTACTTTAATGGATCAGGTGCAGTTTCATGGCAGGACGAATGTATCGACGAAAAATATTAATTACTTGAAATATCTACAGTGGGTAAAAAAAGTTAAGGCACAAAATCTTAGTAACAACAAATAACATATATTTTTATACTTTATTTATTTTATTGTTACTTTTACAAAACTTTTTTCATGCTACACTGAATAGAAATATCAGATTTTTATGATTTTAAGTACATTTAAAGGTACTTTTTCCAGGAATTACAAATAATTTCCGATAAAACTGCACTGTGTCTTAACTTTTTTTGCGCTACTTTGGATCACCAGTGAAAAATTTTACGTTAATGTTGTGAAATTTGTTTTACATCCAGTTTTTTCGATATTGTTCTTAAAGTAAACAACCAAAACTTTTGATTGAATGAAAAACCACTGTCATTTATGATTAAAATAGCTTTAAAAAAAAGTTTTATTGAGAGTTTGTGCCTTAATTTTTTTTCACCCACTGCATAAATTGCATATATATATATATGCTACCCACCGTCTTTTTTTAAATCGGCAGCTTATCTCGCCCAAACACGATTTCTTTTTTCCACGTTCCGGTATTCAGAATGACATACATGATAAATGAATTCATTCCGTCTCACGAAGTCCATCAGCATCGCTTCTTCTTCTGCTGTGAATTTTGCCATTACTCTTTCTTATTTCTGTCCAAATTTACTATTAAAATATGCAACAATCAAATTCCGAAGCCTACTCTTCAAATACTTCAAAACTAAAACGGCAAAACTAAAACTGAAAATAATGAACATGTTCATTACTCACTTTTAGTATCTGAAAGCTCAGTTTGACAGAAGTTTCAGTTTTAGCAAGAGCTTTCAGTTTTAGCATTCTATTGCAGCAGTCGCATGGGAATACTCTGGTTCATTCTAAAACTGAATTAGATTCAGTTTAAGTTTTTAGTTTTAGCTTCCTGCCGCAGCGTACCTTAAGTAAAAAAAATTTTAGGAATGACAAGAACGGAAAAAATAATGTGCAAACAGTGAAACACAGCAAAAAAATACGAAATCGCATAATTCATTATTACATCGGTGGAGAACAGGAAAGAAAAAGGAAATTAGGCAGTGGATCAAATTATCATCCAGAAGTGTTTCTAGAGACAAATTTTCCTTACACAATGAACTACGTGAAAGCACCTACAGAATTAGCTCTAGAAAGGAACTTAGCAAAAAATTGGCTAAAGTTTTACTGAAATTTCAAAATATTTTTAACAGCCGCTGGATTGAATACTAAAGGCGATGAAATAAAGATAGCATAGCAACGCTGTTGGCGAACAGGCTGTTCAAATATACAATAATTTTGGAATCAGAGAAGAAGAGAGGAAACAGTATGAGAAGGTGGTCCAAGCCTTTGCGAAATTTTGTGATCTGATCTATACAAACGATTTGTGTTTTATTAGCGCTCTCCAAAAGAGTCAGAACCTTTTGACCACTTTCTAGTGGACATCAAACTCTTGGTTGAATCATGCGAGTTTGGTATAAATAAAAATGAGATGTTGCGTGACAGAATCGCAATAGGGATTCACGATAAAAAAATGACAGGAGAAATAACTGGACTATGAGAAAGCGATACTAATGACATAGTCTTGGGACCCATTAACAATACAACTGGGGCTAGATTTGTTTCTTTTAAATGAATGAATTTCTTTTAAATGAATGAATTAATTTCCCGTTTTCATTATAAGTGTTGTGGTGAATCCTTCAGTTTTCTCTGCAAACCCATTAGATTGGGAGTACGTGGTACTTATAGTAGTCAATTTTATATCAAACTTTCGACAGAAGAAATAAGACCCAAAAGGATCATTGTCAACAATTAGCTCACAAGGTATGCCATGAATTCCAAAACACGATTTTAATTTATTAGAACATTCAAAAGCCGTTTTGGTCCTAATTGGTAAAATATCAAGATACTTAGAAGAATAATCAGAAATTATCAAATAATTATCCTTGCTGATTTGACAAATATCCGTTCCTAATTTCTGATAAGGAAGGTTTGGAGCTTCAAGTGATAGCATTAGCTTCTTGGTATCACTTTTTCTAAATTTTCGATAAATATTACATTGCATCAATGTGTTTTTAAAAATCGCCAGACATCCGCCTTTTATTAAGATAATACAGTCCGAACACATTTTCGTCCGAATTCGCATGCACAGTAACCGTAGCCTAAGGTCAATATAAGTCACAGTTAAGTAGATTTTTCGAGGACAAAATTTAAGCCAATAAGTCTTAAACAGTGTGGAGACTTTTATTTTATTTATTTATTTATTTGTAGATTCCAATTATAAGGAGACACTGGTGTTTATGAGTTATAGCTTTTTTTCTATTTTGCAAGAAAATATCTTTAATGTTCTGGCCACAGCGTGTTTTTAGTGCATTTTCAGGGATCACTGTATTTCTTGACAACAAGGCATTCGAAAAAAGGAAGCATAAGAAGTGAAAACTAATAATTTTTTTTAGTTTGGCTATGATTATGTTTTAGATTTTTTTTAGGCATAGACGGGCGCTAGGTGCCTCAATGTGTACAAAAAAAAAATCGCGAAGTTTCAAATTGTGATAACTTTCTACAGAATCATCAGATCATTGCGAAATTCACAAGACCCATTGATGTATTTAAGAACTAAGCTTGTGTCATTTTTTGCTAATATGTAGTCAGCTCTATATCTACGATAGGAATCTTTCTGCTTAGATTCCTGCTGTTGAAAACATCAATCCTTCTGATAATTTTTCGCACTTTAGGAAAAAATGCAAGCGATTTATAAATGTTCTTCGCTCATCTTTTGCCTTCCACAATGTTTTCCTAGACTCTCAGGACTTTTCCTACACCTTCTGAAATTTCCCTAAGCTTCCATGAGTTTTTCCCAGACTCCCGGTATTTTTTCTAAAGTCTTTTGATTTTCTCTAAGCTCTCATGATTTTTCCCCAAACTCCCAGATTTTTTTCTATATTTTCCTGATTTGTTCTTGGTGCCGCTGATTTTTCTTAGTTCCCCTGATTTTTACTTGACTCCGCTGGTTTTTTTTCTAGCATCCCCTGTTATTATGTTTAGTTTAATTTTCGAAATTCCTCATCGTACAAGAACAGCAACCCTTCACTGAAAAAAATCCACACAGCGCCCAGAGCCATGTAACATAGCGCATTATTTATGGTCCCATACGCCATGTACATAGTACTCTGAGCCATGCAATAAGGCTCCCAGCGCCATAATGTCAGAATCTACATAGCGCGTGGTCGCATGTAACATGGCGCAGGATTTATGGTCCCACACGCTATGTACATAGTACCCTGAGCCATGCAGTATGGCTCCCAGCGCCATAATTACATGGCGCAGAAATTATAGCCCCACACGTCATATCACATAGTGCCATGAGCCTTGTAATATGGTTCAAGGCACTACAATTATAACTCGCAGCCATACTGTGTGAGGAAATGTATAAATGACAGCAAGCTTCTTGAGTATAAGAGAGGGAGTGGGCTTTGATGTCATTTATCACTCGGGAATTTCGTCGATAGAATTCCATTACCTAACATCAACTGCTCTACCTCCAGGTACTCAGAACTGAGAAGGCTCCTGGCCTTTTGTTGGATGCGAACTGGATCATCATCAGATGCACTGAAAAAACACATAGCGCCAGACGCCATAATTTATAGACTTCTGGCGCCATTTACATAGTCGATTTCGGTCGATTTGTGATAAAACATAGCGCCACACGCCATAGTACATAGGAGCAGACGCTATGCTTATAGCCCTCCGCGCCATACAGTATAGTCCTTCACGCCATACAGTATAGTCCTCCACGCCATGTGCTATAGCTCTCCACGCCATGTAATATAGTCCGTCACGCCATGTACATGGCGTGGAGTGGAGGACTATAGTACATGGCGTGTAGGCCTATGTACTTTTCGCCATGTATTATGGCGTGTGGCGCTATATTTTATCATAATCCCTAAATCGACTATGTACATGGTGCCAGAAGTCTATAAATTATGGCGTCTGGCGCCATGTGTTTTCTCAGTGTTCACCAAATTATTTATTTTTTAGCGCTCGAAATTCATCTTCGCAAGAACTTACGACTTATCAGATCAAAATGAAGCTAACCGAAGGTAGGACCTAGACTGATAGAAGTTTACGGAGTATCCTGGCATTCGTCTTGTGGTGGGTCCACCTTGAAATTAGAATCAACAAAACAGGAACTCTATACCCTGTTGCTGTCGATATTGTCATCAGTATGAAACAGAATTCACACAAAATATTCATGTTACTGTAAGTCAAGTTTGATAGAGTTGTGGTCGCACAAAATTAAAATAGGGGTACCAGTACCGGCAATTTTAAAATTTTTATACTATCATTAAATGCTACCATTAAATTTTCAAATAAAAGTTATTGCTCAATAACAATACGGAACAGGTATCATAAATTTTGAATTTTTCACGGGCGGTAGCTTTTAAAATTTTCGTGATCCTACAGCTTCCGATACTTTCATCGGACCAACACGAATTTCACAGGTTAGGTTGATTTTAGCACGAAGCAAGGTTTATAGTGCTCCTAAAAAGTTTCCAACATTCATAGTATTTGTTATATTTGTGTAACATCTACTAATTTAATTTTCATATGATAAACACCCTACAATAAATATAAGCAGTACGTATTCACCTTAATTGGGAAATTTTTGCGATTGGCAGCCCCAAAAATATTTCTGCTCTCATAGCTTTTGATACAATCATCAGATCAAAACTTAATTCACAGGGTTTGATGAGAAACTGGTGATAAATGTTACTTTTGGTTGCAGTGCTAGCTAAGAGTTGCTACAACGGAGCATATATGTAACTTTAATACTGATTTGGATACTCCTACGAAAATTTGCTGGTAATTTTCGTATGAGATTTTTTTTTCTAAGTAATAAACTAGAATATTTATCAAAACGAAATTTCGTCAATCAAAAGTAGAAGCAAATTTATTCAGAAATTAATTTCTAAAAGTATTTTTGATGAATTTCTGAAAACCGCCTGGTATATGACAAGAATTCGGCAGAAAAATACAAGCTGAAGAAGAGTTAATAGTCATCAACATGTCATTGAAATAATTCCCAACGTTTTTTTTTTTTCAGAAAAAAATCAAAAGCTAATAGAAATATACAGCTTTTATTGGCTCACATTTTCTTCAAAATTTTGAATATTTTTTATTCATAGACAAGAGGTACTCAGAGAATCATTCCCAAAACTTAATTTATTAAGTTCATTCATAGTTTTTCATACCTTTATTATATTGTATTTCAATCAATACCAAGTGCGACCACAAACGACTATATATTCAAGAATCAAAGAATCAGAGGTGAGGTACTTTATCTTGGCTGAAACTGATAGTTGAGTGCTTCATTTTCTGAAACCAAACGAGCTTTTTTCTAGGACATGTGCAATGTTCTAAGACCACATTTCTAACAGTACTTTCAAATGTTGTACACGTCTGAGCACCGAGTCCAGAATCTACATTCCCCAGCAAAATCTTTGTTTATCTTAATCATCTCTTAGTCGGCAAAAAAAATCCAACTTCATTGCACATGCATCTAGAGTTTATGTTCAACAAGTTCCCAATCTTGCCCAGCAATAACTTTCATGTCACTCCATCAATCTTTCAACAAATCCAAACATTCTAACTGTATCTCGTCCTATCCGCAAAAACATTATCAGTACGTAGGTACAACGAAATTCCACCTTCAATATAATTCATTTGCAATAATCTCGAAACTCAACGAGCTCAATAATCACAAACCGACTCGACCAATGACTCATTTAGAAATTTATTAGCATATCACCAGCAAATTAATTAGCGAAAAACATTAAAGTGTCGTTACAGAACATAATTATCAATTTAATCTGCATCCACTATCGACTCGAGCATTTGTAAATTACGATGGAAATTCTTGTATTGCGGTCATTTATTAATCGTTTATGTAAAATGGTCGCAGCTATGTGTTTTTTTGCGCGGATTCGGCGACACTGTAGCAGAGACCCATGAAATGACCGCGAAAATTGCACTCACATGTGAACTTATAATTTTTGTAATTAATTTTGTCGAGAGACATGGGTGTCGGTCGAGTCGAGCGGGGCACGTGCCTTGCCATTTCGTTCTCGTTCAATTTCCTCCTTATTCATTCTTTGGTCGATGCTGCTCGGGATTTAAGATTTTCAAGAGTATCTTACGATTGCCCTCAAGAACCTATGCATGTGCATATGTTTCAGACTTCAAATTAGAATTATGATCAAGATGACTATCAGCAAAAGCGAACGGATTCCGATGGAACGGATGAATCCTTCAGTTCTTTGGGATAACTGTGCATTTAGATTTTGTGATATTGATTCGGCAGTTTGTTTGCATTAAAATTTAATGTCAATTATTGTGGATGCAATAAATTAAGAAGGATGTGAAACAGGTTTCGTTCGGGGAATTTTGTAATTTGTCAATTGAATGTTTCTATTCCGAGCGATGTACTTAGTTGGGTCGACTGACCAAAAATGTTCAAGGGTATGTCTGGTGTGCTCTTGGCTGATTGTGCTTATTATTTGGTATGCTTTGCAATGATATCAGTGCAATTGGTATTAGAATACAGGATCTATCCGAAAGTCAAGTTGAATGACCTCTCCCCTCCAAGGCAAGTAGCTACCGAAGCGGTGGGAACTGTTGACGGAGGTCTAGCGAAGCGAACGATAAACCAAACCTCCCCACCCTTGCCTGCGGACTGTTGTACAGTCCACGTGGCCATTTGTTTGGTTCTCTGTTGAAGTGATGCGTCGGATTTTGAAGATGTCTCACTCCTTAGAGCAGCGTTACGCAATAAGATTTTGTGTTTTACTCAACACAAAACAAAACTATCGTTATGCTACGGAAGGATTTTGGCAATGATATCATGTCTTAAAACATGATTTATTGCGGGCACAAAATGTTCAGGGGCGCAGAGAGAACGCCGAAGACCACCTTGGACGTCCGCCATCTACCGATAACGACGGGAAGGTGAAGTGAGGAATATGCTCAACTCAGAACTGTTATAATGTTGGCAGAGGAGTGTGTCCGAAAAGTAACGTGCATCGCACTGTTACTGAGGATCTGGGCATGCAGAAGATCTGTACAAAGATGGTGCCCAATGTCCTCCCGTGAATTCTTGGAGGAGTGTGAAAGTGACCCGAATTTTTTAGACAGTGGAGCAGTGTGAAAGTGATCCATTTTTTTTTAGAAAATGTGATAACGTGTGACGAGATGTGGGTTTACGAATACGACCCGGAGTCAGCGTTGCCAGATATTTGAGAGGTAAAGTCACCATATGAAGGTGCCGAGATAGCCAAAATCGCCAAAATGATCGAAACTAAGAATAATCAAACAATTTTCATCCTGAATCATTAGTGTATTAATCGCTTTACATAAATAACACTACCTGAAGCTTTAAACCTTACATTTTTTAACAAAATTAAAAATACTTACATTTCACTAATAAAATCAACAAACCATAATCAATCACATTGTTTAAATTTACATCTTTTTCTTATACACAGAGATTTCATTGCTCATTTGAAATTCAAAGATTTGCAACAAAACATGTGAAAAAAAATATTTTGGAACAAAATTATTTAACCTATTCGTCATTTCCGCCTACAAAAACAGTATTAAAAGCGCAAAATAAGTTTCGAAATTCTTACAATTATCAGGCACTTTCCTGCACTAGTTTAATAATAAACCCAATCTGTTTTCTAATTCTTCGGAATCATTACTATCACTGGTGTCTTTTTTATGCTTACTCGAATCGAAGTAAACAGTTCCAATATGCGCTCTGAAGGCTCAACATTTTTATAACATATATTTAGGCACTGAAAAAGATGGTAGATTACCTTCCAAATATCGATATCTGTCAAAAAATTCAAATATATCTAGCTTCAAAAGGAAAAAAAACGGTTTTAATTTCTAATATAACATTTCTGTTAAAGTCAAATATTTTTACTCTAAGAGCAGCTTCTAAGGAATTAGTTTCATTTTATTTCTGTATTTTGTCTTTATGTGGAGCATCACAGAAAATACACCTTCAATGTTTAAATTTTCGAGTAAGCTGTATAAATTTTATGAAATAACAAAAAATATCGTTTTCATCATTGGAGTAGCTAAAAATGTAGCCAATCGCCAGGGCGTAAATATCAACTCCAAGTAACTGATTCAAGTAGCCAAAATGGCGATAAATCGCCAAATCTAGCAACGCTGCCCGGAGTGCAAGCGGTAAAGAGCCGAGTGGCACACACCCGCTTCCCCGAGCCCCAAAAGAGTGCGAATGAGCACATCGCTCATCAAGTCAATGCTCTGCGTCTTCTCCAACTCGAAAGGCACTTTTCACTCGGAATTTGTGCCACCATGATAAACGGTGAACAGTCAATTTTAATCGGAAGTCCTTAAAAGGCTGCAAAGCAGAGTGAACTCCGTGAGGAAGGAGATCGCAAAGTTCTGGCGTCTTCATCATGACGACGCCCCGTCGCACAAAACCTTCGTTATTGTCGATTACCTGGCCAAACGCGGTGTGGCAACACTGCTCCAGCCGGCTTACAGCCCTGGTGTGACCCCACCGGACTTCTTCTTATTCCCAAGAATCAAGAGGCATCTCGAAGGCCACCATATCGGGACTTTAGAAGCGGTCCAAAAGGCTACGACGAGGTGCTTGAAAGAGGTCCCTGTCAACACCTTCCAGGACGCGTACCGCGAGTCGAAGGATCACTGGCGCGAAAGGAATCTACTTCGAAGAATCTTAACCACTTGTAGCTATATCTGCAATAGTTTTTTTCCCTGAACTCATTCACTTTATTTTGGGACAGACCATGTATATCACAAACCTCTTTGAAATGTATTATTAAATCTTGGTTCCACGCACCAAAGCAATCTCTGCAGTCGCATGACGATATCAAATAATGAGCAAAACACAATTGATCAATTTTATAATAGTATATACTGATGCGTGTACAAAACGATTTTCCATTCATTGACGAAATAATATATTGTCTCACGGCGTACTGCTTCAGTCATTGACTCTTCACTAAAAAAACTTATCTCGAGGCACATATGCGCCCGAGAAACGAACAAGTTTCGCTAGGTTGATGCCGCACCCTAGCATACGGACTTGCTTGCCTTTCAATACCTGTTTGGGACTTCTTAAAATTCACATTAAATTTCCAATATCCTCCCAAAGAATCAGCATGCACACAATGTGTACTATATCTAGCTCTGATTCAGATCGTTTTAATTTTTCCGTAGACTATAGTACATATGTCATGCGCCATTAATTTTTTCTCTTCAATGAACCTAAATGATCGTGGAACAATGGTATGTTCTTTGGCCGCAGTTCCTTACTGTCATCGAGCGGTTACCCGTGTCATCTTAAGATGCACGATATTTTGTAATGAGTCCTAAATTGGCGTGTTTAAGGGTAGGTCCCAAATTACTATGCATATTCATGAGAAATTCGGATGTATCTGATTCGTGCTCATGGCCAAAGTAGCTACTAATTAATTCATTAATTAATTAAAATTAAGGTCACAATATTTTGTTGTGAAATCGAAGTTATTTCGACTGCCAAGGTACCCTTAAGTCAATTTTTCGGTGTCTTCAGCATACACTATTCAAGCGAATCAAGTGTCTTCAACGTAAAAATCATCTGCTCCATTGCAGGTTAATCAGCTTGAGTTGCTACCGGTATGATTCAATAATGTTGATTTAATTTTTCGTAGGCACGCAAGCATGAAATATTTCTTATTGTTCCGATTAATTACGAAAGAACGTAATTACAAACGGAGACTGCGGAATCATGTATCGATTTATATGCTTCAACTGATTTTGGATGGTCATGTACGTATCGGCTATGAAACCATTGTGATTGTCTCGAAAGGAAATGATTGATTTAGTGATGCTCCTGGGAAAATTATCATGATGAGTTATTAAATGAAGCGATTGTTGTAGGAATGGTTCGATTGTGGCTGGTAGAGTATGAGACTTTTTCAATCAAATTAGTTATGCTATGTGTGGAACATTCTGGTGAGAACCATTCGATGGACAGTTCGTTTTTGAAACCCTTAATAAAGTTGCTTTATGTTCAAGCTTTGAGGTAAAAATGATCAAGTGAGTTCTTGCAGAGAATTCTTCACACTTGATGATTCTCTCTGGAAAAGCAAATTAGTTGTGAGGTCCTTCGACTGCACCACGACCACATCACAATGATCATCAAGTTTTTGAATGTATACTCGCGCGTCTGCCTTCATTAATAAATTTAAAAAAAATCTGAATCCTAAACTGGTTGAAGATGGAAACATTTAGACCAATCATCATTTCATTTTTATGTAAGTTTTTCAGCCAAACAGCAGCCACTTTTCCACCAGTAAACTATTCAACGTCGGCTCTTCTCATCAAATACACCCGCATGCTAATCCACTATCCGCAAGGTACAAAGAATGCACATAAAATCCAAATATTTCAACACTTGGAAGACTCTTTTGCAAATCAAATAGATTGTACCTGAATCCTCCTACAATCTGTATACATTTCCATTGATTTCTTGATACTAGGAAATTCAGAAAAATTGACTCTTGTGCGTTCAATTGATATGCAAATTTTACCGCAATCAAATACTGCCTACAACCCCGAATTATGTATCCAATTTCCATACACAAGATTTTTAAAACAAAGAAGAGGGCACCGTATTCCGAAAAAATTGCCTTGAAGTCGACCGTTCTTGAACCTTTTCCACAAGCCAGATCGCGCAACAATCAAAATATTTTGACCATAACACAAAAAACTAATCTCCGGCTATGACGACACCCAACTTGCTTACACAAGCGTAGTGAAAAGCCTCCCCCGATCGGAATTGATCAGATTTGTACGAGATACAGCCTCCCAAGATTAATGGATATGGTTCATAGGTGTTTCGCCTTTTCAAATCTCGGCTTGGCCTTTTTTTGGGATTCTCACCGAAAACGAATAAATGAATCGTGCATGAATAAATGTTTGTAATATCCATACGAAAACAACTTGACATATTTTCGAAATGAATTGAAAATGTATCGGTTAGCGTCATTCTATACAGTGTCTATCGGACACGTACGATTTGGATGGATTGCGATTGGAGCTGGCGTCATTGCATCACCTAGCTGACCCCTGGCGTTGTCTAAAATGATCGTATGATTTGTATGATTGACAGTAAGTTTCATCTCAGACATGCTGAATATGAATTGGGAAGATTTCGGTAGGATTTCACCTGGGTGGTGTGAGCTTCTTTACTGGAGTTGATGCTGCAGAGATTTGAATTAGAAATTTAAATTATTGTTTTGAATTCTTGTGAACTGCATTCAGAATGCAGACTGTTATCTCTTGTATGAATGAAATCGAGACAGTGATTTCCATTAATATAATTTCAGGACAAATTATACTTAGTTTTACAAAAACCAGATGGTGTTTAGATGCTTTCATTTTAATATAAATTGCTATGGAGCTACTCGTAGACCGAGCAGCATTTTTGAGGAAAAATCGGAAACATAACGCAAGTAAGCTACATTTACGCTATATTTTCGATTTATTCTCATTTCGATTCTTGACTATGTCATTCAAGAGGGCATCATATTTTTTTTGAGAGATAAAAGTACAAATAAGAACCATAATATAATGACTTAAGATATTAAAACCCTTCGTGAAGATTCACTGACAACTTTGATTTAAAGAAAAGGAAGCACCTCTCATGCGTCAATTATAACTATTTTTGAAAATTACTGTTGATTTCTTGGCAAATCGGATCACATTTTTATTTCGGTCCACCTTACAATCTCTTCTCTGATTAACACTAATCAGTTTCCTACCAAACGACTAGCCTGGCACTATGGCACTAACAAGATTGCGTTTAGAAAATATGTACATAAGAGAGTTTGACGTCCGATTGTTTTGCAACAAAGAACGTCGAATATATAGCTTCCACCATTATCGACATTTAATGGTATCACTGAAAGAAAAAGTCGTGGTTGATTTAACTATTATTAATAGTAATACAACAATTCATTCAAAATTGTCGAATCATCTAAGGAAAATGGTTCTTTCAACACTCTAAAAAGTGGGTCTATAATTAATACTTTGATAATAGGAAATATATTCATTTTTTCGTTTAAAATAACGAATCACAAATTTTTTTTACACATTAGATGTGCATTTTTTGCTTTTCCGTCATATCAGCTGAATAATACACAGCTTTTTGTAAATTGAAGCAAAAAGATTGTAAATTTACTAGTTTGCTATTCACCTTTGCGCCAAAGCCATAAAATTGCATCATTTTTTAGGATAAAATTACACGATTTGGTCGTAAAAAAATATTCTTTTTACGCACTTTTGTAAATTTTCATCTTTAATAGTAGGAAACCAGTTTCCTACTATTATAAGGGTAAAATTCAACCAACATTTTTTTGAGTGTACTATGCTAAAATAGTTCATTTGACCATACAAAAGTAGTTAACTTTGATGATACAAAAAATATGGAAACCTTCGAGGATTAACACAGTTGAATCCTCGAATTTATAATTACGATAAAGAGTTTATCTACAGGAAAATAAACATCAATTCATTTAACACTACAAAATATTGAATTATCAACAATGTTCATAGTAAGCGAAACACTCTACAATTGTTAAATTCAACAAAGATAATTCCACACCACAGACTATAGTCATTTACTATTTCGTAATATGTATATTGTTGGAATACCATTGTTTGTGGTTGCTTACTTTTTTTGCACCACGGATGCGTCATCGTACATAAAAGTAATCAACAATTTTTTTATAGTTGTTTTAACTATAGCCCGTAGTTGACGCAAAAACAATTAAGGAAAATTGTTGATTTTACCAAGATTTTTCTTTCAGTGATGGAATGTATTCTTTAATCCCACGTGTCTCATTCCATCCCACGTATTCATTCCAAACTTACAAGCTATCTCCGTTTGAGGACTCAAAAAAACTTTACAAATCTGCTCGCATTACTTGCGAATCCACTATCAGAAGATTTAAATTGCGGTTTGACCAAAATGTTAAATAGAAGGTCTTTGGAAGCCAGAGAGGAAGCAAAGGTTTGTGGTCGCTTGTTGAAAGAATCAAGAACAACTTCCCCAGTTCTGCCGTGCCATCTCTTCTTCATGGTGGTAACGTACTTACAGAGTCACTGGATAAAACTAATCTCATTGCTGAGGTTTCGAACTCTTACTTGCCACCTTCATCACACTCCTAGGCCTCCAATGTGCGCCTTCAAGTAAGGGCCTCTATTTTTCTGCACAAGAGAGGCATTGAAAATACTCGCCAAATTTGCCGGACCTGATGTTATTTCACCCCCCGTACTAAAGTGCTGCGCCCTCGCCTTAGCTAAACCTCTGCGCAAACTATTTTACCTGTCATATTCGAATGGAATATTTGCTTTCGCATGGAAGCTTGCACACGTTCAGCCCATACCTAAAAACAAAATTATAGACCAATTGCAATCCTTTCGGGTCTGTCTAAAGTATTTGGATCACTCATGAACTCAAAATTAATGAAATATCTTGAGTCGGACCATCTTATCTACGACCGCCAGAATGATTTCCGTTCTGAGCGCTCCACTGGGGATTTACTTATATTTTTCACTGAGAGATGAAACCGTTCTATCCATAACTTTGGTGAAACAACGGTCAACGGTCTTTGACAGAGTCTGGCATCAAGCTCTATTAGTTTTCACTCCGTCCTCGTCAAGTGGATTAAAAGTTTCCTCGTAGATCGGTCCTTCCAAGTTGTTCTAGATGGATTCAAATCCTGTGTCCACACCACCAATGCCGGGGTACCGCAAGGTACTGTTCTCTCACCAATGTTCTTCCTTTTATTTATAAATGATCTCCTTTCTTCTACTTTCAATGACAGCACCCTTGACTTTGCATACTCTTTTGACGGAGTGGCCGACTCTGGCGGGATCGCTACTTCTGTTAGTGGAGATCGCAAATTTGCATCGCAGACCAGGAACCTATTAAACAATTTATATATTCCGAATAAAACTTATAAGGTTTTTTTTCGGCTGAAAACGTATGATTCAAACATATCTTGATCCATTTTTGCCTTGAGCTTCAGCAAAACAATGCCATTGGTGCAGCCAAGTTCGTCGTTCCATTCAATTTTATATCCATGTTTTGATGTTCATCACATACATTTTTTTTAAAATTGTTTGCATGCTTTTGTGAAAATTCATTTAGAGCAGAGGTGAACGAAACAGCACACTGCATACTGTTACACTACCACACCGCACTCGTAGTACATTGTGCAAAGTACACATCACTTTGTCGAGACGAACGAAAGCACGGTATGCATTAGTACCAAACTGAATGAACCATTCAATATACAAAACAATCTAACACACCACCCCCCTCGCCCTCATTTGGAAAAATAATTTAAGTTTTCAAACCAGCCCTAAAAAAACGAAGGGGAGTGATCTTATACGTTCAAAATTTGGATTGTTTTTTATAGCTTAACCTGCAAGTAATTGAGCCTCATTACTAAGCAAAGATCATTCTATAAGCATTAATGCTATTATACCATATTTTTTGCTATTGTAACAAATCCTATCCTATATTTTTGATAACTGTTGATGGCGATGACGTTGAGATAATCTGAAGTTTAAACAGAAGGCGAATGATGAGTCACTTAATTTTTTTTACTGTACTAAGCCGGTGCTGGTGGTATTCATTTTGTTTCTTTGAAATTGACAAAAAACTGAAGGCTCTAAAGTTGAATTTCAGATATTTGATCAACGTTGGCTCCCAATGGGTTATAGCTTTTGCAGCTTGTGCCCAAAATACGATCTTTCGATGGACTGGAACACTAAAATTATCTCTTTCAATCAGTTTTTTATGCTTGGTTCTATCACCTGCCGCTATTTTAGCAAATATTTCCCTGCTTTCTATGTAGAGACTGCAAATACACATTGTGTGACAAATCTCATATAAGGTTGGTCTGCTGGTGATTTCCTAAAAATCCAAAAAGGAACACTAAAATTATCTTCTTTACCTTCACTAGTCTTCATACTTTTATTACGAACTTCCACTACTTAATTTTATTCAAAGCTTCAGCTGAAAAACATCATAACATGCCGAAAAACACGAATATAGCAATTCAATTTAAAATAGAAAGTTTCAAATTAACGACGACAAACTAATTAAAGAAGCAAAAAAAAAAGAAATTTAGATTAATCGGACAATGTTTCAACAGCCAACGTCATATACCCAACTATTAATTATTCAGATTATTATTCACCAAACCATTAAAAAATAGAAATTATCGCAAAGAATATGAATATTAAAACACTACCAATCTAGATCGAAGAGAAAGGTGATATTGTCTCACCAAATCTGAAACGTCGACCAATCTAGATCAATCGGACACATAAATTCCATCCTTGCAAAATCAATTGTAAGCCACAGGTGTTGTTGCATCAAAACCCATCATAAAAACTTCAAATTAATCATACCTTGAACAGAACAAAAATCATTCGAACAATGCTCATTCGATTCATTTATTCTATCTAGCCTTCAATTAATGGCACCATTAGGAACGATCTGACCGAAATATGCTCAACCAACAAAAGCCACTGCTCCTCGCTGTTCTTTTAGTCCATTGTCTTCTCAATCTATCACAGCCACAGTCAGCCATATTGGCGTTTCAATGAAGAAATGAAACCGAAAAAAAAACCCAGCAACTAAATACGTATCTGCTTTTTTCCGTCGAAATGTATCCAGAAGATTTGATTTTGGAAATCGAAGCACGTGCTCGGATAGTTGAAAAGTACAATAATCGAGCTCTAACAATAGAACATAAATAATTTTCGATGATGTCTTGTCTAGCGATCGGACTTGTGCATTCAAGACTTCTTGAATGAACTGCGAATTTGGACCGCGAATAGTAAATCAACCAATTCGAGTCGGCAAACCACTCCAGCCAGCACCGCACCAAGCTGAAAACAATGAAGCTGGAGAGCATCGAAAATCTACAGAGGATTTCAAAACGATTTTGAAAAAGCTCAACGAGAAAAACTAACAGAAGCCCTCGGGAGATATTTCGTTCAACGATTATAAGGTCTTTTAGTTGGTAACTACATTACTATTACCATTATTATTACAACGATTATTATTGCTGCATGGTGTGTTGTGGCCGGTTCGGCTACGGTTGTTACTATTGTTATTGTTCGCGGTATTGTGCAATTATTGACCATTAGCTTACACGCCATTTAGCACATTGGGTTTTTGCATGCCGAATGGATACCATTAAGTAAGAATGCTCAAGTTGCGCGTTCTATTGCTATAATTAGAGCTATAGATGCTTCAGAGTTCGATACGGGGGAGATAATTGGGGTTTGTCACGGTAAATTCGGTTGCATGGATTTGACGCTATTACTGATGAGAGTCAGTTAAAATTTAGTGAGGCTAGCTGAAAGTCATTAAATCCTGTTGTTCTTGCCTTTCGTTTCATTTTTTCATATGTTTTTTAATGCATCCAATTTTTTGCAGAATTATAAGTATTAGCTATAGATACGTGTTCAAATTACACTAAAAATGACAACGCAGATAACATAAAATGAATTGAATAAAATTTAAAAAATAATCCGATCGTTTCTATGCAAGCAAAAGTCGATATTCTTCATCGACATTTTCGCGCCCAGTGTGGGCCAAGAATCAAAGATTTTTTTAATTTCGAAAAACATATTCTACTTTCGGTGAAAATGAAAATTCCTGATACCACGAAAATCAACTTTTTTAATTTTGTGCAGGTGCAAGACTTGTTTTTTACTACTAAGCCTACATACCTACTTTCTTACTGATATAAAACTACATCTTTGACACAATCTCCATATGTAGAATAAAACTAACAGTATCATAGTTACTTGAAGAAAACCTTCAACATTATCGTAATGGCTAAACACATAAATTTATCACCGTCAAAACTCATAAGGAATTCAATATATGCAGGTACACTAATCCACAGGTCATCACCTGTAACGATAGCCATATCTTAAGTGGTGCATTGTAGATCGAGAAATGGTCGTTGTAAATACATTTCTCTTTGCGCAACCTATGGCACGGCCACTTTATAATAATATCAAATGATTAATATCCATCAAATAAACAGAGAAGTATGTAATTTTTTTCTCTTAAGTTATCTGCTACTTGAGTTCACCGCTCGATCAACTGGCGATTTCAGATGCAAAAGAGCTGCCAAAGTGTAACGAATGTGAAGTTAGAGAAATGTATTGTGTCTTAATTGGTTTCTATGGTTTAATGCGAACGGCAATCTGTAATCAATGTTTGTGTCCGAAATTGTTTCAGGAAGAAAAAAAAACAGTTATGCTAGATAAAACGTTGCAAAAAGACTCAAATGAAAGACATATTAACAATTAAAACGTTTTAAAATTGATTACTGATTAATTTGGTTGAAGATTTTTTTTTTGCATTTGATGAAGGAGCTGCGAGTCAAACGTTCCCTAAGAAATATTTACATTGCCTCTGAAAACCTTCATTAATTCTTCCGTGAATGTGTCTGTTTCTTCTGTATCAGCAACACCTTTTAACCTTTCTTATTCAACAGGTCGCTATCGCCATCGTGCCGGCGATGATAGCTCCACATTAGACGATTAACGGAAGGAGTTCGAAAATATTAACGCTGCTGCCGCGCCAAGCCAGCAGACGCAGCGAAATGCAATGATGTAGTTACTGTTGTAAAGAAAATCAACAACTTGAGACAAGTAACCAACAATCATTGAACGTACGAAAATATTTTGAAATGACAGTTTGATATATTTACGGATTTGGAGCGGCAGCAATATCGGGTGCAGCCGCTCCAAAGTCACTGAAGTACTACGGCAACAACATCGAGATGGTCTGCGGCAAGCAATTGGTCATGTTGAATGTTGCAGGGTTATGAGTACAAGAAACCATGCATTTCCTACGCTCATGGCTGGTGAGATGGTGTTCCGTTGCAGATGAACAGCGCTGGTCAAGTTTACAATTTTTTATATTTTAGCCTCACCGACCGACCACCCAGTCGGGCGAATGACAAATTGTTGAATAATACGAGGGTTTTAAGATATTGATTGTACACCGCCTCTAATATGTATGCTTGAACTGATTGATTGAGCCGCGGCTAGGTATAGAGAAATGGGTTTAGTGGTAGAAGTGGCTAATTGTTTGCTTTGTGACAATTGTTAAGAATGTTTCCTGAAAAAATAGCTGTGGACCTTAGCCTCGGAATTTTAAAAAATTGATCTCAACTGCAGGGTACTCGTTATTTTTCAAAGGATGAAACTACGTGCGGTTGTCACCAATGACATTATTCTTATAACCGCTGGTAGCAATTTCTTTTTGAAGATTGCTGTCTCGTCGACGTTTGAATCCACCAAATGTTGATAACCACCATTACATTGAATCAAAATATATTATAGAATACTGCAGTACTTTTACTTAATTGAGAATTGCTAAATGGCTTTGGTGAAGCAAAGTTTCAACGGTCGAAGCAAAAGTCAAATCAATTAATCTAGCTTTTCGGGATAATCATTGGGAGAAAATGAGGGTTTTGTCTTGAAAGATGCCTAGGACTGCAGCCTAGAATTTTTACGTACATACGAGGGTTGATCCAAAAGTAATGATAATCAATATGAACCAAAGTGATTACACTTTAAAAAAATATTTATTTTTCAACATAGTCTCCTAGCGAATTAATACATTTAGTCCATCTTTTTTCCAAACCCAAGATACCCTTAGAAATAAATGATTTGTCTCTACTCTCCCAAAACGCCTCAACAGCGACCGTCACTTCGCTATTATCTTCAAATTTCTTGCCGAGGAAAGGGGCAGAAGTCACTGGGAGCTAGACCTTGCAAATAGGGTTGATGTTCAAGCAGTTCAAATCCTGTTTCTAGAATTGAAGCCAACAGCACTCCGACTCGCAGTTTGCCGCGTCTTTTTTGTTCAATAACCTCCCGCAATCTTCTCATTTAATCTGCGTTGTAAAAGCCTGATATAGTAGCTCCCTGTTCCAAACATTCCACCATAATAATACCTTCAGCCTCCCAAAAACTGATGGCATAACCTTCCCCGCCGAGGTCGACACTTTGAATTCCTTTGGGATCGGTGAAGAGAGTCACTCCACTTCATCGATGGTGGATCCAGCTCTCGGTCGTAATCACAAAATGTGACATTCTTCTGATCTGCCTTTAGCTTTTTGAGACTCACCCTCTAAATGTCGACTCGTTTCCTCTTTTGCTCATCGGTTAACATTCTCGGCCCCCAACGCGCAGAGACTTTCTTCATTTGTAATTCGTGGGCAACGATTCTTTGGATACTGCCATACGAGACCCCTGTGACCTCAGCTACATGCCTGATGGTCACTCTTTGATCTGCCAACATGACATCTTCAACTATTTTAAGTTGTCTCTAGTGAGGGACGTGGATTGACGTCCTTCGCGGTGTTTATCTTCTGTGGATATTCTTTCAGGCTTAAACTCCTTGGCCAAACGTGCAACAGTGAGATACGAAGTAGCAGAGTCCTTTAATGTTTCCACCAATTCGCTGTCTATGGCTTTGGTAGGAATTTTTTTTCAAACTCAGGTACTTAATAACAGCTCAAATTTCGTTTTTCTTCATTTTGATGTTCTCTCTTCGACTGTTCGAATTCAAATGAATGTCCTCCATCTAGAAGTTAGGTTTTACGGTAGTGAAGTGGGAAAAAATTGAAATACTTAACCTGAAACTATTTCTTACCATGATAATGTACTTTTGAGCTGTGCCTTTGATGGCTTGTGGCTCTAAATTCTTACTTTTTTGGTACCTGGTTTATTTCAAAATATTTCATGTGACTAAGCTCGATTACTTAGTAAGTGTGGATATTTGGAAAGGAAAGAAAAGAGAAAAGTCAGTTCTTGTTCAGATTAAGTTCTTTAAAGAGAAATGAGGAATGTAAGAGACGTTTGGATTAAATGAATAAAAAACAAACAAGTTCACTGGGACCTTAATTTGTGGATAATGAGTGGTTCATTGTCTATGAGGTATTCCTAATATGAAGGTCTGATCGTTAAGATCCAGGTCTTGGATGAAGCGACTGGATGATGGGGTTGGGGTGCTCTATGGCACGTCGAATGGAATTGTCTTTTAGCTGAACCAAATAAGAGGAGAAATGTGTTAATTTTGATTTGTGGTTTTGGTCACTATTCCTATAATAGTGACCAGAAAAAAAGTAGAGCAACGTGATATTTTGGAGGATGCGGCGTTCGAATTTTGCCAGCTTCTCAAGTTCGGTAAGAGAAGCCGAAGACCAGATAGAGGCACCGTAAGTGAAGATAAGTCTAATCAATTGCTTATATACGATATTTTTAGCACGAGCTGAGATACTGGAGTCCTGCTTCAAGATACAGCCTATGTGGTGATATGCGCTGGCTGCCGTATTTAGGCTTGTCTGAACATGTTGACTACAGCACCAGCGAGGGTCGAGCTTAATGCCAATGCATTTAATGGTTTTCCAAGAGATAATTGACTGTTCATTGACAATAAATTTTCGATTTTTTGAGAGCTTTAATTCTTTTCTTGAAATCTGTGTGAGTGCCTCTGAAAAAGATCAGCTCAATTTTGTTGGCATTTATCTGCAAGCTCCATTTTGCGCAATATGCAACGAGCTGATTCGCGTGCCTTTCTAACACCGCTGTTACAAAGTGCGGGCTGTACTGCGAGTTCCAGAAGAGGAGATCATCTGCATATAGATTGACAGAAACACCTATGGAAGAATTATTTGAAATTCCTGGGATATCTGCAGTGAAAATGTTAAATGAAATAGGACCGAGAACGGAGTCTTGAGGTATACCTGAGTCGATTGGAAATTCGTCAGACAGAGCCTTTCTGTTATCAACAGAGCTACCAGCGAATCTAATTAACCATGTTAGGAAACCAAAATTGATCATTTTGTGCAGGAGTCCTTCAATCCAGAGTCGAAGGCCTTCTGTAGATCAGTCAAACAGGCACCCAAAACCTTTTCGTTTTGGATGCTTTTCTCAGCTGCGCTTTTGAGAACCAATAGCGCGTCTACTGGGGAGTGTTTGGCTTTAAAGTTAAATTGCCTACCGGGTATGATGTGGCTCTCTTCAATGGAATGGTTCATGTGGGTTTTAATGATCGTTTCAAGTAGTTTTCTCAAGGTCGGTAGCTTAGCTCGCTAACGAGTCAATCCAAAGCAGCGAGCTACTGCCCGCAGGTTCCTACCCTGCCGTGTCCATGGCTGTATTTGTTCGTCTTGTGTTGTCTTAACAGTTGGCGACTGGGCATAATACCAGCGCTCCATTAATTAAGTGCCACATTAAAAGCTTTAGTAGCGACTAGGCATAACACTAGCGCTTTAGAAAATAAGAACATAAAAAGAATAATGGAATAATTGATATCGGCTTCTGCCATATGTGTTTCCCTACCGCCATCGCTAAGCATTCGCTTCAAAGGGCAATCCCCTGAGCTTTGGCATTATCATAGAAAAAAAAAGTTTGAGAAGAGAGAAATAGGACGGGCGTTGAGGACATTGCAAAATCCTGACGCTTTTGAAATAGGAAATATTTTCGCATGCTTCCAAGCAGTGGAAAAATACCCAATATTTAGACAAGACGTAAACATAACAAAGAGGTGCTCAAAGAAGCAAGTAGGGATCTTTTTTAAGATAAAGTTTGAAATGCCTTATTTTCCCGGAGATGTTTTAGTGGAGAGGGTCGACAACCAGGTAAGAACGGTTTCATTATTCACGAAGGTACTATGGCCCTGAGGATTTGTGCAAGCATTTGCGAGCCTGAACCTAGAAAGAGCCAACGATTGATTTTCTTGTCGAAAGTTAGTGACAGAAATCTTGACGACTGAAGCAAAGTTGGGGTCAGAGCTATGCTTCTCACTACGATAGATGAGAGAAAAAGCGGCAGCAATAGTTCAGCGGTGGCTCTATCATCAGAAAGTGAGTTGCGATTAGAAGTAACATTACATATTAGTCTTTTCCGACCTGTGATTTTATTAATTTCCTGAAAAATGTCTTTGAAAGATACTATTTTGTGGATACGTTCTTCAAATTGCTTGCTGAGATGGGCTCTGGTCTTGATCATGATGAGAATGTTCAAGCCTTTAATGAGGGCTATATTGGATATTTTCGATGTGAAGATATCCGTGGTAGATTCTGGTAAGACGTCGTCTTAAAGATTTCCGCCTATTATGGAGCTGAATGATATCTTGCGGTAAATCACGAAATGCAAAGTTTGTGGATTTGTTAGGAATAACTAAACTATCAATGAACGAGGAAGTGATTTCGTTGAGCTTGTTGTGGGCCTCATCAATTTCCTGCTAGCAAAGATTTCGGGAGCAGTCAAGACCAAGGTTTTGAGTTTGTGTTTCGAATCGATCCCAGTTGATTTTATCGTAGGGGCTGAAAAGTTCGGGATCAACAGTTAAAAGTCTATGCCACGTTGTCTTTTGATGCATAACTGTATGAACTGATGATCAGATTCAGAATCGTAGACTTGGCATCCATAAGTGCCCAATTGTGGGAGAGAGCTGACCAGGCTCGGCGACACAAGAAAAAGTCAATTATCGATGAAAACTGACAAAAGGTATTGAATGTACCATACTTCCCTAGAATCATGGCCTATTTATATGTTTTTTATGCTGACTTAGTGAGTATATGAGCTGGTAAAAAAAATGTTTGTTTTGAATTCTATGCGAACTGAAAATAGCTGATTATCACTACTTTTGGATCAACCCTCATAGAAATCATTCAATTTATCCGAAACGATTCTTATTCCAGCATTTTTAGCAGACAACTGAGTAGTTTTCATGTGGATAATATATCAGTTCGTAATTAGTTTTAAACATTACTTCTGGATTATTGAGGTGATGCATAATGCTGACACTTAATGATATTGACTTGTTAAGATTTTTGTCCACCTTTATCTTATTAGAAAGTGGAATAGTTTTATGGAAAGTTTCGCTCTCAATGTTAAGAAAAATACATTTAGTTTCATCTAGACTCAATACATCAATTATAAAGCTTTATCAATTTTTTTCCACATGATTCAAAGGATTCCAATATTAAATTTATAGGGCAATTTCAAATACCAATTTTTTTTAAATTCAATTTCATACAAATTTTAAATGTTAAAGATTCCCATTTTCATCACAGAAAATTTGATTCAAAATTTTTAATTTAATATATATTAGTGCCGAACTCAACTTGGCCTTGAACCAGCAACTCCAAACTCCAAGGGCTAAACGAGTTATGCTATACGAGCTTATGGAAACCTTGATATAAATAGCCCACTATGCAATCCGAGACATCAAGCTTCAGAGCTCGAACTATCTCCATAGGAGATGAGGCTATGTTCATTGAAATCATGACTATGTGCATAGCAGAAAAACCTACTGTGTATGGGGTTTCTCGCAATAAAGCACAAACTAATTTTTCATATTGTTTTTGTAGCTATATTTTATAGCTCAGCGTCCTATAAACATAGCGTATGCGACCATATTTGTCACGCTTTGGGCATTGAACTATGCAGAGTAAAATTCTTCTAATTATGCTCGTTTATATGAATTCAAGGCTTGTAATTTTTAAATTACTCAAAAAAGACAAATGACGAGTGAATTTCAAATGATACTTAAGCACGCAATCTGCGTTTTAGAAATTCGGAAAAGGAATTGAAAAATTCATTCAATTTTCCAAGATTGATCCTTTGAGCAATTCAAATAAAAACAATGAATTTTTACGCTATAAAATTGTATTATTTTCTTATAAAAATTACAGTAACATACATATATATTAAACTAAATCTAAAAAAACGTATACAGAAAACAAATGACTATCTTAAAAAAATATATGTAACCTTGGTAAAGACTAGAAACATAATTATTTCTTCGTGTGGGTACAGAAATATTATTTTGAACTATATTTTAATTTTTGGTATATAAGCCTCAGAGAAGGTACAATCCATTTTCAACTGTAGTACGCTCTGTTAATATTACAAAAAAAAACAATATCGAGATCCACCAAATCTTTTCAAATTTGTCATTTCCAATCAAGGAAACGAAAATTTGAAAAATCCTTCCTTCTCATGTCTTACACTGCATACATTGGATGCGGAGGTAGAAGCATGGATCCAACTGAATTCACCGTGTTTGCAGGAAAACATCCTCCTTCGGTATGTTTCGTTAATAGAGACATCCGAGAGAATGATTTGTTGCAAATATTGCAGACGTACTTCTTGACTTCGGCGTGGGTTTGAAGATGGGCTCGCAAATTCGAACGATCAGCAAAAGCTCGAGCGCAATATTGGCACTTGAATGGTTTTTCGCCGGTGTGTGTACGAATATGACCCTGCAGGAGCCACGGTCGTGAGAAGTCCTTTCCGCAAGTCGGACACTTGCAAGGACGTGTATGGGTACGAATATGCATCTTCAGGGCGCCCGATGTTGTGTAAGATTTTTCGCAATAGTCGCAGTTAAAGAGCCGCTTGACTTGATTGCACTCCGCCGCTGGACAATGGAACTGCTGATGTTTCGACAGGCCGGAGAAAGTTGTATAGGATTTTCCGCAGCTTTGGCAATTGAATCGTGGATGAGTTTTAGATTTCTCTTCGGCGCTGGATTGGTGTCTGTCAAAATTGTGGTACAGCGCAGGTAGTGGAATGCAGCTTTTGATTGATAAATCCTGAGGTTCGTCGGAGTCCTCGAAGATTCGCGGCTGTTCAGAATAAGAGCCTGGTACCAAGCGATTGTTTATGTCCCAATAGCGATGCTGATGTTGAAGATACAAGTCAGCTTCTGCTTGTTGCTGGCGTGTAAGTCCTCGCAGGTGAATGTTCTGGTAAGCAGAGTTTATAGCTGGAGGTGAGACGGAAGTTTCTCGATAAAACTCAGCTGAAGCGCAAGAATCCGTTGAAGGCGACAGCGAGCGGTGGTCAGTTTCGGAAGTTCCAAACGAGGTGTTCCAATGAATGGGATTGACGTAGTTGTCATTGCTGGGTGTATATTTCGTTTTCTTTGCCTCACGATGGTCGATGTCTTCTGTAGGTTTACGCTTAATTGACAAGTCTTCGGGTTTCGTTGAAAGATTCTTTGGTTCTGCATCGATTTCGACCAGATCGTAGATGATGGGTCGCTTTTTAAGCGGGCACTTTTTATAACTTTCCATAGTTCCAAAAAACAACACTACTTTCAAATATTTCAAAATTTTAGCTAGAAGTCTATTTTTTGAGAAAGGCACTTTCCAATATTTTTCGTAATAAGTTCGATTACTTTTCACTTGTTCAAAATTCACTTCAACTTCTCAAGGATATTAACGGAGCTGTCAGTTCGGCAAGTGAGCCTTGAATGATAAGTTACACGGAGAGACGGAAAATATATAGCGATCCCCTCCTCGATTGTCAACGTAGCCGAAACCAATGAACGATCGAGGAAAAACCCAAATCCGCACAACAAGGGTCCGAAAATAACACACTCTTCTCTTATATTCCCTGGTGGAATACTGTTATGAGGATCGTATCATGTTCATTTTCACTGTCACCGATACACGGTGGTGTTTCGCTTAGGTGCCTGCTCAGGTACAACCACACCAGTGGCTGAAGAGTACCTTAACAGAGGGCAGGTGTTAAATATGTACTCTTCGTTTCTTGTGCTCATCACAAACAGCTACGGTGAAACGATTCACATATGCACTTCTTGTAGCTGGACAAGTACGACACATGGTTTACGTAGCTATGTACGTTTATAGGTACACGATCTATAAACGGAACCAAGTGTTTTTAAATGGGAGAAGTTGCGAGCCGTATCAGTATCACACATGAGAGGGATAAGGTATGTGATATGAGAATAGTTTACCTGGTACATAAGTAAGTATCTTTTGTATCCATGCACTACGAGCGTAGTATGTACGTACGCATATGGGAATGGAGTGAGAGGATATCCGAGCAGCAGCAAATTAGTGATGGCGATGATCTCGTAGGGTGGTGGTATCTATTTCGAGATAGGTGAGATATCAGATGGGTGGTTGAAAAATGCTAAGTAGTGAATTGAATTCAATAGAATTTGAGATAATAGATGATTCAGAATTTGATACAATGGAGCAAAATTTCAAGTAATGGAGAAGAATTTTTGATTTTAAAACAGATTTAAAAGCTCCAAACATGACCAATGATATGATATGAATAGCATTTATTTATACTTTTCAGTTCTTAGATATTCAATGGGCTAAGTTATTTTAATCTTTGGTTTGAAAGGCAATTGATGAAAAAGGAATAAATAGGGTAGTATTAATGGTGGTTATGCAATCTATCTTAAACTGAAAATCTCCACGAATAATTTGAAATTTCTGCGAGGGACACAGTTCTGAAAATAAATGGCATTTTTAAAACTGTCGTCTTGGAACTAAAGATAACATATAAATCTTTGTCTTCTCTATACATTTCATAATGATAACCAATAAATTTAGTCTGATTCAATTTGTTCTAGCCTTCGATATAAAATATTTTAGAATGAAGACCAAGTTATCAATTGGAAGCTTTACATATTGTCAGTTTGATAGACATTGAATAAGAGGGAAGACTACTCTCGAAACATCGATATCTGTCAGGAAATTGAAATAGATCTAGCTTCTAGAGAAAAAATTGTTTTTCAATTGAAATATTTAATTATGTCCACTTTACTCGACTTTATTGAATGCATAAATAATGCCATTGAAAATAAGCCAAGGATTATTCAGGAAGAGCCTTGAATTAACTCTATAACATTTTGGAATTTCACTTGAAGATTTGATAAATAAAATGCTTAAACTAAAAGCATAATAGGTAAAATTGATAAGACAAAGTTTCGGCCAGTGAAAAAACACTATTTTTCAAATAAACGAAGATACTATATGTTTACATCAGGTCCCTAAGCTAACCCCGAACACATATATGGTTGCAGTATCTGAAAGTAAAAATATAGTTGATTACTTCCTCATTACTTTCAAAACAAAAACAAGTGTTTTATTCACAACAAGTTAATCAAAACGTTTTGGATCATATTCACCAAAATCTTGCTTTAATATTTAAATGATGTGGGACTTCAATTTCAATAATCAACCAGATATTACTTTTCCGACTTGTGGGTTAAATTTTAATATTTTTTTTCTTCCTCTAATCGATGTTTTCCCACTTTGGATGCTTTTAGGAATTGTTTAGCACTGACGAAACATGAATTATTTATTGATAGGCTTGCTTGACACGCTTAAGCTCAAATATTAATAAATCATTCTAGTAATCGATATTGGATAAAACAGTGTGGAAAAAGATGGAGGAGTCGCAATCATAATTAGGAACGGTATCTCATTTAATCGGATTAATAATATTCGTATGCGTGAAATAGAAGCGGTTGCGATAAAATTGATTAAGCCTGATGTAACTATTATTGCAGCTTACTTTGATGGCATAAAGAAGATTTGGCACTGCTCACTTCTCTCTCCCCTTGCAGCATCTTATGTGGTGACCTCAACGGAAGGCATACACATTGAAAATGCTTAAGAGCTAACAAAGCGGGTTATTATATGACTTCCGCATTCAGAAAAATATATTTATTCCTATTCCCAATGCCCCAACCACCTCGAAGATCCATCCACCTCGAAGATACTTGTCTTTAATTGATCTCGTGCTAAGTAAAAGTCCCGTATCCCTCTCTCGCAGCGTTCAGCCATTAACGACCTATCATCTAATCACTTACATATTCAGCTTTCTATAAACACTAGCATATCGCTATAACCTTATTCTTTTTTTCTATACTCAAAAACATTCTGGAGCAATTTTTTCCGATCACTACATAGTGAAATTAACCTTTCAGATTTGGACTTGTCTAAAATCACACGTAAAGAACAAATAGAAACATTAATTTCTGATTTTCTTCATAAAATCCAAGAGACAAGAACCACCCTAAAGTGTATTCTCAAACACCTCAGTTCACTCAGCAACTCTGCGCTTATCTCCCATCGTTGTCTAACTTAAAAATCGAGCGCTAGAATTCAATTTTGAGCTCGCAAGAAAAAGGCCATAAGAAAATGTGGAAACTTCGTAAATGCCTTAAACACACTTTCCAGCACATTCCTTCTCTCCACTCTGTCGAAGCTTCCTTAGTTTTTGCGGAAAATGAACAGGCAGAGCTCTTAGCTAAAAGTTTTCACAAAGCACACACCATCAGCCAGAGCCCAGAAGACACCAACGTAAAAACTATTGTTAAAAACAGCCTCAATATGTTGTCCGTATTCTTTTCTGACTTCAAACCAAGCGACGTTTGCTCCCCTGCTGAGATTAAGAAACATTTCAAAACCTTGAAACTTAGTTCATCCCCTGGTGAAGATAAAGTCCTTGATCCTTGCAGGAAGGTTTTTCAGGGGAATATTAGGTACAAACTGCAATTGTCTAGATGTGCTTCATTTTCAATTCCTGTCTGAAACTGGGCTACTTCCCACTCGCCTGGAAAAATGCACTAATCATTCCCACCCTGAAACCGGGAAAGAGTTCAAGTTACACGGAAAATTAGCGGCCTATAAGCCTGCTGTCATTTCTAAGCAAACTATACGAAAAAATAGTTCTTAGCAGATTGATAAAAATCACATTTGCTCAAATCATTTTACCTGACTGGCAATTCGGTTTCAGATCGGGTTTCTCCACAAACCATCAGCTTCTGAGAGTCGTTAACCACATCAATAGGGGATTTGTGTCCAAGCACTTGACTGGTTTAGTTCTACTAGACATACAAAAAGTGCTTAACACAGTATGGCACGAAGGACTGATATTTAAGCTCATGAACTATTCCTTCCCAGTCTACATCATCAACGTAATTTATTCCTTCCTTGAAAACAGAATTTTGACAGTGATCGCCCTATTTGCCAAATACCGAGTTCCTGCTGGTGTTCCGCAAGGGCCAGTCTTAAGTCAAACTCTCTTCAACATTTACACTGCTGATATGCAAATTGCCATGTATGCGGATGACATAACCATCTTTTGTAGCTCGAGTAACCCTGATGCTATTATCAATATACTGCAGCAGTAGCTCGCTCTTATGAGTGAATTTGGCCACAAATGGAAAATCAAAATTAAATCTGCTAAAACGCAGGCTAGTTTTTTCAGCAAAAAGAGAGCCACAAAAAACCTACCGAACCACCATAAAAACATCTTACGTGAAAATGTCATATGGACTCATTCAGTGAAATACTTGGGAGTTTATCTCGACGCTAAACTGCACTCAGAAAAATTTCATTTAATAGTATTAAATTTAAAATCAAAAATTTTCAAATATCATTTGGCGCCATATACGTTTCTTTTCAATTCAAATAATCTGACCTCATTTCAATAACGCTGTATCAAAGTGTGCCTTGTTTTAATGTTTTGTTTTTTCATTCAATGATGAAAATTTTGATATGAAAATAACATTTTTATAATAAAGTGGAATCATTTTTATTGAATGTGGGGGATTATTTAATTTAAATGAGATTCGTTTTTTGTTTAAAAGTGTTTTAACTTTTGATTTAAATTTGATTCTAAAAAATTTTAAGTGGTGCAATTTTTCTGAGTGTAGCTTTTAAAGAACATACCGATTCCGTTGTGAGCAAAGTTTCCAAGACGAATTAGAGTCAACTACCCCTTCGAATGCAGAAAGTCCAAGCTGTCGACAGCAAACAAGTTACTAATAGTCGCGTTTTTTTGCTCCTTTTATCCATAACAGAGCAATGCTAACCAGTGAATACGCATTGGAAACAACAACAACTCCTGTTATGTATATGAGGAGCAAAAAAACGCGACTATTATTTAAATCCATAACTCAACCGATAGTTTTCTATGCTGCCCCTATCTGAAGTAGATACGCTTCGTACCATAAAAAGAAACTACAAACAGCTCAAAACAAATGCTTGAAAATCATACTCAACAAACCATTCCATTTCTCAGCCAAATTCCTCCACAGCATTAAACTCATTTCACCAACTGCTGAAATTAGATTTTCACGATTTATAGCTAAATGCAGCACTTCTTCCAATCCTCTCAGAGCATCTTTAACAAACGTTTAGGTCTTTAACTCTACCTTAAATATTTACTACACTCAGAAAAATGTCATTTAATAGAATCAAATTTAAATCAAAAGTTGAAACACTTTTAAATCAAAGGAAATCTTATTTGAATTCCACTTTATTATAAAAATTTTATTTTCAAATCAAAATGTTTCATCAATGAATGAAAAATAAAAAACATTAAAACAAACAAGAATCACTTTGATACAGCGTTGACTCACTTTGATACAGCGTTATTGAAATGAAGTGAGACTATTTGAATTAAAAAGAAACTTATATGGACAATTTTTGACAATTTTTGAATCAAAAATGTTCAAATATGATTTGGCGCCATATACGTTTCTTTTTAATTCAAATAATCTCACTTCATTTCAATAACGCTGTATCAAAGTGAGTCAACGTTGTATCAAAGTGAGTCTTGCTTGTTTTAATGTTTTATTTTTCATACAATGATGAAACATTTTGATTTGAAAATAAAATTTTTATAATAAAGTGGAATTCAAATAAGATTCCCTTTTGATTTAAAAGTGTTTCAACTTTTGATTTAAAGTGATTCTAAAAAAATGTTAAGTGATGAAATTTTTCTGAGTGATAGGTATAACTTAGTCTAACTTAGTCAGTAAGTTCTCTTTTTATGCTAAAACATACGGTTTTTATAAGCTTTTCTCCTTAATCAGCGCCAATATACATTAAAGGGTCTACTTACTACTAAGGTTTCCTTATAGATTAAGTAACATAGTTGTAAGGACACTCTGCTCAACTCCTAGATATGTGATTATTGTCAATGCTAAATAATCTCTCTTATATTGAATAAAGCTATTATTATTATTATTATTAGATAAAACAGTGAAATGTTAAGTATATTCTAAATTCATTTTCAAAGACAATCCGTACCTCGATTTACCCTTTTTCTTCTAAGAAAACGCAAACATTTTTGATGGAAAAAATGTTTCTCAGTTTATGGTCATCTTGCAAGTAGTGGGTAAAACTAATAACGCAACTCAATCTTTAACCGTATCAAAATCAACTATCATAAAAATTAATTTATTCGATAATATTTATTTAAAATTATCCGAAAGCCCGTTTTAGGAGGTCAATGCACTTATTTCTCAAAATTATGGTATACAATTTTTCATAATTTAAATACTCGCTCATAATTTAATGCCCTACGAACGAAAAGTATGCCTTGAAATTTATTTCTTAAAGAGTTGCGCTCAAAACAGGTTACTGAGGTTTTTTAGTAGCTGAACTATCATCAACTTTTTCAACACAAAGCTGAAAATAGATTTGAAAATCTTAAGAATTTCAAATGATTTTTTACATTCATATCTTACTTCTTATACCCGAAATATTATATCTTCAATGTGGAAAATGTGATGAATTGATTGCATCAGTTTTCCCTACTTCCTTGCATCAATTTGCTTTCCCGTGAATATGGTCTTGATATTAATCTTATTTCGAACTATCTTACCCCGAATTTTTAATTAAACAGCTATTAATATATTTTCGTCAAATTAAAATGCAATTAAATCTATATCTTATTTTCAACTTAAAAATCATCCTTCCTGAGATATTATTGCCACTTTTCAGGACTTTCCGTGATCATCTTTACACCGACAAAACAGGGAAAATCCCTTCATAATATCGGGAAACCAAAACAATCCGGAAATCCCATTGAAAAGATTTCGTCAAGATGAGATCATCCTAGACTGGTCGGCGCGGCCAGTCCTAGAAATAGATATTCCCGACACTTGAGTGTCATAAACACCCTGGATCAATAAAATCCAATCATTTACCAACTGTCTATCCTATTAATTTAGGAATTCCGAAATATGGAAAATACGTATGTGTTTTTGGGCGTTCGAATGGAATTTCCATAGTTCGCAGCTATCTGTAACGCTGGGATTTTTTTCACTTTGCGGAAGTAATTTGGCGAAGGTATGTCACATTGACTGCATATGGACGCAATGCACCTATGTATCTTCGACTGATAATTGGTAAATTGTTCACTGCGTGGCATATGCTGGTAGTTGAAATGATGTTCAGTATGGCATGTAGGACAAGTAGTGAATTTTCCAAGCAATAAACAATCAGATGCATGTGTGTAGACAATGGAAAGGTGTGCATATGTTTAAGACGTTCAGTGGGCTGAGCTCAAACATTTGTACGAAATGCAATTAGTGAGAGAGGTAAGATGCACATGATATGTTTGCTGTTTGTAAATAAATGGAAATATATCCAGACTTATGTTAGTTTCCTAGGAGCAGGGCTGAATTTTCGGAGAGACTTTTCGTAGCCATAGTTTGAACTAAGTTGTGTAAAAGATGTATTGAAATAGATTCGAAGAAGAGGAGATGCTAATATTTGACATACCAAGCTGATTTAATATGGTTCAATTTTTTTAAGCCTTCAAAACCAAATATTTTTATTTAAAGACTCATTTTTCTTGTAGAATTAAAATCTGTTTTAATTTCTTGACAGATCGAGCGTAATCTGCTCTCTTCTTATTTATCCTTTTGTTAGATTACCTTCAAAATAGCAACATCTGCCAAGAAATTAGATTTAATCTAGTTTTTAAAAGAAAAGTTGGTGTTTAAATTTAAATATCTGATATCAAGCTGCCTTAGGCGAATATAAATTTAAACTTTCTGAAAAAAAGTGTATGGAATCCAAAGGGAAAGCTTGTTTAACTTCGTTTGTGTTTCCCTTTAACACGAGCTCTCATTTAAAAACAAAATTTAACAGATCAAAACTTCAAATTATGTAACATACATATATGCATTTTCTAGTAATCCTAACGAGATCTTCTTCGACATCTGCCTCTACGGCATTCTCACATCAACCCCTATCTCTTTCTCTCGACATTGCCCACCTAACTACCTGGCTTCTAACTATTTAGACATGTGCTGACAGAATGTCTACCTATGCAAGGAAAAATCCGGCGCTAAGACAATTATGTGGTTCGTTATGTAAATTACCTGTAATTGCTTTACGGATGATAGTCACAGCCACGTTTAACTTTCTTAGCATCCTAAGACAATAATCTGAAAATTGGATACAGTGAGAATGTTTACTTCGGCTAGGAAATGTGATTCTGGTGTCAGACTAGCATGCAGCTTAATGACTAAGAGGTGAGAAAATGTAACTTGGGCTTGTAATTTCGGTGAGTATGCTAAGCATATGGGAAAGGTAGCGATGAGAAAACTTAAATTTTTAGACAAAGTGTCTGTGCGGTTCGGAAAAAGACTGAATAATTTGATCAGCTGATGATGTGAGTCACTATGTTCATTTAATGATTGATTTGTAAGTGAATATTGATAATAACGTAAACGTATCACTATTTTGCATTGATGAGTCACTCCAAGAGCAAATATACCTAAGCTTTGGTAATATTTTTGTTTGATCGAACCGAGGCCAAAACAGCTGCATGTAAGGGCTATTTATGAAACTAGATGTAGGTTAGGTACACTTCGTATTTGCCTGCAGTTTTTGGTAAATAATTGTATGATTCATACAATTTGCAACGCAGAGTCTGCAAATAAATTTTGGGTTTCGCAAAAAAAAAAGAAAAAGAAGAAGCACAAAGTTTAGGTTTCAGAATAGGATAGAATTAGGAGGATGTTTCGGGCTCGAATTTTCACCAAAAATTGAATAAGGATACTTTAAAAAGGCTGAAAAATCACATCATATTATTGGTTGAAATATTAGCTTCATGATCTACACTTTGATATGTTTGATGAGCTCAGCTATTATTTTCGGTTTGCTCGAGACTGGACAGATTAAATTCATTCGGATACCTTATGAGGTGTCTTGAAAATGGTTTTGGAAAGCATTTTTGTTGTACCTAAAGCAACACCCAGGCTGATTTATTCTTCTTCGCAAAGCAATTTGCGTCCGAGAAAGTTTGTCGTGGCATGGGAAACTCGTTTGCTTTGTTGGGGCTAAATTTAATTTTGCACGTAAAGGAAGTCTGTTATTAGAACTCAAGGTGAAGCTCTATTTTTTTTAGCATAGACATTATCTGCGAAAATTGCAAGTTTGTTGCAGGCACCTGAATTGATGTCAGCTGCATAAATATTGAACAATATTGGAATTAAACAGGAGCCCTGTGGAACTCCAGCTGCTAGATGCTGATTTGTCTGTTTTTTACTTGAAACGAGTGCTCAGGAAGAAAAGACTGTATTATTTCGAGCATGTGTTCAGAGATTTTAAAATGTATTAACACTTATATAGTTTAAGATGCCAATGTACAAATTAATACAGTTTTATTTTTTCAAATATGTTACTAATCCATTTCAACTTCATTCCATATTTCATAAAAGCTGATGATGAAGCTAATGATGATCTTGATCCCCTGCAATGTTGTTTAAATGATGACATAAAGATACGTCTTTAATAATAATATAAGCAATCATTATTCTCACCAATTCGTATTTCATACTTCCATACTCAGCAGTATTTCGTATTAGCTAGTATTTTCGTTCGTAGTATTCTTGCACTAGCTAGTATTTTCGCACCTAGTATTTTCGTACTTGCCAGTATTTAATACTATCGTACTCGGGAGTATTTGATATTTGAGAGTAAGTAATACTTGCTGATATAATATTGTAAAAAACGTTGCATTTGAATACCCGTACTCGGCCTGTTTTTTTTTGGGTATTTGATTCGGGTGTTTTGAAAATGGTGGGAAAAATTGAAAATCTATATAATTTTTGAGTCTTGGCTTTGATGCTATTTCTGACTGTTTTAGATCAGCCAAGAAAAGATTGGTATCAGAGATCGATCCACGAAAAGTCACATAGTTTGTAACAGGATTAGTTGGTCAAATCCTAGTATATTTTTCGGCTTTGGTAATTTAAACGAATGCAGGAGGTGTTTTGTGCATATAACAAAATGCAAATCAAATTAAATTGATTGAATTTGATTGTTTTCCTTAGATGGCTCCTATACTGGAGAAAGATTTGCCAAATTAGTAACCAACCATTGGAAAGTTACTGACAAGCTGCACTCGGTATCTTTTGAAGGTAATCTTAAACCATCCCCATTCTGGCTTGGGGACTTGTGTCTGGGGGATAATAATCATTTCATTACACCACTGCAAATTGTATGTATTGTAAATATATATGTGCATAGTTAAAAAAATACTAGCTAGTAGTTTTGAAACAGGTATTTTTCTGTACTCGTGCTAGTTATACCTAGTATGTGAAAATGTCAGTGTACGACTCAACTCTAGTGAATACGCTCTAAAGAAAAGGACTACTACTTATATTTCATCCGTCCGATATAAATAGTAGCCGCAATATACAAAAAAGGAAAGAGGATTCGTCCATAAAGGACCAGATATACTCGTAGCTGTCACGCATGGGCTGGTAATTCAAAGCCAGCGAAGAAGTGAAGACGCATGTTTGCCATAAAAAAAGGCTGAAAAATAAATCTGATATAAAACCTAAGAGGGGGAGAATATGACTCCATCTATTATGCCGACCGAGTCGAGGCAGACAGCTTCTCGCCCCGATGGTGTTAGGACCACTGACCTCTGATAGAATTGAGGTCGCGCCACCCAGTGACTCGGACCAAAAAATAGTGGCCGAAGTTCCTCCGTATGAAAAATTAATAGGCCAGCCAAACCATGCGGAATCCTAAAATTTATTTTATTATTTTATTTATTAACCAAGCAAGGTACAAGTTACATAAACAATACAAAGCAAAATTTAAAATTAATATGTGTATATAAAAATAAAACGAACAATTAAATAAATTAAATAACTAATAAATAAATCAATAAGAATTAATAAATAAGAAACAAATAAAACATTGACATATAGCTTAAGATAAAGCGCTGCGAATGGCTTGGAAAAGGGAAGATTTGAAGGATAATTTGGAGATCGTTGGAGAATACAAATTTCTTATGCTACTGAATATCCTGCAGTATATATTTTAAAATAGGAAAGTCTTTACGGGCTTTTGCCCAATAAGAAGTCCAAAGGTTTAAGGGGGTAGTACCGGTTAGAATGCAAAAAACAACCGCCAAATTTTCAATATTTTTTTTGACCTCCTTTATTTTGCATAAATTTTAAAATTGCATGGGTAAAATACACATTTTCAAGATTACAAAAAAAAAAATATTTATTAATTTTTGTCATTTTTCTACTTATTTATAGAGGGTGCCAAAACGGACGTCTCGAAATATGCCTCGTCATACTGCGGACAGATAATCTGCCACAATATTTAAACAAAAAATGATCAAACAAAAATGGCGGTTATTTGAAAATATTTTTCGAAAAATCGTATTTTTTTTCACTTTGTTTCGCTTGCCAATTTTTTGGGGCTAACTGTTGGCCTATATCGTGGTAGATTACTACACAAGATACTTGAATTAAGTAGTGCAACACATTTGACTTAAATCGGTTCAGCCAGTCCGGAAAATAAGTGTCCGAAGTTTGAAAAAACGTCATTTACAGAAAAACGCGTTTAAAGTATTTCTTTTCATTTATTTATTGAATATTATTTAAAAAATATGTTTTTATCTCCTACAATTGCTCAGTCTACAATCCTTGGACTATACATAAGTATTCTTGAGTCCACATAAGCAAGTTGCTCTTGCTGTTGGGCAGTTTTTTTTGCCAAACGCGCTTCCTTTGCCGCGTTTTCTGCCTGACTTTGCGCTTTTCATCTTTTTTCCTCGCAGTCATTAAAAGCAGCGATCTGCGTAGCCTCTTTATTTTTGGGAATATCTTAATAACATTTTGAGACGTGATTTCTGAATGTAAATATAATAAATTGAAAAATGCAAAAAAGAAAAAACTGATTTTTTGAAAATTATAACCGATACTACCCCCTTAAGATTTACAAATTCATTTTTGCTTAAAGCTATGAACTACCTTCATACAATATTTTAAATAAAAAAAGTATGTTTACTGGGTGACTCTTAAAATGACAATCTCATCTCATAACCATCCATCACAATTATAAGCGTTTTGCTTTAAACCTTTTGCAAAAAGGCTAGATGAAAAAAATATTATTCTTTTTTTTTAGCTTGGGGTTTTTTTAAAATTTGTACTTCGTATTGACCCTGTTTTTACAGTCGAATTTCCAGTGCAAAAAATAGAGCTTTAGCCCTCCAGCAGATCGTTCGCAATGATCATGACACGCATCATATATTGAGTTCCGTGTGCATGAGTAATAAAGAAATAATGCGCATGGACTGATATAATGACATAAAGCATAATATGAACAGTATTTTAAATTCCGTTTAAAATCTTAGCAGCATTACTAAATTACTGATAGTTCTGATTCCCTACCTTAAATTAGTTACCGATTCAAATATTCGCATTTCCCATACAATCGCAAAAGATCGTTTAACCAATTTATTTATTTATTCACATGTTTATTTTTTTTTCATTAAAAAAATATTTTTTCTCTATTACTTTCAGGTAAGTTCTTGGGACAAAATTTCAACCAGAAAACTAACTTGTGTGGTTTAATGTCATAGTCGTGAGTACATATTTTTTAGGATTGGATTACAAATAACCGAATGATAAGACTGATTATAGGTTTATTAGAAAAATATTAAAATATTTTTATAAAGTTCGCCAATGATTACGATGGGCCATACTTTACAAAACTTCCGAAGGAAATTTATTTTCTAATTTGAATTTATCCATTTATTAATTCCATCTTGGCTGTGCTGAAATTATTCAAAACTGTTAATGAAAGCAGCTGCCACGAGCATGAATACACCGTAGCACTTGCCATAAACTATTGCTACTCTAAAAAAAATCTACACATTTCCTTCAACAACTAAAAAAAAACTAGATTAAATTTCCATGAAATCAACCCCAAAAACACTTCGACTTCTGCTCACTATAATCAAATCCAAGTTCAGAGTTAAATGATTATAGATATCGGTATAAAAGCTAACCCCTAATATGGACTTTATGTTAATGAAATGATCCCTGCCAGGGATTTTTTACAAAATTTCACCGAATATCTTCGGGCGATTTTCATGGGGCTTCGCAATAAATTCCACATTATGGTCGTACTCCGCTCTACCAAATAAAACCCGCTACCCCAAACGCAAATTGATTAGTTGTTTTTTTACTTGTTTCGAGCATGAAAGTTGTAAGTTACTGATTAAGCTTTATTTTAAAAAATGTTTCGATCCTAATGATAGTTGTTAGTAATATAAAATTAATTTTATAATTAATAGAAATTAATGATATTCACCAATCAACTTTAGGGCTATCTATTCATAAATAAATACGTTTAATTTTACTACTATTATTACTACTACTAAATATCACTGTCAGTTTTCTCAGCTTGAATCTGATTTTCATTAATATAGATACTAAACAGCGCTAATCAACGATACGAATAAAAAATCATCTATTTCATTTTCCATGTTTTTTTCGTCCTCTACTTTTGGTTTTTGTTTGCAAATCAAGTAGAAATGATTTTTCATGTACTAGAGAGGAAATGAAAAAAAAAACCACTTCCCGGAAATCTCTTATATCCGTAACTTTATTGAGAAGTATTCGTGTCAATCGTTAGGGTGTGAAAGCACTTTCCCGCCAATTTAAATGTATACTAAGCAAACTTTATTTGTTTACATAAAGGTGATACTATGGAAAGTGTTGCGAAATCGGTGTGGTCTATATCAAGAGCCTCAAGAAAAGTGCGAAAAAGTTACAGGGTTGATAAAATATTCTTTGCTTATCGTAGTCAAGAAAAAAAATATGATTTTTTACTGATACAGGCGCTATAAGTCTGTGAAGGTTAAGTGATCTACTCTATTTGGATATTGAGCCTTTCATGGTTTCGCATGACAGTATAATTTATTAGCATATTTATTTCTAACGTGAAGTAACTATTCGCTTCAGTTTTGGGCGCTAGTTATTAAGACTGAATAAATAGTTGGTATAATATTGACTTCCTGGTTTTTATTTTTTTGAAATTTTTGTGGGAATTTGACCTTTGATAATTAGACAAGTATACAACTGAAAAACGAATGTTATTTTGCGTGAGCAGAGGCTCAGCAAGTAATTTATTATAAACACCATCATTACTATTTCTACTTCTTTATTTATCAGCAAGTAATTTTCGCTCAACATAAGGTTATTTTGAGCGGTGGGTCAGTAGTTGTAGTGACTCGTCTTTCATTCTAACAGCTTCCACCCACTAAGTATTGACATAGACTGAACACTCTTCAACAGACAAAAAACCCTGAACGAATGATTCATCAAACTCTGGTTTATTTAATTTACTTCGTAAAGAAGGCTAATCTTCAAACCTGAGTCCACATGCCGTGTAACATGCCTATTGCCACTTTATGAACTAGTTCCATACAATTTTTTTCAGTTAACACGTGCACATTATGAATCGCGCGCCTTGTGCGATGTTTCAAAGAGTCAATATTTAAATTTGATGGCATATGCTAAGTAGAGTCATAGCGTCTTAGAGTCCATTTTTTTTCATGCATTCCAAGTCACCGATATGCTTATGTAGATTATCGCGGTACAATCGATTCTTTACAATTCCTTCCTTCAAGTAAAGCATATGAGTGCCGTCTCCCCTCGATTTTCGTATAATAAAGACGCTGAGGTGATTTGCTGCTGTACTCTATGCCGGAAAAACCTCATCAACTTCTTACTGAAATCAAATCGATGAGGGGCAAAAAATTGTGAACTCGAAAGTCGAAGTCAAAGAAAAAATATACATAATCGAGGTATAGGTACTGTGAGTGCATAGTGTCCAGGTGTACAGAAATCCAGGTTTCTTGAATATTTCCATGTACTAGCTTAACTAAATGTATGCTTACAACCTTTGTCCAAAAAGTTAAATGCTGCCGATCGTAGGGGTAGATAGTGAGTGAATGAGCTGCGTTTATATCGATTTGACTTGGGATTTACTTAATTCTGATTCAGCCAGAAGTCTGTTTGTTCATGAATGATCATGGTCTCATTACCATTAAAAGAGTGGCCTACCTCTATTGACTGAAAGTGGTTTATGCTTTTCTTCGAGGTTATTTTCATATTTCTGAATATCCCTTCTTTCGAGAGCCGTCATTCGGTCGTCTAATCACTAACTGAAATGATTCATAATGCATGAGATTATCGATAATACGGTTTATTGTTAAAGGGTCAACTGTATGACGAATTCTACTAGCACATGAACCAGAGGACATTTTCAGGAGATTTATCCTAGAATGATAAATCCGTTGTGCATGTCGTTTCACACGATATTAGCATAAGAACATTCGAATGAAGCTTCGTGAATGACTTTTAATCAAATGGCACAACAACTGACAGAGATCAATGATGCATTTATCATCCTCATTTTGAAAGCACCACTGTAGTCCTAAGATCTTTGTTTTCAATGAATGAAAAAAACGATATCACTTATGTACATTGTCAAATGCAATCATCCACCAAACCGCATATTATTCGATAGATTTCTGATCTGATTAATACAGTTGATTTTTTTCAAGATATCTTTGTTAAACGGTTAAAAGAAAATTCATTCCAAAATTGCTCATACCATTAACAATATCCGAAACATTATGAAAATTATTATCAGATCTCAAAAATTCGGTGAATGCTTGCACACAAGTATGCACCTACGAAACCCACAAACCTCACTAAATAAACTATGGCCACCTGCAATGCTATGGCTCGGCGAAAGAAGGTCAGACTGAATTTTATTGTGTATATTAATAAGCACAGAATAAATTAATGAATCATTTTTAAATTGTTGGACCTAAGTACTCGAAAAAAAAAGCTAATTACCCACTGGCCTCGAAACTATTTACTCACATTTGGCTAAAAGTTCGACAGTAACAGGTCTGCACAGCGTCAACACCCATTCATCTTTAAAGTGTGCTAAAGCGTTTGGGCGCGAAAAGGTGATCGATGATTTGATAAATTTTACAGTGTGTACACCTAGTGAAATTTTGATGGAATATTAATTTATCCTCCGACTCTTCATAATCATTTTCATTGGAAGAAAGTTCAAAACTCTCGCCTTCCAAATGAGTTACATGAACCAATCACCATTTTCAGCGTCCACGTGTCTAACACCATTCTATAAATAAATTATGAATTTATATTGATAAAATTAATGCACATACTGTCCATAATGATACATAATTATTTGCACTATCTGCAAGTAACTACTCGATTTTCCTATAGAAAACCAAACATAAACGGAACTGATTCTATTAAACAGCTTTTGAAATAATGAGTACATCACACAACCAACAAAACAGCCACCACCTCCTCACGAAATTTTCGTAAGGTGTCCGTTTGCCTTTAACAGAAACTTTTCTATTTATCTATTCGCCTGCGTGCATAAAAAATACACAATAAATGATCATTTCAGAACAAACATTTCGAAATCAGCAAGGTGTATGTACATTTTTGGTCCGGGAAAAAATTTCAACGAAATATACAAAACAATAATTGAAATCGCCTACACTGTACCATACCAGCTAGCTCGAACAGTCAGCCAAGTTACCTAGTCAACACATTAGTATCTTTACCTTCACGGATTTGTATGTTTTTATTTTTTCTTTATTTTTTTTTTTGTCGTTCAAAAAATAGCTTTCACCTTTTAAATAGATAGAAACAAAACGATACTGAAAGGTGTTATTCACTTGACGAGATGAGCGTGTGCCAAAGCCGGGACTTAATCTCGTGAAGATTTATGACTTCACATGGTCAGTGGTTGTCAGAACACAAAAAGATTGAAATTAATTTGAAATCTTCACGGGACAACAAACACTTTTTTTGGGGAGGATATGTTCTAAGAGCCGTACAATTTCGGAGCTTTCATGTGGATTAGTGAAATCATCTTATCTAATCCAATCTAGTGTGTAATTTGTTATTGAAGCCCGAAAAGTGGAGACATATGTGTATGACGTAAAATGTTAGATGTGTTCTTGCTAATGAGAGAATATTTAGATGCGAAAGATGACGTTAGCGGAGTTTTTGTCATGCTATCAAAACAACTGTTTTTTTTTTATGGATTAGAAGAAGAAGAAGAATCGTAGTGGGCTTTGTTGAGGTCAGGATTGAAGAAATAATGAATGGACGTAAAAATATTGGTCGGCTGGTACTAATTACCTAGTGGCATACATTGTATAATGCGGGCTTTGTATCTATTATTTACTGTATTGAGTTCATGACTAGC
Source organism: Nemotelus pantherinus (assembly GCA_963978885.1). NCBI lineage: Eukaryota > Metazoa > Arthropoda > Insecta > Diptera > Stratiomyidae > Nemotelus > Nemotelus pantherinus. Next base: position 29,034,813 of record OZ022266.1, on the reverse strand, counting down.
GCATTCAAAGGTTTTTCTGTGCAAGTTCATCCAGCTACTGATGAAATCCGTATTGCGATATTATCAGTATTGCGATATTATCAGTATTTAAGGACGTATATAACACCCATATTGACCTTGAAAGACCTGATTTGGATTCACGGAAAATTGAATTCCATATGTTATTTTCCGGGTATTTTTTTTTGGTTTTGAATAAATGGTTAAAGAAAGTAAATAGGAAACGAACGTACGAGTATATTTCATATGTTAAAAAACGAGACGAAAAACTGATCGTCTTCTTCTGCCGCAAAAGTCTGCATAGACACGTGTTGAGTAAAAATGAGAGTCACTATTTAGTTGCTTCAAAATATTACTTTATTGAATGAAAATATCTCAAGTTAAAAAAAAAACAAACAAATAGAATTGAAGTGAATAGATGAAATTGATATTATAAATTGTACAGTTAATTTATTTGTCGAAGTTTTGTAATAGTAGTTTCTTAATGGGGCAGGTACACTTCAAATTTTGAGAAAACCGATTTTATTTTCTTTGCATTTTCTAAAAGTAGCATATTTCAAAAGCATTCTCTGCGAATTGCAGACAAATTGGTTAATTCTCCATGGAGATAAATAACTTTGAATGAAGTCGTCTCTATTGCATAAAGCGTTTTTCGCATGCTTTAAAAGCATTTTTCTCCAAACTATGTTTTCGAAGTCGGTGATCACTGTAACTTGAAAATGGCTTTATCGATCAGCATGAAATTTTCCTCACTTATTTGATATGTAATTATCCTCCGGATGAACGAAGGATTTTTTGATAGAACGAAATACTTTTTTTCAATAGCCAAAAATGTGAGTGAAATTTTGATCGAAAATATAATTATGAATTTCAACAACCGCCATTATTCGAAAAATCAAATTCTGCCAAAGTCCTTCGTTCATCCGGAGCACTATGTCATTAACTAATAATCCCCGATTTTGTTTTTATTTTGGATGATCCAGTGAAAAGATACAGTGATCACGGCAAAACAATTTTTTTTTACCCCTCGAAAATTTAGTCTATTTCGACTAATTTTTAACCTTTTACCTGAAAAAAATTACAATAGCTTCTACAAATATATTTCTTTAAAGTAAAAAAACATTTGTTATTAATGATTTTAATGTGTGTCTAAAAAAATCCTGAAAAATTCTAGCGCATCCGAATCGCTAGAAAACTAATATTCGAAGAAATTGGCTTTGAGTGACAAAAAATGTGGAAAGACGTAATACACTTTTTTGTAGAATCATATCAACTATTCCTTATCCAAAGCAACAAAACTCAATTATAACACAAATAATGAAAATGTTCAGTGCTGGCAACAGTTTCCCAACGAAGCAGCAATAAGTTTACCATAACAAGCTCATACTTAAATCAACTTATCCTTTGAATTTTGTTCTCATCGCAGGATTTCATCGAAAGTTTCAGCGGTTAAACGTTGTTTGAGGCTGCCATCCGAAAAATGTTCAAAACTCGGAAAATTTAAAAATTGGCTTCTTATTTTTATCGCAAATGCTTTGCATATGAGTACGTAATTTGAAGCATCTGTTGGTGCAATATTTACGAAAATGGCTAATGCTGGTTACCCTGTATCAGCAGCAGAGCAAAATATATACCAAATCTGCTTCACGTTAAGTTAAACCCAACCAGTAAATTTCGTTTCGATTGAATCACTGCGCTGGAAGGTATACGGATGAAAAGAATTTTAGGGTTACCACCCTCAAAACTTTTCAAATTTCTAAAGCGTTAATGTTTGTTGTTAATTTTTATTGCAGGATCATTCCCATTTGCAAATCTAATGACATAATCGCTCAGTAAAGAAATTCCACAAAATTACAAAAATGGTCATAGCTGGCAGCCCTTTAATGATTTTTGTATAAAATTCCTACGACATTTACCTCACATTAAGGTCCATTTACTGCATGAACTTCGTTTTGATTTCTACACTGGACCGGAAGTTATAGGGAAAAAAGCTTTATTTTGCTGAGCAAATTTGCAAGATTTAGGAGACAAAAATCACCATAGCTGGCAGCCCTATTCTAATTTTTCTACCAAATTTTACATAAAGTAAGATCCAAGTATTGTGTGAATAGTGTGAAATTTCAATTTGACATTATGGACAAAGGTCAAAATTTATCAAGGATTTGAATTTTTTGTCAAAAATCAGAAAAATTTCAGGAGGGCTAATGATTTGAAGGATTTTTTTTCAGGAGCCTGCCGTAGCTACATGGTTACCTGCACTATCTTGAAAATCCATGTGTGTTAAATTTTAGGCAACGTCAATACGTTCTGCAAATTTCACGATGATCCTATGTTTTTGTAAGAAATAATGACAAATCAAAATTTGAAAAAATATCCTTGCCTACTTTTAGGCACGCTGCACCCACACACGGCTCAAACTTCTCAATTCTTGATCATAAACAAGCTTAATTATAATTTGTTTTCATTTTCAATACTTTTTTTTAACAAAAATTTACGCTGCTTGGAAATTTAGGAGTACCTCAAAATTCACTAAAACGCTCGGCGCTGCCAAAAGGTTTAGGATATCTGAATCTACCTACTATATACATCTACGTTCTCCGAAAATTTCAGCTCAATCGGATCGGCCACTCCAGAGATTATCTCCCTTAATCATTTTGCTGATATATATATATATATATATATATATATATATATATATATATATATATATATATATATATATATATATATATATATATATATATATATATATAAAGAAATATGAATTTTCGGCGAAACAAGTTTAATACTAATTTTCTTCGAAAATTAGTAAAATGAGCTTTTTTTGGACGTCCCAAGTGTACCTAATCCCTTAAGTTAAATTATGATTGACACCAGAAAAATTGCGCGTACAATAATTTGTTCTACTACAAATAGCGGATCTGATCCTTTTGATGAAATGAAATTCAGTCAGCGATTGAATATTGAATCAACTTTTTTTTTTGAAGAATTTCAGTTGTTATTTTTCCAACTCTTTGATAATATCCTCCTTCAGGTGAAATGAGCTTGTGATATCATGTTCCGATGGTTTTTCTCAAAACATTCTAGTTAAACCATTCAAATTAAATTAATCTGATCCATTTTTTTCAAGCTTTGAAAATCAAAAATTTTCAATTCCAGTCCATATTTTTCTTCTACCAGATAAAAATATTTATATTATTTGACAGATACCGATATTTTGTGGATATTCGTGATTTTTGGCTGTGTCTATCAATCGGTCTAGTGTCTAGAAAGAAAAAACAATTGAGGAAAAGGCAGATTGCCCGCATAATATCGATTTCTATCAAAATCAAAAGCAAAAATTAGAATTTATAAAAAAAATTTCTGATCCCAAAGATGCAATTAGAAATGTTTTATGAAAAATATAAGATAAAATTAAAATTCTTTGGTTAGTCGAATTTCTGAAGCACTGGCTCTTAAATTCATTTTCATGCAAAATTTCGCACTGGAAAGCGTAATTTCTTTCTAAACAGTGGAAAGTGCGAAATTTTCGCATTCCAGTGGGAAATTTTCGCATTCCAGTGCGAAATTTTCGCATTTCAGTTCGAAATTTTTGCATTCCAATGCGAAATTTTCGGCTTCCATTACGAAATTTTCGCTTTCCAGTGAGAAATTTTCGCATTCCAGTGCGAAATTTCGCACTAGACTGCGAAAATTCAACACTGCGAATTTTCGCAGTGCGAATTTTTGCAGTTGAAATTTCGCAGTGCGAATTTTCGCAATGTGAATTTTCGCAGTGCGAAATTTCGGAGTGCGAATATTCGCATTCCGAAATTTCGCAGTGCGAATATTCGCAGTGCGAAATTTGGGAGTGCGAATTTTCGCAGTGCGAATTTTCGCAGTGCGAAATTTGGGAGTGCGAATATTCGGAGTACGAAATTTCGGAGTGCGCATTTTCGCAGTGCGAATTCGAAAGATTTCCATAGCTAATGTAATAGGATCTTTATGTTTTCTATTGGTCCTAGCGACCTCAAGTCTCAGATTATCTTCAAATCTTGTGTGAGAATCGTGATAATCACAGTGCCTCACGGGAGATATCGAAGATTTGATGTCTGTTATTTAGTATTTTATATATATTTTCTTAGTCTTTTCCATAAATACGATATCCTTTTTTTTAGCTAATAAGCTGATAAACTAATAAAAAAAATGACTTTGAATTCAACGGAATGTTCTGTCTTTGAAAATTGTTAACGTTAAACTTCTTAAAGCTCGATGGAATGTAGTAGCTTGAAGACAAATTGTTGCCTCGGGATTATGGCTTTTTCCTCAACTCTCTTATTAAGCCGGTCAAGAAGAAAACGCTCAGTGAATTTAGGATAGGTAACTTATAGGTTTCCAGTTTTGTGGTGAATGCAAGTCTTTGTTTGGTTTAGGCACAACTACTATTATCACTGTTTTCAAGATCTCCAGTATGTCGTTAGAAAGATGTCGTAGCCATCCATTGCCGCTTGAGTTGAATTCAGATGCTTTCCGTTTAATTGACTACCTGTTTGATTTCTTTGAAATTAGTTGGTCTAATTCGAGAGTCTCTTGTTAGTGTAGAGGACACGATTTGGTCAACAGACTCAGGAACTTTTTCTTCCTCGTTAGCATCAAGCTCCGAAATTAAAGCTCCATTAAAAGCTCTAAATCAAACTCTGATGCTCTTTACAACTGTTTCAATGATTGAACATGGTTTGCCAATAATCCTAGATATTTAAGGCGACGTAGCACCTTCAAATTGAAAAAAAAATTTTATTTTCAAAGGCTTGTTTTTAATTGAATAAAAAGACCTATCTTAATGAAACTTTTTACACATACTTTATATGTTTTAGACTACATAAACAAAATTGTTAAAAATGTTTTGTGGCCCCCTGTCGCCTGTTACAATTTTTTGGAAAATACACCAAAAAAACCTGGCGTGCATGATAACTGCCCTCAGAAAAGTCTGAAAAAAAAACAAAAACGGGGTTTTGACCAGCATCAAAGCGGCCTTAGAATGAACTAAAAAAAAAAAATTTGGTTGAAAAATAACAAAATGGCGGCGTTTTTTCGAAAATCGAGGTTTTTTTTCCCCAAAAATCGGCTATAACTAAAAAAGTTTAATGCCGATTTTTTCATCCGAGGTTCATTCTGAGCATTAACATGTGCAGATTAACGTGTTAAAATTTCAAAACGATTGGATAATATTGTTTTTCTTAATCATGCACGCCAACTTGAAAAACGTGGTTTCGAGAAAATCGCGTTTCAAGTTAAAATTCAATATTTTTTGCAATAAATCTTATCGAAAATTAATCTGCGATGCTTGGACCATACAATACACCTTCTTCTTGCTCATACTCCTCCTCTTCTAAAGATTTTTGCTCCCTTCGAGTAGTTCTGGCCTCTTTAGATGCCTCAGTCGAGTGTTTTTCCGCCTGGTTAATTCTTGCAGCATCTCTATGCTCTGCATGTTCCAGCGCACATTGGCCAATTGTAATTCCCATGACTTGCATTATTTTCAAGATAGCCATAAATCCTTCATTAAATGTACATACAGAAATATTTGCAGCCATATTTAGTACGTTTTTCCCACAAAAAGTATGTTTGGGGGTCAAATTCCAAACACAAGAATTATAGTTTTCGTTATTATTCTGCGCAAAATTGCCCAAGCAACGCTTTAATAAATCTTCTGATGATAAGTCATCATAAATAGGCTTTAAAATTTCTTGTACCTCATCATCTAAAGGTGGAGGATGCTTGAAATTGTTTAATGCATTATCACCCGCTGCCTCCGCCTTGCGCCAGTTACACCAAGTCGTTTCTCCAACAGGACAATAACAGTGTTGAGGGTTCTCATCAGTTGAAATTTTGTGGTAATATGCTGCCCAAATTTCCTTGCGCATATTTTCAACTGAATCAGGATTTCGTCGTATAGTTAGGCCATAATGCGTGGCTAAATTTTTCATTAATTTTAGTGTCAGGTGAACTTTTTTCGGACCTTTTTTTGGAGATTCTACACTTTCTTTAGAAACATCTTTTACAGCTATTTTTTTATTTTTTTTTGCCAAGGCTAGCTTATTTTTTGCTTCTTTTAAAGGAGATGACTCATTTATCTTTGTCTACACTTTGGCTTAAGTCGATTTAGCGATATAGCGAAGTGAACGAAAATCATAGAAAAAATAATCTTGGGGCGCTTCGCTATATATACTCATAAATTTTTTTTGTTTTAGAATTTCAATTTTATATTATTAAAATCATGTTTTAAAACCTTCATTCTAACATATTCAATCAAAAAACAAAAATCGATTTTTTAAAAATTTGGAGGTGCTACGTTGCCTTAAGTATAATTTTTACTTTGCTGCTTAAACTTAACATTATTGCTATATTTGTTTCAAAATTTGGACTGGAAACATTAAGCCACTATTTAGAGTTTAAAGTTTGTACAGTTTTTTTCTGTGTGCCTGTGCAATTTTTACTGATTTTCGAAGAAAATTAGTGTTTGAACCACTTTGAAAGAAACAACATTCTGACCGTGTAAGTTCTGATGTATCGATCAATTTGGAAGGCAGCACCACCCACCAACCGTCCCAATTGATTTCCACAGAAACCATTATTCCACAAAATACCCAATATATCGAACTGATAATTTCACGAACTTACATTTATCTTCTTTCCCTCTAAGGCTTAGAGTCTAAGCCATTAATAATATCCACACTAATCAATTCGATTCGAAACCATCATTATCATCACCATCGCCAAATTATGATGTAAATATGAAAGAGATAATTGAACGTGTGATGCCCATTTCAATGGAAACGAAAAAATCAATTACAATATCAATTAAGAATTTACATTGCGCTCATCATTTTTTTTTCTTCTACTCCACACCTTCACCAGTTCCACCTAGTCCATTCCATTCCAATTTAAGTCCCGATGGTAGCGTGCGGTTAATCGAAGGGCAAAAGCACATTCTCCGAACGAATTCTTTCCACAAACCATTAGTTAGTATTGTCTAGCAATAAAAGGTATACTAAGCACTTGCTAACACTCCGCGCCCATGTCCTTTCAACAAGCAAGCAAGCAAGCAACCAAACACTTTGCAACAACGACGCGAAAGATTCAAAGAGGCAAGACCATCATCTCTCATTAATAACAGTAAGGTCGAATTCGAATAAAAGAAATTCACCTTGCTGCGAACATCGAAGTTAGCATGAATAAACGAAATGAAAATAGCGCCAAAGCAATCAAACTTGACGGAAGATACATACTTATGACTACGACTACGTAGCGTATGGACCACAAAAAAAAGCGATGGTGAAAGACGAACAATTAATAATAATGTGGCCAAAGACGAAAGATAGTGTTTGACCAGGCGTTAGCTTTGAAAATTGGGAACAGGCGGTAGGTAAACAATGGGATGGAGAATCAAAGTGAAGGTACATAGGTGCGTGTTTTTGTTGCAGATTGGATTAGTCCAGCAAATTAGATTCATACGGTAAAATTTGTCCAGAGACCTCAATACTTTTTCTTATGCTTCGAGTGAAATACGAATTAATGTTTCTGGTGCATTTGACAATTTGTCTTTCAAAGTGGAAGATAGAAATTGAAAGAACAGTAGGTTTCTTTCGATAAGTTATTCAGCCATTCATTTACTGGCGGGGGAAAAAATGAAAGAGCGAAAGTAGATCTTCAGTCAAAGAGGTTTTGTATTTTAATTTTATCGAAAAATATTGCTCCCTAGATTTGTATGACTTTAAAATGTCAAGACGTTACCTAAGCTCCGAAGCAATATTCTTTTCTAGAGCAAAACTAAATCATGCTAACTTACGTTACGTATATATGGTGCGTTTCCTAGTTGCGTAAAACAAATTTCATATTCAAATTTACGGGTTATTGATCGCCATATGTATTGAGCACCTTACGTAAAAAAATCTGTTCTGATTGTACGCTGCGAATGCTGTCGATTATCTCATAAGCCATGCGTCAGCATCAATATAAATTGGATGAATGCATTTCAGAGTTTGTTGACCGGCTTGGCGTAGGCATTCAAGCACTACTCGCTCAGCATGATCTACAAAGAACCTACCGTTGATGTGATTTTAATGAAATCAATTGCATTCTGCCTATGCAAATTCAATGAATTGCATGAAGTGTTGATTGACGGTGACGGCTAGACGCATGCGTTGCTGCCTGACTATTGGAAAGACCCGTGCATTTTAGATGACGCTCAGAATGCTGGCAGGAATAGTCGGTGTGTATGTCACATGAGGGGACCAATGGACAAAGATTGTTGAAGAATCGATTTTCGATTGTTGTAGAGTTATCTAAAAGTAACATTTCAGGAGAAACTGAATGATTTGAAGTAGAGCAGATTCATGAATAATGTCAGAAACCATGCTCGATAACTAGACAAACTCTTGAATAACTGTTCTAAATAGGTGTTTCCTTCTGTGAAAGCTATTCAGTGCTTCAAAATCTTGGAGAAAAAAATCCATTTCAGTAGAGTGATCTCATCCGTTCCGCTCCCTTAGAAAATTATCAATATTTAAGAAGATAATTTGAAGCTCACTTACCACAGACTTTTTCTTGAAGAAATATATTTTATGAATTGGTTGAATTTCTTTTGCAACAATAATAAAATTCAAATGTGAAAGATTCAATTCAATCCACAGTCGCAGTCAAAAATATGAACATATCAATATTTTCTGCCATCTATCCTCTCCTGTACGTTTAATTTTCACCAACAATCGTTCGAATACTGTTCGATGACCCCGCAACGACAAGAGCCTATACCGTTTATGAGCCTAGCCGAAGCATTTCTAAACATGTGACTAGGCTTCATACAAATGCGATTAGCACACATGGCACATGCCAGATGGACTGGGAAAACAAGAAACGGAAAATTTCGTCCTGATGCGGAAAATCTGTTGTGCGAAACACGTGAGCAAAGAAACATTGCGCACCGGAGGTGTTGAGGCGCGATTGTAAAAGTTTTACAACCAGGAAGAAATAGAAAAAATTGAAGGCGCCCAACAGTTAGTTAGCGCCTAGTTTTTCCTCGTTCCCACGTTTGTAGTGGCTCACTGAAGTCTGTTGGTCACATTTCTGTTCGGAACATTGTTGAATGGTAGTTTGAGTGAGAAGTGGCGCGGAAATAGTTTGTATGTTTGTGTGTTGCAAAGAAAGCGGTGTTTTAGACATGCACTGTTATTGTTCTGATTTTCTTCTATGTTCGGTCCTTAAAGTTTCAGGAATATCACTATGGGCTATTTGTTACGCTACATGATTGCTCCCTAGCAAGCAAGGCTATAGGCTTTTCAACTCCGGCTCGACTTTAATTATTCAACGCCACGACTCCACTGGCCTGCTAGCAGGATTGTTATTTCAAATAAATTTTGCTGTTTTTTCGAATGTCCAAGGTTTATCAAGTTATTTGCTTGATTATAACTAGATTGACGTTCAACCAAATGATCAACTTCTAAAAAAATATATTTCCAAATCAAAAGAAAATCTTTTACATGAATCCATCACATTGACAAAAGCGGTGAAGGTTAAACAGCTGGGATCAAAACCAATCTGCTTACAATTTGACTCAGGCTACAATTATTCATAATTTGAGCCGGTTTGGAGCTAGGACCTTCAACATGCATTACAATATTTCTGTTCAAAATTGATCTAAATTTTATGGTATTCTTCTTGAATTGGTCTTGACATATATTTTTTTTACATATATTTTTTTTTCTGTTCTCGTAGCCGCCGTTATCCTCCTTGGTTTACCACGAGTGTAACGAATGCCCTTAAAGATAAAATTTTTTAAATTCTCGATCAGGCGAAGATTATGATATCTTCTTCCGTTTACGTTCCTCTGCCATGAAGAAAATAGGATTGGCATTGCTCAGGTATTCTTCGTCTTTTGAATCTTTATTGAACTCGAATAACGCTAAAATTTTCTGGGCTTTTATCTGCTCTCTAAAAGCTTCTTCCTCTCTTCCTGACTCAAAAGTGTTTAATGCCTTATTGCTTCCAACCTTTTTGGCATTTACAATCTTTTTGCTGTGTTTTTTTCCTCTGTCTACACCATCCCATCGATTCCTGCTACTGATTGCTTTCCTTTTGATTTCACTGCTTGTCTCTCCTCAGTCGTGACTAATCCCGTTAATGTTGAATTGCTTTTGTCCTCACTTGACTCTAACTGTTCCCCTGGCCCGGATGGTATTCCCAATTTTTTCGAAAAAAAATCTTGCGTCTTATGCAATGTCAGTCTCTGTGCTGGCGAATTTCTGTCCTCCTGGAAGCTCTCTAACATTTTTCCCCATCTTCGAGTCGGGTGAACGCAACCTTGCTTCTAACTACCGCCCTATTTCCATTCTTCCTTACCTTTCCAAAATTTTGGAACGCCTAGTTTTTAGTCGTATCTATGATGCCCTCAACTGTGTTTTTGCAGCGCAACAAAAGCACCTTTGCAAAAGGCTACTGCACTTCCACGAACCTTCTTAAATTTACTCATGTAATTGCTTCTGCAATTTACTGTATATACTGATTTCGCCAAAGCTTTTGAAACTGGTGTACCTCAAAGTTCCATCGGAGGACCACTTTTGTTCAATTTGTTTATCAATGACGTTCCCAGTGCTTTCAAGTCTATATACAGATGATTTAAAAAATCTTCCAGGTGATCAAAAGTACTGCTGACTCTCTGCTTCTTCAGGATGATTTAAATTTTTCCAAGTGTTTTTCTATGTCCTTTTCCCTTAAGCTTCACACTCATGGCTTTCCTTATGCTATTGATGGCACTATCCTCGTTTGTGTCGAACATTTCTCAGATCTTGGAGTCATATTTGATCGCTAACTGAAATTCGATATTCATGCTATAATTATCACTAGAAAAGCTTCTCGGAGTGTTGGCTTCGTTGTTCCTTGTCTCCACCTGTTTATTATCTTAGTCCGTTCTGTACTTGAATATTGCAGTCCAGTGTGGTGTTCTCGTTTCAAATACCTCTCTGACGCTGTTAAATCAGTTCAGCGCAGGTTTACATGCACTTTACTTTTTAAATATAGTCTGCCGTATATATCCTACACTGAACGTCTTACTCTTGTTTCTAATTAATTCTATTTTGTTTATATTTGTTTCCTTTCCTTTTTGTTTAACTTAATTTTACTTTATTTAATTACTACTTTAATTCTTTTTTTTTATATACTTATATTTATTCATTTAATTCCAATTACTTTTTTTGTTTCTAATTAATTTTATTTTCTATTCTTTTTATAGTGGATTCTTTCTTTTCGTTTTTGTTCTACGTAATTTCGCTTTATTTAATTTCAATTTTTATTATTTTTTATGTAGCTATATACACTCATTTACTTCTTATTATTTTATTTTTCTTTGTATCCTATCTGGAATTAGGCAGATTCCCTCTTGAATTAATTATTCGTTTTTGTAATGCATTTTCGTTTTTTTCTTTTTCTCTTCACTTACTTATTTTTACTTTATTTATATCCTACTTATTTATTTTTATTTACTTATATTTTCTCATTTATTTCTTATTATTTTATTTTTTATTGTATCCAATCTGTAACTGGGCAGTTTGCCTGTTGAATTGAATACGCGCCAAATAAATAAATAAATAGAAAATAAGAGTCCTACTTAAATATTACTTAGCATCACTGATTTTTTGGTAGCTGCTCAATAATATGTGGCTCGAATTATTTCTTGAAAAGGACACTATGATCCTCATCTTGCAATAAAATAACTTCCTGGAGCCATTGATTCTAGAAATTCAGCGCCAAATGTCAATTTTACCACTTCCTAGCATTTTATCAAAGTCAAATATTTCACAACTAAATCCCATCAAAATTACACTCAAAGTCCTTCATTCATTATTTTACCTTCACTCACAGTCATCTTTGAACTTTGGCAGTCATAAAACCATCAATATAATTTACCTTAACGCACCTCCTAATCAGCTAAGCGCCAGATTTTCTGCCACTTTGTTTATGTACCGAAAACAACGTAAATGAGGTTTTTGTCTCATCCACACTGGAAACGTGGATTAGATGCCCAGGTAGAAAGGTAAAATTTTGTTACCGAGCTATTTTCATAGCTGTGGAATACTGTTTACATATGTAAGGAATATGCCCGGGAATATCCGTGACCGGTAAGCATTTCCTTAGCCTGGCCAAGGAACACATGATCTAGGGAATTCCTTTTGTTTTTACGACGGATTTTCGAAATTATTAGTGTAAACATGGTACATATGGTTGAAATGAAATATGATTGGATTAGAAAAGGACGATTTGTAGGCATTGCGCTGAGTGCTTAGGAATTTCCTATTTTTATACGGAAATTTGGGAACTGACGAAAACGATATTGGGTTTTGTTTTTTGAAAATAGTAGGTCTAGTGGTAAACAGTTTATGTCAAAGGTCTTTCTTATTTAAAAAATAAAAGAAAATATTTACAAAAATTAATTCATAAAAAAATAATTTTTAAATATGACGACTGATAAAAAACTATTTAAATAGCCTAAATGGTCATAATAATAAATGGCTGGAGTGAACTGAAGAAGTAGAAATAACTTAACAACAAAGCTTACAAAAATAAGCAAAATTATTGCAATACACAACAGTATAAATTTTACATGAGTCTTCAATTAGAGCATGCTAAATAACATCTATTTTTTAGCTAACCTTTTTACTAATGTTCAAATCAAAAAAATTCAGTGACGATTTCTCGGGAACGCGCCATCCAATTCAGCTGAAACTTTCAGGATACATTGGTGTGTATGCAAAATATGTCCAAGTCTCACTAAATGTCAATTATCTTTAGCCCTTTGGCACCGGCGGCCATTTTAGTGATATTTTTAATATATCTATTATTCCGTCCACTAATTTGCAAAAATTAAGGTAGCGTTGAACGTGTTTTAAATGTGAATCGGATGTTTTGGAATTTTTTAACCCCATGTGTGCGCTAGGTGCCTTGAAAGAGATCGGGAAAACTTTTAAATTGTGATAACTTTTGACAGAGCTATTCAATCATTATGAAACTTTTAGAACATATTGATATTATTTAGTTGTAAATTTGTGTTGGCAATCCTGTAGCTAGGGCAGGCGCTGAAAGTGAAAACCTTCAAATCATCGACTCTCCTGAAAAAATGTCGCTTCTTGGAAAAAAAAACAACTCATATATAAATCTTTTGCTTTGTCTACATAGCCAAAGTAAAAAATTTGAAATTTTACAACGGACACACCTGGTAACCCTCTCCCAATTAACCTATATTTTTAGCATCAAAAACTTCTGTTCACGGAAACGTACGATCCGATAATCAGAATTAGTTGAAATTTACAAAATTCATTGGCCTTAGGTAATTGGGACCAAGTCTGATAAAAGTGACTTTGAAATGCGGGCAATTTTGTGCCAGTGGTGCCATTTTGAAAAATCACTAAGAAAAGTAACTGCTTTTAGCCCTATAAATTCTGATTCAGTCATTGGATTTTGACGTAGCTGAATATTACTTTAAACCACGTTAGGTAGAAATTTGGTTGAAAAATTCGGTTGGTGCTGCCAGCTATGGTAATTTTGGTATCTTGAATTTTGAAAATTCTTGAGGAAAATAAAGCTCTTTGCCCTATAGCTTCCAGTACAGTCATTGACTCACAACGAAATTCAAATGGCAAATTAAACTTATTGTAGGCAATATTCAGTAGAAATTTAATTTCAAAACACTGATAGGGTTGCCAGCTATGGTTATTTTTGTATTTTTTTTTGGCATACCTTTAGTAAGCGATTTTAGCATAGAATTTTCAAATCGTAGTGATTTATAGTGAAAATAATCACCGAATATTAAGACCTAGAAAATTTGAAAACTTTTGCGAATGGTAGCCCTAAATTTCTTTGCATCCCTATAACTTACAATGCAGTCATTGGATCAATACGAAATTCGCAGAGCAGGTTGAATTCAACGTAAGTCAGATGTGGTATATTTTTTGCTTCGGTGCTGGCAAAGAGCTGCCAGCACTAGGCCTGTTTGCTATTTTCGTTACAATAAATGCTTGCATTAAGAATTTTCACCGCAAACATTTGCAATGAAAATAGTGTAAATTTTTTAAGATCTGTACATTTTTCGGATGACAACCCCAAACACCTTTCTATCGCTGTAGCTTTCGATGAAGTCACCGAAATTAAAATAAGCTGAAATTCTATTATTACTTAGGGTGTATTAGTTTTAAGTAGGAAAAGTAAGTAGTAGTAGAATACACTCAAAATCTGCACAAATCCTCTACTGTTCTTCGAACATTAGTGTTTCTAGCGGTCCTGATGCGCTAGGGTTTTTGACTTCGAAAGCAATCAAGCTTAAGTGCTGCTGTAATAGCAAGAACAGCAAGCTCATAAATTGCCGTCTCCTGAAGAGTGAAACTCAAGTACTGCGAGCTTTTAATGACCTTTTGAGCTGCTACATATGTCAGTCAAAGTTAACACTACTAATAGCAGCACTTTCTCATTAATAGCTCTCACAACAAAATTTTTAGCAAAATCAACGCACCATATTTCTCACAGTCAATATAGTTCATTTTCAATTCTTCGCCAAATCCTTCATGAGTCTGCCGATTTCCCATGATTTCCAGCAATCATCACTTAAATATCCTTATTTCTTCGAATAATGGACAGCAAACAACACATTATCTCACCCGATCACCAAATGATTGATATGCGATTCGATCAGTTTTTGTCTTACTTTTGTTTGTCTTCCTACTGCTCGCTGTCGTCCTAACCACCAAAAGGCTCGAGCGTCTCCATCACTTTTACATGTCGCTTGAAGTCGCCTTGAAATCCAACTAGCATATCTAGGCTCGAATCGACGGATTCTTCAAATCGACACGTTGTAACTGCTCAACTTGAAATTTTAATCGACAGTCAAACCTTCGATTACAATCGATCTCTCTGGCATATTTGATTTTTTCAAAAACGAATAATAAATGAAGGAATTATGTGCAGTTTAGTCGTTGCGATCGCCAGTCGAAGCAGTAGCAACACTACCACCATCACTGACAATTCACCAAACATTGATTTAGAAAATAGACCATTTATTTCAGATCTTTGAACGTCGTCATCATCATCGAAGCTGTCGATCGTCGTGGTCTAACTTCCTATTTCACAGAATATTTTAATATTAATGGAGTGTGCCTGCTCCTAGTTAAGTGACTGGCATGTTGTGAAGATCATCGCTTCTGATGATGATCGGATACCGTCCGTGATGGAATAGAAAGTGAATAAATTTTATTAAGCGACAACGACGACATATTGATGTATGCAGTGCGGTGGCATTGGGCAACAAACGGATGACTGATGCAAGTTGTTTTTGTTGTTCGTTGTTTGGTCCTGAGATTGCAATGCAAAAAGCGCAGTGGTTTTGAATGCAGCCGAGATTCGATGCAGCGAGAACATCACTAATTTGTTTCGGTTGCAATGTGTCGTCGTTTATATGATAAGCGAGATGCAAATTTAATGCAGAATGTCATTGCTTTTGTGAGGATTGGAAGGCGAATTTTTTTGAAAGCTTTGTTTTGTTTGTTGTTCGAGTTATTTTTTAGGTGGATATTGATGTAACTATAGCTATAGCTATATGGACGAATTTCAATCGATTTCAATGCATATTTTTGTTGTCACTTGAATTGAAAGGCAATTGGGAGTTCATCCTGGATTGATATTTTAAGAATACAAATAATATAACTTACACAGTGGAGGCTCGGGCCATTTAAGTAATGTAGAGCCAAATCAAGGAAATATATTACAGTTTATTTAAAAGTTCCAAAATTCATATGAGCCTAGGCTTAGGTCACAATTTCATTTCTAAGATTTGAAATTTTTCCATTACTTTATTGCGGATTGCGATGCCACGGACAAAATGTTCTGAGCAGAAAGTATTCCTAAAGCAGTAAATCTTTATTCTATTATTGTATTTCTCAAAAACATTTAAAACTTCTTTAGCATAAAAAAGCAGTTTTCAGCTTCAGTGGAGACCAGAACAATTAATAGTTTCAGCGTTTGAAAAAAGGCACTTCCCAAACCTTTTTCGTTTGGTAAAGTCCATTGCGAAATGTTTCATTTAATTTCTATTTTTCATATTTTCTGTTTCCATATTTTCAATTCTTAAGAATTTTCATGTATGCTCAAAAAAAAGACTGAAACTCAAGTAAAATAAATAAAATATTTATTTATAGAGCAAAATATAAAATGTAGATAAACCAATTTCTGGTGATTATACAAATAATGTGATGTAATATGATGGTAATTCAAACAAACTTCGCCATGTTTGGTATATCGCCGGTTACAAGAATTCGGGCAATGTGGATTGTCTGATCTCTCTCTGATTGGCGTACATCAATGTAAATTGTAGGCCTCCACCAAAATGACACACTCGTCTTTTACCAGCTTGTCCAAAGACAGTTAATGATCAAATTTCACTATGTTGTTCACCATTTGATTCGCTGGGCGGTCAGTTTTTTGCTCCTAACTTTCAATAATGCTAATCAAACGCTCAGCTGGATCATCCTGTTTATCAGTTGAAAGCATTTTAGCAATGAGGTGTTTAGTCGCCGTGTTAATTGCCCAATTTACCGTTCTATCTGTTGGTATAACACAAGATAGAAAAATGTTGTCCCTTGATCAATACAATGTTGCTTCCCTGACTGATGCTCAAGCCTGTCCAATGTAGTTTGCAGCATTAAAGACAGTGCATTTCTTCAAAAAAAAAAAATCGCATATCTACAGCATACTCACAATCAATAGCATCGATTAATTTTGAAAAACTGTTTATTTGAAATGATCCTTAAGATGTTAAATTACTCCCTGATCAATTGTTTCAAGCAAAAATGTGGCGTTTGGTTGCAAGAAAATCACTTCTTTCGATATTTAGATGCATACAAGCAGTAAATTTTTAAATGCAATATTAGCCCTATCATATTTTGCTTGGAAAGACCTGATGAAATATTTTCTATTCAGTCTTTGAAAATGGCTGCTATCATCCAACCGTTCTTTTTTGACTGCCAGTAGTAGTTCGTTTAGTTCGTTTTATTGACCGCTTTGGAAGCTCGGAGATTCTCTGATGAATAGATTACCAGAGGTTTGCATGTGAAGTCCCCACTGGCCTTTAGACATAGCATGACATTCAGACATAGCATGATCGGATTATTAACAACCAGTAGCAGACTTTTCTCCTTTTGGAATAAAAATTGGGTTTGGGATGCGCTTCCAGTACAAAATGGTCTTATCTGCATTAAATATTTGTTGCACTATTTATTTATTTATTCATTCGCAAAATCCATTTACGGGCAAAAAACCTAACAACAAATAGAAATAGGTTGAAAATAGAACCAGAAAATGGTAAACTGAAAATGAAAAACAGATAATAAAAATTGAGAAAATCAAAAATATACAAATCAAAATGACAAAATAGAGAGGCTAAATTAATCGACAGAAAATATTGTGCTACAGATATTTCGTTTAAAAGTGGCTATTGAGTGTGGAAGAGGACTAAGTTAGAGGCTGTTATGGATACGTAAAAGGCGTAAAATAGGAGAATGAAAGTAAATATCTGTACGAGCAACTGGTATATCAAAGACAACAGAGGACGTTATTTGCCTCCCGCACTGCAGTTCGTTAATCAGAGGTGCTATGGATGAGGTTAGATAACAACGGTAGATTTTGAACAAATAGCATTCATCAATTTAAACTATGCGGTTTGATAGGAGATGGAGATCGAGGAGCGATAAGCGCTCATCGTAAGGCATGTAAGGAAGATTATACTTGAAAAGTAAGTGCGGGTGAACCTCCGCCGTACAGATTGAATAGCATCAGAAAGGTAAGTGAAACGGGGAGACCAGACTTGACTACAGTATTCCAGTTTAGAGCGAACTAGAGTAACAAATATTTTAACACATGTAGGGATGCTAAAAGGATTTTGGTAGGAACGTACAGCAAGACCAGCAATCCGTGAGGCACTGTTAGTAACAGTACGAACATGAATATCAAATTCAAGCTAGCGACCGAAGGGCTGAAATTAGTAAAATGTTCCACAGAGAAAAGGATGGGTTCACATATCACATGAGGAAAGGCATAAGTCAGAATCTTTACAGAAAAAGACAAAGCAAAGCATTTGAAAACATATAACGATAGGAAGTTGGAGTTACACCAATTAGTAAGGGAATTCAAATCCTCGTGAAGAAGCAGATGATCATCTGAGCTTTCAATTGCCCGAAATATTTTTATTCATCTGCATAAAGCAAACAAGATGACAATCAAACATTTGGAAAGTTGATGAAGCGGTTGAATAAGAGCGGTCCTAGCATTGACCTTTGAGGTACACCAGAAGAGGGGAAAAAGGGTGAGGACATTATGCCAGAGAGGGAGACGAAACAGGTACGATTGATTAGGAACGAAGATATCGAAGAAAGTAAAGGCTCACAGATACCATAACAATTTAATTTGAGTAAAAGAATATTGACAAAATCAAACACCTTTGAGAAATCTGTATATACAGCATCAACTTGACAATTCCGATCTAACGCCGAGGATACTGCATGAGTAAATTCAATGAAATTTGTAGATGTGGACCTACCTTTGACAAAACCATGTTTCTGAGATACGAAAGCATAGCTAAGAGAGTCATACATTTTGTTAAACACGAAACGCTCAATGATTTTAGAAAAACAGGAATGGGTGGAAATACGACGATAATTTGAGGCGACATTGCGTTCACCAGTTTTGAAAATAGGAAAGATGTTTGCCAGCTTCCAGGAGGTAGGAAATTTACCAGCACAAAGACTTATATTAAATAAAATTGATAGCGGAACACATAAGCAAATAGCCAGATTTTTCACAAAAAATTTAGGAAGGCCAGGAGTGCCAGGGGAGTAATTGAAATCAAGAGACGTTATAAGGGATTCAACTTCAAAAGAATTAGTCAAGAGTGAAGAGAGGCAAAGAGGAAAATTGACAAAAACATTATGAGAAGGGGGAAACGTTGAGTTAGAGTATACTGAAGAGAAAAACAGTGCGAAGAGATCAAAAACATTCTGGGGATGAGCAGCAGATATATTATTAAATGTGAGCAACTCAGGTAAAGGAGAGGAGAATTTTAAAGAACGAATAAATCACCAGAATTTTTTTGGGTCATTCGAAATCAGAGAAGATTCAATGTACGAAAGTCATCCAAGTCTTATTTCATTCTTGACAGCAGCACATAAACGAGAGAAATCAGCATAGTCTTGGTCAAAATGACAACTTACAAATTTACTACGTACAACATTATGCTACTACCTTACCGTATTTTTCGCCTAAAGAGGTCAGGAAAAGTTTCAGCTGCTTCTGTATCAGCACTAGCTGTTTCGCTACTGAGTTTAAGGTTATGGTAATATAATATAATATTTTAAATTTTTCCACCCAACCTTTACTAAGAAATTTTCAATCGAAAAAGGTCTATTATTTTCAGATGCTCATAAATCTTAAGCGCTTTTTTGGAAATCATGACAGAGCTTAAAGGGAGCCGCTATGCAGCTTGTTTCCCTATATACTGCTTGCATTTTCTAAACTAAAAGATAATGTTTCCTGGCTTTTTTTATTGCAGAGGCTATTGAATGAGCAATCAACTACTTTATTTTATCTATATTTTCCCTTATTTATTCGAGCGCTTGACTCTTTCAGTCCATAAAATTTCACTAGTTACCCGAATTGTGACCCATCCTCTAGTTTCTTTAAGGTTTCCATCTTATTTTCAAGGTTCCATATCTTCTTTCCAACAAGCAGTATTTCCGCATGTTTAAAAGGAAATTTTTTATTTCTCAGCAAATTCTCCATGGATAATTTTTGAATATGTGCATTTATAATTTTACCTTAAATGTAGTTCTTACGTTTTTTTCCTTTCGAAATCTGGCGCCAACCTAAACCTAAACACTATTTTAACAACGATATTTCCCAGACAACGCAATTGATCATGCACGATATTTGCAGCTATTGTATTGAAAATTATGAGTCACACAAAGAAAAAATTTAGACTGTAAAAAATAAAATAGCGCACAGGTGAAATCGTGAGAAGCGATCGAAGCGAATGAAGCTGAAAAGATTTCGCGCTGATGAGCTCTGCAGTTTTTCTAATGTATTTATATATGCCAGGAGAAAGTTTTATTATTTATAACAGTCTTTAAAGTAAATTCTGTGACTGGGTAAATCATTGAAGAAATAAAGATAATCCTGAAAAGATAAAAATTGGAAAACAATCGGAATATCTTCACAAGCAAATTTTTTCCTGTGTGTTTGTTTAAATTAACGAAACGTCAGCGCTTGAACCTATTATGAATTCATATAAATAGCTCTGTAATCTCAGTTGCCTGGATCGTATATTTTCAAAAATTTACAAATACTTAAAATAATGTTTCAATCTATCTTTAGAATACTCTATTCACAGGACTTAGTGCCACCTAAAAATGAAACGAACTTTTTTGAGCGATGTTTGACTTTCAGTTGCGCCTACACAATTATTTTTCGCTTTTCAAAAAGGAAATAATATCTCGACTTCAGTGGTGGCACAACAAATATATTTTTCCCAATATATATGTACACTTCAAAAATTTGCATTCCAGATAAAATTGTCCAAAATTCATAATCATTCAAGCATTACATCATGACCACACTTCTACGAACCAAAAATTTTCCAACAATCATCAGTATTTATCCACGTGACCATACAAACACACTCACTCACATCGGCAGCTGATAGATCCTCTGAATAGGAAGTGACTTTTCCGAAGATTGGCGCAACGTCTTTACATAAAACTCCTTCAGAAATATCGCAGACCGTAAATAAATCTACCTTGCACACTGCCTATTGTTATGGGCCTTAAATGTGTCACGGAACGTATTGTCAACGCCTGATTTCAGGTAACGTTCGAAAAATCCGAAAGAAGGAAGGATAAATTAAGAACATCATCGAAGCATATCTACCTACCTCGAACAACAATAAGATTAGACATTATTGTTTGGCATCTCCATTCAATGAATCAATGCACATTTCAAAAGATCTTCCAAGATCAAGGAACTATCATAAGGTCTTCAGCCAATAAGTCTTCAGATCTTCGGCCAGGTGAACGAATAATTCATATGATTTAAGGGATCCTATCTAACGCTCAACTGCTGCAAGGAGCTGCTGGATAAAGTGTAGAGAGTGTTTTTTTTCTTCTGAATCTGCAGTTGGCGAAAAAAGTCAATGTTTACTCGGCATTGCAGCAGGTATCTTGTACTACAGCATTGTGCAATCGGCCCGTGGCAAAGTTGCCATGCATTCCTAGAGTTGTTCATGACAACTCTAGGCATAGAACATAGAACATCGGCGGCATTATGATTTTGAATGGAACAATTGAACACCTTTCAGGATTTCGGAAAACGATCAATCTCGTCAACGGCAAGGTGTAAATTTTTGGACAGTACCAGAGCTTGGTAGATTGCAGTTTTGAAATTCTCTGAAAAACCATTGATTTTTTCTGCTATTCAGATACAGTGATCAGCTTGCATCGGCTGATTCTTTTTGGCCTAAATTGAAGCTATAACGTTTATCTTTGTAACCTAATGTAGTCAAGAAACGGCCGAATAGCTGACCCAAAAAATTTTCGAAACACCTTGCAAACTTTCTATTTTACATAAGACACCTGACCGCTCAAACGCCTTTCAATCTAATGTGAATTTCTCTCAATAGAGAGGTTCAGGTCTGTATCCATATCACATCGAACTTGCTAGTTTTTGCACTTGAAACCTCTAAAAACCGATTCGATTTCTATCGAAAACACTTCAATGTTTCAAGCATCATGCCCAATTAATTAGCTACCTCAGCCATCGCTCCAAGACCTCAACATACTAAGCAATAGGTACTTTGATGAAATGTCAGTTTTAATTATATCATAACAAGATAAGGTCTCGACTCTTCTCGTACTACTTACACTGTCCGCAAGCGAGATCTCAGCTTGAGATCGATCATATTATTACAATTTGGTAGTCGAGTCGAGTTGCGACGCCTCGAGTCGCATTGAGTAAAAACAGTAAAGAGGCCATAGACAAAATCTTACGGTGCATGGTCCATATGTCAAGTACGTACCGTCTAATTTCGCTACTCGTGCTCCTCCCTGTATCTTAAGGAGATCAATCGAATTGACGTATCTTGGCCGGGTTAATTTAAAATCGATACTTTTTTCATTCGTTTCTCGTGCTTCTTTTGCTAATTGCCGAGGAGAGCTCTTGATTGTTTCACCTTACTCTGATACAGGTTCAACGCAGTTGGATAATAGCTTAACGGTAACTCAACGACTTTGTTAATTGTTTTTGTAATTCTAATGTGTGTATAATTTGGGTCCAAAAAAAAATTTGCTACCATGAGGCAAGGGTAGGATGGTTCTTTCTCTTTGAAGGGTGCAAAGAATTTCTGCAAATTAAAATATTTCCAAGGTATAAGCAACATGCTGGAAGATACTCTTCTGAAAATGCTTCTGAAATTTCAGAAGCATTTCTTACCTGTAACCTTGCTTCGTACAGTCAATGTATCCACTAGTTCATAGAAACAAAGTTTCGATGTCTCAAAAAGTATCGACTTGGTTTACGAGATGTTCTTTTTGGTTTCGGTCACGATTTCTACGTTCAAATAACCAACAAGTTACCATTCGAATGCTAATATGCAATCAATTGAGCTACGCGTTCAAGTGAGGCCAATCCACCTTACATGCCAGCACATTTAGATTTCATTAATTGACCAGAGCAATAGAGCTCTGTTGTTATCGTAGACGTTATTGCATTTGCCGTCGCTGTCAAGTAGAAGCAATTTGCTATCGATTTATGTAATAAACGGCTTTTGCAAGTTCAAAAACGTATTGCCAAAACATTCGAGTGCGATTCATAGAGCCAATGAGGCCATGTTGATTCGAGGCCAGGTTTCAGCTAAAGAGAGGCCAATTCGACTTGGTTCGGAAAAGGGTCACACTTATGACTCTACTCAACGTCGTGGTATCGATTCGCTACATAATCCGATTAACTCTAGTGGATTTAAGTAGATCAGTATTGCTCAATTGATCCAAAGTATCATAATTTGTTTGAGTATATTTTTCTGCTAATAAATTTCTGCATATGCATAGAGTCCTGATTATGAAAATCTCGTACAATTGAAGTTTGTAGCTATTGTTTCGATTAACTAATTGCTGGATGTAGTTAAATTTATTGAAAGGACCTTTGACTCTATGGTGTCAAGCTAATTTTCTAAATAGAGGTTGAAATGTTTGATTGAATTTAGGAGTAGAGGTTTCATGTTGCTTGTGGTTAGCTTAATGAAATTAATGGATATTAGTTTTAATTTTCAGATGATGAAATACTGCAAAAGACCAACAAAATATGAATTATGTCATAATATTTCAAATTAGCTATATGATATTAATGTGACTTTAAATAAATTGAATCTTTTATTAATTGCAATGATATGTTTTTGCCTAACCTGGCGCTTGGCCAACATAACAAAGCCTTCAGGTAAGTGGTTTCACCATTTTGGAATGTCAGCTCTTATCATCTTGCTTATTTGTTTTATTGTATTTCAAACATATGTTTCGACAGATGGTGGTTACCAGTACATTAACTGAGATAGTTGTAAGGTAAGGATACTGTTAAAAATCTGTTCGAATCTTTTGAAGCAAATATAATTCATGTCTAATTAAAAGCACAAAAACGAATTGAACCTAAACCTTAAATCAACTCCCTCCTAATCATCAGGAGTCTTTCGCATCCACAAACTTCCAAAACTTATTGCAGAGCCAAAACTACACCGTTCGACCATTTGGTATCCATCATCTGGTTAAACAAATCTAAAATACGCAGCCCAGTCAGTAGCTTTCGCAGACACCTTGCCATTCATGACACGAAACAAAAACAGTCTTTATTGACAGATCCCATTAAAAAGTAGATCTGTTATAGTCTGTTGTCTGCTTGCTTGTCCAAATACCTGAATACATTGGTAGCAACAAGTGAAACAAATACCGTAATACCTGCGGTGCAATATGTTTGAACAAGGTGTTATTTAAACGAGGAATAGTGACGGATGAACATTAGTGACCAATAGTTGAACGATCTTGTTCGGAATGATTTATGGTCCGTGAATGTAGTATGAGCTGCATTCAATATGTATATTGTATGTTTCTAGAAGATAGTAATCATGCAAAACTGCTTCATGGTACATGATGTTTTATCTCTTGAATACATCTATGTGTGTAAATTGTCCATTTGTCGATTTGATTGTTCAATGTACATTGTTGCAGGTTCTAAATAAGATTTCACTTTTAGAAATCAAATGCACTTGCTTTGCGGAGGAGGTGAACAGAAAAAGGAGAGGGCGAATTAAAACGATTACTGATTTTGAAGATCATCGAGGACTGCAAAGTTGGACTTATTCTGCATTAAAGAGGCAGCTTCAAGTTTGTTTGCTACTTAAATATAGTTTATTTAGTAAGGTACGTGTCCTGAATATTGCCTACTTGTTTATTATTAAAATATTATGCAAACCCAAAGATGTAATTTGGGTAATTAAAAGTCGTAAAACTCCTGGCGATGATCCAATTCCTAATGTAGCACTTAAGAACTTATCCAGGAAAGCGATTGTATTGATTACATTTATTTTTAGTGCCTGCCTGAAATTATGCTACTACCCGGAAGCGTGAAAAAGATCTATTATGTTACCAATAAAGAAGCTGGGTAAATCTACGAGAACGGTCAAAGATTATCACCCAATCAGCTTACTTCCTACATTAAGTCAAGTTTTTTTATTATTGCGAATCCAAAACATTTGGCGAAACCACAAAAAAACACCCAATGTTTAGTTTGGATTCGGATCTAATGTTCGACTGCTCACCAATTGCACCAGGTTTCACAAAAATCAAAATATCACTTAACGAAAAAAAAATCAGTGGGTCTTGCGACTCTGGATATAGAAAAAGCGTTTGATACTATTTGACACCGTGGTCTTATCTATAAACTCCAATTTAGCTTATTCCTCTATTACCTCATTAAACCCATTGACTCTTTTCTTCCAATGCTTAAATTCAAGGCGAAAATCAAGAATGATTTCTCCTCTGATTTTCCCATCTTCGCGGGTGTTCCGCAACAAGCAGTTCTATGTCCCACGCTTTTCAACATATACACTGCTGACATTCCAGCAGATTTTACGAGCGAAACAGCAACTTTTGCAGGCGATACTTACTTTTTTGCTAGTGTCTATCGCCTTGATAAAATTAAGAGTACTTTTGAAAATAATCTTGATATACTTTATCAGTACTGCTTTTCGTTTAATATAAAAATTAACTGTGTAAAAACGAAAGCCATCTTCTTTACTAGAAAAAGGGAAAATAATAATCTCCCCAGCAGCGTTCTTAAGGTGGTATTCTGGTCTAGAGACTCGATTTGAGGTGATTTTACGGACACAATAAAATAAAACAAACAGTTTTAGTATCCATTATTTATCAGTTTTTTACTAACATTGTAAAAGTATGAAAATGTATTCAAAAAACCAAAAAAACAAAATGGATATCGTTTCAGGCCAGCGAAGTGGGTATTCAAAAAAATGTGCCCCTTGGTTGACATGATTCCAACTCTCCTGGTGATCGGAAACATCAATTTTGGTGAATTTTTCAAAAAGAAGGATGTAGAATTAGTCTGACTTAGGCGATTTGAAAAAAAACTTCCAGCAAAATGGCTTTCATGTACAAGAAAGGGTCATTTTTTGCCTCATTTTTTCAACTAGTAAAACCAAAATTTTCAATAATCTCTACGTCATACCAATTTAATAGTGTTGAGAGGATCTATGCGAAATTTCAAGCAATTTGGTTTATTAGAACTTGAGATATCATGTCAACTGTGTCGAAAAAATTAGTTTCGAGAAAAACGTCTTTAAAGTTTGGATTCTCGTTTCGGGCAGTCTGAGTCGTTTAATAGTATGTTATACTTACATATTTTTAATCAACGATCCCTGCCGCATACAATGTTCCCTCTTCCATTTCTAAAGTGAGATTTCCTGAATCTCTTTCAACCATACGAGCAGTTCTTCTGCACTTCTTTAGAAGTTGTATTTATTGTATTTAATGTGTACCAATTTTTTCCTAGCTCAAAAAAATATTTTAATAAAAAAACCGATTTTTCCTTTAGAAGCTAGATATATTGAATTTTGTGACAAATATCGATATTTCGAGGGTAATCTGCCCTCTTCTTCCGTGTCTATCAGTCTAATCTTAATCTAACTTATGTATGTTACTTATAGAGCTTACTTTTAAAATATTGACTTATACTAATTACCAACTAATTGTCTATTAATTGACTTATACTAATTATCAACTAATTGCCTATTAATTACTTTACTATGCATATCAATTAAACTATCCTCCTCACTATCAAATGAATGTTCAAATTAGCCTGAACAATGGTGATGCGCAGTTTCCTTGGTCTGTGTTTAGTCTTCTATGCATAGGGGTTTTCCATATGTGCAGGCTTTCGTACGCATCCAGTTTTCGCACCTGCCGTACCTCCTTGATCACCTCCACGTTGTCCCAAGTTATGTTGTGATCCTCCTCCAATATGTGCTTTGCCACTGCTGAACGTACTAATGTTGTATTCTTCTTCCTCGCTGAAGCTGCTTCCCGTTTATGTTCCGTTAATCTAACACCAACTAACCGTTTCATTTGCCCAATGTATATTTTGTCGCATTCTGGGCAGGCATTCTGGGCTCTTTCAACCATACGAGCAGTTTGAACTTCTTTAGAAGCTTCAAAAGCTTATAACTCGTAGCAGTTAATTCGTTGTTGGTCGAGTTTGTTTTCGAATGTATAACTTTTAGGCCTGATTTTTATCTTCATGGTATCCATACTTTTTAAATGTGGCCTGGAGGAATATAGTACATGACGTGGAGGACTATAAGCATTGCATCTGCTCCTATGCACTTTTTGCCATGTACTATCGCGTATGGCGCTATATTTTATCACAATCCCGAAATCGACTATGGACATGTCGCCAGAAGTCTATAAATTATGGCATCTGGCGCTATGTATTTTTTCAGTGCGTGTCTGTTCTTTATGTCCAAAGTAAAAGGATAAGATTTTCCTTTCAAAATTATCGCTCTTGGATAAAATTACGTCCTGACCTTATTTGAGATTACTCTATACATTGTAAGAGACAGTGAAAATGTGAAATCCTGTCATAGTCTTATATCTAGAGTGGGATCGTATCAAAATCGCGAATCACAAAATCCCGTAAGTTTCGAAATACCCGTATTCCAAAATCCCGAAATACAAAATCCTGTACTCAAAAATCCCGAAACTCAAAGTCCCGAAATTCAAAATCCCGAAAAACAAAATCCCGAAAGTAAAAATCTCGTGCAATGAAACCTATTCATATAATAAAATAACAAAAACATAGTGATTTAAGTTTTTATTTAGGAATAAATTTCAGCATAAAGACATATTGCACGCGATTCTTCTCAAATAACCGATTTTTTCAGTTTCAGACCTTTTTCTAATAAATTTTTTAATTTTGATACCTTGCCAAATTTTTCTTCTCTGATTCTCCTCCACTAATTTTAGCTATCGTCGTTTTAGCTACAATAAAAAAAGAGCTGGAGGAAAAATCCCGTAGTTTTGCATGATATAGAATCAGGCGCGGCGCCACGCCTGATTCTATATTATGCAAAACTACGGGATTTTAAAATCGAGATTTTGTATTACGGGATTTTATAATACGAGATTTTGTAATACGGGATTTTGTAATACGGAATTTTGTAATACAGGATTTTGTAATGCGGGATTTTGTTATCGGGATTAAACGGAATATTGTAATACGAGATTTTGTACCCAACCCTCTAGAGTTTAAATACTTAGAGTATGAAATTGAGTCTCCTTTATTTTCATATCTTCCTACAAAGTAAATGTAGTAACATCAGCTAACGGATTAGCAACGACAAACCCACACCTACATTATTCCAAAAAAAAGAACCCAGTCTTTCCAACTCTTCGATTTTTTCTTCCCCACAATTTCTGAGCTAACTCCAGTTAAATACTTAACCTGATTCGTGATCAAATTCACAGTGTTCAAATACACACACACACACACACAAGCATACACAGAAAACAAAAAAGCAAGTGGAGACGATTTAATCGAAATTATTACAAAGATTAGGTGTAGATAAGAAATGCTCCCAGACATTCCTTTACAATCGTCATGCCTAAATACCTTCGATAAACCGAAACGACGAGACAAAACAAAAGTACCGACCACTTTGGTCGATCTGTAATGACAACTTCTGATGATCCGTCACGATTCCAAGGTGTAGCTTGAACTTTTCTCACGAATTCACAAGTTCAATCGGGGAATCGGAATGAGAAGACTCAGGAATCGATCTCAGGCAACCCAGACGAAGACGAAGAAAGCGATGAATCCGAAACTATCGATCATAGCCCTGGGCTACACTGATCATTGATCACATAATATGCTCGGAATCGAGAAATCTTCTTCGCCTGCATCCAGCCCAACTACAAGTACAACAAATAAATACAGTACTGTGCACAGAGCGGCCTCACTAGGCTATTCAAAGGACAAAGCTAGAAAACTTCTAGCGAACGACCTGACAAAGCGAATGATCATTGTTGTGCTACAGATGAGAGTCAGGTTGATTTAAATTACAATTGGGCCAGTCAAAACCGTGGGGCCATTACGTGGTATGCACAGTTTGGGTCCTACTTTGAACATTGTTTCTATTATTGTCTTTGCGGCTTCTTCGGATGGAGCTCTTGAATAGAAAGAAAGCGGAAATTAACAAGCCATGAAGCTATGAGTTCGTTTCGCGTACAATTTAACGGGGCTTGGAGATGGCACGCAGTGATTGAATGATTGATAAAACGTGGTCATAGAATTTTAGGCACCTTTTTGTCCCGGCCGTTTTGACTGACTGGGTAGGCAAATGATAGGCTTCGCAGCATGGGCTTTAGACTCTCAATGTAGTTTCGCGCTTCTCACTTTCCCGACTTACCATTGTTTTTCGACGCGATTTCGGTAGAGTTTCGACAATCTGGAGCAAATTTCTGAAATTTTAATCGGACGTCGGTGCTGTTAACGTAAATTCGATTGACTGGTGTTTTTTTTTCTCGCTAGAGTGAGGTTGTCGTCGATTTAGTCGGTCGTTTATTATTTATAGGCTACACATGATTTCTATGCTTCTGGAACTGGGTCACAGCATTGACACGACGACTCAGAATTGTTTTTGGTGTGTTTTTTTGCGCTCAATCAGCTTGTACATTCGATGTTGTGAATCGAAGTGTATATCATTTCCTTAGCATTGTGTCTGGATGAGAAGCGGAAGACATATGAGACATTAGTGATTTTAATTTATTTATGATACTGGAAGTGACTTCAATGTGTGTTGGCCTGCTGTGGTTCCGTTTGAACTCAAAAGGATGTTGTTTAATTAATCTGTGACTTACTACATGAATATTGCACGTTAACATATTCAGATTTCATTTAATATAAAATCAGAGAAGAATTATAAAAACACTTCCCTCATAAAAACACTTTCACTACACTTAGCTTTTGTTAGGGCCACAGTCGTAATGTTGATGATTGCAGTAAATAAAATATTATATGAAAACAAACCTTTCTGGAAGACATTTTACTTTTGTACTACCTGATACCCATGAGCTCGTTACAAATCGTAGTCTAAATTTCCACGATACTGACAGATTCCCAAAATACTAACATAAAATGTCTAGTTAAAATACTTTGCAAAGTGATAAAATGCCTAAACACCTAACGCAAAAGTCCCTGCCTTCTCTTCACATCAGATTCAACAACGAAATCCACCCAACTATTCAATTCAATATCAAAACAAAGCAACAACTAGGATGCAACAAGTATCGCTCGTGCTCTCAACCATTTACGAAAATCGAGGTCATGGAAACCTCACTATGTAGGTCAGGTTCATTTCCAAAGATGATTCAGTGGCTCCTCGAAAAAATCAGGATACAATCAAAGCAAACATGCAACACAACACGTCATTTTCATTAGCCGAGCTAATAAGCACACATCAAAGGATGTTCAAAGGACCGACTTCAAAGCGAACCGTCCGTAAATTAATCTTCCGTAATTCCACTATGCGCGAATTCGGCACTTCTAAAGGAAAAGGCAGCCAAGCTACCAGGAGCCCATAACAAGCAGCAACGAATCGTTCACATTCCATTCAACCACGTGGAAAGGACGAAAGTGACTGGCCGACGGAAAGCAGCAACGACCCAAGCAACAACAGAACCACCTATCATGAATATTGTTTGATAAAAGTTCAGTTCGACGCTGACTACATTCTCCTTTCAGTTTTGCCGAAAAACGAAACACAACACCCTTGTCGGTCAATGACAAGGATGAAGTGCGCACAATCTCCCCTCGAATAAAATACATCCTCCCGGTGAGAGATAGCGGAGAGAAGGTACTGAGGTCATTGTGCTGATTTTTTAACGATTTCATCTAGAATAAGGACACATATGAGTAACTCAATCTAAAATATTAAATTGATTCAAGGACTTCTTTTGATTTAGCTATTTAAATTGGTCTAAACCTGTAATTCATAGTATTGGTATGCCTTGATGTATTGCCGAATTTTCTCAAAAATGTCCAAACGTTCCCATCACTGCCCTATATTTTTAGCGATTCGTTTCGTTTTCCAAGAAGACAACAATCGAATTCCGGAGGAATCCATTCAACTACGAAGAATATAGGAATTCATGCTAGCCTGGTAGCGTAAGGCGCCAAATTTCACGATATTCACTATCACGAAGAAAACGACTTTAAGAGCCTTTCCCAAGAACCTTAAGCTTTTTGTATCGAAGGTGAGAATTGAAAATGACAGGAATAAAGTCAAGGACTTTTGAGACGGTGAAAAAAGTTATATGATGTTTACGGAACTGGAGCAATATATAACTATATTGTTAAACATTCTCGCAAAAGCTTTCCAATTATGAATATTAAGATGAGATGGCGAGAGATGGCGTACTAAAGTTTGTTGCAGATGGTGTACTAAAGTGTTAATTGTTCCGGATTTTATGTCACCTTTTTGACTGCGTGCCAGCCACAATGGAGGAAACTGGATTTCCAAAGAGTGAAAGCTATCAATTATCGTATTTGTATTATGTTTAGGATATCCTAAGTCCTGTAGGACTAGCATTTTGCATGCATTGAGAGAAACACTCGCCGAAAACAGTTGTACCTAGATTTTGAAAGAACAACTCATCTCTAAATGGATTGGAATGTACCTAAAGTCAGATTTTGATGGTTTGGTCTTCTCAAACAGTTTTCAAATTTAAATCAAAACGCCAATTTAAGCCTTCAAGTTTCACTTAAGCCCTTCAGTATGTTGCAATTTTTTGAATGAAGAAGGCCAGATATTTCAATCTATATATATGAGCCGTTTATTTTGAACGTCACTTTGTTTTTAAATTGAGATATTTAAGGGTTTGCGTTTTAACATGTTTAAAAATATTGATGCGAGAAGATTTACTTGTATTTGTTGTCTTAAGATACTAATATTTTTTCAGTATAATTAATTTGGTATCACCATTAAAGTATCAAAAATCACCATTCAGTCAGCATTTAAAAAAAAATCACCATTTTTCACTTACAAAATAAATAGTTTAGAAAAACTACTGACGTCTATTAATTTTGTCGGATGTATTTTACTGAAGTGATGTTATAAAAGGACCAAGATTTAAGAACATTGATGAATGAAATACATATTTAAATCTAATCATTAATATCATGTATTTCATATCAAGGTTTATTCAAGAAATTTTTATTTCAATATTCATAAAATACAAAAAGAATAAGTATATTTGAAAACATAAGTATAAGTAATTCATAACTATAAAGTATAAAAGCACATTAGTTCAACTCAATCGTCGTCATTAATAGGAGTGATCAACTCCTCGGAAATCGTATTTTGTTTCAAATTTTTAAAATAACTATGGTATATTTGGGGGTGTATAATGAAGCTAATCCACCATGTCTTTGTGTTTTGCTGAGCTAACAGGACGATAACCAGGGTATAAAGCTTCCTTTTTTATTTGCGAATAATGCCTAAGTCTTTTTCTTTTTGGTGAAGTTAGAAATTAATCTTTTTCATTTAAAGTTAGTCTATAAAACATTTCTTAGGGAATATCATGGTAAAATCTTATCCGTTGAATTTTCAGCCAATTAACTTCGTTTTGATTTGTATTAATTGTTCTTCTGGAAACAAATTTTTCCAAAGATTGTGCTGAAATGAAATCTTTTTGTTCAATTTATGTAATTTGACGGATTTTCTTCGGTAGACGGCTTTCACGCTATACTTAATCATTTAGAGTGTAGAAAACATTTTTTTCTCAATGCCATTTTTGTTACATTAAAAAAATTAGATCAAATTAAAAATCTGTAACTAACAATTTCAGTATCCTTTTCTGAAGACTGAACAATTTTCATCCAAGTTAATGCCAGTTTTATGCTACGATTTTGTCCTGTAAATGTGTCACTATATACAATAATAAGCATTTGAGTTGAAGACGGTTTATATAACACAAACAACTTTCTGAGAACCTCTTGATGCAATTGCTCATCCAAAAGAGACATGTCAATATTATTTATCCAAATACATGTCAATATTATTGTATATAAAATGAGTGTTTTAATACTAGAATTCAGAGATAAATTTGTGCACGACGGTTTTGCTGAAGTCACAGGGATTGAACTTTGTGCTGCAGATAGTAAAATGCTATTGAACATTACTATGTGCTCGTTGATGTCGCTTATTCGCGTCGTAGAGAGGTCTAGCTACTATATTAGATACCACTATGATATAATTTATAAAACTTATAAAAATATGACTACTGATAACAATTTTTAAAAAAATTCTGTAAATAATTCAAAATAATTCCTCACACCGACACACACACTTATCTCATTGTTAATAAAGCGTTAATTCTATTTTTTGCATTAAGGCCTGCAATTAATTTTCGCAGTACAGCGACTTACAGGTACGTCACTTACGTCACAAAATAAACATGTTTGCTGTACCTTTAATTAACAAAATTTCGGTCGAACAAAATTTCAAAGGTTCCCAATGTACTGATTGCATTTTTTTTAAGCACTATTCCTACCACGACCGGTCAAATGACCATTTTTAAAATTTCGATTAGAATTTTCCATATGCAACGTAATTGCATCGTCTTTAAACTTCGCGACTTTTCCTTAAATATAAATATAATGAATTTTTCAATAACCATTTCTTTTTTATTGTTTCTTTTCTGAGCAAAATTAGTAGTCTGTCTTACCTACCACGACCGGTCATTTTACCAGTTGAACGATTTATATTTTCCTGTAATACTATTCTCTCGATAACTCAATTGCGAAACTATAAAGAGACTACAAATGGAAGGCATGTAGTGCAGCTATGACATGATTTTAACCGGTAAATGCTTTGGAGAAGCTTTACGCGGCTCGTCCAAGTGCATATAGTTCTCGTTCGTCTATCGGCCTCGCGGTGTTTATTTATACACTGTCCTAGCAAAATTTGCCTCAAATGTAAAAAGTACACACATATGTGGGAAATGTCAAATTCAGAAACCTATTTGTAAAAAATGCGATGTAAACGAATAAAATGTACATTTTATGCTTTTGAATTAAAAAAACCATTTACATAATGGGCTATTATCTTCATTCTATATTAAGAAATATAAATTGACCCAAAGACTGGTGGTAGGAATAGGAATACGTGAAGTGTCGGTAGGATTAGTGTTAAATGAAGAGATACCGTTAAATAATATCATTTTTTTTTTAAAAAAGTGGGTTATGTTACTCTCAAAACCTTTACATATATCATATGAAGCATAATTTGTCGTTTGTTGACCAATCAAATTCTCTTTCAAAATTGAATCGAATGTCGTTTTTTTATCTATCACCTGTCATATACACTCAATAAATATAAATCGCACCTTAACGAGACTCGATTTTGAATTAATACGATTCGACGACTTCTTATTCAATTTGATATTCGCCACGACTGTAATCTGCATAGATCACAAATTTCGTTACTAACTAGCTCGAATCGTGTTCTTGCAAGTGTTCAAGGAAATCATTCCTATTTCATGGAAACTACATACAAGTCATACATAAGCTAGCATGCAATCTCCATGCACCTACACAAACGACCAATTCATTGTCGTAAACGTATGTGATGCAATATGTATGAAACAACACCGTTGTTGTCTTCGACGCTGCACTGGTTTTTCGCTTGTACGGGATGGCTATGGCAATTCAATTAACAAGGAGTCACGTTTATGATCCACTAAATTGTAAAAACTCCAGCACCTCATACATAAATTATAATAATTGTCATATGAACATTTTGATAAACGATCACAGAGCGCGCCGAATCATAATTTATTGGCGATGATCTTATGGGGTCGTTCATGCAACTATGTACATATGCATGTACGAGTACCAGAAGTAACTGGACTTTCGGAACGCATCCAGCTCTTGAAGAGGATGATAGGTGAACTGGTAGATTTCTGAAATGGAATTATGTTTCGTTCGATCAGGACTGTTTGCATAAATGTGAAGGTAAATGTGATGGTAAATTGAACGTTTAGGAATTTAAACGGAAATGGGTAGGAATTAGTTAAAACAGTAGACGGTAAGTTTCTTATTGGAGTTTTTGCATTGACTTGCACTAATTTTAGCCAGCGACATTTCATTTTAAATGGCCCAGCTTTCAAATTAAGAAGGTTAGTTCCTGTTATGCTAAAATAGTATAAACATAAGTATAAACAATAGTATAAACATAACTTGATTTTCTACATTTACATTTATTCCTGGATTCATTAAACAATAAGCTAGATCAAATCCTTCCTGAAAATAGCAGAGATAATTTTTTGCTTAGAGAGAAAATATATCGAAAATTTTGACTATTTAGTGGCGCGATAGGTTGAAGTAAAAGTTTAAAACACAAGTCTGCAGCTATGTATGTCAAGTCTCGACTACTCCACCCTGTATCTTTTACAATCTTTAGAACTGCCACTCAAGCCACAAAAAATCACAAAACAACTGGAAAAATATTTCCATACACTTCCACGTATTACGTGATAAACATTAGCCCACGTTGGGCGCAAAAACTTTTACTATCGGTACCCAATGAATATTCCAACCTGACTTAAATAAATCGAAGGCGAAACTCAGTGACACAGCACTCAACTAAAATCACATTATATCCCGCGTAAAAACTAAACTCTAATATCAACATCCACCAAAATGAAATCGCAATTCATCTATTTTTAACTTCTCACTAATTAATTGTAATTAATTCAACTGCG
Source organism: Nemotelus pantherinus (assembly GCA_963978885.1). NCBI lineage: Eukaryota > Metazoa > Arthropoda > Insecta > Diptera > Stratiomyidae > Nemotelus > Nemotelus pantherinus. Next base: position 28,999,384 of record OZ022266.1, on the reverse strand, counting down.
ATGGAAATAACAGTTGCACATGACATTCGAAATTGTAATATCAATAGGACTTTAAAATTTCCAATCGCACTAACATTCTCCATTCATTCCATCAAACAAGTAAAACAATGACGGCGCTTGTCGATTTTTCCCAATACGCCACCAATCATAATTGTATGTTCCAAGCATAGGCTTAGTCACGATTACATTGCAAAATTATGATCACTACAGCCGACCTGTCGATGTCGATCGTTCGACATCAATATCAAAATGTGCAAATTATAATAATTAACTTGTTAATGCTCATTCTCGCGACTTGGATTCTAATTCGCGAAACCTTATCCACCGGCTACAAATTATCGTTATTGCTCGCCTACTTGGCTTGTTCGTCGACTTGCTTACTTGCTCGCTGGCTCGTTTATTTTTTTTCTTTTTTGGCGTGATACGTGCAGTGGCTGCAACATTTTGTCGAACACAGAAATTACATAAATCGCCACGAACATCAATAATGAAATCAAAATGCCGGTGAGCTGCTGTGCAGGGTATGGCGCGACGCCTGCCGGCATCACATCATTCTTTCGATTCGTCCAATTCGGTGAGTTTTTGCGATTGCCAGAACAACACTTCAAACTGATCGAGCCGAGAGCTGATTTGCAATTGGACATTTTTGCATAAATTTCTGAAGGTATTGTAGGTGGTACAATTTACGACAGTGAGTCATCGTCACAACTATTGGGACAAACGAAAAGACAAGTCTGATTCAGATAGATTTTAGAAGGTGACGGGTTGTCGATTCGAAGAACGAATTTTTGTACGCCACAGAGAGTGCAAGTGTATATACCTGTTTGGGACGAAATCAGATTTAACCTGTATTTTAATAAATACATCGATATTTCTCTGCCGCTCATAAATATTATTCAGTGTTTTATCTGAAATTTAGACAAGCGAATTATTCCGTTTTGAAATTCGTAAATCCATGTCGACACTACTCTACACCACACTCAGTCAGCTAGCAATCTAAACTCATTCGTTTGTCGATCACCTGGCATAAATCGAAAACTGCCCGCCAGACATGCCCATGTCATGTTTCAGAATACTATTTCATTGCAATCTAAAGCAATGGCACATTGCTTAGTATTTGGTCAGAACAAATAAGAATGAACTTGATGCTGGAGCCACTTGTTCAATAGACGCCGAGGCTAATGACTGGACAACAAATAATTCTCCGACTAACCGGTGACTATTCTGTTGCAATCCAGATTTACTCATTTGAGTTGTTTTTTGTTTATTGTTTTTTTTTTAACGTGTAAGCACACCGTGCGATTGCCATAAAGCATATTGTCATAATAAGTCCGTTATTGTTCATGCAAAAACCCACCTGATGACCGAGCTTTTAAGCTTCCGCATAACACTTCATTATTGTTTGTTTCTGTGCCAGCAGCTCGTTGTGGGTGGGTGTGTTTCAAAAGGATATATGTTGTACGATCTAGGCTTCATACATATATACATATATACATACAAATGTAGGCCAGTTCAAGAAGTCTGAACTGATTTCAAAAATGAAATCTAACAGTATGAAATTACTTTTCATGCGTTATGTACATAAAAGCGCGAGAAGAAGGCGGATATGGTAGCTTGGCTAGTCGAGATAAACCTTGAATTTGAAACAGTTTACTTGCGAATTATCAGAGTTAGCAAGTACTTGGCACAAGTAATTAGCAGCTACATAGTCTTTAATGTTGGGTATTAATTGTCGGATATTTATTATACTGAAAATAATAATGGTTTGATATCAGTTTGATATGTTTCTACGAAGAAAATTAATTTGCAGCTTTGGTTTTAATGAAAAGGTTGTTGGCTATGGAAATGAGGTGAAATATCTTGATTGCATCATGTATTGTCGATGTATTTTTCGTTTGGTTTAGTTCGTGTTTCAATACTATTAGCACTTATCTAATATTTTCAGCTTTTAATGCAATGTAGTGCAGAAAATTTCTTGGCTGCTACGAGGAAATATTGTGTGACAAAAGGGACATTTGGGTGTCGCATTTATTTTACTCAAGTTACTATTGCTGGAACAGCGACAGTCCGCTGTACTGGCAGCGTAATAATAAAAGGTGTCCCATAATTCACGCGAGATTTGATTTTACCACTATTTGTCCGTGAGAGTGCTGGTGAAAGTCCAGAAACATCCATTCGGCGTCGTGGACAAGAATTGCAAATTTCACGAAGCTCTCTACAGCGTGTACTCACTAAAAATCTGCGTCTCCATACTTACAAAGTTCAATTGACACAAATGCTGCAACCTAATGATCACAAACAGCAAAGAGCGTTCGTTGAATGGACTATTGAACAACAACAAGTGAATGCTGATTTTTCGAGCAAAATCATCCTAAGCAAAGAAGCTCATTTTAACCTTGATGGCTTCGTTAATCGTCAAAATCGTCGTATTTTGGGTTCAGAGAACCCCATGTGTTTGTCGAAAAACAAATGCATGTACAACGTGTCACTGTTTGGTACGGATTTTGGGCTGGAGGTGCCATTAGACCATATTTTTCGAAAATGAACCTGGTCAAGCAATCATTGTCACTGCTGCCCGATATCGCGACATGATAACCGAGTACTTTCTGCCTAAATTGGATGATATTGATGTAGACAATAAGTGGTTTCAACAAGACGGTGCGACATGCCATACAGCCCGTGACACGATCCAATTACTGCATGAGACATTTCCTGTCGTGTACTCTCTCGTTTTGGTGATCAGAATTGACCCCCTAGATCATGTGATCTAACACCCTAGGATTTCTTCTTATGGGGTTATTTGAAGTCAAATGTCTATGCCAACAAGCCCACATCCACCCGTGCATTGAAGGAGGAGATTTAACGCTGCATCATTGAAATCCAGCCACATTTATGCAAAATGGTCACGGACAATTTCGACAAAAGAGTGCGTTTGTGCCAGCGAAGCCGTAGAGGACATTTGCTCTTTATGCTACTCCATACATAGTTATATACTGTGTACATTATGTTTACAAATAAAAAATACATAAATACATACAATTGAAAAAAAAATTGTGTTTTTTATTTAATTCAAATCTCGCGTAAATTTTGGGGCACCCTATATAAGCATGTTTGATAACTAATTCTGTGATATAAACAAAGTAATATTCATTGACTACTACACCTTTTATTTGAAGTAAATTTTTTTAAGTTTTATATCTTTTTTATGGTTAACTGATATTCAAGTGGTGCTGAGAGCTAACAGCTGTAAAATGAAGCTACAAATTTATTTTCAATTAAATCTTTTCAGTACTTATTTCAAATCATGTCATTAATTATTGATTTCTTTGAAAGTTTTGAAAATGCAGGAATAGTTATAGACCTATGCCTATCACTATTCCTGTTTTTTTTTCAAAACATCCAGCTTTTATTTAAAAAAAAAACCATCACTATGGTTAAGCATAAGGTAGGAAAGATGGCCACTTCGAATTCTGGAACTGGATCACGCGGAACTGATTCAACTGCATTAGTAAGAATACCACCTTGAAGAAAGGACACCAGAATTAGAATGATATAAGGTGAAAATATGTGCAAATACTCAAGAAAGTACGGCAGCAGTCCAGCAATCGTAGAAGTCTTTTTGATGATGGCTTAGACATGAATGTCAAATTTAGTTATCTGACAAAGGTGACATCAGGATTTGTGAAAAGTTATTGCTGTACAGTGTTTATTTCATTAGAAATAAGAATGGTCCTACTTAAAACATAGTCCCATTGTACATTAGTATGAAACTTGAGGCGAAAAGACATGATGCTGCAAATCTCGGAAACGCTTAAGAATAAGCAATCTGAGTTGAACCTAGCAGTGATAGCCTTTAAATCAGATAGTTTATTTAATTTTTCATTGCCTTGAAGATTTTCAAATTAACAGCATAAAAAAGACACGATGCTATAAAAATACTAGAAAGATCATTAGCAAAATAGTTAAATAAAAGTTGACCAAGGATGGATCCTTGTGGTGCACGACAAGAAGGATGGTAAGGCAAGGATGGTAAGCCAAAAGGGAGACGCAACAAGTCTATTGGTTAAGAAAATAGATACCCAGGAAAAGATCATCTTCGTCTACTGTGTGACAGCCCAGGTCGGGCTTTGGCTTCCTGGACTAGGCTCCTGCAATCATCGCGGTTTTGCGATCGGTTTGACACTCCCGGCAAGGATCTTTTTTTATCAGCTTTTATCCAGTCTTCCTATCGTTTTCACGATTTTCCTACAGAACGCTTCACTTGTGCTTCATCCTTTGTGGTCCGCCTATTGCAGTTTGCGTAGTTTTAAGCATACGGTTGGGTCGTCAAATAATTAAAAAACATTTAACATATTGATTGGTATAGAAAATTAGCTGTTCTTTTTAACTTTGAAATTAGATTTGAAAAACAATTTTTTTTTCTTGTGTGGAACCGTTCAGGCAATTTTCGCCCAATAAGTGTAAAGTAGCCTAGATCGGTCGACGGCGGGGCTCGTAACTCGTAATTTGAATCATTTGGACCAGATTAATTTTGTTTATTTTTGTAATAAAACAAAGCTTAAAGTATACTTATCTTATCATAAAAGTTTTAGAATGGGATGGCCAGTAGTTTGGGAGGTAGGTGAATTTCAATACATAAAAGTCACATGGAGCGTGGTACCGGGATCAAAGTATGCTCTAGTTTTGCCACTTTCAAATACTGAGTCGAAAACAATATTCTCCATTGTAACCGACGTCAAAACTTTAAAGCGAAACAGAATAAGTGAAGATTCACTGAACGCAGTTTGTTGCATTCGCTCAAATTTTCAGTATAGAACTGTCACCTGCATTGATTTCGAGCTTTCTGGGGTGTGTTCAATGTGCATGCTATAGCTGCTTCAAAAGCATAGCATAGCATCACTTTAGCAAGTGTCAAAATTCGCAGTAGCTAGGTGAAGCAGCTATGGATATTGGACAGCCAAGAGCTGCTACGAAGGTCAGCCTTTACACGGGAAATTCAAAAATAATTTTGTTTCAATTTTTTTATTGTAATTTTTGCATTTTCGTGGATCAGTTCAATACTTTCATTGCACTTATTATTTATACATTGCAGCTGTATGAAATTTAAAAGTTTCCAACATAGAGCTGCACAATCCATTAAAATTTTCCTAACATATTTAAAACGTATCACTTAATTCCTGCTTTTGACGCCATATATGGTGAAAAGAGTAAAAAAAAATCGTTGAAAATTTGATAATACAGGAATCAGTGCACCCGGCCTTTTATGCTTCACGCTCGCCTTCTAAAAACTCAAGATGAGCTGCGCTGTGTACAAGCCAACTTAAAACTCGAGTTGAGTTTAAGTGTTTAAAAGCCCGTATTTAATTTATGCTGTCACTATTTTCAAATTTATTCCTCATCTCCTGTGTCACATAAGCGCAAAAACAACTTTTCATTTCAATTTCCAATTGAAAATTACGTTTGAACTGCATGTCAGCTGTGTACGCACGGCCATTTTGCCTTAGCTACTTTCTAGCTATCCTCCAGACTACGAGCAGCGAATAGCTGCTACCTTAGCAGCTATTCCGGAATCTTGGACAGCCCGACTGTCAAATAGCAAGCATCAGAAAGTAGCTATTTCGTGACATTGGACAGCCAGAGCTGCTAAATTAGCAGCTAATAGCAGCTATAGCATGCACATTGAACACACCCCTGATAAACATTTCAATTCGCACAATGCACAAAATCTGTTTGATTAGTTTAAAAATGAACGCATTTTATATTGCGTTATAATGAAATGATTTTTTCCTGAAATGAATATATGTTTTTTTTCTTCGCTGATATAAATAAAATATAAAATATATGTATAAAATATATGAAACTGCAGTATTTTTCTTAAAAGTATTGGCATTTGTGCGATATTGATAAATAAATATAAAACTATGGTGAATAGCTCACATTTTGTCCGTGGGAAAAACCGTGGGAATATGCACCCTGCTCTGTGGGAAAAACTAACATTTTCGATGTAATTTCGGCCACGGAAACCTCACAGCACTATCTACAACATGTCTAAGAATTTTAGAAAAACAGGGTACAATGAAGGTGGGGCTATAATTCGAAGCAAGGTTACTCTCACCCAATCGGTAGATAGAAAAAATATTTGGTTGGATCCAGATAGAGCAAAAAGTGAGAAAAATGCTAGCATTGAATAAGATAGATAAGGAATCATGAAGACAAAATGCGAGATGTTTCACATAGGAGTTAGTAATACCATCTGCGCTGGCGGAGCGATTGGCATTGGAGTCAAGTGAGGACATCAGCTTGTTTCTGGAGGATTGGTCGCGAGTAAGGAGAGGAAAGGTGAGAGGTCAATGTGAAAGCTGTGAGAAACTAGATTGGATTTGTAGGAGTAAACTGATATAAAAATATTGCAAAGAGATTGCGAATATCCATTCCAATCAGGAAGAATGAAAAAGGTTTTTTTAAGAGCGAAGGGAAACAGATTTTTTGGGGGTCATTCGAATCCAGAGAAGGCTCAATAAATGAGAAATAGTTCCACATAGCATGTCTTATTTTATTCTTTGCAGCAAAATACAAATGAATGCGGAGAAAAGCAAAAGCTGAATAAATCTCGCATAAGGAAAGTTTCAGGATATATTGAATTGACATTGAAGCAACACATTGTTATTCACCGTGGAAATTTCATAAACCAAATGTGGTAGAAAAAACGCTGAAAAGCAGTTGAAATTATATGCAGAGTTAGATCGTTAACATTATCATTTACAACACAACATAAAAAACCAGAGGTCATGGAAATGATCGATTTGCCGCTGATTAAAATGAATTACCAAGTTGCTGTTTAGCCTTTCCTTAAATCCGACAGGTTCATCGATGAAGTTTCAAGTTGCCAAATTATATTTTTGGATACCTGTGGAAACTTTAGCTTACCATCTATAGATCTTTGATTTTCTAAATTGGCATTTTGATCATCTTGTATAAAATAACTAGACCATCACAACTTTTGTCTATATTGTTTTTGGTGGAGCCAATAATTTCCCGTTGTACCAGGTATGTTTTTATTATTTTTATCAAAGACATTTGCTTCTTATATTTTTTATAAGAATACTATCGTAGGCCACATTAAAATTTTAAGGTATTAACGAGTAATCTAAAATTTGTTCACATCAACCAAAATCATTTGACAACATTTCTTCGATCAATTTACAGCATTTTGCGAATTATGTAAAGATCTTAATGTTAGGAGGACTTTGGATGATATGAGTTATTCATGTATGAAACAATCAAACTTATTTCCAATCAAATAAAATAAAAATTATTCTTGTGGCAATAATTTCAAAAAAAAAAAAAAAATACCACCCAAGAATATACATGAAGTTTTGTGCTCAGCTACCAACATGAATGATACTTTATACGACATATTCTAACAGATTCCTCCACGTACCTTAATATCCAATGCTACATCATATTGCAATTCAACACGAAATCAAATTAAAATAAGACTATATCGTCCAATCAGAACTATATCTTTCTCACAATAATAATTACCAATCTAGAACATACACACATACTTCCTTCCCTACACTCATAATCACCTTAATAACTGTTACAATTCTATTACGAAATCATCTCGCTATAATTAAGATTCCTTGAAATTATATAATCGGCACAAAGGTCGCCTTACTGTGCGGAACCCGTACGATTCGATAACAAGGCACGTTCAGGCAATTTTCGCCCAATAAGTGTAAAGTAGCCTAGATCGGACGACGGCGGGGCGAGGTGAGGACGAAGCGCAATGTTGTAGCGTGGCGGCGCATTTCAGTAGTTATTGCATGGAAAAGTGCAATCATTTGCAATAACCGACTCTATCGGATCTGTCTTAAGCGAATCCAAGGTTACTCACAGAGATAGACCAAGTCCAGAAAATTTTCGTTTTACCAATGATCCGTTCGATATTGCTTCTATGTAAGGTACACTCGTACATTACGTGAGAGCACTTGGCTGCTTTTTTCAATGTTTTTGCCGTGTTCTTGTGTTCGTGCCGTTTTCTTTAACGCGATAATAAAGTGCAAATAATACACTTTGCTATTCCGATATGTCCGTTATTATCGAAATGCACCTGACTGCTAAGATATTTGCACGACTGACTTTGTAATTTATATTTGAGAGTCAGAAATAAGTCAGTCGGGGCAGGCATGCACTTTTGCTACCCGGCGTGTAGATGGATTAGATGGAGCTAGTCGAAGAGATTGGTGTACACTTCGAGTCAGAAATATTAATCCTTTGTGGGCCCTTAGTCTGAATTTAATTTGAAAGCTTTTGGCTATGCGACCAAGCCTTCGATAGAAGGAGTTTTAGAATCACGTAGAAAGACCCTGGTCCACCTAGATTTACTGAATCCAAGCCAATCCTCCTGCTGCATTAAATTGAGCTTGAGCAACTATTTGACGGCAGCACTACACTTCGCACGATTGCAGCAGATACCGTACATGGTGTTCTAAGTGATTACGAACTGATTTCCAGACAATTATCTTGCTCCAGTTTTTATGTTTTTCGCGAGCCGAGACCTTTTTTCACAAGAGTTCAACGTGAAAATCACATCGGCAATTTGTAACCTGTAGGGCTTGTAGGTGAAATCATTTCCAATTGCACCGACTTCGAGCCGCAGTGTGAAAGGAATATATGCATCATAATGGCAAGCAGCTAACAATGAGAAGGTTAGCGCTACAATACCAACAATAGTAACCGTAAATTGTAAATTTGAATACGAAAGGAATGCTTATTTACATGATACACGTTTGTATCTAACGTGCAAAAAACCGCATTGTGTATTTCCCGTGTAAATCGCTGCTCACTAATGCTAATTATGCTCAAAAGTACTTAGAATCAGATCTTTGACTTTTTGTGTCGTAAGTCATTCACTGAATATCAGCTAGATCGATAGCACTCAGACGAAGAGGAGCAGTCTACATAACGACCCGTCCAGAGAGGTGTTATGATGAAGAATCAATCGATCGTCTGCCCATTGTTCGTGTCGATTTTTTACCGGGGTCGGAATTTGTAATCTGAGCTTTGGCTGTTTTTCCACAGACTTTCTTTTGGGGATCAGATAAAAACTAACGCGCAAAGCACCGTGGAATTTGATTCATCGACCTCTGCGAAATATCTACTTCGAGCATTTCGCGGCCATCGTAATAGGTTTACTTAAGAAATAATCGATGAACAGCGTGTAATCGCGCCAGTGCACAATGGATTCGGAAAAATGCGATTAGAACACTACGCTAGCCTCCTGATCTAATATAGAATAGATTGCGTAAGTTTGTTCGACGGAAGATCGTAGGAAGAGACCACCCAGGCTTTTGTTGTATGGGAACAGATAACTGTATTTGAGACATGAAAATAAAATTTGGTTAATCCATTAGAGGCATCGTTTTTTTTTGCGGGATTAGTTTATAGGAGGATTCATTACAGTTAAGTCGTAAAGAAGGTAACACCAATAGAAGTACAGTCTTAAGCATGGTAGCAGACGATAATAAACATGTTTTTTATGTTGGGGCTAAAATATAGATAGATAATTAATTTTGAGAATTTTTGGATGTTTTTATGTTTTAGGTTATAATTATGGTCTTTCTTGATACTAGTTCGACGATTTTAACGCTAGCCATCGAGCTGTGAAATTCATTTCCGTGTTTGTTTTTAAATACATAGTTTGGCAAGAAAATATGTTTCGTATGCAAAAATATTTGGTTAAAGGTTAAAAGTCTACTTTCAAATATATAATTCCAATATATTGAATACTTACAGCTAATCTTAGAGTTATTATCATTAACTTAAGCCTACGGATTTCGCATCATAGCATTGATCCAGAATTCAAGCATAGCTCCGTTTTATACATTAACATTAACTTACATGCTAAGAGCAGTTCAAATTATCTTCATTGGCAGTATAAATCATATCGATGCTTCGATGCCTCTTGAGAAATATTGCCGAGGCTCAGTTCTGAAAATCTCGTACATTGGCAAAAGACACGACGTTCAAACTGTCCAATAGTAATCCTATGCGTTTTCAGGGTGGTATTACAAAAAGTTGCTCCGTATTAAATGAATGGTCTGATAAATGTGTTGAAAATTATCAGCTTTACTCTCTTAGATGCAGGGCCGTCTTTGCGCATGGGTACACTGGGCAAGTGCCCAGGGCACCGCGATCTATGGGGCCCCTTATTTTCAAATTCAGATCATGACATACAAAACAAGGATTGCAGAGGGCAAAGCTACGACAATGCTTCAATATGTCAGGTAAACTTGGTAGGTCTTCATGCCGCTGACTGTGTACGAGAGGCAACAAGTTTTTTTCAAATTCTTTTTTGGAATTCTACACATCGCTGGAATACATTGACAGAATATTTAGGTTCAAAAAAAGTTCTTAAAAGTTTTTCTGAAAGGAGATGGTATGCGTGACCTGATGCAATAAGCGCCTCACATCAAGTTCATAAACAAATTATAGAAGGCTTGACGTCTATCGCGGAGGATGCAAGACAAGAAACTAGGGACGAAGCACTTAGTTTTTCAAAAAAATGGAAAACCTGAAATTTATTTTACTGATAGAAATTCGGAGCACCATATTGGAAAGAATAGACAAAACAAATACGAGCACTTATCTATAACAATGGACGTTGCAACTAATTTGCTATTTTCACTTGATGATTTTATTGTTAACGTCAGGGATAAATTTGGTGACTTCGAATCGAGCGCAAAAGAGAAAAATCCGGAGTGTGACTACAAGGACCTATCTCAAAGAATAAGAGGTAGTAGCTCACGTCAGGCATTATTTGATGGCTCTGCTCAAACAGTCCAACTAAATGGGAAAGAGAGATTCAAATTAGAAACTTTTCTTCCCGTAATTGATACCCTGAGCGTTCATCTAAAACCGGGATTGAACTCGTACAAGGGAATAAGTCATCGGCTCGGTTATCTCGCTTGAAAACTTTTAGCCCCAGGAGTTGAGATAAAGTTGCAAAGAATACACTTAAATCTATCATAACGACGTTAGCGAGGAAGCGTTAAAAATGAAATGTCTGCATTTAACAGAATACATGAAAAGTGTTCAGACTTGTGAAAATGATGAAACTAATAATATTTCAGGAATATATCATCTTTCGAAAGAAGATAAAACTGAAGACACGTTTCCAAATGTAGAAATTGCATTGAGAATCTTTTTAAGCATGATGGCAACTAATTGCAGTGAGGGACTTCTCAAAATTGAAAAGAATCAAAAAATTAATTAAGAAGTACAATGCTTCAAGAAAAATTGATGAGCTCGTCGCTAATGTCTACAGATTGTGATGTGCTTAAAGAGATAGACTTTGAAGAAGTGATTGATTATTTTGCTTGTCTAAAATCTAGCAAGCACCCCTTCAATCAACATAGACTTTACAATTACTAGCCTTATCTTAAAATGCCCAGGACCCCAAAGTGATCTAAGACGGCTCTGCTTAGATGTCGGGGCAGATTCACGAAGCAGAGTACGCATCATGTCATACGCTGCTATTGCCTTGTTGAGGGCCATGAGAACAAAGAAAAAAATCAAAAATAATGCCGAGATACTTGCCTGTTTCGATGTGTTTAGAGGGAGGTGGCCACTTATACTAAGGCTTAGTGTACTCAGAGATTTGATTTCGTTAGAATACGGTTTTCTAAAATAAATAAATTCGCTTTTTCTGGCGTTAATTTGCGCGCTCCACTTGGGATAGTATCTTCAAAGCTCTTGGATGCGTCTTTGTAATTTTAGCAAGGCCATCCTTGGTTTGTGGGCGTTACACCGGCCAGTTGATCATCTACGTAGGATTCACTTCAACATCGTGAGAGCTGAAGATGCGAAAATGTTGGTGGTGAAAATGTTAGATCGGATGGGACCGATTATAGAGCCGTGAGGAACGCCAGTATCAAGGGAATAAAACCTGGAATCAACACCATCATGAGTGATAAAAGACCATCTGTTACGAAGAAAACTAACTAGTTTCTTGATCAGATAACTACGAAGATCAAGAGAGATAAGTTTGTGGTCTAGGCCGTTGATCCAGACTGAATCAAAAGTTTTTTTCCACGTCTATGAGACAGGCGATATTGAATTTATCCTCAGACTAGGATCATTTTATGTCGATCGTGAAGATTCCGTAGCCCCTTTTGATCTATCCTCAATCACTACTTTACTAAGGGAAGAACAAATATCTCTTTCTGGAATTTCTCCTTAGTTAGAGGGCAGTGAGATTCAACGGGTGCTAGTGAGATTTGTGTTGCCTGGTTTTTTGAGAATGAGAATAATTTCCACTCGTTTCCATACAGTAATGAAGTATCAGTATTTAGTAATAATTGCGAGCGAGATGAAGGAGGAAAAAAGGAAATATTTTCAACGTAAATTAGGGATATTGTCTTCACCTGCGTACTTCTTCGGTTTTTGGGCATTGACACTCTCAGACAGGCCTGATGAAGTGATGAAGTTTCCATTGATATATGGGCAGTCAGACGGATTGGACGAAGGGAATTATATCAAGCAGGAACTACTCTCCCTGGAAACAAACTAGTAAACTCCATGCGAAACCTCATCAACGAATAAAGAATCCTCACTGGCATTGCTACCTGAAAAAGTGCAGAGAAATGGTCTGCTGCAGCAGAAACAGTGCAAGAATCCGGACTTACCATCAGTCGTAAAGCTTGGGCGCGCCTTTTTCTCCGGAGGATTTCCGTATACATTTCTATACCCGGCTCAATGTTCCGGAGCCTGTGCTCGAAAATTTTGTTTTGACCATATTGAGGAAGCTAATAGCCCTCACAATGGCCTCAACACGTCTGTAATCTTCGTTAAAGACGTTTAGTTAACGATGATAGATACGAGATAGGCATCTTTCGAGGGAAATACGTCTGCAGTGCAGATCAAGGATGTCATCCCAGCAGACCCTGATCGATGAAAATAACAAACATCCTTTGTTGAGCGAGCAGTCACTACACCAGGGACTACTAGTAGTAGAATATAACAGTTCGTCAAGCATTTCAACATTCTGCAAGAGAACATCTATGCAGGACAAAGCTTCCTCACCTATAAAAGAGTTGATAAACAGTACTGCACCAACAACTCCATGCTCTGGTTTAGGTTTATCTTCAGACACCGACGCAGCATCGATCTACAAATTCGGTACTTTATGGTCCGAGCGCGATTGGGCCACTCGCCTACAAAAACTTAAGACTGCTAACAGGCACAATAGCGTTGAGAAAGCATGCTCCAAACTACCCATCAAAGAAAACCAAATGGCATTCTACGTGAATAAAGCTCCTTACAATGCTGAGGATGGATGGCTGGGAAGACTTCTAGAAGCGGATTTCAGCATCACCGACTACAATCTCGAACAACTACCCCAGCGGAATTATAAATCACCTAAGCGGTAAAAGGTTTTTATACCAGCTAAATATGCCTGGTTTTTTATGGATTTCAATGGAAATAGTGGCAGGTTCAATTGGAATGGAATCACGTTCAGCCCATGGAAGAAAGTCAGTAACAAAATTAGCAATAAGATAAAAAAAAGAATATTGTAAAGAAAAAATGTATATCCCCAAATGCCCGTACCTTTCAAGCACCTTCAGTCTCCTACAACTATACGTGACCGCTTCTTTTGCGGTCCATCCAATATTGCTTCTAACTGTACCAAAAATGCTGATATCGCCAGTGCGTGATAACAATAACTTCTGTAAGTGAAATTCCTGGCCGTTCGAGGGATGACTATCTTATCTGGACTGCAGAGTTTCATTGATACCTATGCTTTATGACCGGTTTAATCGACGGTGCTAAGTAGCCGGTGAATAGCTATTCAAATATTTTTTCAGCAGTCGATAGAATGCAAATTGAATGATATGTATTCTTATTTGTTTTGTCTCCTAATTTGAAAATTGGCATAACGTCAGAATAGCTCCTGATTTTCGAAAAAGATCCTAATAATAACAATTAAAGAAAAATACGAAAAACAGGAGAAGGTATCAATGAGATGGCACAATTCTGAATGACTAATGGTGATATTTGGCTTGTGGGGACACGTTTTTTTCTTTTAATAATTATGTCTTTCAATCATAAAGTAAGCTGGAAAAAATGATATTAAAGATATCCAAAAGAAATTATTAGTTTTGGAATAAAAGTCAACGAGGAACAATGTAATCCTTATACATAAACTTAAAAAATAATTTTCTTCTTCCAAAGGATCCTATCAATTGGTAGCAATTATTTCACAAGAGAACCCACGTTTATAGTGGAGTCACTAAGATTGAGATGAGAGCTCGAGTGGAATCAGTGAATTGATTAAAATAGATTTTTGAAAATCCACTTATTTATTTATTTGAAAATTCGTCTTATACAGACTACTTAATTAAATTATTACAAAAAACTCCACGCGATAAAGAACGATATACTTCAATGACCATATTGGTAAAATTTATATAAAAATTGCAGCGGTTTCTACTGGCTGTTCTTTTTGTCGCGCAAATAGCTTCATAGTAGACGTTATTGGTCCGACGAAAATTGCAGCTGTGTTTAATGACCTGTTCTAGTTTGAGCTAGGTTGAGATGCCTCAGCAAAATGTGTTTAATGAGCAATTTAACCGGTAAGTTGCTCGAAATTGCTCTGATTTGTGTTTCATGAGCTTGCTCTAAGTTGAACTAAAGCAATTTAGAGCACGATTTCTGCTCTACCTTTTTTGGTAGAGCAAGTTCGGGCAAGCAACCAGCTGTTTATCAACTGTCACGAAATAAATTTGTTTTATTAGTAAATTGACAGGTTGCACTTCTGATAAGCAATCAATTTTGGGAATTGCCTCCGAATTTCTCTAACTTGCTATAATTTGCCCGACTTTTTTTTGCCTCTCAATTGCTCTAACTTGCTTAACTTTTTTTGACAGCTACTCTAATTTAACTTGCCTTGAGATGCCTTGTATTTAAGCGAAATTGGCTCAGGAGATAAAAAACTGTTTAAACTTTTCAAATGTTGATCACGATTTTATATAAGTGAAAACTTTCTAAATAAACAGAAAAATATTTTCGTTTCATATATTTCTTCTTAATATATTTCTTCTCTTAGATTTTAATTTCTGCCAATAGAAAAAGCGGTCTTGTTATTTATTACAGTTTTTCCAGCATTATTTGATAAATCCTGAAAAAATAGACTCAAATCAGAAAAACTACAAAAAAAAGGCGAAAATTATACTTAGTGACTTCGGATGTCCCCAATCTTCCCTTAGTTGGATCGGCAGACATTCCAATTATTATCCAAGCAGCCATGTGCATGATCAACTCTAACATGATCCAGGTTGCGGGGTGAAGATGCCTAGCAACTCAGACCTAAAATAATGTGGGGATCATACAATCTCGCAGCTACCAAATACCTACTTGAATTAATCCGGACTGACTGCAAACGGTTGGTCGGCATCATCACTGCCTTTTCGCAACTCATGCTTTCAAACTGCGACTCCTGTAGCAGGTGTGTGGAGCCAGGAGTCTCAGAAATAAATCAACACCTGTTCTGCTACTGTCCAACACTGGGGAATACTAGACAACACTGCTTCAGTGAGCACTGGCTGGTAGACCTCACTTATGTTTGCACATGGCCGAGCAGAGGTCGAAGGACATCCTCCTATTCACAAAAAGGTCTGGAGCCTTCGATGACCACTTGGACTAAACGTTTAAGCTCTAGATATTCTTATCTGGTATCGCTACGGACCAATAGGTCTATGCATGACCTTGTGTCGGTCAGAAATACCGTACCAGGTCTAGTGCCTTATGGACTTAGAGCCCCAAATCAAAAATTTCAGCAAAAACTAATTTTCAAATTCTAGATCCATAAATAATTTTCCTTTTTACGCAAAACCTATGCCTAATTACGGACTAATTGGCATTCCTAATGCCATCAAGTGCCTTTTCATTCACAACTTGAAACTCATTAAAAGCACAACCGATGAAAAACCATCAAGTGTCACTTAATCACTTGTATTGCGACAATTTACCGTCACTTGAAATGTACACAGTTGCGCTACCGAAGATTTATTGCGTTTAGTCATATAGCTGACAGTTGGATTTTGGGTGGTAAATAGCAATCGGCGATTTGTCTTAACTTACGAGCTTACGGCTAGAATTAGTCATGATGTTTGAGTGAGGCTCCGAGATTCGAGTTCGGGCCCAAGCTCTCATGCTGAGCAACGAGCCTAGTCGTAGTCGTCGGAGTTTCAATTCAATGTTGAGACATAACCGACATATGCTCGTTACTTACAAACGGCATACAAATACGTATTTACTTGGACGTACGTACGTAGGCCTGTCGTCGGCTCTTGTAGATTATTATATTGAACATAGATTATTCAGTCCATATATGCAAGGCGAATACTCGTTACATAATTCACACATACGCCTTCGATATTTCATCTCTTGCCCGTGGCTATAGACACAAGGTGAGAAACGAAAACAAGACGCGTCTGGGTCAAATGCAATGATCTATGCCGGTGATTTGATTAATCATCTCGATTGAGCTTAAAACTCTTTAATCATCTCGATTGAGCTTAAAACTCAACTTACTAGCCTACTTAGTGTTTACCGAATGAAATACTCGAAGCATTAGAGCTGTCGAGTTGAAGAAAGTCAGGGCAATGGGCGATCTAAGTACCAACTAAGACATATATGTATGTGAATAGCCCGTTACTAGCTCGAAACACTGAAACTGACTACAATGACACACGGCAAGTGTCTTCGAGAAGAAGAAAAATATGTCCATCATCAACCATCCGAACCCATCTGCTTAAGAGTTGTCGTTTCGTTGAATGTTTTTTTATTTGTCTTTTATTGTTGTAATGAAGAATCTTTTTAAACCTTAGTTTTTCATGAGAACTCTTCGTCACTGCTTTGTGAATCCAAACTTAGAAAGATATCAAATGTGTCTAATATAGCAGTCTACCTAAATTTAAATTTAGTGTGAGACCATAATAGTCCTGAGAAGTTCATATAAATTTCCTAACTATTGGGACCTACCTATTTTTTGTTGTTGGAAAAGTCAGGAGTTTTCAGAAACTATGCTTTCAACGTGAAAATCGTTGAGAAAATCAAAAATGAATCAAATAAAATTATCGTTTATTGAATTTTATTTTTATGGCGAAAAAAATATAACAGAAGGATGTTGGAAATTTTGGACGAAGCAGCCATCTTTCATTCGAAAATTATTCATTTTAAATATCGACAGATAGAGTTCGTGCCAAGAGCAACTTAAATTATGAAACTCCTTCGGACATCGTAAGTGGCAGTGACTGGAAATACTAGGGCCAAGCTTAAAACATTTGGTATTTTGATATTTAGCAAAATTAAATTTTTTCAATGATAATAAAATAAATTCAATTATAATAGAGGTAGATTGTTGACTAAGCGAATGTTTATACTCATGCGAAATGTCATTAGCCATTGCCTGTGCGCAACTCTTTCTCTAAACAATTTAAGCTTAATTTATTTTTTAATTTTTTTTTGAATGTTAATTATGCTTATTATGCTATATTTTTTACTCTTTGATAATTATTTTTATTGTTTTCTCTGCACTGATTTTTCTCATTTTCCTCAACAAATGAAATATAGGATAATGAAATACATCCAATTTGACAACCCTTCATTCCATATCATTCCATCATCAATTTCAACGATATTAAATAGGCGTTAGCTATATCTAACTCGAATCATCCAAACTCGAATTTTGATGCCATTGAAAAAAGATGAAAGTTCACTAGGTGGAGAACGAGCAAGTGATAGACAAGTATTGCCCATGAGATGGGGCGTAATGCGGTGGTAAAGCTATGAATCAATCACCGTTTTTTCCCTTGCTTGCAAATTAACTTCTTGATCATCGCACCCGTAATTTCCTTGGATTCGATACTCTTCTCGAATCACACGCTTCAACAATATTGTCAGGAGTATCCATCTATTATGCCTTGCGGTCATCGCGTTTTCAAGGCTTCAAATGTCTGTATTGTATCTAATCGTTATTGTGGTGGCGTCATCCGTTCTTGCCTAAGCATCTCATACGGGCGGGCAAGATAGACAGCACGCACCGAATGATTTAAGAGTTAAAATATTTTTGTCGATTTTGCTGCAAGGCTAAAAATTATATTACATATCGGTCGATCTCGTAGATTTGATTGTGCAATTATAGCAGATGACCTTTGGTAACGCACTTGTAATTAATAGTAGTCGAAAAACTTTCCCTGCGGTGAAAGACAATGTTTTGTTTATGGGTGTTTCTCGGATTTCGGATTGCGGTAGTCGTGCAGTGAATCCGAACTTAAGCTATTTGTAGTTAAATCGAAGGTCACGTTGACGAGCAGCAAGAATTCAAGAGCAGAGTTTTTTTAAGACCTAAGCATGTTTAAGTTTAGGCCAAACGGCTCGACCCGATTCAGACAGTTTCGCAAACCCTTCGTCGAGTTCCCAAGCATGTTATTCGAACAGTCATTCAAACAGCTTGTAATAATACGATGTCAAGCTTCTCTACCTGATCATGTTTACCAGTCTGCAACATTACTAAAGCATTTCAATGCATCGACCTGATGTATCCGCCTGCTTTTCACTTCCTTTAACCTGTCCTCGATCCGAATCTTCAATAGGCAAAACATGATGTTTAATTGCATCATCTTCACTGAATACTGGAAACGTTGTCGTCGTTGTTGTTGTTGTCGACATCGCACCACCAACTCAACTCACGGCTAAAATCTCCGACGAAAGGCGAAATGTAATGCATTTCGCATGCATACATACAATACTGCTCAGACTAATGTAGCCCAGGACCAGGTGTTAAAGCCAATAGACAAGTTTAACAGCAGGTAATGTGAGATTTTGATAAACGATTCCGTCTACCATTTAAAAGGTTGAAAAAGAACACCTTAAGTGATTTTTCAGTTGTTGGTAGCATTTTGCAATGTTCGTTGCCTATATGACTAAGTACTAACTATTTTGCACTCGGTAATATGCTCGATATGATTTCAAATTGATTTCGATTCGAAAGTGGCCTTTTGAATTGCAAGACTAGAAATTGAAGTGTTAAAGAGCTTTATAGATATGTTTATGAGTAAAAAAAGGATATTAAAAAAGAAAGGTGGTTTAGCTACGATAACTAATTCAATGGAGCATTTAATATGAATGGCTTAAGGTGGGGTTATAGTAAACGTGCACTATCGAGAGGTGTGCTGTGATATCGAAATGAATTCTGAATTTCGAAATGTGTATCGAAGCACATCATATATTTTTCAGTGTATGCCATTATTTTTTCATCTGGCCGGCAAATTGTTATAATACATACGTCCCTAATGCAAGTATTATAATGTGGCTTGCACATGATTGATCAACCTATTCTAATTTGTGGAGAAAAATATATAAAAATTGTAGCGCCCAATGTGGGTAGTCACAGTAGAAATAAAAGATATTTTGATATACATTTATTTACTCGTTGACATTATGTTCTAGCAACAAATTCCAGTTATTTGCTGATTTCTTTGAGCCTTTGATTCTATCCCAATTATCATTGCAAATTGCTCACTATACTCTCACCCTCAGATCAATCATAAACCAAATAACACATTATCCTGATATAAATATTCTAAAGACTTGCTCTTAAAACTCGAATTAATTTTTAATCGTACACAAGTCATGTATCTCCATTCGAATTTGATATGTTTCAGGGATTAGCCGGAGTTTAACTTTAAATCGCGCGGGCATAAGTAAACAGTCTTACATAAAATTTCAATTATCGATCGGCTCGAAAAACGTCGATGATGACTAAATAGCAACAGGTATGAGTGCGATTCAAGGAAAATCGTAATAGTAACATTGATATGAACAACCTGAACACATTGCTGCCGCTACAGTCTTACATGTTGCACGGAAGTTTAATTGACTTTATTAGGTACAATCAACAAGAGCAACATTACTACTCGTTGCTTTACGAACAGCATCACCAGTACTGCCATCATGACTACTGTCATGATCATATTGCTGGGAACTATAGTAACAACAATAACAACAACGTCTTGGGTACATCAGCAAGCTCTGGTCGTTTGAAAAATATCTGCGGTAAGTGTGCAGTGGATTCGAAGAGTAAAGCTTCGCGAGTATTAAGACGTAGCGAGAAGTATCTACTGTGCTGGTACATACAAATCGGACGAGTATCTATCCATCTACCTTTAATAGAAGTCGATATGTGGTTTACAAAACTGTTTAGGCGCCGCCAGATTTTATTTGTGTATGCACTTGAAATTTTACCATCGCCAAGATTAAGAGTGATCATGATTCGAAATTGAAGCTTTAAAATGTGATAATTGCGTTAAATTTGAGTAGATATTAAGAGCTTATGCATATAAACTGGGTTGTTGATTAGGGTGGTAAAATTGATATTGGACTTGAGATTCAACTTGAATGAGAAGATATTAAGTTGAATCTGTGGATTTTGTGTTGATTTTAAATCAGTTGGGCGAAAAGATAATTATGTTGGTTCGAAAGAAAAGTTGCATCGCTGGAAAATCGATTGTTCGTTGCTTGCGAACTTTGCCAACATCAAATCCATTCTGATTAAAACAATAATTCAAGCATATATCCGGAAAGTTTTTCAGTTGTTGTTTGCATTCCCTTAGGCCCTTTAAATGTCCTATACCCATAGTTCCATTCATGTTTGTCTTCAATGCTGCCGACAACGTACCCATTTTCATCACTAGTTTTGCATCCATGTACCAAATGGTTAGCAGTACACGAATACATCGAATTCGATTCGAAACTGTACATCTGAGTACATACCCTTATTTGTTGTAACTCGACATTTGCAATTTCTGCATTTCTAATTTTATGCGTAGAGAAGATTTATATTATTGTTACTTTTTACTTTAGCGGGTGGAAATTTACGAGCATCAGAGCTCGAATAAATCACGCGGTTTTGGCTCGAAACGGAAAATCAGAAAACCGGGCGAAGTAAAGATTTGTCACAGGCTGAATTTATTGGTAATGGCAAATGCCGGAAGAAGAACGCGCTACTCTTTCGTAAAAGAAAGATAGTCAGGTGGCGTGGAAGTGTGCGTACTGGTCAGAGCTGATACTAAATTAGAAGTACATGGGGGCGTGTGTGGGTAGGTCTGCTGTTAAAGTCATTAATCACAAAACGGTAGACAGATATTCATCAACTTCACCTCATCGACTTTTCACGTAGTAATTGGTCCACATCAGTTAACCCTACGGGGTGATATAGTGATCAAAGTGGTTTTCAGATCTAGTGTAATTTCATCATTTTAATAGGGCTCGATTGTCTAACCTGTACACCGTACTTGACCTCTTGCTACGAGCATAGCGCCAGGCAAAGTTTACTTCTATTGCCATATTGTGCCTAGTTTCTCAATCATTCGAATGAAATTGTGTTGAATAATTTTGCAAGAAATAGTGAAAAACGATTCAGTTGCTTCAATCCAAGTCAATGAAGGTCAGAACTGTGTTAAGTTCTGCATTTGCATGATCTGAGAAGACTGATAAGATGCAGCGTGTTTTGTTTTGTAATTTATGAAAAAATACAAGGCGGTTTTTGTTGGGTGTGCAGAATGGAGGAAAGGAAATTTAGGGTATGGTAGTTGATTATGATTTTGAGGTGATCTTTCTTGAAAATTAGTCTGGAATTTGTCAGGTGTGATCTATACTTAATCTTCTTTTCACATTTTTGCAGAATTTAAATGATTCTTAATAGCATCATAAATCACTCTCGCCTCCTTATCAACACCAGACAGCTCTGCCATCCACCGCACCAGCTTGATTAGTTAAAACGCTATACCCCAAGCTGTGGCGCTGAGTTGAGCCCTGTAGGCAAACAACGAGCCACATATAAAATTCATTCTGCAGGCTTTTCTTAGAGTTGCGATGTAACTTACATATATCAACAAGTACGCGCACAAACTTGAATCGTTGTTGCGATCATTTATGAGCACGTACCGTGATAGCTTGGCTGTCATAATTCTTTATAGGCCGACCGACGTGACATTGATCAGCGGCGGTCTTAGTGCTTGTGATCTCTCTCTGCTTGGTTTGTTCCATGTAGCCAACAATACGAATTAGCTATTAATTCACCTGGCGGAGCCTGGAAATTTGAACCGTTGACAAATTGCCAACTCAATCAATCCCCTAACGCTCATATAATTAATAACTTATGCAAATCGTTTTTGTAGCGCACTCTAATTAACTCTTAATTTATGTATGTGCAAGTGGTATGACATTTAAAAGATACAGGATATTTGCACTTTATTGTCGTTAGTATGTTTGTGATGTCGAATTAGTTTCCTTAGGCGATATGATTAATCGAAATTCAGAAAATATTTTCGCTCCATGGGAAATTATTTGTTGATTGGCAAATACATAGAATATTGTTGCAGTTTTCAATACTATTAGTTTTCAATACAATTGGCTGAGAAAGTGTCAATTACTACCGGAGCAAAACATCATCGGGAAAGGAACTGATGTCTTTTCTGAAGACTGCTTTCTAACGTTTCTGAAGGGTTTACGCCACCTTGGCGTTCGAAAAAATAGGTATAAAAAAAAATATTTTTTAAACGCAGTATTTAAATACAACAATATAATCTTTATTTTACACAAACAGTATTTTTATGAATAATTTGCAATATTAAAACTTGAAAAAAATTAACAAATGGTGCAGATATGAGCCAACAAGCAGAGCCCTGTTTTAAAAATTCTCGCTGATGACGTCTTCGATTTTTCTGTTAGGCATTATCTAAAACAACAACAAAAAAAATGTTTTTTCCTTGTTTAAAAGTGTGATTGTTATAGTGTGGCGTAGAGAATAATTTTTTGAATTTTTTTTGTAGAAACGACACTAAATCAAATAACTCAAATGCACCTCGAAATTTTCAGTCTAAAAAATTTATAGCTTATGAACACGAAACCCAATAAAAAAAGCCTGCGTCACACTTTAGATAATAATATGAATTACACTGTTAAAACACACAGAATCCAATTTATTTATAGTCCAAATAATTAATATAAAATCAAAACAAGCAACTTGTAACAATGGCGGTTCAACTCCTACCTATATTTTTTTTATATATGTAAATTTCAGCTAAATCGGTCGAGTAGATTGAGAGATATCGTGTACTCCATTTTGGAAAAAGTAGTTTCGACGAAAGCGCAAAAAAAAAATATAACGTCAGCGACTTAAAATCAAATATTTTCTCCGAAATAATCTCCGATTCCTGGACCACAAATGAGGTCTTCGATATTCGTTGAGAATCGAACTTTTCAGTACATTGCAGTGCGCTTAGGCCAATTTCAAGGTTCATTACTCATCATTAAATATACTAGTTGCAATATAAGATGCAATTTCAACAATTTTCGCACTACTGTAATGTACTTTTGGCGCCATAGACCAAATAACAGCGTTTACACTTTCGTTGTTATTTTGAGTGTATCCTTCTAAACAACGTTCTAATAAATCGGCATGAGTTAATCTATTGTATACCGATTTAAGAATTTTTTGAACATCTACAGGAATTACCTATAAGAATCCAAAATTCCTGAGGCTTTTGCTTTTTTGATACAAATACCAGGTATCATCGCCGGATGGGCACTTGTCATGTTGTAGATTCTCACCATTAGATATTTTATGGTAATAAGTTACCCATATTGTATTTTTCATGTTTTCAACCGACGTATTTACACTTCTTCTAATTGCAAGACCATAGTAAACTATTAATTCGTCTATGAGCTTGACTGTCAATTTTCCTCTACTACCTATATCAGGATTATCTTTTTTCACTTTACGTAATCGCGCACCCGTTCGCTTTCGTACGTGATCTATGCATTCCTTTTTTTAACAATTAAATTTTGATATGGATTAGAATCAGGGGCGGCTCGTCGTTGTACGCAAAGGAAGCAGTGCTTCCCTTGCTAAATATTGCCTATACAAAAAAATAGCTTAACAATACATATTGAAATTCAAAGCAAATCAATTGATTTTATATGAATTAGCATCCAACATCAATTAAAAAATTTACGAAACTCAAAACACTATTCATCTCACACACGAGATAGTTCTCACAGCCAAAGTGCCTTACAAGTAGTTTTACGCGATCGGATATCTTGCGTTTGAGTGAAAACCTCAAGCATCTCGTACCACTGTAAGCCAGAACGCTCAGTTCATTGCAGCGTATTGAAATATGCTACACAGAACACTAAAGTGATCTTGCGTCAATGCACGTACCATGATGTGTGCATACACTCCATTGCAAGCATCACGCAATCGGTGGTCGGAAACACTTTGCAATTAATGTTCCCGAATAGCAGCGCGGACACTGCTCAGCTCACCGCGTCTTCCTGAGTAGAGAAAATCAAAAACCCCTCGCTTATTCAGCCGCTAAATGGCCCAGAAATATTTGTGAATGGACGCAGCACGATTTGTAGCGTACTCTGTTTGGTTTCTATTTTGTTACAGAGCTTGGAGCTAGTATACTTTGGGTGACTGAGCTTAGGATGTTATTTGTATGTATGAATACTGTAATACTGTAATGAATTTGTAGTTTAACATAAGGTGTTATTTGTATGTTTCGTTTCTGTAATGGATTTATTACTGAGTTCAAGAGTTTAATGTTTAATGTTTCTTCTGATTTGTCTGTTTGTTTGTGCTGAAAGTGCGTGAGTTAGTATTGGAATGATTAAAGAAAGATAGTGGCTTTTCACTTAAATAGTACAAGAGTATTAACGTTCGGCATACAACGTGAGGTTATTTCAAGTCCAAATCTTAAAGACATCAAGCTGATTTTATGGAAGAGGTTTGAAAGTATTTTTTTAAATAAATGCTTTGTGTTTTATTATTGCTTGTTGATGCAAAGAATAAAAGAAATATTTGAGCACGTTCTGTTTAATATATGTATACACAGAATAGATATAATACTTTATGAGGTAAATCTAACCCCACCTTGTAAGGGAGAGGAATTATTTTCACGTTGTTTACCGAAGATTCATTTCATTTTGTCTTGAAAATTGAATTTCACCATATATTATATATATAGTATATTTTTCTCTTAGACTATTTGAAAAGATAAAAGTACTTTATAGATTCGTGGTGACCAGGACCACCAATTTTCACTTTTTATTTAAAAAAAAAATCTAATTTTCAATATCTTGCATTGTAATTTGTAATCTTGCATCATTTAAATATTACTGAGATTGATGGTGATCATAATGAGTAGAAAAGTCACTGAGTCAAAGAATTGGAAATTGAATGCAACTTTTGATGTATTTGCTGCGCTGAAATTTATTCTGGAAAACTATGCAAAAATAAATCTGCTTCGCCGAGTCTTAAAGACACGAGCCGCCACTGATTAGAATCAACAATTCGTTTTTAAGTTTAACTATTTCCATCCTCTCGTAATTACCATATCGTACGTTATAAAGAGTTTCAGACCTTTGGAACATTTCTACAATACCATCCACTTCCATTTTCCCAGCTGATCCTTCGTGATTGGCAGAACATTTGTCTTCGTGTTCTTGATTCCATACATCATATATCTGAGTATCCTCAAAATTTTTCCAAAATTCGCAAAATTTACAATATGAACACCTCATTATAAAATCAAGAACTTTCCTCGAATAAAACGATATAAGGCTATATAATAGATGAGTAACTGCGTTTCATTCAAATTTCATCACCAGAAGCAAAAAGTTCTGCTTTTTCTGGACTGGATGGAACTGCGTCGCGAATCGTCAACGAGATACAGCGGGCGTGTGATGCTTCCATGCCACGACGTTCTCTCCACAAGACCAGGAAGTCTAATTATTGGCGGAATGCAGTATAATTACGTATAAATACGTCCGGAAGAACCTACAACTTGCAATCACTAAGACGAAGAGGAAGCACTTTAGAAAGCTGTGTAACGAAGCCGATTCCGATCCATGGAGTGGAGCGCACAAAGCCGTTTTGACTACAATAAAGCGAAAGAATTCTCCTCAAATAAAGTGTCCGAAGATGCCCCAGGAAATAGTCACAACGCTATTCCCACAGAATTGAGGCGAAAGCCTACCGGCAATACAGGTAGATCTTCAAAACGTGCCGGCGATAAAGATAGAAGAAGTATTGGTAGCCATACGAAAATTCGGTGACGAAAAAGCACCCGGATTGGATGCGATACCGAATGAAGCACTTAAGCTGGCGATAAAGGGGATACCGAATGTCTTCGCTGATACATTGACAAAGTGTGTACGGAAAGGCGTTTTTTCTAAGCAATAGAAGCAACAGAAACTGGTTCTCCTGCCCAAGCAGGATAAACCTATTGGGGAGGCATAATCTTATTGGCCAATATGTCTGCTGAATAAGATGTGGAAAATATTCGAGTGGGTCATATACCAACAACCGCTGTCGGAAATCGAAAAGAAAAGCGGACTGTCGGACCGGCAATTCGGTTTTCGGAAAGGGGATCAACTGTGGACACTGTCAGAATGGTGTCGGACATGGCAATGAATGTGAGAGATAAAGGAGGCTGCTGCGCCATGGCCACGTTAGACGTAAAGAACGCCTTTAACTGCATGAGGTGAAGCCGTATTGTAGGCGCGCTGGCCGATAATGTAGTGGCACGCTATTTGGCATGTATAATCGTCGACTACTTCAGTGAAAGAAACTTATGCTACGACTCAGACGAAGGACCAAAATTCTATCTAGTAACGGCGAGAGTACCACAAGGATCTGTCCTTGGCCCCCTGCTTTGGAATGTAATGTACGATGGGACACTAATGCTACGAGTACCTAGAAATATGGTGGTGCTAGGTTTCGCCGGCGTTATTGCCATCGTGATTCCAACCCGTCATTTTGAAGAAGTCGAAATTTACGCTAGCGAAGCAATCTGGGCGATTAAATCAAGGATTGGTTGTACTGGGCTTAAACTAGCCGATCATGAGACGGAAATGGTATTAATCGCGAAGCGGAGGAAACTACCAGTGGTGCGGATAAAGGTTGGCAACTGCTTAATTACCCCGCAGCCTGCTATAAAATACCTAGGCGTAACTATCGACGGTAAAGTGAGCTTCAAATCGCATCTGGAAAAAGCAAGCAAGAAGGCATCCGTTATCGGTTCAGCACTCGCTCGAATGCTACCCAATACTGGCGGGCCGAAGCAAAACCAAAAGCTACTGATCTCAAGAGTGGTGACCTCTATTCTAATGTACGCCACATCAGTGTGGGCACCAGCGCTGCAAATAAAATCGAATAGGCAAAAAATCCAAGCAGCCTACCGACTGATTGCACTTCGAACTTGCTGCTCCTTTCAAGCAACGCCTTACGAGGCAAGGTATGATATAGCCAGTATGCTGCCCATAGAAATTCTCTTGGATGAAGCGCTTCGACTCTATGAAAACGAAGTACAGACAGCAAGCACGTGAGAGATTCAAAGACCAGTGTCAATGCGCTCATGGCAGACTAGCTGGGAAGAAGCGCGAAACGGGCGTTGGACGTACAAATTAATTCCCAACGTTTTGCAATGGGCTTGAAGAAGCCACGGAGAAACAAGCTTTGACCTTACCCAATTTTTGAGCGGACATGGTGGTTATCACTATTATCTGCATCGCTTTGGACACGACACGTAGTAATGCTAAATAATTCCGTGGGAGAGTGTAGAAGAAGAAGAAGGTGGTTTTAGTCAGTAAAAATTCGGCATGTTCTAGGGCAGAAGCCATGAAACATCTTTTAGAAGATTTTCACCTTCTAACAGCGAAAAAAAATACTCGTCGGGATGATGTTCAATTCGGCAGATTTGATCTTGATAGCTCCGCTCCTCAATGCACCTCTTTGGAAAATTTCTTCTATACTGTAGTGTATGATTTCAAATTACATTAATATGTACTATACCTAAGCGCATTTTAACACTGTATAGTTTGTAAGTGACCTTTTAGTGCATAAGAAGAATAAATAACGTGACGAGTCGCTCTCTCTTGGTTCGATCATCGCACGAAGCGGACGCAACTGTGTTTGATTCTATTTGAGTGTTTGTTTTTATTTAATACTACACCAAAGTGTAGGAAAAGATAAGTGGGTGAACTCCTTCCATTTTCCAAAAAAAAAACACTTGGACCTTGAAATTGCGCCTTCATTTACGCAATGCATTAAGCAACCTGAGAGTGTGTTGGTATTTTTTGCGAGAAGGAGCCGTATGGGAGCAATGAAAAATCTAGCTTGAGCATGTAGCTGTCGAATCTTATCTTGCATCCCTTTCTGTTCCATGATATTTCTTCCAATTTTCCAGGCTGATCAACAATCCAATCTCAGGCAGGTTCAGTGGATTTTTGGTCCGTATACATGTACGGAGTCCGTACGCTGGGTAGGAACTAACTTCTTACGCTGTGACTACACTACTAAGTATGCTCAGTGAGACAAACCACAGTACAATTTAGTTCCTCTTCAGAGATCAATCAGAGGACCCTGATTGCACAGCTGATTGATCGTGCAGTTGTTGTTTCTGCAAAACCAGGTATCAATTGCGAAGAAATAGACAGGAAGTCTGGTTCCGATTTCCACAAAATTTTCAGAAACAGTTTGTTGAGAAAAAGATTGGAAGCACATCAGCCGCGTCAAAACGAAATTGTAAACATTTTAGACTAATATTGGTAAAACAAAATTTAATAGTTACCTCCACTGAATTTGAATTCATTTGATTCTTGCTTACTGGTAGAGATATCTCTGCAACGGAGTGTCGTCAGAAATCAGAACCTGACGGCTCGATCCTGGCTAGCTCGAGAAGAGTGTAAATTCAACCGTCTACGAAGCTGGTACAATGGGCTTTTTATCAACTGTCGTCAGTGATAAAAGGGTTTTTTTTTATTTATTTTTTTCTATGATAATGCCAAAGCTCAGGGAATTGCCCTTTAAAGCGGATGCTTAGCGATGGCGGTAGGGAGACACATATGGGAGAAGCCGATATCAATTATTGCATTACTCTTTTAACTGCCACATTTATAAAGAATTACTCAAGGAATCAAGGAAGGATACTCAATAAGAATAAAAGAGGAGACTTTTTGAAAAAAGCGGTAGTGCAAATGTTGTGTCTAGTGATAAGAACAGGAGCCTGATACATGAAATGTTGGGAACAACGCAAGAACATTAAAATTAATATGTACTGATTAAAGTGGCTTGAGCAACTTATTTATTAAATTAAGTAAGAGAACAACAAAAATTTGTGTTTATATTTTCATTCCAATCTTTAAAATAATAGAACCTATTTTCTTTCAAAATTCCGTTGAAACTTAACAAATAGAGTCAAATTGATATTTGGTTCATGCTTCACTTATTGTCGTCCACTTGACATGTGCGTCAAGCTCAGGCTGTTATTCGACGCGTATGTTTTAATTAAGATTTAACTTTTGCCTGCGCTTCTGAATTATAGAATTTTTAAGACTTTTATACATTACATCGAGTTATAATCAACCCACCACCACCTACTCATCACACTTGTCTTCATGCATATTGAATAGTCCCTAACGACCTTGAAATAATGCAACCACAATTCATCACGTTTCATCGCTTCATCAAAATCTAAATCGAACATCTGTTTTCACTTTCTGAAGGACGTTCGTTCGAAATCGTCAAGGAGCTTCCCGATTCATGCGTTTCCGCTTCATCATAAATATTTCAAACCAAAAATCCTGTTCGCATTCAGTGCGTAACTCAATCAATCAATTTCGCACATAGCATCATCATCTCATCGGCTAGCCTCGAGAAATTCATTCAGAAAAATGCTAAAGCCTCTGATTTAAAATAGATTCTGGCCTACTGATGATACAACCCTGTCGAACCTTGAAGTGTGCATAGTTGCCAAGGTTGAATATGGCAGAAGCGTTTCGATTTCACGGTAGCTGAGCGAAGGAAATCAATATCTGAAATGCAAATTAGAATGCATAAGATCGAGCCTGATCAGTCGCTTTGATTAAAATAATTTTAGAAAAGTATATTCTACTTAAGTCAGTTGCGATGTGCACAAAATCTCTTCCGAATGCGACGAGCCTCGATCGAAGAGCAGTTAATGTATTCACGCATTTCTAAGTGCGACCACCAAGTACGGCCAGAATTGAGAGATGGGAACAGCTTGTGGCATTCTTCCGGTAAGATATCCAAATCGTATAAATCTAATTTGCGCTGCGATTGGCATTTCAAAATCGAAATGCTTCAATGTCAAAAGTCCAAATCACCAACTCAAATGAACCCTTCTAGTTTGTAGCAAATTTACTTGCTGAGCCACTTTCAGCGACACGGGTGTTGGTAGCAGCAGGCTGTAATTTGCTGCAACCAATGACTTTGAGTAGCCATGCTATCTGGCCAAAATTGAATTTGAATGGGAAACAAGATGAAATGCTAACAAGTCACTGCACAAAAACCGAAATTGGATCTGATCCAAATGACTTTGCCTAGCTACGAATCGTAATGGGTAGCTTCTAGCATTCTTAGATGGTGTCTGGGTTGGCAGTCAGCCCGACAGTCGCAAGTCAGGTCGGTGAATGCTGCGACCGAAGTGCAAATTTGCAACCGCTTTGCACTCGAAATTCGATCTCTTCCAAAACGAAAGCAATTGGGATTTGCATACTGAGACGAGATTTGTGCACCTGGCTACGATTGCTCGTCTCGGCCATAAGAATAGTTTTGGGCATGGCAACGAAATCTAAATATGAACGACGAGTGCAATTTATTCGAATGGAAATTGAGACACTCGAAACAGGATTCCTGCTTTTTTGAGAAACCTTCGATCTAGGGTCACTTAGCGCGAGTCATCATAAGACCGTAGAATGCATAATGCAGTAAAATCGATGAGCAACTACTTCGAGGGGCGGATCGAGCCAGTTTGCTGACGGAAGGAACCTCGAAGCGTCCGATCAGGTCATCTTCACTTTCATAGAATGCCACTCATTGAAATTCAGTACAGTCGGCGCATTATCCAACTCGAAATAGACGAGAGGCCTCGAATGAATTTCCACTCATACATGAAATCACTGCATCCATTTGCAAAATGTGTCCGATTTGTTCGCGAAACATCATTCCCAGTCGGGAAAGTCCGGACATGCGAGCCAACTAAATGCGCATTGTCATCCTCATCAAGGTCTCCCTCATCCGAATTCTTGGAATGTAACAAACAAATTAGATGTTAGACCTTAGATTCGAACGAGAAAAAACAAGACATCAGGTTACTCTGATTACTTTGACCATTAATTTTAATAAAGCCAAACCCGAACTTTTCGAGTATTGACTTTGTTCATAGATTTTCTTTCCGGAGCTTGTGAGTTTTTTTCCCACCTGCGACTAATAATTGTGTTATTGATTCCTGTCATTTTTTCAATGTACCAGCAAATTTCTTTGATTTTGACGGCATCATGAGCTTCAGACGATTCAAAATGAAATGGGCTCAAAGTGGTATGGAATAACTAATCCGTGTCTGCCTACCCACAATTGTGAAGATTATGGGATTGAGTGATTAATTGCATCGCTAATAATTCACAACGGGTAATCCCTCTTCACGATTTGCTCCACCTGATAGATTCTGTCCAAATATTTTTTGATATGATTTGTATACTAACGATTTAGCGTTTCCGTTGACTCACCGTGGTTTTTTTTATGGAAAACTCAAAATGTCCCACGCACTTAATGTGGGTTTTTGAAGAAATTGAAATGCTCATGTCGTTAGCTGGTGTGGCTGCATTCAAATATAATAATGTCGTATGAGGATCATTTTCAGCCATTTACTGTAAATTATTTAGAGAAGTGTTTTGACAACAAACTTCGTCTTTTCAAACAAACTCTGAATTGAACCCAAAATTGATATTTTATTGTTTCCCAAATTCATTAATAAATACTTTAAACTTACACTAAATCAATAAAATCAAACAACCGATGCCCTTAGTCTCCAAGAAATCATATTTATCTTTCAATCTCAAACATATTTTCATTGATAACCTCTCAAATTAATTAAGACCCTACCCATTGTGTGCTCGCGTGAGTCCCTCATTTCCAAGCACCTGAATCTCGCCTATGAGATTCTAGCACGGTGATGGTGGTAGACCTGCTAACTAGCTTTCAATATAGCATTGTTTACATCAGTCCGAAATTGATTTGTTCAAATTTAGCAACAAACCATTTAGTCCATTTGTTAGATTTACTCACCATCTCTACCGTCGGAAGAGGTTCAAGACCCATGTAAGTTTCGCTAAAGATAAAAGCAACAGAATAAAGGAAGTCAATGTCATTGCCAAAATACCATTGATACTTTTGTACTCTTCACTTAGAATAGATCGGATACGATGCGGATAGGTCATCTCTACAAAAACCGATATTTACTTAGCAAGTCATTCGAACGCTAGAGCTATATTTTTTCTTGCTCTACCGTCTTGGGGAGTTTTTATAGCCCGATATTGATTTGATAAATTATTTGAACGTGAACTACTTGTCAAAGGTTTCAATTTATATTTCTTCGGCTAATTGCGGAATCACTATGGAATAACAAATACTATTTTGAGAAACTCGAATCGATTAATTTTCAAGTGGATGGCAGTTTGTTGTTGGCGATGGCGTTTCGATCATTAGAATAATTTAGATAATGCTGCAAGTGAATGAGCTTGAATCATTATGAACGTGATAAATTTTAGAATCATGCAGAACTAATTTGTTAATCTTGATGCTGGGTAATTGGAAAAGTCATAAATTTACCAGACAATGTTGGATGAATAATTGCGCTTCAGAAATCGTGTAAAGGGAGTGTAAAAAAAACATTTAGTTCGGTGATGCTGATTAGAATTTGGAATAAATTTGGGATTTGTAAAAAAATTCAAGTGGATTTTGTACGCTCTGATTCGCTCTGATTGTATGATTATTTTATTTCAAGATCTTTCCACTGTGCTATTGCTTAGGTGTTTATAGTAGTGGATGATTCCATGGTCAACAAGTTTTTCATTGCTTGCAAGTGAAGAAGCTATCTGATAGCACAATGTTTTTTGTGTGTGAATTTTAGGCAGAGAGCTCTTTTGAAAGTGATTCATTCGCAAAACTAGCGAAGCTAATTGTCAGGCAAATCCATGACTCTCAAGCCATCAATATTATAGCACGATTGTTTGAAAATTAAAAACCATTTTGACCTTTTGCCCTGTAAAAATTGCTGAAAATTAGAGTATCGCTGCGAAGGAACACCCACACTGGACGCCAAAATATTAAATTACTTTAATGGTGTAGTCAAGTAAAGTTGGCACTTTAATAGAGTTTAAATGCCTTGAATCTGTGATCAGATGTATTATTTCTTTCCATGCACTATTCATTGTAGGTTTTTGTATTCGCCAGTCTGCATTTAGCCAAAGCTGTACAGTACAGTCGAAGATTTAATTATAAATTTTAGATTTACCAAATATTGTGCAGTTAGATTTAGAAGTTCAAATGGTGTCAAAACAAAAAAAAGGAAAAATGTCGCAGTGTGAGACGCAGAGGAGAAATATGTAATTTGCTAGTGTGATAAAATTTGGAAATCGTAAAATTTCTATTTGAATCTTTTGTATGAAATCATGCCATTCAGCATATCAGCAATCGGATTAAAAAGGAGTAAAAAAATAAAAAGTCGCTGCAAAAACCAACGACTACAACGCAAGTAAATTTACAGAAAAAAAAACGAAAAAGAAAATACATACTTGAAATAATTAGGTTGAGTTTAAGTTTTACTACAGTTTTTTTTTCAACAGGGTTTTCCACATCACCTAGCGCTATGATGAATAACCTCAGATGTATTTTAAAAAAAGAGGTTTCCACTGTCGTTAGCTTCATTCGAAGAATCAAAATAAGCTCAGCCTGTATGTTATCGATGTAAATTATAATATAATAGTTACTTTGCTAGACAGAAATATGAGTCCATATTTGTTCTGCGGTAATTATGATAATGATATTGGTTTGTTTATTCATTTCCTATGCCGCCTTACGCCGCAGCTCTTGTGTGTGCACTCAGGCCAAAGGACCCATTGTACTCATTACCCTCTGCCTACCATAGTTTCTTGGACTTCTTTATAATATTTATGATCACTGATAGGGGAAAAGAGGTGATCTTCTACATACGTGCCACATCACAGCCAAAGCATTTATATCTGAGACGCGCAAACGCTGGGCATTCACAGAGGAAATGCTCCGCAGAGTCAGCCTCTTCTAGGCAGAATGAACAAAGATCATCCTGTACCCTAGGCAGTTGTGTCCAGTCAGAATGCCCCCTGCAAACTTTCCTGCTCTTATTGAGCAAGAATCCTGCAGTCACATGGTTGGGCTCTGAAAGAAAGACCTTCATGTGCCTGGCCACATCAACAGTCATCCATCTATCTTTGGGAGCATCAACTACCCACACAGGTATAAGAGAGAATGGATTAGAAATCGAACGAGAGAAATGTGCCAATTTTCGACTTTCTGTTTACTGGTGTGAGAATGAGTTACGGGTGTGTCCCTACACAGTTCCTACGGCAAACCCAATGTGAAAAAACCACGAGAGATCACCATTTTGAACGTTGTTTGACATTTCTTTCCCCTGAACAGGCGAGTGGAGGTTAAAATGCTTTTTATGAATGAAATTAATTATGATTTCACACAAAAACGAAACGAAATTGATGCCAAAGGTTAATTTTACCTACCCGAAATACGATATCCCCTGCGAAGCACTTCGGTAGCTACTTTTCCAGCCTGGAACGCGGCACTTCATTATCGCACTATTTTAAAAATGTTGACCGCTAGTTTGTTCGCGAAACCGACACAAATTATTGTGCACAAACGTAGATGCACGTTTTTATTTTTTTTTTATTTTTTAAAATTTATCAAATTTTATTTGATAAATTTTGACTGAAAGTCAATGTTTTCAGTCCCTGACACAAATCAAACTGACATTGACGTTTCTTTCCGTGTTGCCCCTTGCACGCTTTTACACCGATCTGGTGAACCCAGCATTAAGACACAGCATTAAGGCTTTTCGGTTGTGAGTGCGGTAGAAAGGGGTGCATTGAGCGGAATTTTTATGAGAGAGCAATGTTGTGCGTGTATTAAAAAAGCACACTCACGTATGGGTACACGGATGGCCATTTCGTATCCATATTCTTTCATATCTATGACTACCCACTTCCGAAGAATGGCATGTGCAGATGCGGTTCAGGGCCCTGTAGTGGAAGAGCTGAACCTTGCTTCGCAATGGCGTCAGCAATTTCATTTCCCTCAACATCACAGTGCCCGGTACCCAGAGCGGATGCACCCTTTTGAATCTGGCGACAGAGCTCAATCGTGCTTTGCACTCTTGGGCAATTTTCGAAGTAGTCAGGGGTCTACGCAGTGACATCAGTGCAGCTTGACTGTCACTGCAACTAGCAAT
This sequence comes from Nemotelus pantherinus, assembly GCA_963978885.1. Taxonomy (NCBI): domain Eukaryota; kingdom Metazoa; phylum Arthropoda; class Insecta; order Diptera; family Stratiomyidae; genus Nemotelus; species Nemotelus pantherinus. Next base: position 28,963,952 of record OZ022266.1, on the reverse strand, counting down.
ACGTTTTGTTCTCCACTTTTCTTCGATTGCCCAACAGGCAGCTCTCATGATAGCGAATATTTCTACTAGAAAAACAGGAACGTGCTCTCCAAGAGAAGAAGCCCACCTGTCATTCGATGAATGCTAACCAATGCCCGTTAAGATATTCAATTTTTATTGGAAGTAAAATAGAACCAAAAGATACCGTTTCTAGATCGAAAGATAATTAGGAGACATAATAGTTTCGAATTCAATATGTACCAAAAATTTACGCAAACTCAGAGAACGACACCGCCTACATCGAATCATTGGTCATAAAATGGTACCCTATAACTCAATATTCCACCGGGTTTTAATAGAGCCAGTAGACCAGTAAAATATCCACAGAGAAATCGAATGTATCTAAGATACACCAATGATAAACGGATTTATGATTTGAACCGATCAAATACTTTCAAACATTAGAAAAATCATCGAAGGACTACATGACCCCAAATCCACGCTATTTCTTTTCGGTTCGTCCAACGAAAACTACTCGTTTTTTCTTTATTTTTCGGATCAGTGTTCAATCTTCAAATCGATCCTTACCAAAACCAGCAGGTTCTGTCTCTAAGCTTCTAAAATTTATGTGAATCAGGTATTTTCGCATCTAGGGTCATGGAAAATATAATTTATTCTTACAATTTCGTTGCATCAAGTTACGCGAAAATGAACTAGAACACCCACAGTAATGACAACATTCTTTAGCGATTTTATATAAACATTTCTATGGGAAATTTGAAAATGTCTGAAATTAGAAGTAGAATCATCATAGCTTGTCATGTGTTTTTTTTTTTTTTTTTTTTGAACGTAAGTCGAAAAACCTTCACAGATATTCTTGCAAAGATGCAGGATCATGCGAGATTCGACTCACTAAAAAAACATCACCCGCTAACAACAGAAATTCGCTTTCGCATTATTTTGGCTTGGCTGTGCCACTAGCACCTATCAGGTGCCCCCAAGACTACTCTTGTTCTGTCAGGAGGAGTCCGTTAGGCAAATCTCTTCTCTTTTCAGCCGCAATACCGTCTCTACATATACTGAGACACGTACTCAAGTGTCTTCTGAATGCAGCATGGCCGATTGCAGACCAGAGCGCCTCCCGTTCTCTTCTGAAGCGCAGGCACTTGAAGAAAGTATGCAATGCATCATCAATTTTCTTGATTTTCCACATTCTATGTAGGTATTTCCTAAAGTAGCCATGGCCTGATAGAAATTGGCACGGGCTTAAATTATTTCACCGTGGACACGACTAAATCAAGGTTTTATGGCGCAAATCAGCCTAGTCATTCATGTCCTCATTGTGTTCGTAGCATAGCGCTCTCTTCCCACTTCCGAGCTATACAGATACTTCGCAGATTTTTTGGTTTCGATTACTTCGGAGCCGATTGTCATGGGTATGAAGGTTCGTATCCTTTTTTTTGGGTAGCATGATAATCTCAGTTTTCGAGATCTCCAGCTGGAGATCATGGTTTTATATGCAGCCTTCAACTCTTGTTATTACTTGATTTAATTTGAGCTGAGTAAAGTGGGAGTTTCTGGAGATAATGCCAGCTGTTACATCATCAGCATAGCCTACCAAAGGCACATCTTCTACCATTTCAAGACGCAAGAACGTGAAGTACGCAGCATTCCAAAGATCTGGCCCGAGAATAGACCCTTGTGCTGCTCCGGCAGTAATATTTTTTCGGATATTTTCCTGCTTCGTCTCATATGTAAGGCGACGGTTCTTCAGATAGTCTCAAACCATGGGTAGCAAGTAGTCCTGTGCTTGAAAATTCCGCTCAAGAGCCTCAAAAATATCTGCCAATCTCGCTGAATTAATAGCGTTGCGAACATTTGGCGTCACTAGAAACACGATCGGCCTGGTGGCATGAAGCATCGGAGCGCTCTACTGCACCGATTACTTCTTAGATAGCACTACGGAACTCATGCTGATTTTTCGAAAACTGCCTGTAGTCTTGGCTTTAATAGGCCTTCCAGGAGTTTATCCGCCGTATTCGCCCTTTGGAATGAAACTAAGCCGTGCTTCTTTCTAGCGTGATGGGAAGATACCCGCCAGCAAACACGCATTATACGTTCGCAACAACGCTGACGGTTGGCCCTCCACCACAGCTTTCAGCACTTCCCCTGGAATGCTGATGGGGCTAGGAGCATTTCGATTTTTCATTTTGAGAGCTGCACTACGAAGTTCTTCCAGAGCGAACAAAGGGATACGTGACGTACCATGAGAGCATTTTTTTCTTCGGTCCACCAATAAGTCTGTTGCTTCCCAGTAAGTTGTTTCCGACGTGGCATCGAGACGTCGCCTACTCGTTTGATTTCTCCCATGGTAAAGCTCAACAGCGTTTTGACTCCTGCTTGATCTATCACTAGCTCGACTCAATCTGTGCTGCACTAGGCAGCAAAGCTCTTTGGGCGACTCCAAGAACTTTCTCCTATCTAACTTCGTAAGGTCGATTTTAAGTGGCTATTGCTAGGATAATCCCAGCCACTGTACATGGCTGGGTATGATAATTAGCGTGTAATATTAAAAGAAAATTCAAAAGATAAACATAAAAAAAATAAAACACTCAAGAGCCAGCAGGCCAAAATATTATAGCCGCTAGTTAGTAATTTTTTTTAATTGTAAATAGTATTTAAATTAGATTAATAATGTACAAAAGAAAATTAAAAATAAAATCTTTTCTAATCTAAAAAAAAAAAATCCTATCTAACTTGGAAATATTCCAGCCAAGTATTTTCCGACTGGAGCTATGCGAGTTTTGGATTTCCTCCGATAACCAGAGCTTGATGTTGTTATGGTCACCCTCTAGTCTCTCGTCAGTGCTGACAATACTTCCGAAATGAGAGTTAACTCGTGTATAGAATATCCGATGCCCAGTCTGCGATACGCAGGTATTGAGTCCCTATTTAGTACAGTCATGTTAATCTAGCTCCCATTTCCATAATTAATTATCCTCATGTGTTCTGGGTTGGCATTCCCAACTCCAAAGCTCTCGCGTTGAAGTCGCCAGTCACCACCAGTGCACCCAACAGATATCGTAAAGTATCTTCCAGTACTTCCATTTACCAGCGATTACCTACTATATATTCGCTAATTTATTATCGCAATATGATATGGTCGTACCCTTGAGTAGTTTTAAGATATTTGAAATTAACGTAAACCACATCGTTTCTCTATAATACCCTAAGCATAAATACGAGTGACTACTGAACATCAATGATTTCTCCCTATTTCTATAAACGTGAGTAAACATCCTACTTATTCAACCGATTTTCCATCTACGAACATTTAACACCAGTTTTTAATGAGCAATTTTTCCAATAACTTCAATCTCCTAACACATTTTGCCTCCATTCAGAACTGTATAGTCTCCCTCGGAAAAAATTGCATCGCATACAACATGCAATTATTGTACAATTCATTCGCCTACACTCCGTCTCCACCTCATTAATACACTTCACATCTACTTACTTCCGTTGATTCTTATCGACAAACGTTTGGAAATTCTCGATTCGATTGAAAAATACACATTGAAATCGAATAGTAGAATCTTGTTGGGGAGTCGGTGCATTTACGAAATAAACATACTGAGACAAGTACGGTACCCTGAAGCATGCCATGTTTAGGGGAGCGCACCTGATGAATGAACGTAGGTGTTCACGTGTAATTATCGATCTAAGTACAGATCGCATCTAGGTAAACGACTGTAGGCATCATCGACACACATGGGCTTGGATTCACGTCGTCGCAACGAGACAATTAAACATCGCCTGTGTAAACAGTGCAGAGGTGGATGAAGCTGAATGCGCATACGAGAAACTCACCTGTTGATTAATATGGGTATCTTAGATACTAGTTACGGTCATATGAGTCATCGAGACAAGAATTGTGTCCCATATAGCACCTAATCGTCTGCGCCTGACGATTTCGCGAGTAAAATGTAACATACATGTGGCAGCATGGAAATCGATAGAACAGAAGTGCCACATTGGGCGCAAGTCTGCTCGACCTCGTGACTTAATTATACTTTTTCACCATAAGCAAACACTTTCACTTTTCAAAGCACAAGTATTAGCCAATGTAAATCCTTTCTATCGCCTTTTCCATCTTGATTGCTTCGCGCGGGTCCTCCTCAGCCACAATCCACACTTCCAGTTCAAATCCGCACATGTATAAGCCCGATCAAGACAATCATTAATTGAAGCTCTCGTGAATCATGCAGACTCCCGAGTCAATTCGTTATTCATAGAGTTCGAGACTTTTGTGGTTTCTGACGGCGTTGCGTCCGTTTAGGCGTTCGAGCGCTTAGCGGTCCATTGAATCGTTCGCGCTCGCACGTCTATTTGCCAATTTTCCAATGATTGGTGGCTTCAATCAAAACTTAAACTCGCATTACCACTCACCTGGCCGTGTACCGCCGCGTCAGGCCACAGCCCGAACGAGCTTAAGTGCCGAGCATCATTAATAATTCAGTTTCTTAAAGTCCTCTCAATATTGGTTTCCGTAATAGTTGAATTAAAGCAGATTGATTACGCTGAGGTTTTGTTCGGCGATCAGCAGGACATAGATTTCAAATGAGGGTTGGTCTGGTCTGGTCGTTGCAGAAGACCCGATCGTTACATGAACAGAATAGTGATGGCCTTAATTGCGTGGGCATTAGACGAGTGTTGTTGTGGGCAGATCAGTTTGTAATTAATTGAAGAAGCTTCAAGACTTGGCTTCAGTACGCGCGACGTTAGACTTGGCTCAAGACACGAACTTAGTAGGTGCGGTGTGCTTTCTTCATTGAATAATTTCACCTCGATTATGGCTATATTTCACATGGATACACGATTGGTGTGCACTATACACACAAGTTGGCTGATTTTAGTGGATGTAGGACGCTGATTTAAAGACAGGTTAGAAGCTCAATTAGATGTTAGACGAGCACGATTATTTCGAAACCGCAGTAAGCAATTTCGGTTAGGTGTCGGTTGATCGGTCGGTCGACCGATGCTCAGAGATGAGTAAGACAATGTGTATTGATGGGAATTACCGTTTTCGATACTCCGAAGGGATTAATCTTCCTAAGAAGTGGGTTACATTCGAGTTTGGATTTGAAATTTGATACTGATATCGGGACTGATATGGTTTTGTGGTTTGCACTTGTTTCTCAAGTAGCGTTTTTTTTAAGTTCGCATGTTATACGTTTAATAAACTTCCACAATAAAAGAAACAAATTGGCTTGTGGGAAAATACTTGTGGAATGATATCATCGAGTACATACTTCCGCACATTTGTAATTAGTTAAAAAGAATTCCCGGCAAAAATAGATGCGTTTTTATAATAAACAAAACAAAATTGCATTCTTGTTAAAATTATTCGTGTTATATCCCATTTTGTCCTCATTTTTGACTAATTGTCTCACTTTATGCTATTTGTAAAATGAATCGTGTTCAGAGACTTTATAGGGTAAACATAGAATAACCAATAAAACATTAAATAATCCTCCCCAACACACTTTGTTGGATTGGTATTGTTTTAAAAATTAAAAATAGAGTTTAATTTAGCCAATAAAAAAATTGAATTTATTATCAAGAGAGTTGCAAAACTAATCACGTAAATTTGAGCAAACATTTTAACTTTCGAATCTTTCAAATTCGTTAAATTTACCTGATGCTCAATCCATTCATCAAAAATTTCATCTATAAAGCAACTTTCATAAAATATAACAGATTTCTACTTGTTATAAAATACAAATATTAGCTAAGATTTCTTCCTATGTTGTAAATATCATGGAAACAGCGCCAGTCATGAAAGCTAAGCAAGCGGCAGATATAATTTGCGCCATGCTAAATAATGGTAGATACCTATGATTTCACAGTATGAATGTGGTCATTTTCTCCTCAGAACTTGATAGGAAATTGCGTATCGAATGAGTTAAGGTGTAAATAGACGGTATTATTAATGCATTTATGTTTATATTGTTCTGGTTTGTATCTTGACTATTGTTAGGTTTCTGATCTAACTAAATTGAAATGTGTAGATTCAATTTCAAATAATTATCTCACGATTTCACGACTTTTAACGTAACCTGGTATAATGATGGCAAATTATGAAAGAACAACTGAAAATATATTTGTTTTACTTGATAGGATTTTTTCTTTTGTGATTTGTTCTTGACCAGGACTCGATTAGCAATTTACCCTGCCGTATATGATGGCAACGACTCTCAATTTATGGTATACCATCTGATGCGTGGGCAATTTCATGGCATGCCATATCATTTCGAAAATCCCTCTGAACGGTGAGGACGTGTACTTCATCTGTGCTCTGAATGCTCTTAAAAAATTATTTGGAGTGGAGAGCGAAGGAAATGTGCTATTGATGAAAACTCCACGTGTAGCATAAATCCGTTTTTTGATAAGCGGGTGAAATTTCATATGAAAGTGAAACTATTATATGATTTGCTTGGGTATGAAGTGGGATAAGATATAAGTCATTAAAAAAACATCCGCCGATCATCTATAGGCAGTTCAATTCAGTTACCCATCTTTCAAAATTCATATTATTTCTGTTTAAAAAATATCAAGTATTTTATTTTATTATTCAGAATTTCCGCATCATAATTCTACTATTTCGCAATTTCCCACCATTCCATATTCTGTTAACTATTTTCTTATAAGAAACGAAGCAAGACCACGGTTCAACGCCATTTTGAATTTCAAGAACTGTCAAAATATGCAAATGGCATACCAATTGCCTACCATTTATCCCATGCCATCGAATATGGCATGCCATAGGCCGCCCACTTGCAATTTCAAATGACATGCCAAGGGAAATTGCTAGTGGAGGCAACCTGCTAGCTTGCCGTTTTTGATCGCCTTGCCTCAGGATCACTCGAAATTTTATCGGTTTTAGGTCACGGGTTAAAGGAGCTTGACACGGTATCGAATGTCCATTATTACTTTCGAAGTTGAGTGTATTGAAAAGAAAGTAGGTTTGTGCAATTTGAAGTGACAAGCGTTCAAATCATTTGAAGTGAATTAAAAGTGGTAAAAAACATATAAAAGTATGTATGCACAAATGTAGCTAACTATTGAAGTGTGATTTGTTTAATAGAATTTCTTTTTGCAGGGACTAGTATCAAAACGGCGTGAGCTAACAGCAAAATACTACCTTTCTCGAAAATGTACCAAGCGGAAAGAACTTTATGGAACCCGTAGGAAACCGAACACAAGGATCAGTTTAAAATAAACTATGCTTAATTACGAATAAGTAACGCGATGAACACTTCAGTCTGTGAGTTAAAGAAGAAAAAAAGACTCGCTGATGGTAACTTTCAGGGGATTTCTTCACTGAAAGAAAAACTCTTGGTTGGTTCAACTATTTTTAATAGTATTGCAACGATTCATTCAAAATCGTTAAATGAACTAAGGAAAATAGTTATTTTTACTATGTTAATATAGTTAATTTAACGATATAAAAGTAGTTGGCTCTGGTTATACAAAAAATATCGAAACGTTCATAAAATCAACTGTTTTAATTGTTTCATAACCACGAAAATTAGTTGATAAATAGAAAATATCCATCAATTCACTCAAAACTTCAACGTTTCGAATTATCAACAGTTTTTATGGTACTTAAACTACTTTGCAATAGTTGATTTCAACAAACGTAATTCAGTGAGCAAAGTCTTTGGAATTATTCTACGCAAAGTAGAATAGTTCAATTTCATTCATGCTCCGAATGAAATTGTTTATCAACCACGCGTCATGGTGCATAAAAGTAATCAACCATTTTCTTATGGTTGTTTTAACTATAGCCCTAGTTGATGCAAAAACAACTAAGGAAAACTGTTGATTTTCCATACTCCTCATACTCATACTCCTATTCTATCATAGAAGTTTCATATGCTACATGGCATTTTGTGTTCGGTTTGTTGATCGATATAATTCATATTCATGTTATGCTGTGAAGCCTTTATATTACGTTGTATGACGCTTTTTATGCAGCTGATGCCGTAAACACATAACAGCGGCATTGCGGCAGCGGCGCCACAGGGGGAGGCGTGAATGCCGCGAATTTGGTAAATTACAATGCAGCGACAATGTCGCTGTCAATGCAACCAAGGCACCAACCAAATTCATTTTTTTTTCATTCATTCATTTTATCAACAATTTTCATAATAAGCGAACCATTCTACAATATTTAAATTCAACAAACATAATTCCACACTACATACTATAGTCATTTACTATATCGTACTATGTATATTGTTGGAATACCATTGTTTGTGGTTGCTTACTTTTTTTGCACCACGGACGTTGTTTATCAACCACGCGTCATGGTGCATAAAAGTAATCAACTATTTTTTTATGGTTGTTTTAACTATAGCCCGTAGTTGACGCAAAAACAACTAAGGAAAATTGTTGATTTTACCAAGATTTTTCTTTCAGTGTTGCAATATTTCTCCGGCTGTCAAGTAGTCCCACAGCTGATTAGCAGTAAACAAACTATTTCGAATCTACGAAGCGTCTTTTCAGTGGAAAAACACTACAATACTTTTCCGCAAAAAGTTCAAAATTATTGTTATTGAATCAAAATTTTACTTAAAAGCGTGGAATTACTAAAGAATATCATATTCAGTCTCGAAGTGAACTCGAAAGATCTTTCAAAGCTTAAATATAAATATTACATCTAAAAGATTTTATATTATTTTTCAGTTAGTTTTCAGCGATGAGGGTCGCTGGTAGCGGCACATAGCGGTGCCTACTGTCGGCGGTCTATCTACGGACTGAGAAGATTGGCAGATGCGGCTATGACAACTGATTTTGTCATCGGCTGTGACGCAAATGCTCACACTGAAAGAAAAATCTTGGTAAAACCAACAATTTTCCTTAGTTGTTTTTGCGTCAACTACGGGCTATAGTTAAAACAACCATAAAAAAATAGTTGATTACTTTTATGCACCATGACGCGTGGTTGATAAACAACGTCCGTGGTGCAAAAAAAGTAAGCAACCACAAACAATGGTATTCCAACCATTGTTTGTGGTTGCTTACTTTTTTTCCATACATATTACGAAATATAGGCAGGGGAGGCGTGAATGCCGCAGTTGAATTTGGTGAATCACAATGCCCCGACAATGCCGCTGTCAATGCAACCAAGGCACCAACCAAATTCATTATTTTTTCTTTTGTATTGCTAAATGCTGTTGTGCGAGGATTAGGTTGGCTTATCACATTACACATCAGCCACCGCTTGTCTATTCCACCAGACCATTCAACCTAATTCAAGCAGATTTAATTCAACCTAAAGGTGATGCCAACCTATGGTAGGTATCACCGCTAGCGGTGCGGCAAAATTAGATATTTGGCAAATTCTGCCGCTGCCGCAAATTCGGCCGCAAATTCGGCCGCAGCTATTTTGCGCGTTTCCATACAAAACAGTGCATTCTAATTTTGTGACTGCGCTTTGCCGCAACCCAATGCTATGCCACAGCGGAAAACGCTGTATCGTGAACAAAATAGCGTCGTACAAGGTAATATAAAGGCTTCACTGCATAACATGCATATGAATTATATCGAACAGCAAACCGAACACAATTTTGCCATGTATCATATGAAACTTCTATGATAGAATAGAAGCATGAGTATGAGGAGTATGAAAAATCAATAGTTTGCCTTAGTTGTTTTTGCATCAACTAGGGCTATAGTTAAAACAACCATAAGAAAATCGTTGATTACTTTTATGCACCATGATGCGTGGTTGATAAACAATTTCATTCGGAGCATGAAAAACGTCCAAATGTTGAAACCATTCTACTTTGCGTAGAATAATTCCAAATTACGTTTGCTGAAATCAACTATTGCGAAGTAGTTTAAGTACCATAAAAACTGTTGATAATTCGAAACGTTGAAGTTTTGAGTGAATTGATGAATATTTTTCTATTTATCAACTGTTTTTCGTGGTTATGAAACAATTAAAACAGTTGATTTCATGAACGTTGTGATATTTTTTGTATAACCAGAACCAACTACTTTTATATCGTTAAATTAACTATATTAACATAGTAAAAATAACTATTTTCCGTAGTTCGTTTAACGATTTTGAATGAATCGTTGCAATACTATTAAAAATGGTTGAACCAACCAAGAGTTTTTCTTTCAGTGCACCACGAAATATGGGAAAGAACCAACATAAACGACATAGGCAGGTGTTTGCTGGAATTTCTAACGTAAGCCAACCTCAACATCCTCAACACAGGCAACAAACCTACATTTATTACTAGGAACAGGGCTGAGGTAATTGATATTACCCTGGCAACTCCAACTCTTGGACCACCAGTGGTTATGCTGGAATATCGGTAGTTCTGGTATCTCGCCCAAAAAAGTACAGAACCCGAGAACAGCACAATGGGAAGTTTACTCAAGGAAAACAAATAGACACCTAAGGGCACTAGACGATCTGGATCTGACGAATCCAGGACGACTTAACGAGTAGGTGAACTGATTAACAGGAATATTAGTGTCACATTTCAAAGACGTGTACCCGGAAAATCCCGTAAGGAAAAACTCTACCTTATGGTGAAATGGCGAACTTACAGAGGCTAGAGATCGCACACGAAGGGCGTTTAACAACGCAAGAAAGTTCGGAAACTTTGAAGACTGGAATCGATACAAGCAAGAGCTGTGTCATCGATGCCTTGGTTCGATATGGAGTGGATAAAACTTTGGTGACCTGGGCATCAGACTTGCTCAAAAATAGGCAGATTGAGGCTACGTTTTTGGAATTCAAAGCGGAAAGAATAGTCGGAACCGGAACACCACAGGGAGGGATTATATCTCCCCTTTTCTGGATCCTCACAGTCAACGAAACAATGCAGAATTTAAGGGCCAGCGGCTTTGAGGTGGTGACGTATATCGATGAAATCGTGGTACTTGTGAAGGGTGCGTTTCCACAAACTTTGTCCGACCTTATGCAATCGGCGCTGGACCATAAGCCGGTCTTTGGGCGAACCCGACAAAACAAGAACTTGTACTTTTCACAAGGAAACACAGGGTGCAATATATTGCCACGCATAGCCTCAACGGAATAACATTGGAACTGGTTGATAGTGTTAAATATTTGGGCCTTATACTAGACTGGAAACTGAACTGGGGGGCTAACGTGAAGCACAGAATAGGTAAGGCTCGCGCAGCACCTTTCGCGTGCCGATCTGCCTACTCCAAAACCGGAGATTTTAAACATAGGGAGGTCTACTACATATTTTCATGTGTAGTGAGGCCGATTTTGGTTGCCTTGCACCAAAATCGGCCTGGTGTTGTGGAAGATAGCGGAGAGTAAAACCAACATCAAGGAGCTAACAAGACTGCAAAGATTAGTTTGCATATGTATTACGGACACTTTAAAAACCGCCCAAACGGCTGGGTTGGAAATGATTCTCAGACTTATGTGCCTAGATTGATTCATCTTTAGAAGCGCAAGCTTAGCGGCTTTACGTGCTTAAAGTTGCGGCATGTAGAACGATTCAAATCAGTGGGGTCACAGTGGTATTCTTACAGATTTGGGCTCGTTGCGGAAGACATGGACCACATGAGCAAAATAATACATATTGGCAGAGATTTCCAGGTCAAGATACCCACAAGAATAGACTGGAAGAAAAAGAGAGCGACCGGCGATGGTGGCGGATGGGTCACAGACGGACACAGGAGTTGGCTCGGGCGTGTTTTCTACGGATTTGACCCTTAACCAGTGGTGTAGAATGTCGGACCATGTTACTGTCTTTCAGTCTGAAGTATATGCTATACGCATGGCAGTTGAGTCCATTAGCGGAACATCAACCAAACCAACGACGATTTGCGTCAGCAGCAGGGGAGCAATTCTCGCTCTTGCGTTTTACAGATGTTGTTGAAAAACTGTTAACGCTTGCAGAGTGGCTCTCAATGAAAAGGCAAGGGATATTCCTATGTGGATTATGCGGGTGTTAGGGCATAGTGGGGCTATTATTGAGGAAACGTTCAGGAGCTAGTAATAGCCCCTGCATCACTGTACCACGGTCAATTGCTGATACCACAAGCAAACTAGATGCTGCCATATAGACCAAAATTAAGTCCGAATGGGAAAAACAGGATGGACTGCAAGGTGGCCAGGACGTTATGGCCATCACCTGATCCAAGCAAAAGCATGAAACTGCTCAAGCTCAGCCGAAACTGCTTGAAAGCGACGGTCGGCTCGATCACAGGGGATGTCAGTCCCATTTCGTTCTCATGCAAATAAAATGGGACTGACATCCAGCAATTTATGCATAAGGTGCGAGATGGAAGAGGACACCATTGAGCACACTCTCTGCTATTGCCCGGCCCTAAACAATAAACGTCTCAAGATTTTTGGTTCTTACCAATTTCCAGAGTTAGCAGAGGTGGCTAGTACCGTCACGTTGAGTCAGCTGATTCAGTTTGGCGAAGCGGTCACTTGCAAGATCTAACAACGGGTGGCAAACGAGCCCAAACTGGCAGCCTAATGTTAGCCGCATACCCGGCAACCCTCTTTACTACCTAACCTAACCTTGTGACATCAAAACGAAAATACTTTTTCATCCATAACTTTTTTTGAAAACCCTTTTAAAACTACATAATCACCCACGCTGGGCACTGGTAAAACTAATTGATGATTTAAAAAATCCTGCTTGAAAAAGCGCAGTCATCTAATTGGGGGCATTTTAAAAAAATATTTTTCGCGAAAGCATGAAAAAATATTTTGAATAAAATCGTAATCGAGATCATGCTAGTTTCGACGAAGAAATTTTGTTTTACTCAAACTTCAGTGCCGTGCGAATTAAAACAGCGTGCCATTGTTTAGTGTGTATGAATATTATACAGCTGGGAAGCTTTTGTGTTGCAATGATAACTATTCTTTACATTCATAGCTGTGTTTCCCACAAAAAAGCCTGCTACACTCTTCAAATTCAAATAAAATCGGCACGCACAGGTGCAGCGTTCACTTTCAATGAAATCATCAATTAAATTATTCAATTCCCAGTCATTAAAACATCAAAACTGTAACTGCATTCTCATCCAATCTTCGAGCAAACAAACGACACTTCGTCATCATAATCCGTGACGTCAGCAATGCAACCTGTTAAAAAGTGAGAGTTTGAATCGGCACTTGCGATACCGCGACTATTCAATCAGCTGTATCTTTTTGTTTTGCTTTTCGATTACGATTTTCCATGCCCCGTCCGTACTCGCACTGCAATTTACGTAGATATGTACTACTAGCTCCACATAATCCACCCAAGAGACTCCAGCAACCACAACACTATGAAATACTTGCGCAGACGTGAGGGTCAAAATACAAAACTCAAAACGCGAATCAGTTTCGATTTCATTTTCAGTATCTACCATCTTGGCTCTACAGTCTGCACAGTTAGTAAGTAGTGCGAACTGAACGACGTTCATTAGTCGCGCGGACAGGTAAATCGCCAATTAAGAAGTGCCGTTGTCATCTTCATCGTCATCGCTGAGAGTGAAATGCATCCATCTTAACGTATTCGGACCCTGCATTGTTATCCCACTCGAAACCCATTAAGTTTTCGATCCAATCAAATTAAATCGGGAGTGTGTGTTCAATCTAATAAAATTCAAGATCGATTAGCGCCTGCAGCGGTGAAAAGTGTGGAAAAAATTAGTTTCTCAAAATGCATAGATTACTCCCATTGGTGTTGCTGCTGCGTCTTTTCATCTGTAAGTGCAACAACAATTCAGACTCATATTTCATCTAACCGATAGTTTGCATTCTAAAATTAATCCAATTTTCCTCGGCGCCTGCCTTCTCATTGAAAATGTAACTCAAAATTGGAATGCTGACAAAGATTACGAAAGTTTTTTATCTTGCTAGTGAATAATCGTGCAAACCAGTTGAGATCCAAGATATTACGAAATCGTATCTTTCGTGCATTGTATCTGTGTATCTGTATGAATGCGCTTACCTGTAATACCCAAAGCTCAGTGTATAATACTCCACACATGTAATGTTTACCTTGCGAACAACGTAAGAAGGTCCAAAAAACGAAAGTTCATTTGATTTGAATATGTTTGCGATATGATTAGCGTTAGATAAAATCCGTGAAAAGCTTAATTTGCAACTGACCCGGCCGGCTAATTAAAGTTAAAATATATTTTACGAAAACACGCTTAAACGCGTTTCGTATAGTTTAACGGAAATGTTTTTTTTTTCTCAGTACTCAAATGACATTTGTATCTTGTAAATGTAAGCTTTATTACCGGTCAGTTTTTATTAGATTTCTTCACCACCATAAAGCTTGTTGTTTGCCTTGATCTTAATACTGGTGATGACAAATGACCTTTTGCTTGAAAGATTGCACCTGTTTAATTACTTGCAGTCGGTATTAGACATATTGTTTGTCACATTAAGAAATTAAAAGAATTTCTCTTTCGCGAACCATATGATTATGCGGGGAAAAGACAGTAATTCGACGGAATTTGACTAGTGAACTTCACGGTCTGCATTTTCGAAAGTGAAATTCGAAACACCCACGTACATGTGTCTTTGGTTCGAAGATAATTAATACTTATGGACTTATTGATTGTCATGCAATGGTTGAACCGAAACAAAGAATGAAATTGAAAGTTTTTTGATTGGCGATATTTAACATTCCGTTTAATTTCACATAAATGATTGTGGATGAATTTTAGTTAGATTACAATGGGTAAAAACAAATGAAGATCTAAGGCTTAGCTTCCCGCTTTAGTAACATTTAGTAGATACCATGAGGTTTTTTAGGCCTCAAACTAAAAAAAGATCCTTTAAGAATCTAGGGTAGACATTATAAAAATGGATAATAATGCTTGTTGAGTCTTATAAACAAAGATAAACTAAGCAAACATTGACACATGTTTAGTTTGGAATGATTTGTGTACCCGGAAATATGCGATTTTGTAGAAAAAAAAAATTGCTTCAGGCTCATCAAAATAGCCATTTTCTCGGACTAATAATAATTAAAAAACTGGTGCAGGTCAAAACATGTATCCACTAAAGGGGTTAGTCCACTGTTAAACTGCTCCAAATGAACTTTTTTTTAAACAGCTACCAAAAAAAAATAAAAACTATTCAAGATATCGATTTCAAATTTTACATACATCTTTATTGAAGTTCAAAGCTAACATTTTTATTGAAAAAAATTATTAGAAAGCCAAATGACGACCGCCCCAATGGATCGCCGCAGCACCGCCGAAAAAAAGCAAGTTGCGCCTCGTAAATTACTGGACAAAATAAGCGTCTGTGAACAAATTACCAAAAATATTTGATTAGTTTTAAGTATAAAGGACTGCAAAGGCCTAAATTTAGAACAGAAAAAAAAATTTCGACGATTTGGCAAACATTTTTTTGATTGAAAAAACGCGAAAAACTGGATAACCAATGTTCAAAAGTATACCAAATTTTTTTTAATCGTTTTGGGGCTCTAAATTTAGGCCCGTGCAGTCCTTTATACTCAAAACTAATGAAATATTTTTGGTAGTTTGTTCACAGATGCTTATTTTGTCCATGAATTTACGAGACGCAATTGGCTTTTTTTTCGGCGGTGCGCGGCGATCCATTGGGACGGTCGCCATTTTGCTTTCTAATATTTTTTTTTCAATGAAAATGTTAACTTTTAACTTCAATAAAGATGTATGTAAAATTTCAAATCGATATCTGGAATAGTTTTTTTTGGTAGCTGTTTAAAAAAAAAGTTTATTTGGAGCAGTTTAACAGTAGACTAACCTCTTAATCCGCTATATGAGAAAATAATGTTAAAGTGCTTTTTCTGCAAGCACCTTGAAACACGTAACGCGAATAGATCAGCGAATATACGAAGAAGATTTTCGGCAGTAATCACTATAGGGATGATTTTAGTATCGATAAACTTTAGCGTATCAAAATCGATAGAAAACTAATTTTTGAAGAAATGATGTTTGAGTAACTTAAAAATGTGAAAAAACGTATTACATATATCCTTTAAATTTCGTTGTCAACCGAGGATTTCATCGAAAGTTGCAGCGATGAAACGACATTTGGGGATGCCGTACGAAAAATCTCCCAAACTCGAAAAATTTAAACATCGGTTGCTTATTTTTATTGTAAATGCTGTGCGTGTGAAAATACAATGGAATCATTTGTTGGTGCAATATTTACGAAAATATCTTGTGCTGACAACCCTGTATACCACAGACAAAAATACACCAAATTTGCTTCATGTTAAGTTAAACCAATTCTGTGAATTGCGTTTCAATTGGATGACTGCTGTGTAAGTTAAAAAAATGTTAAAATGAAAAAAAGAATTTTGTGATTTTTTTTGGGCTACCACCCGCAAAACTTTTCAAATTTTCGAATCCTTAGTATTTGCTGTTAATTACCATTGCAGAATAGTTCCCATTTGAAAATTTAATGACAACATCGCTTCGTAAAGAAATGCGAAAAAAAATTACAAAAATTATATTAGCTGGCAACCATTTTATGATTTTTCCTACCATATGTGGGCTGTAAAAAGGTCCATTGGCTACATGAATTTCATTTTGATTCCATATCTGCATCGGGAGTTAAAGCTTTACTTCGCTGAGAAAATTTACAAGATTCAGAAGACAAAAATTACCACAGCTGGCAGCTCTATCCTAATTTTCTACCAAATTTCTATCAAATGTTATTCAGTAAGTAAGATTCAGATGATATGTGAATTTCGTTAAAATCTGTAGGCTGAATCGAAGATAAGGGCCTAAAAGTAGGTTTTTTTTTCTTAGAGATTTTTCAAGTTGGTATCGCTGCCACAGAGCTACCCGCATTTCAAAATCACTTTTATTAGACCTGGTCCTAATTAATATCAACATGGTCTGTAAATAAAAAATCGATCAGATTATCCGGTCATTAGTTCTCATGAACAGAAGTTTCGAGTGCTGAAAATGGAGGTAATTTGATTATGGGTTGCTGTTCTTGTGCACTCGGAATTTTGAAAATTTTAAATTGACATGGTGGATAAAAGTTAAAATTTATCAATAATGTGAATATTTTGCCAAAGAGCAAAAAAGTTTCAGGAGGGTCGATAATTTGAAGGCTTTTTTTCACTAATTTTCTTATCATCAGTAAACAGTAAGGTACAAATAAATAACGCAAACGATTGTACGTGGTGTTCCTTACGGGGATATTTATCACCATTTGACTATTCAGGAATTCAGTCCTAATAACGCATCTAATAACGTTCTTCTGAATGCAAGTGGAGGGGTCATTAAATTCATATGGAGGGTCAATTTTCGAAGTCGTAAGGGCTATACAGTTCTCTTAGGGTGAAAAGTAAAAAATGTTTTTGTATGCCATTTGTGTCTGTACTGTGGATTTCAAAGGGTGGGTTCCAGATAATACAGGCTAATTCAAGAAAGGGGCGTACAAGTGCAGTGATGATTGTTGCCCACAAGTTTTAAATTTCTTAGTTAGTCGCCTAAAAAAGCCGAACTGCTTATTCGCACGGGGAAGAATTTTGTCGTAGTGCAATGTGAAACGATGTTCCCCATCCAAGACAACACCGAAATCAACAACGTTATCAACGCGAGCTAATAAGTTGTTGCCGTGAAAATAGTCCTGCGTAACGGCTAAAACTTATATTTTGGCATCATCAATATTAAACGAAAGCTTGTTACAAATATTGTACCACTGAACAAGTAAGTCAAGCTTGGATTGAAGAAAAAGTGCGTCAGATTTAGATTCAATGGCGTGGTATAGTTTGATATCGTCAACATTAAGTAGGTGAGTAATATTTGACAGGACTTCCGATAGATCGGAAATAAATATACTAAAAAGAAGTGGGCCAAGATGTGGTACACCAGAGGTACCAAATACATTTTTTAAAAAACTCCTTCAAACTTTACGAATTGGATTCAATTGTGGAGGTAGGAACTAAGTAAAGATCCGGCAAGTCCCAATTCGTGCAACTTTAGGATCAATATAGAATGGTCAACTCTATCAAAAGCTTTATTAAAGTCTGTGTAGATTGCGTCAATTTGATAGCTTTTCTCAATTTTACACAGAACGTCCGAAAATAGCATTATCAGGTTTGTGATAGTTGAGCGATCTTTTCTCATACAGACGGGAATCAACTGATGGAGAAAATTTATTGTAGACAACCTTTTCAAAAAGTTTTGGAATCGAAGATAAAATGGCAATGGCCCTACAATTTTCGATGCAGCGTCTATCGCAATTTTTGAAAACTGGTGTCACATATGAAACTTTCCAACAGGATGGGAAAAATCCAAATGAAAGTCACCTGTAAAAGAATATATGCAGGGGTGTTATTAGCTGCTCTACACACTTAAGCAGGAAGGTTGGTGCAAGAAGATCAGGACCAGGACCTTTGTTACAATCGAGTTCCAAGATACCTTTACGTATTTCTTCACGTGATATATAATATGGCTGATAAAAGCGGTTGGAGCTGAATCAGGAAAAGAAAGGTTTGAGTTAGATGCGTATGATGCATTGAAAATTTCTAAAAATTGTCTGCGAATAAATCACAAACATCTTAAGGAGAAGAATAGGTGATATTATTACAGAGCATTCACGATGGATAACCGGTGGTTTTCTGCTTCATATTTACAAAATCGAGGAATTTTTTTGGGTCGTGGATTATGCTTTCATCGGCTTTCTCAATATGATTGGTATCAGCATTGCGAGACTTTCTCGAAAAGAGCTCAGCTACTTCATTACGTGCTTACTGAATAGTAGGATTAACATCAATATTTTCCTTTATTTCCTTCTGAAGTTTTTTCCTACGATTTAGCAAATGCTTAATCTCCCTATCAAGGCATGGTTCAGACAACTTTTTTTAAATCTTAGGTACATATCTTTCAATGGCGTCAAATATTTTTTCATACAAAGTGAAAATCACTTCCTCAAGATGTACGAATTATCGATAAGATCTTCACTATAGATTGAACGAATATTCGTTCAATCTATAGAGTCAAATGCATGGTGAATGTTTTCGTAGTTAGCATTAAGAAAGTCATAAACAAAAACTGGTACAGATCAAAACACTGGCTTTTTTGCAATTAGACACCCTTAATCCGCTTTGTGAGAAAATAATGTTATATTGCTTTTTCTCCAAACACCTGGAAACACGTAACGCAAATTGAAAAAAAGCTATAAGGGCTAAAAAAAAACTATAACCACATTTTTAAATATTCGACCAGAACTGGTGATGTTTGCACTAAATGCTCAGTTTAACATGAAATTTCAAGCTGTGTGACCAAAAAGAAAAAAAGTAAGCTATTCTGCGTATACAAAGTATATAACAGAATAAGCATCGAGATGGTGCCCCAAAGCCAAATTCAATGAATGCAATATTATTGAATATTCTATGTATTTGTATCACTATTTATGTAAAGCTTTAGTTTTTATTGGAACTCTACTAATGTTTAACCGAATCAGGCTGAGGGCTGGATGGAATATTGGTAGACTCACTAAGAGCTCGACACATTTAAAAATCTTCAGTTTTATTTTATACGTTGATCAGTCATTAGACCTTTTTAGCGTTGCCAAACTCTTTGCTTAACTCTGATTTCCAAATTTCACCATGGAGGCTAAAAATTTGCCCTGGCTTTAGGTGGACTGGACGCTGTCCTGGCAGCAGAGCTGAGAAAGCTAGCAAGAATGCTAACATTGATCACGATGTTGGCAGCACTTGATGCTCACCAGAGAGAGTTCCAGTGAATATCGGACTAGAGATTGGAAGCATCGGCCGCTCTCATAGAAAGATAGGTACCTGTGTTCGCAGATTGAACGCTCCTGTACGACCTTCCAAACCATCAGGAAATGTGCCCAAGATAACGCCAACAATCTCCCATTGATTTGAGGTGGTGAAGGTTGGCTCACTGCACTTGTTCACGATGGACAGGTTGTAGGCCATGATAAAGTCAAAGAGTGCTTCACCTCGACCATTTGTATTGGAGCTGCCTCTTACTTTATGATGAATCAGCTCCCGGAATAAGGAGTACAGAGGTCCTATCGGCTGCAGCGATTACAACCTTGACGATGCCACATGGGAGTCCATGCTGGGACACATTGTCCCATGTAACTAGAAGCAAGCCAGAATGTCCTCCTATCAATTTCCGCTGCAATAGCCAAGTTATCCTTGCCATAAAAATTGTGAAGAACAAGAACATTGATGGTATTTTTGACAGTAATGCAAACTCGTGGTTTCTCCGGGCTGTCGGATGTAATAACTATATGGCCATTAGTGTGCAACCCGCAAACTCGGTTATATACAACCCATGGCTAATAGATAAGTATCAACTCCTCACCTGTATAAGACAGGCAGAGAAGCAAGGTGGCTTTTGCTGTTTTAGAAAAAAACTTTGCTGCTTTCTTTATCGAAAAACCCTATAGATTTTCAAGCAACTACAAGGTGCGTCAACACGTTTTCACAAAACGAGTTGTTAGTAGGCACTGATCAATTCAAAGAGAGCAGTAAAGGTATTACACAACTCGAACCTCAGATGAGAATAACTCTGACAGTACTGTGGATTTATGGATTTTTATAAACAACTGAACAAGAGTAGTGAATCTTTTATCGAATTTCCTATGAAAAGAGTAATCTCAACGCACGAATACTATTCATTTTGTAAATCAACTGGCACAATAAAAAATACTTTGAAATACTACAGTTCAACCATTCACAAAAAAAGGATGATCGGTGATGCGTAATTCACTTAATCGATAGCTGTTTTTGTGAAAAAAAGTAGCCGAATCTTCAGCAAAAGCTGGAAGTAGTTTCCTGTTTTTAGAACAAATATCAGCAAAATGAGGACCATCGATTTAATAAGGGACTTTTTTATGCCTGAAGAGTAATTGAAAGCGTTTACATTTGATTGGGAAAATATTATCGAGCTCAGGGAAATGTTATTACCCATGATATATTCTAGCTCTTTTACCCAGACTCTCGTTCTTGTTGTAATGCCAGTAACAATCAGGAATTTAAACAGATTCACTCCTAGTATTTTAAGTATTGAATAGGCGACAATTAGTCTAGAATTTTCGCAGTATTATATGATGAGATGCTTCGAAAAAGATACTTTGACATCCTGTTTTGGGATCTATGCAATAGCACGAGAAGATTTTATCGATAATTATATCAGTGGCACTGAAAAAGAAAGCGGATTACGCTCAATTATCTTAATAAGTGACTTGCATATCCGCAGGATAATACCGATTTTTATTTAAAAATTATTGTTTATTTGTCCAACCAGGATACCAAGATATTTGATTGAATTATTGTTCCAGTCGAATTATACGCAGGGTTTTTGTTGTATAAGATCAGCCCTGCGGTTTCTTGTGAGGAAAAATTGCTGCGTCTTTTCAATATTGATTTTTATTTAGTAATAATTTGCATGTTAAACACCTTTAAGATCAGATGCAGAAGATAGTATAAAAATGTCGTCATACTAACGCAATAGCAAAAAGGGATTGAGATTCCACTGATATATATTGTAAACAACATAGGGCTTGAGACGGATCCTTGTGGAGCGACTGAAGAAATGCTAAGAAAAAAAATCGGAATAAAGACCATTAATATTAGGCGCGTTTTTTTTTGCTCCTCTATCCAGCACAGAGGAAAACAGACGCATTGGAAACAACAACACTCATGTACCAGTAAATTCACTAGTACAGAAATTCTGTTCTGCAAAGGTAGTCCACGTGCTGATAGAAAAAATAAAATCTCATGAGTAGTTGCCTTTTTTTTATGTGAGGTGGTTTTGGATTTTTCAAGGTTCGTTGAATGTTTGGGTAGCTAGGAAATCAGAAAAAGCCCGCATAATGCGTAGAAGGTTAAAAGAGGTAATATTCTGTTAGTTCTTTTTCTATTTTCTATCGATTGTAGCGGTTTATACTCGTTATTTTTTCCCTTTATTATCAGCTGTTTTGCGCTATCACAGCGAATACAGCAACCTATAGAAAGCTTAAAGAATGCATCAGCTGTTTTGTGATGGATCGTTTTTTTGCGTCATTGTTCTATTGTGTTCAGTACTGGAGCAAAAAACGCACCTACTGAAATGAAAGCTACGACCCAATAAGAACTATAAATTAACTTACATGAAAATCTAGTTCAAGCAATATCAGTTACTTAGACTATTTGAGACTACTCGTCAATCTTAGATGGATTCCTTTTAACTTTATTAGACACAGAGGTAGATGAAAAACTGAACAAGAGGCACAGAGGCGCCCATTCGATTTTACTGTGAACTTAAATTCACTTAAGAAAGATAGGAAATACTAGCTATGATAATTTGTAAAAGAGAGCTTCATCTCAGACATTGTGGCACGTTTTATTTATTCCTACAGAGACCTTTAAAGCACCTTTCTTTATGATAATTACACCTCTTCTAATCCAAAATTATTTTGTATAGCACGATACACAAAATAGCAATTCAAACTATTGCTTTCATTCATTTTCAATGTTTCCCTAATGTCATAAGTAAAAAGCTCAGCTTTCTGGCTAGCAGGTAAGTTTTTCACAGCTGAAAAAGTGAATAGCAAGCTTGACGGGAACCTTGATCGAGGATTGTTTGCCATTTTAATTCACGAGTTTTCATTATTGACTTAGAGACACACATTTTTTTTCATAAATATTATTTTTTTTTTTTTATTTAGGCAGCCAAGCACTGATTGTTCCTCAAGAATTGCCATCCATTCTATCAGTTGTCTACCCAAATATTCCTCCAATCAAAAAAGGTAAGCGTCAAAGTTAAAAACTAGAGAGAAAACTAATTAATTAATGCTTTTATTTCTAGGTACGGACTCACGGCTGGGTTTCGGTTTTCGCCTAGGCGAACATGCCGATTTTCAAGTTATGCTCGAACTAGGGCCGCAAACCGAAACCAGAAAAATTGGCGGAGTTCAAGCGAGTAAGAGACAAGTCGACTCAAAAGAAGCTCCAGAATCTACAACGATAAAAGCTGTGCACCAAGATGCCGCCAGCTGGTTAGCAAACTGGTCCAATGACATGACAATGGCTCAGAAGAAGCGCAAGAAGGCTATTCTAAATGCCAAGAAATCACCAACCACGACGACATCAACCACATCAACTACAATCAGAACTGTTCCATTGATCTCAAAGGAAGCTCTTCAACAGCTTCAGTTAATGTTCAAATCCAATAACAGTCAGGAAAATGCAGCGAGAGCTCCTACTACAACACAAGAACCGGAAACTGTTACGAAGTCAAAGGAAGAACAAAGAAAGATCACAGAAGAATTGATGGATATCGATTTGAAATGATTTTTTTTCTGCCAGGATAATAGTTATTTATGTTTGCAATAGTGTGCTTTACCTAGAATAGTTCAAAAATTTTCAAAGAAAGTATGCTAAGTTTTTCTACAAAAAAAAAACAAAAGAAATTGAATAAACGCTCTGAAGTAACTCATATCTTTTGAAATTTTAAAGAAACCATTGTGAAACCATGATAAATTGATACATCATTGACAAAACCAGATGATAAATTAATAAATATATAATTTACTTCATATGAAACACACAATAAATACATAAATATTGAACTCCATCATTCAATCAAATAAACATGATTGAAATTTAGTATCATAAGTACTGAGTTTTCGAGCAAAGTGCTCCTAAGATCTATTATTGTTTCTGTAATTGCTTGCCGTTGTCGGGTTCTCCGCATCAACAGCATCATCCAAATTAGCCGTGTTAACTACTACATAAACCGAATCAGGCTTGTTCGTTGTCGGGTCGTAGGCTTCTTCCGCCGGAGGTAGAATCTCGCAGTCGGTCTGATCAGTCTGAATGAAGAATGAACGTGTAATACGGAATTTATCGAGGACTCCGTAGGCTTTCTGAAGTGTTGATCCAGCCGGGAAACGATCTCTTGTCATGACCCAGACTGATTCTAATTTGAACGAAATTGAAAGAGTATTAGATGCTAGTGAAAAATTCTAATTGGGGTTTTAAAATTTAATTGGTTAGTTTTTTTTGTACACTGTCTTTGAATGTTAAGGGGAAATTTATCTCGAAAATGTTTAAACTCAAAATTGTTAAACTCAAAATCTTGAAAATATGGCAAGAATCTAAGATTGATAAACTCGAATATTTAAATTTGAATTTTCAAAATTTTAGTACGTTGGAAAAATGATAATGGTAGTAAATGAGAAAATTTGAAAATTATTTTTACAATGTGTGGAAATCCATTTAAATACTTACGAGTATGTCCAACCGCTCCCAAAGCACAGCAAGAATAAATCACAGCAAAGCTATCATAGTCGGTATCCAGCACGTTCAAAGTGGTGTCATAGTTAATCGGTAATGAATTATAGCGAACAGTATAGGTTGCTTCACCGGATTTACCACTTAATTTCATGAGACCCGTAATTTTTCGTTCAACTCCAGTACTAAAAACAAACATGATAGGTAAATAAAAGTTTACAGTTATGACTTAAACAAAGAAGATCCTTACAATCGATTCGTAATAGCATTGTCTATCCAAATTTGACCATCCTTGCGTTTCTCATATGTCGCTGAGATGCATTTCGAAGCTAGCTCAGTAACGGTAAACAAACGTTCGCTCTCATACCATTTTCCTAAGAAACGATCCTTATCGAATTCCGGCATCGGTTGATATTTAGGACATCCTCCAAATGACGGAATTTGTGCGATAGTGGTGGCAACAAGTGCTGAGCATAAGAATAATTTTATGAACATTTTGATAATGGCTGTGTGACCCTGTGGAAGAAAAGTAAATTTTATTAATTTGAACCATAAACATAAATAAATTATATGTAATTAATTAGTGCGAAATAATTAGACTAATATTGTCCGTTTAGCAGAGTTTCAATGTAAAAAGCGATGCAGGAGATGAAATTCCAGATACACTGTCTGCAACAAACCCCTACAAGGCTCTATTTTCTTTAATTTCAAATCTTAAGGATGAGCAAGATTACCTAATTATTTTATGCAAACGAAAATAATTCAGAACCGCTAGAAACACTAATGTTTGAAAAACAGCAGCACTAGCAGCTTTTCCTACTTAAGCTAATATACCCCTAGTAATAGTAGAACCTAAGCCAATTTAATTTCGATGACTTCATCGAAAATTACAGCGATAGAAAGGTGTTTGGGGCTGCCATCCGAAAAATGTGCAGATCTTAGAAAATTTAAACATTGTTTACTTATTTTCATTGCAAATGTTTGCGATGAAAATACTTAGTGTAAGCATTTATTCGAACGAAAATAACAAAAAGCCCTAGTGCTGGCAGCCCTTTGATAGCACCGAAGCAAAAAAAATATGTCGCATCTGCCTCACGTTAAAGTCAGCCTGCTCTGCGAATTTTGTATTGATCCGATGACTGCATTGGAAGTTATTGGGATGCAAATAAAATTTAGGGCTACCATTCGCAAAAGTTTTTAAATTTTCTAGATCTTAATATTTGGTGTTTATTTTCACTCTAAGATCACTACGATTTGAAAATTCTATGCTAAAATCGCTTACTAAAGGTATGCCAAAAATATACAAAAACAACCATAGCTGGCAACTCTATCATTGTTTTGAAATTAAATTTCGACTGAATATAGCCTATAATAAGTTTACTTTGCGATTTGAATTTCGTTTTGATTCGATTACTGTACTGGAAGCTATTGGGCAAAGAGCTTTATTTTCCTCAGGAAAATTTAAGACACCAAAATTACCATAGCTGGCAGCTCCAACTGAAGTTTTCAACCAAATTTTTACCAAACGTGGTTTAAAGTAAGGTTTTCTTAGTGATTTTTCAAAATAGCACCACTGGCACAAAATTGTCCGCATTTCAAAATCACTTCTATCAGACCTGGTCCTGCTTAAGAGCAATACATTCTGTAAATTTCTACTAATTCTGATTATCGGATCGTGAGTTTCCGTGAACAGAAGTTGCAGATGCTGAAAATATAGGTGAATTGGGATAGGGTTACCAGGCGTGCCCATTGTAAAATTTCAAATTTTTTCCTTTGGCTATGTAGACAAAGCACAAAATTTATATATCAGTGGCTTTTCCTCCAAGAAGCAACATTTTTTCAGGAGAGAACAATTAACTAATACCAATACGTTCTGAAAGTTTCATAATGATCTAATAGCTCTGTCAAAAGTTATCGCAATTTAAAAATTTTAAAATTTTCCCGTTCTCTTTTTAGGCACCCAGCGCACACATAGGGTTAAAAAATTCCAAAACTTTATCCGATTCATATTTAAAACACGTTCGAAATTTATTCCACTACCTTCGTTTTTGCAAAAATTATTTGTGGACGGAATCATAGGTATATTAAAAATATCTCTAAAATGGCTGCCTTCGCCAAAGGGTTAAAGATAATTAACATTTTTTGAGACCTGGACCTATTCTGCATATACATCAATGTATCCTGAAAGT